>CM021105.1:185630846-186029534 GCA_007115665.2 Sequoiadendron giganteum | reverse complement strand
CTTCCGCTAGGGGCCCACTCGGGGACATCACAGCCCACCACGCTCCGCGGGTCTCGACCTCGAGACCTCTAGCTCTGATACCAAGTTAGTAACCGTTGCACCAAAAGCCCGGACTGGTAGTGAACGACACCTTTCCGCGTTAAGGGGGCAACCCCAGGACAGGCCTCGCCGACGAGGACCTCGGACATGTGGCTGGGACAAACCGCGCGGATAGACCTACGTCACCTTCTGCTAGGGGCCCACTCGGGGACATCACAGTTCACCACTAGGCTCATTGAAAGGTTTGACAAGGACCCCAAGATTCATTTTAGAGAGTTGGCCCAGTTGAAGCAATATGGTATAGTAGAGGCCTACATAGCAAAATTTTAGAGGCTTTCAGTGATGGTTACAGGGATTATAGAGAGGATGATGGTGGTATTATTCAGTGAAGGTCTTATGGAGCCACTTAAGGGATGGATTAAGGCATTTGAACCACCCACTTTGCAAGAGGAAATGAAAAAAGCAAGAAGTATGGAGTGGGCTGCCCCTAAAGCAAAATTTCAGTCCAAACCTTTTATGCACAAAAAGGATAAGAGACCTTTTACTAAGGACACTTCTCAACAGAAAAAATCAGTCACAAGGCTTGATGGAGACACACTAAATGACTACAGAAAAAAGGGTTTATGTTTAGGTGTAGAGAGCCTTTGTAATGTCCCCATTTTAGCCCTATGCTCTTTATGGATTGATAGCCTATTTCCGGAAATTTGTATGCTGATTAGAAGTGCAAATTAGGGTTTTCTATTTTATAGGAGGTTTCAGTTGTTCTTTTCATGGCTTGCATGCAAGAGTTTGGCAGTGAGTTTTTTGGAGCTTTCTGGGTTTTTGGAGAGCTTCAGGATAAGGTGACATGCATGTTGAAAAAATGACATGCATTTCTCTTTGGTACCTTGCATGCAGGAAAGGTTTTTGGGTTTTTCTGGGTTTTCAAGGATCTCTAGGGTGGTTTGACATATATTTGAATCAGTCAACCTTTCCAGACACTTACTATTTATTGTAAGTCATGATTACTGCTTAGTTGGTGTTCAGATGAAGTCTTGCAAACTTACTATTTATAGCAATTTTCTATTTTCGGTAAGTTCTATTTATAGCAATCTCATTCCAGCAACAACACAGTCATTTCCAGTTCTTCATTCTATTTTGGGTAGTAAGGTTGATTAGTTTGTGCGTTGGCTTATTCATTTCCCTTGGAGCTAAGTTTCAGTGGCTTAGTCATTTGTTAGTTCTGCTTTTGGACCCCTTTGCCTAGGCGATGAACTTGAAGTTGTTTTAAAAGAGGGGCTTTTTAAGTGGACGTCTAATTGAAGTTTTAATATCTTTAATGATATATTAATTGCTCTTTATGGTGGATGGCTAGGGAAAAGATATTAAATGTTTTAATATTTTAATTGCCTTTTGGAGATGGGTGTCCCTTGTGGAAGTTGAAAAGTTCTTTCTTGGAGGTTTCAAACTTGTTTCATTTTTCAGTTGAAATCTATTTATTGAGGCCTTGCTCATTCATTCGTATCTTTTGGAAATTAAACATAATGTTATGATGTTGAAATATTTTCAGAGCTTGCTCGAAGGAACGCTTACCTCCTAGTTTCTTCCTTCCAATCTTCGTGTTTGAGAGATAGTACCTAGCTGGACTTACTGAAGATTGTGCTTCACTCAGGAGTGCAGATTCAGCTTCAATTTCTGATTTATCTAAGTAGATTGCTGTTGTATAATCTGTTTAACTGTTGCTGGTTCGTGCTTGGCTGTAACACGTTTTCATTCAAAGCTCATTGGGCGAATTTCTCTTGGTTTTGAGTATTAGCTCTATGGTTTTCCCTTGCTTGGGCATCCCTTTGCACAAAGTTTCATATTTTTTGGTGTTTATGAATTTTTAGAGTTGGTCGCCCCTCTTAGAAGATTGGGGTTTTCACTGTGGTTGCATTGGGAAGCGTGCACACAAATAACCCAGAGATATTTGGCAAGGTTTCTCCATTGGTACTTGATCACCCAACTCCTAGCTTCCATTTGCATCCAGTTTCATCTTCATCAGAGGTGTTTGGAGAGAGATATGAACATTTTGGTGAATTCTATACTGCTGGTCTGATTTTTTGTATATTACTGTTTCTTATCAGATCTGATTTATTGTTGTCATGAGCTTATTTGCTAGTCATTTACATGTTATATTAGTTAGAGAATATGTCTCTAACATTTTGATGTAATTAGTCTTAAAAAACTGAATTGTTGTGCAGCTAATTATCTATTTTGTAAAGCTGGTTTAGTAGTACTAATAGCTATTTATAATCTGCACTTTATATTCTTGTTTATACTCCTACTGAAGAAGTGGTTGAGTCTGATTATTACTTCCAGCTTTTGTTTTTTAATTCCCCCCGTTGAATAAGTGGTAGTGTGGATTCATGGCTGGCTTGTCGCCTTATTAATTGTTAATATTGTTGAGTTTGTAATTTCCTTTCATTCTATGGTCAGCTTGCTGCCTATGTTCACTTGTATTTACATTCCAGTTTGCTAACAATCCTCGACACTGTATACTCTCACCTCTCCCACATTGGGATCTTGGTGATCAAAAGGTGAAGGGTTACTATTCTTGCTGGTTTATATTTGGAGCTAATGCTAACAGTGGTGAAATTGTGTTGATATTTTCAAAAAAACTTAAGGGGATATTTCAGCCTTGGTCAAGGACCATATATGTGCTAAAGGGGGTAAAATACACCAGATAGAATAATATTTAGCAGAGGAAAGTGGCTCAGAAAGTTTAGACTGACAATCTGATTTTGATGAAAAGGTGGAAGAAGAGCCTCAAGAAGTGATAGAAAAGGGGGAGGCAAAGGAGTGTAAGCTTGCCTAGCTATATAGCTTTCAGAAGAATGAATCCTTACGCATTAGGGTAGTCCTTAAGGGGTAGCGGATGATAGTGTTGATTGAATTAGGAGCTATACATAATTTTATTGATGAGGGACTCGTAGCACGTAGGGGACTCTAGACACAGGAGGTTGATGGATTTAGAGTGATGGTTGCAGACGGCTTCACCATTAACTGCACTCAGATGATTCCGCAGCTTAGCATCCAGTTGGGTAACCACGAGTTCAGGGATGACTTCTATGTGATTGACATTGGGGATACAAATGTAGTGATGGGCATTCAGTGGTTGCGTTCCCCAGGAGGGATCACTCTCAATTTTCAGACCTTAGAGCTGAAGTTCAAATCAGAGGGTAAGAATGTGGTATTGAGTGGGATATCGAATGGAGGGCCTCGTGTTGTTTCTTGCAAGCGTATGGAGAGGCTTTTCAGACATGACCAGGTGGAGTGAGCAGCGGAGTGTATAGTCATGCCCATGGTTACATAGGAGGAGAAACGTTCATATCCACCCGACATACAGGCTTTGCTTACTAAGTGAAGCAACGTTTTTGGCAGTATACCTCCTGGGAGGCCACCTGATAGAGGCATAGAGCACATCATTGAGTTAGAGGAGGGTACTAAACCAATTATCACTACACCATACAAGCACCCTAAGAGACACAAGGACGAGATAGAAAAGGAAATCACGGAGCTTCTGGACATGGGGCATATTCAGTTGAGCAAGAGTCCATTTGCTTCTTTAGTGGTGCTAAGGATGGGACTATGCGCATGTGCATAGATTACAGGGCACTCAATAAGAAAACTATTAAAAATAGATATCCCATCCCATGGATTGATGAACTCATTGATGAGCTACATGGAGCAGTCTATTTTTTTTAGATAGACTTGAGGTCTGGTTATCACCAAATCAGAGTTAGAGAGGACATTGAGAAAACAACGTTCAAATGCCACTATGGACATTTTGAGTTCCTTGTTATGCCCTTCGGGTTGACTAATGCCCTTGCTACATTTCAATCTTGCATGAATAGAGTCTTCAAACAATAGTTGTGTAAGTTTGTCTTGATATTCTTATTTACAACAGATCATGGGAGGAGTAATTGAGACACTTAGATGAGGTATTGAGTATTTGGAGAGTGAATCTTTGTTTGCCAAGGAGTCCAAGTGTGAATTTGGCATGAAAAAATTGTTGTATCTTGGGCACATTATTAGCTCAAAGGGAGTTAGCGTTGATCCTGAAAAGATCAAGGCTATTCTTGATTGGCCTCCACCTACAAGCCTTACATAGTTGAAGGGATTTTTCGGGCTTTGTGGTTTCTACAAAATGTTTGTCAAGGGATTTTCACAGTTGGCTGCCCCACTTACTGATTTAACCAAAAAGGGGGCATTTGAATGGTCTAAATCAGTGCAACAATCCTTTGATAGATTCAAGCAGTTGATGAGCACGTACCCAGTCTTAGCTATTCCAGACTTCTCCAAGCCTTTTGAGCTTGAGTGTGATGCCTTAAGTGAAGACATAGGTGTAGTCTTCATGCAGAATAAACACCCTATAGCTTTTGAGAGCAAGAAGTTGAGAGGTGG
This sequence comes from Sequoiadendron giganteum, assembly GCA_007115665.2. Classification (NCBI taxonomy): domain Eukaryota; kingdom Viridiplantae; phylum Streptophyta; class Pinopsida; order Cupressales; family Cupressaceae; genus Sequoiadendron; species Sequoiadendron giganteum. The sequence goes on along the minus strand of CM021105.1, from coordinate 186,025,070 downwards.
TGAAAGAGGTTACTCTATTTATGACAAGGAGATGTTGGCGATCATGCATGCACTTGCCAAGTTCAGACAATACCTTGTTGGGGGCAGATTGGTAGTGGAAACAAATCATAACAGCCTTGAGTGTTTTTTTAATCAGAGGGATCTTAATGAGAGGCAATAGAAATGGGTAAGTAAACTTCAAGGATATGACTTTGACATTGAATATGTCAAAGGGAAGAAGAATGTAGTGGTTGATGTTTTGTCTAGGAGACCACATTTGAGTTCTATTTCAGTCATAGCAGCAGATTGGAAGGGAAAAATAGAGGCTGATTATGCTAAGAATGCACTAGCAAACAACATTCTTGATGGGTCTTTACAGGATGATAGGTACCAGGTGAAGGATGGCCTCATTTATTACAAGGATAAAATATGGTTGACTCCTGATTCTAAGATGAGAGAGCACATATTTAAAGCTTTCCATGACATTCCTATGGCTGGTCATCCCGAGTATTATAAGGCATACATGCAGATCTGTGAGAGGTTCTCATGGAAAGGGATGAAAGATGACATTCTCAAGTACGTTCGTGAGTGCCAAGTATGCCAACAGAACAAAAATGAGCCTACTTATCCTGTTGGTTTATTGCAAGCCCTTTCCATTCCCACTCAGAAATGGGAAAGCATATCAATGGATTTCATCACAAGGTTTCCAAAGGTGCAGGGGAAGGATAGTATTTATGTGGTAGTGGATAGATTGACTAAATTTGCTCACTTTTTTGTCATATTAGCAGGATTTACAGCAGTGCAAGTGGCAGATTTATTTTCCAGGGAGATTCAGGCTTCACGGGACACCCAAGACCATCATTAATGATAGGGACAACAAGTTCATGAGTTTGTTTTGGCAGAAATTATTTAGATTATGTGGTACGGAGCTGACCCTTAGCACTAGTTACCACCTTTAGATTGATGGGCAAATTGAGGTGGTGAACAAGTGGGTGGAAGGTTACCTACGCAATTATGTTTCAGGGCAGCAAAAGGTGTGGGTTAAGTGGTTGCATCTAGGAGAGTACTGCTATAACTCCACCTTCCATATGTTTGTTCAAATGTCTTCATTTATGGCATTATATGGTTACGAAGCTCCCAACTTTGTTGATTTACTTTTTGGAGATTGCAGAGTGCTTAGAGCCAGAGATCTTCAGGAGAGTCAGGACATCATGAGGTCTCTGAGAGAGAATATACAACATGCTCAGAATTAGTAAAAACTATAGATTGATTAGCACCGTGTTGAGCGTGTTTTTGAGATTGGAGACATGGTTTATTTGCGGTTGTAGCCCTATAGGCAGTCCACTCTCAAGAAGAGTGGGTCAAAAAATATTGAGCCTTGGTTTTATGGACCTTTCAGAGTTATCAGGGGGATTGGAGAGGTGGCCTATGAGCTGGAGCTACCCAAGAACAACAAGGTGCATAATGTCTTTCATGTTTCTCACCTTAAGAAGGCACTTGGTCGAAATGTGGTTCCCTCTACAGAGTAGCCTCCTTTGGCTCCTTTGGATGAGGAAGGCAAGTTAATTTTGATCCCTGAGGCTATATTGGAGATCAGAGAGTGTACACTGTGAAGAAGGGTGGTCAAGGAGTATTTGATTAAGTGGAAGAATTTGCCAGTGGAGGATGCTACTTGGGAGAGTGAGCAGATATTACATCATCACGAGTTGCGATTGCTTGAGGGCAAACAATCTTGGGAAGGGTGGACTGTAATGTCTCCTTCTCACTCTTGAGTAGTGTAGTGATCAATTAGCCTATTCCAGAGTTCCTGTAGGCTAGTTGATGTGGTTATGGGACTCAATGACCAACATTGGAGTTCAGTGTTGGGTTTTAGAGGGGTTTTCTATTTATAACAATGGCCGGTTTATGATGTTTGCTATCTTCAGTTGGTCACAGTATTCTTCAATTGTCTTCAGTTTTGCTTAGTTTGGCATTTGGTGTACACTTACTATTTTTAGCAGTGCTATTTATAGTAAGCCTTTTTGGGGAGTTGGTCCTAGGCTAGTATGTACGCAACAAAATTATTCCTTTTATGGTTTGGAGAACCTAAGGTTGCAGTATTTAATAATTGTTTAATTTAGTAACTTAAGTTGTTTTATAAGGTTATTTTATAAACTTAAGTTGAGGGGGTGAGTGGTCATCCAAAAAGTACCTTGGCCTAGGCGTACAACTTAAAGTTATTTTAAAAAAAGGCTTTATTAATAATTTATTGCTCCATGAAGTGGAATGCCTAGAGAGGAAGGAGAGATAATTTAAAATGTTTTAATATTTTAAATCTCAAGGATGGGTGTTGGTTTTAGGAGAGAATGGAGGAAAGTTTCAAGTCCATCGCCCTAATTTCTTTATAACTTCTTTTTGGCTCTCATTTGCACATCTCTACTTTGGCAACTTAACAGAATGTTGCTGGATTTCTTCTAGATTGTTGGCTATGTGCAACAAGATCCAGACAGCAAGATCCAAACAGTAGTATGCAATATGGTATGATTTTCTTTTCAGTATTCCTGGTTGTGTGAATAAATGGAATTTCACATTGTGTGGGGGAATAATAATCAATATTCCATTCCCATTTCGCGCCAAAATGGCTAAAGTCAAGGGCAACTTCCAGTGGCAGTGGCGGTTGTTTATGTTGTTCGAGATTAAGTGGCAGTGACCGACAACAATGACTACAATTAAGAACATTGTGTTCTTATGGAATGTAATGTGAAACCTTTTCTATTATTGTTTTTTTCAGATTTGTGATATGTATGTTGATTTCCAAAATTCCCTGATGTACAAGCATAGTGGCGAACAAAAGCACCAGTGTAATGCAATTCATGGATCTTGAAAGAGTTTGTGGGAGGATCCAAAAAACCACACGAGGTGAACAGATGGATGGGTTCCTGTTCATGTCCAGGTTTGTGGTAAACTTGTGTGAAAACCATGAAAGGTTGATGGGAGGTGCCTTTCGTTTTGAATAAAGATCATGAGCCTGAAGAGAGTTGGGATTATTGCAGGTGGAGTGTGAGTTCTTACCATGTTCACACTAAGGGGGGGGAATGTTGGAAAATTCATGTTAGTGTTCACATGTGATAAGGGAAAGTGAGTTAAAGTAATAACTCACGTAGTAATTATGAGTGTTAGGAATATTAAATATTTGTTAGGTTAGTTAGCCAAATGTGTGAATTATCTTGTTATATGTGTGAGTTTGTTTGAGTTGTTAAAACAACTCACAAATTTAGAGGAGCGGTTATAGGAAGTAGAACAACCTTTCTATAATATAGGTTGTGAAAAACACCTATATATATATGTATTGAACGAATGTAAAATGGATGAGAGTAATTTAATATTATTGTGATTTATTTTATGTCTATCTCTGTCCATATTTCCAATACAGATTGCTTGGGCTGCGAACTGAGGATGGAAACCCTCATCGTTTGGGCTGATTTCAGTGGTGAAATATCCACCCTAGTCAGTTTGTGAGTGGTTCTACAACAGGGATCACATAGAGCTTATCAAAGTTCAGTTTTAGGGAATTTTTGGTGATTGAAAATGAAGATTTATCAGCACTTTTGAGGAGTTTTGGTGTGGTTTGTTTAGTTTTTCAGTTTGGTGTGATTTTATGAAGATTTTGGTGTGTTTTATATTATTTTCTGGGTAATACTTTTCTTGGCTTGAACCCACATTTTTGCTCATAGCTCTAAGATGGATTGAGATATCAAAATGGGTATTGTTTCATTGAAAGACTCATTTCCAACCGATTCCAATGAGTACTAGATTGCATTTTTTGAACAAGTTTTGGAATTTGTAGACGGGATCAAACTTTCTAGGAGGGATGCCCTTGTTGCTGCAAATTTACAGTTGTGACCAGCAAATGTGATGATTTCTGTTGTTGAATATTGTGGTCTGAGTTTAGTGGTCTGGGCATTGGAGAGTAAGGAGTTTGATTGCCAAGAGCTGAGGAGTTGGTCGATGCCAATAATAAGCTTCATTGTTGCTGCCATGGATGATTTATCAGGTCTGATTATTCAATGTAATATTCTGATTTCAAACTGAAATGAATGCTCTTGTTGTATATTGTGGTTTCAATTGATAAGAATTATTATCTAGTGTTTACTTGTTTATTGCAATCAAACCTTTATGCTGCATACATCTGAAAACGCATTGAAACAAACACAAAACACTTCATTGAACAAGCAAAACAGTAAACAAAGGTTTTTGAAAAAAAAAATCAGGGGTGTATGTTACAGTGAGGTTATGGTTTTTACAATTAAGTTGATGATAGGGTATAGTAGGTGTACTTGATCATGGGCTAAACATAAGCTTCTATTTTAGGGGAGGTTGAAGTTGGTTAGCTAAAGAAGAATTGACATGGGCAATGGTAAGTACTAAGTATTATGATTGTAACTCGTGTAAATTTTTTTGAGTGAAGATTACCATGCGTAGGGAAGAGAGTAAAGACCTATTTTCTTAAATGTGCTCCCAATTAGTGTAGACTATCATTCCTGAATTCGCTTCCAAAAAGTCTAGATGATGATTTCCTTTGTTGATCAATTACACTTTCATTGAGTTTCATTTTTTTATATTATCTCTAAGTTCCACGTAGTTTCAAGGATAGGAGATGGGTGGGTACCTTGGATGGGTTTTGCGGCAGTGCCTTTGGTGTGTTCCCTATCATGATAGAGGTGGAGTTGAGGGGTGTAGCCCTCACCACCAACTCCCAAATTAAGGACTTCGATACCACTAGATCTTCATGGTGAATGCCATTTTTCATAATTTTATCACTATGTTCTCTCCAATAGTAAGTCCTCATTATTTTTGACCAAATCTTCATTTGTCAGAGAACTAATGATGAAGTTGGGGAATCTGACTAGTCTAAATGATAAAGGTTGCACAATTGAAGATAGGAAGATAACCATTCTTGAATCATTTTATTTATCTTTTTTTTTGTTTTCTTTTAGATGAGTTTTAGGAAATTCCTTATAGGAGTTAGGTAAAAGATGACATCCACCACCACCCCACCCTTACCGCTTTCTCCACTCTCTACTAAGCTCAAGGTGTCAGTGACATAAATTGAAAAATATTTGAACACCAACTTCCTAAAGTTAAGATAAGAGAGCATGCATTTGAGTAAATGAATATGGTAGCAACTTTTTTAATAGTCTTTTTTGTCTTCAATACCACATAAATACTCCTTTCTTCCAAGGCAACCATTTATGCATGCCATCATGTTGTTTTCCTATTCAAAGCTTTGACACAAATCTAAATCATTATTATGACATAGAGAAACTATGGGACTCCCTAGCATCCCCAAGATCATTGAGGGACTTATAGAAGTACCTAGGCTACCCTAGGGGTGTTTAGGCATCCCCCAACACCCTTGGTAGGGAGGAATGACCTTCTGAAGTCCCTAGCTTTTGCAGGGCGTCTTGAAAACATCCCCACCCTATTGGAGGCAATGGCAAGGTGGCAAGGGGACGTTTCCTCCACATCCTTGAGATGTTTGAGTATTTGAAACACAAGTTTTAAGGGGCTCATGCATCCTCGTGGAACATTGTATTATCTTACCTATCTTTTAGATGATCTTCCTTTGTTAAATTAGGATAAAAGATTGGGTGGTTTAGAATAATACACATGCATGTCCTCAAGACGACTTGGTCTTCAAAACATAGGTTTTGAGGGGGCATGCATTCCTATGGAGCATTGTATTATCTTCCATATCTTTTAGATGATCTTCCTTTGGGAAATTGGGAAAAAGGTTTGGGTGTTTTAGAAGAATACCCATGCATGTCTTTATGTATGCATCTATATATTCATATGCATACATGCATGTGCACACACACATACATAGACACATAAAGACAAATGCTTCAGTGTTTTGTGCGCATTTGGTTATGAATTTAGCTCATGTGTACAAACTTTGTTCACACTAGGAAATGTCATTATACAATAGAATTTATCTTTCCATAGTACGACTCCACAGGCCATCAAAATTTTTTGTTAACATTGGGAGAGATTTCTTGTCATTAATCATGTTTATTCTGTAGTGTGATCTTGTGACTTCTTGATTTGTGGTAAAGGTTGAATGCATCTGTGGGTTGTTTGATAACGCGTCCTATTATTTCTCCTCTATGCAGATGTGGATGCTTCCTGGTTGACATTTCAAAAGCTAGCATGAAAAATTCATATGGTAATCAAGTTACATGATTGGTTCAACCTAGCAAACGATAACCTTGGCATGACTCACTTACCCAGCTCAACCGAACATCCAACTTCTTTGCATGTTTCTCAATTTTTAGCATCTTAAACATGTACAGCTTGGAAATTTTGATACAATCAGAGAATGAGTTTTGTCTTAAATTTAAAATTTGTGTTCATCATGGTAAATGATGACCGAACTTCAGAAGGAAATCATATTGATATTCTTTTATTTAAAAAAATGAAGAATATGTTTATGTTTTATATTTCTTCTGCTTTTTTGTAATTAATGTGTTTCCTTTTGTGCAGGAGTCTTTGAAGCAACCATCAGTGGTAACAGTTTTTTTTGGAGCTAATGATGCAGCTCTCCTAGGGAGGAGCAATGAGCGGCAACATGTGCCTCTTACAGAGTACAAGGCGAATCTTCACCAAATCATAACTCATTTGAAGGTTTTGTGAAGGAGATTTGAGCAGAATGTCTTAGAATTTAAGTTTAAAAGGATTGTTGGTGGTCTGTATCTCTTTTCAAATTTCAATACTACCTAATATCTTTTGGTCTGAAAGAGTGTACATGCATGATAGTTGGAGTTATTGTTCAACTATGTAGCTAATTGAATGAATATGTTAGAATAATCTTTAGCTTATAGCAGGAGTGCAATTATTGAAAGGAAGCCACAATTCAATTTACTCTATTTCTTATATCACAAATGAAGTTCTTAATCCAATTTGGTAAATGAATGTGTGGCATCACAGGACTCAGTGGAACTCATTATGCATTGGAAGAAATACATGTACTTATCTTGATGTAAAGATGAAAGCAGATTCCACTTTCAATGGAACTTGAGAATCTTATGATAGTTTACAGAAATTTCTCCATAGCCCCCAAATTTTTAGAATTATTTTAGGTGGATGTTACAAGCCCAGCTGTAGCTTGCTGTGCTGGTGCAAACCCTTAGTGGAAACTTTAGGTCTAAAAAATACAAAATAATAAATACAAATGTTCTAAAATCTTATGAATTTTGTCTGCTTTAAAGCCCAGGTCTGAAACTCAAAATCTGAACTTGAATACTTTGAAACTACCATACAAATTTGGGAATTGGAAACTGCTGCAAAGTAGAAATTTGAAAATGGAAATACTAAAGTTGGCAATTAATGGCGAAAAATAGAAGATAATTTTTTTTTCTTCTATTTCTCTTTTACTGAAGGTTGGAAAAAGATCGCAACTTCATGATTGTTGCAAATTTAGATCATGCAAATTGTAGAGAAGAGAATCACTCTCTTTTGAGAGTATGGGTTCATACTCAGGTGCAAATTGAGGACATTATGGATGCTGCCTAAGCCCAAACAGAGTCTCAGACTTCTACACAACTGCTTTCACGAAATATATGATGACCTTATAAGGCCTGAGAACTTAATTGTGATTACTCTCCTTCATGACTTATTCGCTTTATGCATGTGGGATAATCACTTCTTACAAACATATTATATCCTAGCAATCCCTTTGTTGAATTTGTACACATTGACCAAAATGTTGATTGGTGAACCCACTGTGTTGAAGGATGAGTGAGCCCTGTTGGAATCTAAGTGTTTTAGCATCTAAAATCTAAAATTCCCGCTCTCATTTTCATAATGAACCTCACTATCGTCATTCATGAAGCTATTTTCACCCTTTACCGCGTTACCACTACCATATTGAACAACCCTTACAACACTCATGCCTTACCGCAGTACCGCGGTCCATCACCAAGTAGCTCATAGTAGGGCGGTAAGAAGAGCCACTAGTATCCATACTTCATTGCTATACCTCGGAGGGTCAAGACTCAACCCGCGGTAGAGCGGTACATGGTGGAGCGGTACATTAAGAGAGGATGCTGAAGATGATACCGCTGTACCGCAAGAAGATAAAGGGTAGCTCGTGGTAGAGCGGTATATTGATATATGTATTAAGGATACATCGTAGTATCGCTAGAGAGCCAGAGGTGATGTGCGGTAGAGCGGTACACTGAAGAAGGATAACAAAACATACCGCGATACCGTAGGGGAGCAAAAAGTTACATGAGATAGTGTGGTAACCAGCCCGTTGGGTTATTTAAAACATACCAATCACATCAGTCACATCAAAATATGAATTTGAGCTCGATACAAAGCTTTGAATCATGCAAATTTATGAGCTAGGAGTAAATGCATCTCGGTGTTAAAATACATGAAATAAGTAGGTATTTTCCATTCACAACAGCTGAAACCAAGTTGCAGACGAGCTCAAAGTGCGAAAGAAAAGGGAATTCTTCAAGGCAAATTACATCACCGGGATGATGGGGAAATCAATCTTGACAAACTCCATACTTTACTTGATGGGATTATCATGTTGGATGGTGGATACACGAAGTTCGTGGTGGGTGTTAGGAATCTCCTAGATAATAGATGGAAAAGTCATCTCACAAGTTCCGCGTCTGCACAAAAGTTCAAATGGCCAAGTGATCTGACAATAAATAAGTGGCAGGAGAAATATCTGGGCTTTGATGAAGATTGATTGCAGGTGTCACAAGGAAAAAATATCATACAGTAAAGGCTTTGAGCAAGTCTTAGATGACCATGGGCTTTTACTCGAAGATTAACGGATTAACACACATGTTTGTTGTTAATTTCTTTCAGTTATGTTTAAATCTCAAATTTATGTTTTGTTATCAAGGGACATGTCTTTTGGTTTGAAGCTTGTTGCCTCTTGTATAAATAAGAGAGATCAAGACCAAAAAGATTATTAGATTAGACATAGGAGAAGATAATAGTAGAGTAGGGAAAATCAATAGATCATAATGTTCACATTCAGATAGACTATGTTGCAAGTATGATTTTGAAGAAGTTAATGAAAGATCTCTGATTCGGTGGTTCCATATTGGTATCAATTGCTTGAGAGTCCGTACTTGTACATGAGAGATGCTATATTCAAGATAAGGGCGAACATGTACTAGTAGGTCAAGGATGGAGACAAATACGTCGTCGTGGGGCACCAAAGTAAACCATGGATTGCCATGGTAGGTTCCAATCAAGCACTTAAGCTCATACAAGAGACCAAGCAGTTTTGTCTTTTGCATCTAAAAGATAAACAAGAAGAGGGAGTTGGGATTTCTTCAATGTCTAATGATAGCAAGAAGACTAAGGGATTGAAGGAATTGTTGGCATCATTTGAGGAGGTATTCCATGAGCAGAAGGAGCTTCCTCCTAAGAGAGATGTAGAGCTTGAGATATGTTTGCTTTTTGACTCTCTTCTACCAAACATAGGGTTGTATTGGCAATCATTAGTGGAGAGCAATGAAGTAAGCCAACAACTTAAAGAGTTATTGGAACAAGGTGTGATATGTCTCAGCACTTTGCCATGTGGATCACCCATAGTCATGGTAAGAAAGGAGGATGGTTCTTGGAGAATGTGCATAGATTACCGTGCTCTCAACAAGATCACTATCCTCTCACTATCAAGAACCACTATCCTCTCCCAACGATAGATGACCTGAAACAATGTTAACATGCAAAATATTTTGTAATACTAGATCAAAAATCAGGAACCATCAAGTACAAATGGAGGAGTATACATGGAAAACTGCTTTCAGGACTAAACAAGGTTTATGTGAATGGTTTATTCTCCCTTTTGGTTTATGTAATGTACCTGATACATTTATGTGTTTGATGAATGATGAATGATGTGTGGAGGAAGTTCATAGATACATGTGCTATAGTGTATCTAGATGATATATTAATCTTTAATGCAACATGGGAGGAACATTTGATGCATTTGAGACAAGTCTTGGAAGTATTAAAGGAGAAACAACTTTTGTGCAATTCGAAGAAATGTGAGTTTGCTAAAAGAGTCTTTGACATATCTTGGCCTTGTGGTTGGAGGAGGTGAGTTGAGAGTGAATCCTGCAAAAGTGGAGGCTACAAAAAATTGGCCTCTGCTGAGGGGTGCCATAGAAACAAGGAGTTTTGTAAGTGCTGCACTGAAATATCCCAACCAAGATATATGCGATTTTTTTGATCTTTGCAACACAAATTTATGCCCTAATTTTCTGATTTATGAATTCTGATCAAACCCTAGTTTGCTGATAACAATTCCTGAGTTTAAATATGCATTAACAGCAACATTTAATCTTCTTAATAACATAAAAAATCATAGCAGATTTGTCCAACCACAATTAGGAATATAATCATCACCATAGTTGAAAAAATCGGACTCGGCAATAACTCGGCAGACCCAAAATTTTTAAAAACTCGGAAGTCAGGGAAATACACAAACTTTTAAAATATTCTTAAAAACCACACATGTAAACTAAATTTTTAAAACATGTTATTGATTTCATCATATATTTAAAAGCTTTACATTTAAATATATTTAAAAGCTTTAATTTAAATATATTTATTACTTGAGCCTTTAAATTTGATAAATAAAATTTTATCAAATTTTAAAGACTTGAGTAATAAATATATTTAAATTTAAGGCTTTTAAATATATTTATTTCTTATAATCTATTATATTTATTATTTATAAGTATAATATTATAAATTTAATAATATGTATTACTTATTTAATATTATATTTATAAGTATAATATTATGAATTTAATAATATTATACTTATTTAATATTATATTTATAAGTATAATATTATAAATTTAATAATATTATATTATAACCCTTAAATTAATAAATAAATTTAAAAGCTTTTATAAATAAGTAATAACTAATAAACTTAAAAAACAATTTAAAAAATAACTATATTATCATAAATTTATAAGTATTTAAAATTAAAAGATTAGAAAAATTTATAAATGTTTATGAAATGCCCGATTAAATTTATAAGTATGTAAAAGATTATAAGTATTTAGTGGTATAGGTAAGTAATAAGTATTAAAATAAATTTAACAAAATCAACAAAGGGAAAAATGTAGAGAAGAACGGGAAAAAACGCAGAGAAAAATGAAGGGAAAAAACGTGAAAAACGCAGAGAAAAATTTAGAGAAAAACACAGATTCAGAGGAAAAAATCTGGTTCTCCTGCTCGGCGAAGTCATCTTTTCTCTTGCTCGGCGAAGCTCAGACTGTCTTGTTTTTATTCTGCTCAAAATTTTTCGATTATTCTCTACTTCCACTGCTCGAAATCTTTTGATTTTTCTCTGCTCCCAATCGCGGTGGCGACACTATGAAATGTCGTTTTCTTCTGCTCCCAGTCGCGGCGACACTGAAAGAAAACCTTTTTTTTCGGCTCATGAATATTAGAAAGTTAGGGCAAAAGATAAATGAACGCCTATGACTTTATTTTGACCGCGTTTTCCTCTTATTACACGCGATTTTTCGTGAATTTTTTGTGTTTAAATCGGTGCGAGTTTTATATTAAATCAGAGGCGATTAATCAAGCGATTTACATGCCCCCATCACTGACACGTGGTTATTCGCAAGTTAAGCGAGTTTTCGGCGATTTTTTCAACCTTGATCATCACAATGAACCATCAAAACATCCACCAAACACATGCCAAAATTCTGATAATCAATTTGTCCAGTTTTCTACTACAAATCAAACCTATCTTTTAATGCAATTTCACAATGAAATAGGCTCCAAACATGCCCAGCAGCATATAAAAGTTGCTGATATGAAGAAACCCCAGATTATGCAATGAAAATGATCTCCTACCCTAACCCTAGCTGGGCGAATTGCTCCAGCTCACACCAATGCAAATAAAATGCAAATATTTGATGAAAAAATGACTTCAAACCCTACCCCAAGGGTGCGCTGGCCTGCTGGTCTGACTGTAGGGTTTACAACCCTTGAAAATCTGAAGTGAACCTTCCAACTTGCCCAAATTCACCCCTCTAAGCTATTTGCCTATGCTGATGCAAAAATTTGAGTATGAAACTAACAAAAATCACCATTGAATCGCAAGTGAACCTCCGTCATGGGTCCTCCATTGAAGAGCTAGGTTTTCGTCCAACTCCGCCAATATTGCTAAGGGTTTTCGTTCTTAGAATATTCACCAAAGTGCATATAAAAAAAGCAGAGATAATTGAATGATGAGAAAAGCCTCCAAATGAGACTTGTATTTATATCAAACTTCCCCCCTTTTCCCTCCAATTTGGCCAACCAAATTTGGGCCCAAAATACAAATTTAATATTTTTTTAATTTGTTTTTTATTTTTTATTTTTTAATCCCCAAAAAGGGTTGCCTGGCCTTATAGAAAAATTATAAAAATATTTTTCCTTCAGCAAAAATCATAATAAATATCATTTAACCTCCTCATTGAGTGCCAAAATAAAAAATAATAAAATATTATTTTTTCACCTTATTTTCTTGCTCGCCTCCAAAAGGGACATTACATGCACAATACGTGCATGAGTTCATTCCAGTCTTCTCTTCTATAGCTGTCCCTCCACATTCAGATGTAGTGTTGAGTAGGATACATCATGATGCTTTTGACAATTTGAAGAAGAAGATTTGCAGTGCTTTGGTGTTAGCCATGCCTAATTTGTAGCTGCCCTTTGAGGTTGAGATGGATGCTAGTTAGTAGACGATGGGAGTGCTCATGCTACAAGGTGGCAAACCAGTTTTCTTTTATTCAAAGGTCTTCTCTTCAGCTGTAAGGGGTTATCTAGTGTATGATATAGAGCTTTATGTATTAATCCAAGCAATCAAGAAATGAAGACACTCCTTACTTGGCAAAGAGACTATTCTACACACAAAGCACAAGTCCTTACAATACTTGTAGGCTCCAAATGAGTTGCAGCAAGCGTGTTATTACAAATGGATGGGTTTTCTGCAGCAGCTTCACTTAGTGATCAAATACAAGGAATGGAGTAATAATGTTGTGGCAGACATGTTGTCTAGACCACCCATTCAAGGTCCAGATGAACTCTTGCTACCATCATGTAGTTGGATTCATTTAATAATGAATCCTCTGGAGAAGAATATGAGCAAGACTCTGATTTTGGAGAGAAGTACAAACAACTCTGCAAATGAGGGGTTGCAAAAGATGTAGAATAGTTCTATCTCAAGGAAGCATGCTTTGTAGGCTAGGCAGATTGTGTTTGCCAAAGGCACAATGCCTTATGAGGGAGGTACGTACCTCCAAAATGGTGGGTCATTTTGGTGTTAGATAAATAGTGATATTTGCAAATATATGTGTAGTGGCCTAGAATGCAACTAGAAGTAGCAAAGTTTATTAGAGGATGCAAGTTGTGTTGCAAGAGTTATTACAAATGGATGTGTTTTCTGCGAAAGCTTCACTTAGTGATCAAATATGAAGGTGTTGTGGTAGACATGTTGTCTAGGCCACCTATTTCAAGGCCCATATCAGCTCTTGCTATGATCAGGTAATTGGATCCATCTACTAATGAAGCCTATGGAGAAGAAAAAGAGCAAGACTCAGATTTTGGGGAGACTTACAAACAAATCTGAGAACAAGGGGTTGGAAAAGATGTGGAAGATTTCAATCTCAAGGAAGCGCTGCTTTATGAGCTGGGCAAATTGTGTTTGCCAAAGGCACAACACCTTCTGCTCATGAGGGAGGCACATACCTCCAAAGTGGCGGGTCACTTTGGTGTTGGAATGTCATGTCCCCGATTTGGAGGTAGAATAATTTAATTAAATTAATTGATTAAGTTGTCCAAATCAATGATATTTCATAAGGATGACTAGTTGATTATCCTAATTAAATTAAAGTGGAATGTTAAATTAATTATTTGTAAGGTTATCACAATAAATAAATATTTAAAGGTGACCTTATATTTAATTAATTTAATAGTGACTAAATAAAATAATAAATCATAAAGTCACTTAAAGAATAAAATAATATTTTCTAGAAACTTCTTGGAGGTGAATGTGAATTCTTTATAAGGAGCTGATTGCAAGCTATTTTGATCATGTCTTGGATTATTTCTATTTCTCATACCTGCGTGGTAAAAGTTGAGGCTTGCATTGCTCGAGGGTTTGAAGACTCTAGAGTACCGGGTTCGGTTTTGAAAGATCAACCCTAGCTGGAGTTGAGAAATCCATCCAGGTCTTCTATAGGTGCTTAATTGGAGAGATTTTACAGGAGGAATAGCTGATGTATTATTTCCCTAGCTGATTAGAGTGTAGTCGTTGATTTATTATTTCATTCTTAAGTGCAGTAGTTGAGGTATTGTTGCATTTGATATTTCATTGTGGAAGCTTTTGCAGTAGCTGTTGTATTGCTGCAATATCATTTGAAAAAGAGTTTATTTCTGCTTGGTTTGTTTATTCCAAATTTTAATGGTCTTGGACCAAAATTTGGAAAGTATAGAGATTCAAAATTTTGCAGGTTCTAAAAGTCATTTCCAGATTTAGAAGAAATTGACTATTGCTGGCTCATAGAGACAAAGGTCTGAATAAGACAAGAAGTAGCTCACTCAACAACTAAATAAAGACAAATTTGGAGGGAAAGTCAAGTCGTAGGTTTTGCTGGAGAATAATATTTTACTGGGGGTATCGATTGCATTTGAAGAAGTCTCCAGTTTGTAGAAGCATCAAAAAATTTGGGAAGCGCATCATTAAAGAGACGACTTCAAATCTGTGCATTTGGAGTCTTTTGATATTGCTGGCTCATCCCGGTTTGGAGATGCATATGACAAAATATTCATCTGCAGATAAGACAAAACAACAAGCGTCAGATTTTATATCCTTGCCAGTTCGAATTTGATAGAAGTCAGGAAAGACAAATAAATCTAAAGTGGCCGACACATAAGCAATAAGAGTTGTCCTGATATTTACAAGGGCGGCAGATATTTGGGAAATAAGCGTTGGAGTCAAAGGTCAATATTGATTCTAGAGGGATGACAACATTCAGATAGGACGAAATTGGAATAAAAACAAATCTATTCGTGGCATTCATAGCAGACAAAGACGAAGCTGGGAGTCGCATTATTATATGCAACACATTCCATAGTTGGTGCGATTTTTATGTCTAAGGCTTATGAAAATTTGATTTATTGGAAGAAAGGTCGCAAGCCAGTAAGGAAGACAAGCGCTGCCATCTTAGTATCAAAGGAGACGTCTTTGGAAGGGGATCGACTGGGTCTTGTTCTACTGGTTCAGCTTCTTCAAAGAAATCAAGACTCTTGGCAAGGCAACGACCAAGTTCGTTGTTCATTTGAATTGCATATAAGTTTAGTTGTAGTGAGTGTAATCACTCACAGCAGTGCAGTAGGCATTTAGAAATGTTTCTATATCAATGTAATCATTGGCAAATATTGTAAACTGATTGAAGGCAAATATTTGCATACATCATAGGCAGAAATTGTATTCAGTTTACAGATGCAATAAGGAGTGTTGGAATGTTTGCATATGAACTGTTTGATAGAATGTCTCCTTGCTGTAGATGATCTTTTACATGGAAAGCTTGCATGCTAGGTGTTTGTCAAAATTCCTAGAGTGCTGTAACTGCACATTTACAATTAGTTTTAGTTATACCATTGCATTGGAAAGTCAAATAAACATTTGCATTGCTTGAAGTATATTGATGAGTCTTTAGAAATCATCTATTGCATATTCATCATCATTCAAAATCAGAAAATACAAAAAGAAACAACAAACAGCAGCTGGTCAAGTGTGCATGAGAAGTGTTTGATGAAATGTCCAAGTGCTGAAACTGAAAATCAAGCTCAAAATTAGCAAGGGACATTACATGGAAAAACAGTCAACCATTTGCAAAGGTATGCAAAGTGGCCTTGAATGCAAGTAGAAGTAGCAAAGTTCATTAGAGGATGCAAGTTGTTTTGCACTTGCAAATCCAAGACACAAAGTGAAGGATTGTAGTTTCCTCTTCCAGTGCCTACTAGATCATGGGAAAGTGTTTACATGGATTTTGTGGGTGATTTGCCAATGAGCAAGAATGGGAATGATAATCTTTTTGTTGTTGTTGATAGATTCAGAAAGATTTGTTTTCTAACCCTGTGCAAGAAGACAATAATCAGAAAAAAGACAACTCTATTCTTTGCCAATGTGTGGGTGTACCGTGTTGTACCCCTACAAAACTCACATTCATACTAGTTTTTTGGTCAACTCATTAACAATTGTGTGTGAATGTAATTCAATTGTGGCCTTTTTGGTAAGGTTGCAAGGTCATCTTCTCATGGACCATGTGCTTTGACCAATGCTTTGGCAGGGAGATGAGTATTTTCACAAGTCCAGTATGAAACAATGATAATGTTGGATAAAAATATCAAAGGGATAATAGCAAGGGTAGCAAAAACACATCACTTCTCCACCAAGGTTATGAAAGTTGGTGACAGTGAATGCAAATTTGCCCAAGCTTCCACCAGCAGGATAGGATGGCAACACCAAATATAAATTCTGCTTCAGCAATGTTAGAGTGGCAGAATGGAATATTTTCTCCACCTAGTGAACTTTCCCTTTGGCTTAACCAAGACAACATTCCACTCAGTGCACTTAACACACGACTCAACCATCGGAGATCTCCGCCAAACATGAAGACATGGCTAAAATGGTCCACAGTTCTACTCAGGGAAAAGTGGCAAGATCTGTTCAGATTTCCATCAGCATTTAGAAATTGGTTTGAGTCATTGAAACTTTTGGTAGGAACCTATCAAAAAGAGGCTAATGTGGATGGAGTGCATGTTAGCAGTGGCTATGCCATACCAAATCTATGCCAAGTATATAAAAACAAGGTCAAGTTGATGATAAGTTTCTCCTATTAGCTGGCAAACATGGCTTAAATCATATAAGGTTCTACCCAAAGCACCCAAAGTGGATTTAAGTGAGCTGAGCACACACCATGCTTGGCCTAATTGTCTAAGTCCTTTGACAAAACTCATGAAAAATTCTATGCCAAAACTCATGAAAAATATTAAAATATTAATTGTAATATTAATGGTCATCTTAGCTTTAGTTAGTCGTTAGTTAACTTAGTTAACGTTTAGTAACTTTTGTTTACACTTTCGTTTGTTTTAGCATATTTCTGATTTCTGCGTTAGTT
Source organism: Sequoiadendron giganteum (assembly GCA_007115665.2). Classification (NCBI taxonomy): domain Eukaryota; kingdom Viridiplantae; phylum Streptophyta; class Pinopsida; order Cupressales; family Cupressaceae; genus Sequoiadendron; species Sequoiadendron giganteum. The sequence goes on along the minus strand of CM021105.1, from coordinate 186,007,884 downwards.
TAATTCAGCTAATGATGGTTTCTTTTTAGAAACATCGTCTTGTAATTTTCTATATAAGGAGCTTTCATCTCCTTTTGTAAATATACAATTATGAATATAAATTATCTTTTCATGGTATCAGAGCTTAGGCTCGACCTTAGAGATTTTTTTTAGCCATTTTTTTAATAAAAATTGAAGAAATTTTTTGAAAATCGAAGGTTTTTTTTAGTGAAGAAGAACGAGGGTTTCTGAGCAAATTTTCATGACTATTTCTTGGGCAGTTTGTTGTTTGTGAAAATTCATGGCTTTGGTGGTTGTTTTTGGGCGATTTACAAAATCGTGCCTTGCTAAGACTCGTGGAGTTTTCTGAGTATTACCAGTGGACCTGATTTTCCAGTTTTTCATGGCAGCTTGAAGGGTTGATTTTTTGAGCCAGTTTTGACAAATTTTTTTTGGGAAAAATAAAAATTTTCGCAAAGAGTTGTTTCAATTTTTTTATTTTTCTGAAAAAAATTGCTAAAAGGCTTTTGAAAATTTTCTAAAAGAGTTTTGAAATTTTCTCTCTATAAAATTTTTGCACTTTTTTGAGGATTTTTTTGGAAAAAATCTTACTTTTTTAGAGTTTTCGAAGGTTTTTTTGAAAAATCTTACAGTATTTGAGCCTCTTTTTTAGACGATTTTTGAAAAATCGTGAGTTGTGCTAGATGATTGTCCAGAGTTTGTGCCAGCTGATTACAGTGTTACCTCATTTTTGGAAAATGGGAGGGATGGCTTCTTTTTCCAACGTCATGTTGGAAAGTATGCAGAGGTTCAATGGGAAAAGTTATACTACCTGGAAGCAGAGGAAGCTCACAGTTTTAGAGTGTTGGTGTCTTGATTTGATTGTTTTGCTAGAAAGGATTTGTAATTGTGTGGCGGTTATGCTTCTCCAGTTATTAGTCACCGATGATATGTTTCTAGAAGAATCTGGGTAGACTAAGTTTATGTTTGTACGATGACCATTAAGGGAGGGTATTAAAATATTAACTGTAATATTAATGGTCATCTTAGCTTTAGTTAGTCGTCAATTAACTTAGTTAACATTTAGTAACTTTTGTTTACACTTTCGTTTGTTTTAGCATTTTTCTGATTTTTGCTTTAGTTTGCTTCAGCTAATGATGGATTTTTTTAGAAACATCGTCTTGTAATTTTCTATATAAGGAGCTTTCATCTCCTTTTGTAAATATACAATTATGAATATAAATTATCTTTTCAAGAAAGGTAGTAAGTGCATGACTCTTTACCAAGATGTAAAAGACTTCACTTAGGAACACTTTTCATGTGGCCTAACCAACTTATATCTCTACCAAAATTGACAAAAAGTGGCATAAGTGAACCGGCAACATCAATGAGAAAGCCCACCTAAAACTCCAACCCTTCACTCAAACCACTTGTTGCTCACGTATGCTGGTTTAGCTGCTGAGAACTTCCACCTTAGCAGCAAAAAGATGACTTAAGCACTCAAAAATTCTGCTTGGCAAAGTGTAATCATAATTTCATCTGGCATAGTATAAACATAGTGTTTCCTAGATAGAAACCTTCTCCTTGGAGGTTTTCCACATGGCAATAAAAATGTGGTGCAATTTCTCTATGGCATCACCATATCAATGTTCTGCTCAGTATCCAAAGGGCTTAGGCATTCAAAAAGTGTGCATATATGGTAAAAAGGGGGGGCTTACATGGTAAAAAGGGGGGGCTTATATGGTGAAGATGTATACTAGGAGCATAGGGGCTTAGAGGAGAGTTTCAATTGAAGATGATCATGATGTTTAAGCAGCTCCTTTAAATTTTTAGCATGGATGTCTATATCATGCAAGATTTTTCTTCATTTCTAGCAGGTTTTTACATCATTAAATTCAGATTTTCGCATGTTAGTACAACGCCTATGGTTTGAAAGGATTTTCAGTCTTTCTTATCATCCACATACTACCATTCTGCCTCTTCAAACTTCCTAAGTCCAAGTCTCATATTAGGGTTTGAACTTTTTTTGTCCTCACAAGCTCTATGCTGTGATTTTTTAGTTGGTAGGATGGACACAAACAATTTAGGTTTCAAATTGAAGTTGTTTGGTATATCGTCTTAGTAGGGTTTTAGTATGTAATAGCAAGATTCATCAATTTTAGTGCAAAAAAGTGTTCTCTTTGATGTCATTCATGCACTAGTTTTCAATCTTTTGCTATGTAACTCGGGGATGTGTCCCCGACCAATTAGGGGCATCCTTGACAGAAAATGTTTCGGGGATGCGGGGATGCCTCAGAAACGTCCCCTCCCTGTCCCCAAATTCTCCAAAATATCGGAAACGTCCGTAGTATAGAAAATAAAAGATAGGAAATGCCAGGGGACAGCTAGCCGTCCCCTACAACCCAACAACTTTCCAATTCTTTTTTTTTTTAAAAACACAAAAGTAATAAAAAATAAAGGGTTGTGGGGGCTCCCTTTGCATAAAACCTAAACTTAAAAACAACATTATAACATTCAAAACAAAAAAAATAGCTCATTTGTGTCATTTTGCAAATTGTGAAGAGCTGAAGGAAGAAGAGCACAGTTGTGAGAAACGAAGTGAAAGAAGGAAAGATAAGTGAGCAAAGGGAAAAAGAAGACCAAATTTCCATCATTTGAGGCAAGTTCATTATATTTTGTTTATTTTTACAAATCTTTTGCATTTTTTTTTTGTTTTTGTTAAAATTTCAAATACTTAGGAGGATTTTTGTGTGTGTTTGTGTTCTATGTTTGCACATGCAGCTGTCATTTACATTTCAACCAAAAAAAACCCGAGCACTAACAACAGTGAGGGTCAAGAAATTGAAATTGAACAAACATGCCATGGAAGTTCTTCAAGGAATGTGAGTGTTTTAGGGACACATAGTTCAAAAAATTCATTTCAATGCCCTTATAACCTCTTGAAAAGGTATGCAAAGGGCCCATTTAACCTAAAAAAACCTCTTTTACAATTTGCAACAGCCATAGACACTAAGAAAAAAAATTCAGGGGGGAGTAGAATATGGCTGTCATATTTGCGAGGACTATAGGGCAGCTACACAAAAGTTTACTCCCATCTTTTAGGCATAACTTGTCAAGGAGTAAAAATATGCAAATCCAAACATTAGCTGAGAAGGTTGAGGTGACTAGGTTGCATATGGAAGGTGAAGCCAAAAAAAAAGGAATGCCTAGTGGGTCATTGTCTAGTGCTACAACTATTGAATCTAGGAGTGTTGTGCTTGAGAATCAAAGAGGAAAGAAAAGGTCCACTAGTGTTGCTGGCATGTTTAACCTGCAATTACAAGATGTATTTGATAGTTCTATTGCCAAATTTTTCTATGCTAATGTGATACCATTTCATGTGGTGCGCTCTCGATTTTTTAAATAAATGTTCAAAGATGCACTTGCTGCTGGTCCTTCATATGTTCCCCTAGAGATCATAAGCTACACACCTCCCTCCTTGATAAAGAGTATTCCAAAGTGAGTATAATGGAGGAGTTGAAACAAGTTTGGATAAGGGATGGTTGCTCTATCATTATGAATGGGTGGACCGATATTAGACATCGACCACTCATCAATGTTATTGTCACATGTTCAGTAGGCTTTTATTTTCTTAGAGCTATTGATTGTTCGGGGAAGAGGAAAGATGCAAGCTTCCAATTTCAAATTTTGAAGGATGCCATAGAAGAGGTTAGACCCTCTAATGTTGTACAAGTAGTGATTGATTCAACCTATGTATGCAGGCTAGCTGGATTAATGGTGGAAGGTGTTCATGCGTTGAAAAACGCATTGAAAGACATTGGGAAAATAGATTGGGTGAAGGAAGTGGTGTCCAAAGCTAGAGGCATTCAGATGTTTATTTACAATCATCACACATCACTTGCTTTGTTTAGGAATTTTTCGAGGAAAGAATTCCTCAAGCCTGTGGATACCAAATATGCTAGCTACTTTATTTTGTTGGAGAGGATGATTGAGGTGCAAGAGCCTCTACAATTGATGGTAGTTAATTCGGAGTGGGTTAGATGGGCAGAGGCAAACACAACTTAAGGAAAAAGTGTCAAACAAAAAATCCTCAACGATGATTAGTGGTCCACAATGAGGTAAGAGATTGTTGTTTTTTATATTTTAATGAATTGCTGATTTTTAGTATTAAATTTCTGATTTTATTTTTTATGATTGGTAAATCAGGCATAAGGGAGCCATACCCCATAAAGTCAATTATTAAATAGATCTGAAAAAATGCATGCCCTTAAAACAGGGGTGCAAGATGACTACTACTCTACGCAACCATCTATAATGGTTAATGTTCTAAATCTCAACATTCCCTGAAAGGGTGTTTACCAATGTTTTATAATTTTTCCCTTTCTTAGAGGATCTTAGTGTCATTTGATGCGAGGTTTTTGGGGAATGAAATTTCTTCCTTTTAGCTTCTGTCCATTCTTGACATGGCTGTGAAATTTTAGTGATAGCCTCCACGTTTTTCTTTTTCATTTTTTCCTCCTTCAATTCAGCTGAGTTTAACTCAGACAAAACCAAATTTTCAGATTCACAGCCCAACCCACTAAGAGGTTTATCAATGACTGTTGTTGGGGGGGCATCTAGCTATGAGCACAAGCTTTTACCAAGGCTTATCCTTCCTTTGCAGAAATTGATTTCTTTATTGAAGGCAAAGACTCACCAAGGAACTGGATTTTAACATTATCCGTAGATTTAAAAGGAGGGTGGCTTAGAGAACCATCCAATGTGAAATGCTTTGGTAGAGCATCTTTCCACCATGTTGCTTGACCATTAGAAGAGTGCTTTGAACTGCGGCAGTCAACAACCATATATCCTGTAGCATAGCATCGACGACATCGAAAGGGCGAACCTTTGTAATCCAAAGTTTGAGACCAATTGTGCTCAACAATTTTGAAGGTAAATTTTTTAGAAAGATCCTTTGTAGTGTCTATATCCACCAAAATTTGTGCAAAAGTTGTGTTCGTGAAATCAAGTGTTGTAATCGATCGCCAAGAAGCTACCAATAGTATTGCCAATGGCCTCAAAACTAGCCTCAAGCCAGAATTGGAGTGGAAGGTTTGGGAGACAAATCCACACAGGTTTAATTTTGAAGGACTCTTTCACAAGATTGAAATTAGGATGTCGTGGTTTTAGCATGAGAACATACTGATCCCAGATCCAATGCTTTCCACATAGAATGACATCCTTGCCACAACACAATCAAAAACAATAATAAAGAAGCCTCGAGCACAAGGGTATATTTCTAGGTTACCTTTCATTAAAGGTTGCCAAGCACCTGTGGTCCATTGGTGAAGAGCAGGTATAGTAGGCCATAGGTTGCTAAATCTACCAATTAAACCATGCTTCGAGTAAAAAGCTTCACATTCCAAAACTTCATTTTTATAGCTTCCTTAAAAACCAAAATAAGGGAATTGGAGTCACCAATTTTCTTTCCATTCTGAAGATCCGAGATGGGATTCTTGTCTCCATTGTGGGGAATGGACCTTCTCCCATGGACAAGTGTGGGAGATTGTTGTGGCATTGGCGGGAAGACTAGATTTGAGTTGGATGCCCTAGGCATCGAGTTTGGTGAAGATAGTTTAGGGCATGTTTTAGGCCGTAGTGCAGAAGAAAAAGGGGTGATTTTAGGGCATGCTTTTCCCTGAAGATCTCCTTGATCAAGCTCTTCACAAACAACACCATCCATGCCTTGATTGTTGTTAACCACAGAGGAGGCATTTGGGCAAACAAGAGTGGATGAAGATCTGGAGACCTCACTCGTGGGAGGGTTCTACAAATCGGTAGATTTCGGCATCGTAGAAGCCTCAATATAATGGAATTGAATTTTTTAAAATTGGTAATTTTTTTTAATTTTTTGATTTTATTATTAACTAATACATTGCTTATTTTAGTATTAAATTTATGGTTTTCATTTTATTATCGATATTAAATTAATAAATTACTGATTTTATTATTCAATTTCTAATTTTATTATTTTTATTGTTTCTAAGTTTCTAACTTGTAAATTTCCTAAATTATGTTTATTCTTGAATCTCTATAGATATATTTGCTCCTTTATCTCACTTGTTGTGTGGGTCATAAGTTATGTTGATATAGACTCTCCTAGCCTTGAAGAGATTTGAGACATTTGACAACATGCTTGGACATATGAAACAAGCAATTTATAGTAGGGACCCCTAATTTGAGATTTTATGAGGAGCACATTAGGCCCATTATGACGCGGCAGTGGGACACTATGAACATCCCACTTCATATGACTTGCTACGCTCTAAATCTCAAAAGGTATGCAACAAGACCTAGGAGAGTGCCTCCATCTGATGATGAACAAGTGAAATACGACTTCATGAAGGCCCTTGGGAAAATGTATACTGAGGACTCTAGCAAACTTAGGGCGCAATGGCTAGCCTTTGTAAGTCTTCGTGGCCCAACATTCATTAGACTAGAGGCAAGGATGGATAGAGCTACATTAGCTCAAACTAACCCCATTGGATGGGGAACATGGCATGGAAAGGATGCTTGCTACTTGTCTCCTTTCATAGGTTGCTAGTTCCTTTGTTGTAGAGAGGAATTGATCTACATGTAGCTTCATCTAGTCAGTTAAGACTAATAGGCTTACCTCTACACAATCAGAGAAGCTGGTGGTTGTGCATAGTGCCTTGCGGCTGCAGGACTAACATACACCCAAGTATTGTCAGACTCCAGCTACACGTTGGGATGTTGATCCCAAAGATACTACATAGGTTGATGATGAGGAGGCACATGATATATTGCTTGGGGTTCCATTAGATCAGGATGAGACAACCTCTCATAGTGGAAGTGACTCAAACTCCAATTTTGATGTAGTATTAGGGGATGCTGATTAGGGATGACTGCATATTTCTATATTTTTGTCACTTTGTAGTTGAAGCTTGCAGCCTTTGGGCAATTTGATGTAATTTTTATATAATATATATGCACATTGTCGATTAATGCAAATAAATTTTGTTAAAACTTCATTTGTTTGTCTCTTTCTATGAAATGAAAATATCAATTGAACTCTAATATTTTGTGTTAAGGTTCTATGATGTATATGATGATTGCCTTATTATATGAATATTTGAAATTTTCTATATTTTTAAATTTTCCCTTTTTTTTTTGTTATCTGTCCCTTGCCATCCCCTAAAAATGGCCTCCCTCCCGTTCTCGTCCCTAAAATGCGTCCCCCCGTCCCTTGTCATCCTCGTCTTGGAAACTTGGGTTAACATAGATTTTTTGCAATAGTTAGATCTGATATTTTCGGTTATGTTCTATTTCAGGTAGTGGATATGACTTGGTTGCTAAACCAAATTACAAAAGGTGGTGCCAAAGAAAAATTCATGTGGTCAATTCAACAATAGAAAGCATTTGAAGAACTTAAATGCACTCTATTTTGCACTAGTACTTGTGTTATTGGATCTTCAACAACCATTTGAAATTGAGACTGATGCATTAGAATATGCTCTTGGAGTAGTCCTCACTCAACATGGTCACCTAGATACTTATCATAGTGAGACTTTCATTGCACCTCTACAAAACTACCTAACATATGATTGTGAGTTTTATGCTATTGTTGAGGCATGTAAGCATTATATTTTGCACAAAGAGACAATAATCCACATAGATCACAAGCCATTTTAGTTCTTGCAGACTCAACACAAGTTACAACAAGAATGATGTAAAAAATGGTCCTCTTATCTTCAATAGTTCCATTTGAACATGAAGCATAAGAAGGGAAGTACGAAACCAATCGTAGATCATCTAACCCGTTCATCGATTCAAGCTCTCTTTTCTATTCTTGATACAAGTGAACATGAACATAGCACACGGTCAAAATTGTATCTATTTGACATGGATTTTGCAAATATCTATCAAAAGTTGCTTTACGGTAAATCAGTTCTAGATTCCTACTTGCAAGATGGACTCCTATACCGCCTTGAGCATTTGTGTGTTCTGCATGAGATAGCGAGACAAAAACTAATATGGGAGGCTCATTTTACCAAGGTTATAGGACATTTTGGTGTTGAAAAGACTCTTGTGGTGTTGCAAAAATACTTCTTTTGACCATGGTTAGATGTTGCTAAATACATGAGGTCTTGTATTGCTTGTGCAATTGCCAAACCAATCAACAAGAAACAAGATTTTTACACACCTTTGTGAGTTCGGAGAGACAGTGGGAATATCCGAATATGTTTTCATGGACTTCCTCTTAGGCTACCCTATCAGCAAACATAGTAATGATTTTCTTTTGTAGCAGTTGATAGATTCTCAAATATGACAATTCTAATTTCTTGTAAGAAAGCAAACATAGCTTTGGAAACAACTTGGCTGTATTTTCGACATGTTTGGATCACTTAGGAATCCCAAAAACTATCTTGTGAAATAGAGACACAAGGTTCTTGAGTAATTTTTGGAAAACACTTTGGTCTATGTCAAACACAAAGTTGAACAAATCTACTGCATTCCATTCCCAAATTGATGGATAGATGAAAGTGGTAAATGGGATGATACATCTTCTTAGGGTGTATAATTTGAAGAAGCTTCGCACTTGGAATAAAAGCTTGCCTTTCATTCAACATAGCTACAGTAGAGATTTGTACAACTCTACTGTACATAGCCCTTTTTAGGTTTGCTTGGGTTTCCAACCTTTGGCACCCGCTGACATTGCTTATCCTATTTCACCATCATTATCCACTCCATCTCAAAAGGAAGTTGACAAAGTGCTTCTATTCATTGAGCACATTCAACACATACAGTAGCAAGTAGAAACCATTCTGCAAGAGGCTAATACAAAGTACAAGTACTGTTGCAACAAGCATTGGGCACCATTCTCCTTTCAAGTTGGTGTTCAAGTTTGGCTACATTTGCAAAAGGAAAGATTGACAATCTTCAACCACTTTGGTACAATACCAACACCATCACCAAGCAAGTAGGGGATAATGCCTTTGAGCTTAATTTTCCTTCTTGCCTTTGGTTACATTCAGTCTTCAATGTAGAATTAATGTGCCATTACTTTCCACTTCTGTTGGATACATCAAATGTTGAAGAGACCTGTTGAAACATAGATCAATCTAGAACATAGAGTTCTCACAGAATTGGACCAAATCATTGATGCTAGGGTCAAATGGACATGTCAATGAGAAATTTCTCTCTTCCAGATCATAAAAGTAAGTCAGGTTCCTTCCCAAGGAAAATAGTTTATATAGGTGTAGGTTTCCACTTTGTTTGCACACTTTTTTCTGCAATTGCATGGAATTGGGACCATTGTTCTTCAAGGAAGGGTGAGTGATCTAGGAGGATCTGAGGCACTCAATCTTATCGCAAATCTCAAGTATTTCTTTTCAACGGTTCAACCTTTGATGTGCCATCTCCATGTGTCACACTACAAGTCCTAACTCGAATTTCACAATTGTCTAGCAGTAGAGGATCATTGTGATGTTGTGAAACGGTTATGTTCTACTTAGCATTTTAATTTTCCTCATTGCATTTTAATGTACATAATTGTTCTTTGTAGTTTAGATATTGAGAAATTGAGACAATCTCAGAGAGATTCTACAAAGACATAGGCAGCACACATCTATTCTAACAAATATGTATAGAACTAGCATAATACAACCTCTCCATTCAATTCTACACATGTTGTCAATGGCTTTCTCTATTTTCATGTTCAATTGCACTTTGCATGTTTCTAACCTCTTTATCATTTGTAAACTGTTTCCACACATAACCTAGTTGAATCTGTTTAATTGGGTTGTCCATTGGGTTCAATGTTGGGTCCTAAAGCACAAAGTGTTTTGGGGTTGAGGAGCACATCCATGAATTTGTAGATTAGTACTTTTTCCTTTAGCATCCAGATTCTTTGTTGAGTTTCTTCCATACTGAAAGAGAAACCATTTTTTGATGGCACCTTTTTTTGTTTTTACCAAGGTTGTTGGGTCTAATGATGGTTCTTTTTGCATGATATGGAATCCAAAAATCCTCACAATTCATCCTTGCATGTCTTTGGAGTCTGAAGAGCAACCACAAATCTGATGGAGTGATTTATATTGGATAAGTAGGGGGTGTGGTGATTGGTTCTAAGGGGCTAGATCCTGATCCCAATCAGCAGTGGGTGATTGGAACTAGAAATTAGCTGATTTCAATGGCTAGTTTGTGAGGTTTAGATCTTGCTTCTAAATTGTGGTTGAAGTTTTCTATATTATTGTATTTTTATGAATTGAATATCGTTTGGCATTTATTGAAAGTTTTGTATCATAGTGATGTTAGGTTGGTCATTGTAGCTTTGAATGTGACTTATTGTTTAGCTTATAAAGTCTGTGTATGCGTGTTGAGGTAGATTAAATTGCTTTTAGCGAGTTTGCAAGTTTTGTATTGTAGGTTTGCTTGAAGTTGGAGATTGTGGCTTTGTACTAATTCCTTAATTCAATCCATAGTTCACATATTTGTACTCAATAGACCAAAACTTGTTCAACTAAGCAAAACTTGACAACTTAAAAAATACTCTAATTTTTTTAGTTTATTTTATTTTTAAATTATGCGAAATATAGTTATAAAATGTATCAAATGCATTTGGTTGGGGTTTGGAGGTAGCTCCCCCCTAGTGGGGTTGATGGGCAACATCCCTCGTGGGGGTCTAAGGGCAGCATACACAAACCTTCATTGTGCATGCCATTTTCATAATTAAAAAAAAAGGAAAATATTGTGTTTTCTGAGTGTAAAAATCATATTTTTTCTGCATCTCAAGCACACTTTTGTGTCTACTGCGCGTGGCCAAGTAGTTGGCACAGACTTGCTGAGTTTCTATGAGTACTTACCACTTTTTTGCCTTGTGATTCACCAAGAACTTGGCCTCTAGAGAGTGTGAGTTAACATCAAGAGTACTTGCTCAGGGAAAATTTCCGCAAGTACTTGGTGACTCAGCAAGTTTGTATACTATGATTCAATCTACCAAAGCATTTATTTCCTTGTGTTTAAGTCTATTCAATCTTTATGTGTATTTGCACTGCTCTGTCTCTGCATTTAGCTGAACAGCATAAGATTTAGTTGTAGGGTTTGCTTTTGGTCAAAACACATTAAAACCTTTTGCCTTGAGTTGAAATGTGTGTCAGCCTTTTGCCCTAGGTGAATTAAAAAAGACAGGTTCTAGTTTTGTTTGCTATTTGTGAAACATGCCAAAAACATTGTATAAATTGTAAATAGCAAGTACACATTAAACAGTGAATTCCGAATTAGCAGTAGTCATTCCAGATTAGCAGAGACTTCTGTAGCTGTGGACAGCAATATTTGATAGTTGTTTTGGTGGACAGAGCAGCAGCAAGTTCATTATACAGTGAAATTCTGCCATAACAGTGATATCAACAGCAAGATGAATTCTACAGCTGTCATTTTAGCAGCAACTTCTAGGATCAGTAGTGACTCTAAACAATAGTACAGCGGCTTTTATTGACAGGACAGCAGGGTACTAGGCCAGTTATATTCTTTGATATGTAAAGCAAAGGGAGTCAGACAAGAGATTACTGATATGGAAGGAAGTATGATGGGAAGGCAGTGACTCCCTTCTTATGAGAAAATAGCAGAAAATTGAATCATTAGTTTTGATGATGAAAATGCTTGCTGTTAAATGACAAGGGTTTAAGAATGAACTTAAAAATCCTCATTGTTGATATGACCAAAAGCTTAGAAAATTTCTCTTCAAACTTATCTTATAATGTTGATTTCACTTGAATTCTTGAAGAGCAAATTTGCTGTGACAGTATTGTGACTGCTCTGCTGTAAAACACTTTAAACCAAAGATTTGATGTAGAATACTGTATTGCAGAATGAATCGGGATGGGTGAGAAGACAATAGTGAACAGCTGCAATAAAACACTTGCTAATATCTTGAAATAATGATGGAGAGACTCCCTTCTTATGGCTCATTGAGGAATGGAGGTGGCATAGAACTCTTTTTTGGGTATACATATAACATAATTCTACCTAAATATATATACAAGTATAAACATACATATTTGTAAACTTCTATGTATGCATGCAAATGTTGTAAATATACAAATATCTATATATATGTACATCTTTTCATGTGTATACACATACAAACATGTCTAGGTTACATAGGTTTATACACAATATATGCATACAAAACTTTGTTTTAAGTATTGTTTCGTGTGTATCCTATTTCTTGGGCAGCTGCCGCAGTGCTTGCAACTGTGATTGTAACGATTCAGCAAGTAAGTCAATGAGATTGGGGAAAAATAATTGTGAAATGGTTTGCTTGGTTGATCTCCATTTGACTAACAGAATCTTATGATAGACCATAAATAACATCTATCTTAAGCTTTAAAGAAGACATCTCTCATTTTATAGCATACAAAACAATTTAATTGATTCTCAAAAGTTTCCATTTTCTTAATTACCATAGAAATACCTAGAGTGTTTTGAGGATAGCTCTATTATCACTTGAAACTCCTATCCTATTGTTAGGAAAAATGGCAACATTATATGCTAATTTTCCCTTTTATTCTTGGTGCAGAAATGTTCATTTTCGATGCTGATAGTGCTAATCACTCCTCCCCCTGTTGATGAAAATGGGCGCAAGCAGTATGCAAGGTCACTTGTTTTGGCTCATACTAGACTTTTTTATGTCTCTATTTGATTTCTAGGAATTTAGGGAAAAACTGGGGCTACGATGGAACTAACTCTCTAAGATGACCATGGATTCAACATTTCACGCCTTGCTGGTCTGAAATTTGGATTAGAGCCTGTAGACTTTTATGCGGAATTAGTTGTCTATGAGAAATAAAATTTTGATGAGTGACTCATGAAACAAGTTACACATGCTCATTTGCGTACCTCTGGTATCGTATTTAAATATCTGGTGCAATGTTATGAGTGTATATTTGTTAATGTATTGATAATAATGTTTTCTTTCTTTTTTGCAGAGCCATTTATGGCGAAAATGCTGTTGATTTACCAGAACGAACTAATGAAGTCACAGGAGCTTATGCCAAATCTTGCCTAGAAGTTGCAAGGGAGGCTGGCAGTCCAATAGTTGACTTATGGTCAAGAATGCAAGAGACCCCTGGATGGCAACACAAATATTTGAGGTAGACGACTATGCAGTGACTAATGTCTTTCCACGGACCAGAAATATGTTCCTTGTTATTGACATCCTTCTTTCTGCTGTTTTTCTACAGTGATGGTTTACACCTCACCCCAGATGGTAATGCTATTGTCTTTGAAGAGGTTCTCAAAATACTCAACACAGAAGGTTTGAATTTTAGTGACATTCCAGATGATTTTCCACATCATTCTATTATTGATGCCAGTGATCCACAAAAAGCATTCCAAGGCAGAAAATGATGGACCATTCGTGTTGCACACAAGTCGGGAAAATATATTTCAATTGCTGCGATTTATTTTTATGTTGTTGTTAGTGCTGATCTATTTAACGATCTAATTGGAACTCGCAGCATAAGTGGGCAATAGCAAAAAAAGAGTTTATTGATTGCAAAAGACAGTGTCTTGTATTGTCACTATCACTTTTTCATGGCTAATCGTACTTATAAGGTTTGAAAACTATGTTGTGGATAGACTTCTATGCTGTCTGTCAGTTCGTATTTTATGCTTGAATTTTGATAGGTGGAATTGTATACTTCTCGGTTCACTTGTTTCAGGCTATTGATCATGGTGCACTTATATTAGGTGGTTTTAGCATCTAAAAAAGTATTTATCTTTAGTAGACTCAAATGATTACATTCCATACCTTTCTAGGGATCAAACACTAGTCTATCAAGAGTAATCATATTACATCTGCAAAAGCTTGTAGCTGCCTTTTAACTATTCAAGAGATTTACTTGAGAACTGCAGATTTATTTAAGTTTTTAAATGTGGCACTGTTGAGATTGGAGTTTTTAAACTAATTTCGTCTCATCTTGTTTCATGTTCGAATATACATTGAGTTTCATGATAAAGAGAATATATATATATATATATATATATATATATACTCATAATTGCCAATAAACAAAATATTTCAATACTTCATAATTTGCAAAAATAAAATACTCATAAATTCATAATTCAATGATTTGTCAAATGTCACAATGAAATTTACAATCAATGTTTAATAATCTTCATATTGTTTTTCATCAAAAGCATCAAAGTCAACATTTCGTTCAAATTCATTTGAACTACAATTAGCTACGATACCACTCCCACTAGCCATGCCATATGCAGAAGTTGCTTCATCTATAAAAAAAATCAGTAAGTTGTACAACTATAGTGGCTAAGTTGGCACACTCAGGAGTTTGATCCCAATTCTTTGTCACCTCCTCATTGTAATCAAGTGTTTTATGTGATAAGAGATGGAAATTAGAGTGCACAAAAACCAAATCCTCAACATTTTTGCACCCAACCGATTGCATTTAATTGAGTGGATGGATTATATACTCCAATTTTGCGTAGCTGAAAAAGAACTCACAACCTGTTGAATATGCACATAATATTTGTTATTTACAATAACAAAACATAAACTATAAATTATAACATTGTAATATATAGTGATGAATGAAAAATGAAAAAAGTTGAAAAATAAGAATATGCATATTTAAGAGAATTTTTATTACAAGAGGCTAAGTAAATAGAGCCTTGATCATGCATGCACCACTATTCATGATGATATTTTTTGTACTTGTCTTGAAGAGTACAAACATCATGATTCTTTGAACATATGAAGTGGCCAAACTTACTCTAGACAACACTTTGTATGTCTACATTTATAATATTCTTCTAAATGCAATCTTGTAGCCAACAACAAACTATTTGTATTTATATGACACCACCCTTCTTGACATGAAGAAAAGTATCTCGTTGTTATAATGCTTTGGAATCAACAAATGCTAAGAGATGTAAGAACATGGCCATTTTGTTTCAAGGGTCAACAATAACCTTTTACACTCATTTGAAAAATATTTTATTGGGGCTGCTCCTTGGCTTCTATTAGAGTCCTTGTTTTTTCAACTATGGAGTTTATGCTATCATAAATTTTACCCAACATGAATGATCCATATTAGCCTACCTAATTATGCT
Source organism: Sequoiadendron giganteum (assembly GCA_007115665.2). Classification (NCBI taxonomy): domain Eukaryota; kingdom Viridiplantae; phylum Streptophyta; class Pinopsida; order Cupressales; family Cupressaceae; genus Sequoiadendron; species Sequoiadendron giganteum. The sequence goes on along the minus strand of CM021105.1, from coordinate 185,992,767 downwards.
AATGACGGGTTTAATGAAATTCAAAACATATTCCTCATGAGCCCAACAAACATTATCTAGGATCAATGTTTTGAGTTTTTGGGCTCTCTTTATACTTGATTGCCTCTATATACTTCAAAGATTATTGATAGTCGTAGTGCTCAATGCATCTCACACTTTCACAATTCATCTTAAAATGATTGTGTGATACAAATTGAGTTACACCAACTTGGTGTAGAAAAATACAAATTATGATATTAAAAGGTAGATGACATGTCATAATAATAAATTTAATTAAAAATATATATTAAAAAATAAAATTTAAATTATTTTCAATAACTGCAAGCTAGAGAAGCTCATGAAGATGCCTTGTGACAAGATGATTAGTCACAAACATTTGAATCTCCTCAATCTTCATGTAGATTTCTTTGACCTACTTGATATTTGTGTCAATCTTTTGCAATATCAAATTGAGTGAGTGGACAACACACGGTGTCCAAAAATATGCCCATATGGACCTTCCATCATAGAACTAATTGCCCTACAATTTTTAATGTTTTCCACTATGACTTGGACAATATCGTTGGGGTCCACTGTTTCAATGGATTTTATGAGGATATTGACAATGAAAGTTGCATCCTTCACTTCTTATAATCCATTGCCTAAAAAAACAGGGCATTGCAATGACATTGATTAGTGGTCTATTTTTGTAATCTTTCCATAAAAAATGGACACAATTGTTTTAGGTCATATATCCTTGATTGCTCCTAATGGTGCCTTTATTAGAGCCTTCTCCTTTGCCAATAAGGTGGTTTATATGTTTTCATACCTAGAACTAATGTAATTAGTAGGTGCATTGGCAATGGTTGTCACCATATCCTACTAATATGGTGATATAACAAGGTTGAAATGAAGCCCATTGCTATAAATGCAATAAGAAATTCTCTCATCTACAACCTCCTTCACTTAATTATACAAATGTCACATAAGAGAGAATTCAAGCATGAAAGTTATGAAGATGCATTGTGTTTTTGAGTTCCTTAAGAGGCTTAACATCCATTATGGATAGACAATAAGATCTAGAAACATAAATGGTATCCAGAAAACCTAGAAACATAAACGGAGGTGATGATGTTAGGGACTATCCAATTAGGTATGGATTTCCTCTTAGAACCAATTAGGGCATCCCGATTACATTGATTTTGATAGAGAACCAAATCATCCACTAGAAACTAGGGATGAAGAACACACTAATTATAGCTACAATTTAGAGACTTTTAATAATATTGAAGGTGTTTGAGAGCATTAATGTGATGCTCATCAAGCATTTCATTTTATTGTAAGAATTATTTCAGAAACATATTATCCTTAATGATCCCTTGGAGTGAAACTTGTAAAGACAAAATATCTAGGTCCAAAGGTATGATTGAATCAATGCCATACATGAGATTTTATGGGGTAGCATCGGTAGCCATATGAATACTTGTGTGATAGGCCCATAATGCATATGAAGGTTGTGTGTGTCAATATCTATAATGCTTATTTATAATTTTATGAAGAATTTGTTCAACTATTTTATTTGAAGTATCAACTTGACCATTAGATTGAGGGTAGTATGGCACATAGAAGTGATGTTGGATGCAATTTTTTTTTGAGTAATTTCTTCACATTTATTTTTAAACAAAGTACTATTATTGGAAACAAATTTAGAAAGAACTCTAAAACAATAAAATATATTATCTAGAATAAATTTGTAGATTACATTAGCAGTTAGGGATCAAAGTGGAAAAGCTTCAACCCATTTTGTAAAGTATTCTATAACAGTGATAATAAATACATGATCTTGCAAAGGTGGAGAAATTTTACCAATTATATTAGTCCCAAATGGAAAATGGACAAGGAGAAGTTTGAGCTAAAAATTCCTATGTGGGAGCTCTTATAATATTGCTATGTTGTTGGCATTGAATGCATTTCTTCACAAAGGTAAAGGAATCTCATTCCATGCTCTATGAATAGTACCCCATAAAGAAGTTTTCATGAGGGATCTACCACCAAAATCCCCCTTACAAGAGCCTAAATAGGCCTCTTGAAGGGTGACTAGTATTTCAAATTTATTTAGACAACAAAGAAGACCATTATAAGATTAAAAATAATAATGTAATGTGTTACAAGCTTCTAAATACAAGTGTGAGAAATTTCTAAAAAATTATTCAAGAATGTACCATCATTCAAATAATTGAATATATGTTAATGCCATTTTTCTATTAGCGTAGAGAAAAAAACATCAAAGGAATAATTAACCACAATAGCCAACAAGGAGAGTGAATGAAAAAAGATTGATAATCATTTGCTACACTATTGAATGGTACAAGGGAAGCAACACTAGCCATTGCATCAATACAATGATTTTCTTTATGCAATATAGTGTCTATAGATAAGGAGGAAAACTCTCATGAATGATTATTATCCAAAGAAAGGATATGTTCATCAACAAAAGAATTAAGATTAGGAAAAGAAAATGGAGAAAGAGCATTAACTAGATGATCAACCATAACGCGTCTCTTTATCACTTTTTGAGAGACAAAATTAATATTAAACTTAGAGACAAGCATGACCCATTTAGCTAAATGCTTAGATAGACCGGTTTTAGAGAATATGTTTAAGAGGGTCAAATTTAATTATACATGTGTTTCTATGTGGAAAAGATAATATCTTAACTTATGGATTGTAAATACTAAAGCAAGACACTACTTTTCCAATAGAGAATATAAAGTTTCATAATCTATTAGATTATGGTTGATGTAATATAGCATGCTCTCTACCCTCATTATCATAAAAGATGAGAGGATTGCTCAAAATGATGAAATATAAGTGTAAAGGAGAAAATAATGGCTTTGCACTATAGGCATTAGAATAGGGGAATTAGCCAAATAGCTCTTAATACTTCCAAAGTCCTTTTGACAATCCTCATTCCAATTAAAGAGAACATCCTTTTAGAAGATGTGTGAAGGGGAGGGTTTGATCCACTAATTGAAAAATGGATCAACAAATAGCCTAAATCTTCCCTTAGATATTGTGAAGTTAAAAATATTTCATGGATGGGGCATGCTAACAATAGCATGTATTCTCTTTGTGTCAACCTAAATACCATGATGTGATACAATAAACCCTTAAATTTTGCAACTATTTACTCTAGATACACTTAAGGGGACAATTAAATTTATAATAAGAAGCACTCAAAGATAGAGAGTATGAGTGTGATCTTCGTGCAAAACTAACTTGGCCAAAATATCATCAACATAATCCTCTAGAATGCTATGGATAAAATAATGAAAGATAAGGATCATAGCATGTTGGTAAGTTGTGTCAACTTTCCTTAAATTGAATGGCATGACCACCTGAAAGAATGTACCCCAAGGGGTTTTGAAAGAAGTTTTATGTTGATCAAGAGGATTAATAAGGATCTAATTATAGATTGAGAATCCATCCATAAAAGAGAGCAAGGCATGGCCTATTGTTGAGTCTACAATAATATAAATATTTAGGAGACAAAAGCCATAATTAAGAGAGGATTTATGTAGATCACAAAAAATAATGTATACGTATAGAACAATTGGATTTAGAAATAATGACGATGTTTGATATCTGTGGTGGATATTCTATGGGGAAAATAAAGCTAGCTTTTAAAAGCTTATCTATCTTAGCCTTAACCATTAAAGCTACTTTGGGATGCATTTTTCAAATTTAATGTTTAATAGGTGAGGCATTAGGATAAAGCATTATGATATGAACCACCACTTTAGGATCCATACCAAGCATATCTCATACATCTAGGCAAAGAGATTAGGAAATTTATGTAGAATTTTAAAATTAGAAGAGCAATCTTTAGGAGATAAACATTGTCCAATTTGAATAACCTTCTTGGCATTATATGGATCCATAGGGACATCAATAGTATTATCTACAATAAGTGTACTATAGTCCTTAGCATCAAGAATGTGCGAAAAGTATTGAGAGATATTTGAAAGGGAACTAGAATTATCAAACATCATGATAGATTCCACAAAGTATGCTTGAGCATTTAAATAGTAAGTAAATATATTATCATAATGATAAGAAGGAAAATGTGTGTATACCCCAAGGAATTATGTGAGAGCCTCATCCGTAGAGAAAGCATATAGAGGGGGTATAGGCAGATCTACACTATGGATAAAAAAATTAGGATAGAACAAAGGAAGAGAAGAAGAATCAAGAGATCCATAAATCATATTTACGTCCATGAAATTAGGGTGTTTAGATTTGGAATGGTGAGGTCGATATCTAAGACCCATAATAGAGTAATGTGGATTAAGCTCTATAGGGATCTTGGTACCTTGTTCCTTATGGTCACAACCATTGCATTTATACCTATTTTGACAAAGAATATTGAAACCATGACCATAACATGATTGCAACTCTATGAAAGGTGGATAATCACCATTAGTGGCATAGTCAATATGGGATGTATAATCACACGATTTATTAGAAGTATTAACTAGTTTAGATTAATAATTTGTAAATTAAAATTTTGAAATGTCAAAGTGAGATAGGTTTACTTTATACTAACCCACCAAGGAGGTTGTAAAGTATAAAGAACCCCAAACATGCATTACAGGTAGATGAAGAAAGTGATTTATCATCGAAATCGTCAATAGGAGTTTTTGATGGTGTAATTGGCTTTGTATATGATGAAGGTGAAGAAGAATTGTGTTGATGACTAGAATCCACTTGTAGACAATACTAAAAGGGATTTGAATTGGCTTTAATTGTATATGCTTTGTTACCATGTAAAAAATTCATAGGGTAATGTATTGTAGATGGAACTTCTCCCATGGCTTGAAACAATGGTCCGCCTAGAAAAATATTGTATGATTAGTTGAACATGGAATCACATATAGCATGGCGAGCAATGTAACAAGACCCAAATCAATAGGAAATGTTTATCATGTGATTCAATAGGTCAACAAAAAACATTAAGAGTAGAACCATTGTCAATCAGAGTATAGTTGATACCAGTAGAATTGATGGCAACAATAAAGAAGAGGTTCATGCTAATTCTAAACCTCATGAGGAGGAAGTTAATAATGTTAGAAAATAATATCAATAGCATTTGATTTTATATAGTTGAGCAAGGTAGCTACATTATTCAACCTAGCAAAATATTCCATGGAGATTTATTGTGGAGCTTCCTGAGCTTCCTAGAGTATGCCATGATAAGAATAAGTTCGAATGACCTACCTAAGAGAGAACTTAGAAAAATTAGCACAAAGTAGCACAAAGATTCCCTTTAAGACCATTGTCTTTGATAGTCTTTTGAGGAAGACAAGAAGTTGATGGTGGGAAGAGAAATAGGAAGAAAATTACTTTTTTATTTCTATCAATATTATAGATGTGGGATACCATATGGAAGTTAGTATCCACAGGTATGTTTTTTGATTAAGGTAAAAACAAGTTTTGAAGGGACCCAAAACCCTTTACAACTAGATTTTGAAAGGATCTGGAACCTTCAAACATAAAGTTGTCATAACAAAAGGAGCATGAAAGCACAGACTGTGAGGCCTACCATTTGATACACCCATTTGACTATCTTTTGATTCGATCAGGTTGATACTGTATGTGTTTTGGACTATTTTGGATGATCATAGACACTTGATGTTATGTTTGTTTTATGCTTATGATGCTATGATGATTATATGTTGCACGCTATGCTTCCTTTATTGATATGCTCATATGATCTTGTTATCATGATAGAAATGGATAATTGTTTTATGAGATGGAATTGATAGGATGCTAAATTTAATTTGGTGATGTGATTTCCTTATTATGTCATGATTAGATACAAGTTGATAATATATGTTATTGTTAGAAGAAGAATGATTATGGATATAGAATTTATTGATTTAGAATTAGATTGTGCAAAATGTATGCATATGATTTGTTTTGGTTTAATTATTGATTATTATGCATTGGATATTTTGACATGTGGAAATTGAGTGTGCAAGTACACACCCATGGCCAATGGGATTGGAGGTAAACAAGGGTACTCGATTGTGTTAGCCAAGTGAAACCACTATAGTCCATTGGGAGAATGGACCATAGCCTCCTTGTGTTGTATTTTATTTGTGATTAAAAAGATTTAATGTTGAATCTTGTGATTATGTTCTTTTTAAAGTCAATCAAACTTTTGATTAGGGTTTTGGGGCATTTTAGAAATTCTTTTATTGTGTTTGAATTTCATTTCTTTTCGAGGGTTTAATTTTTTTGAATTAGTCATTAAAATGGGTTAATTGACCCTAATTTAAACCTTAGGATGGTTACCTGTGGGTTAGGGGTCAAATCAAACCCATGACTTTTGAAAATAGCAAGTTGTGACCCTTCTTAATTGGCCATTAAGAATGGTGACGGATTTTGGGGATGGGATTGGAGTGTTGGCTCCAAAATCTCATTTATGAGATTTGAAAGCCTTGTTGAGTGTTGAACACTCTTTGGCTTTTCAATTCTCCAAGAGTTCTCACACATGTGTGAGAATTTGTGGGGAGGTGTGTCCATAAGAGTGGATAGGAGATTGACATGTGTCAATCTCTTCTCCAAGGGTTTCCAACCCTTGACTCCTATTTGAATGCTTTGGAAACGCAAAAGAAGGGTTCTTTTTTGGTTTTGTGCTTGGAATGATTTGGAAGGGAAAATTTGGTTTGTGCTTGGAGGAGTAGAAGATAAAGAGTTCATCTTCAACTTACCTTCATTTTGGTTTTGGATTTGATGTAGGTTTTACTTTACTTGTATGTATGTTTCTCATTTTTATCCCTTTGTGTAATGGAAGTGCAAGAAGATGGTTTATGTGGATTGTTTGTTCATTTTATGTGTCCTTGTATTTCCATGTGTTGGGTTGGGGTTGTATAAGATAAACTCATCCAATGTGGGAAGAGTATCCTTGTGGTGGATAGGAATGAATAGGAACCTCTATGGGGAGATTGTTCCTCCTTTAAGAAGGAGAGGCAAAAAAAAAAGGGTATGAGTACCCAAAGTTGTTTCATGATGATATGGTGTATTGGGAGATTGTTGTATGTAGGTGTATAATATGAAGAGCTTTGATGAATGGGTGGATTCGAGAAGAAGAAAGATTGTGTTGTTGGTTATTTCTACTTGCTAACAGGTCTCCCCATATAGAAGTGATGTCCACCTCTATCCCCATCTTTGGATTCTTGAAGAATCCCTATGTGAATGTGTGAATCTTGGTTGGGAGTAATTTGTTTGAGTGTTGTTTTTTGGAATGGCTTATTTTCTCTATTGTTGTGTGTACTCGGTAGCTTGGTTACCTCCTAGCTCGGGGGGTGGTTGGTTTTCCAACCCAAGGTTGGGAGGTGAGCACACCCAAATGGCCATGGAAATAAGTTTTGTGTGTCTTCTTATAGGTTATTGAGAGCTAGTATGTTGTTGATGAATGTTTAAGTTTGAAAGGCTGTCAAAGAGAAATGTGTAACTGAATGCAAATATGAAACTATGCATTATGTTATGTTCCAAAAAGAAACAAAATTAATACCATCCAGGCTTCTGGGAAATGTAGCTCCATGTTTTGTTGTTTTATTTATTTTTTTAAAGAAAAGAATCTGAAGTTCTATTAAAGAACTGGGTATCTGGTAGATTGTAACGGTGAAAACTGAGTACTGCTCGTGTGAAAATTTTGTGCATGACTAAAGTGGAAGCTATTGTTTAAAGATGACTGGCTGTATTTTATTATGTCCAAGAATGCAATAAATATGTTAAGTGGGAACAAATCATATTAGTCGGTTTAATCAAAGACATACTACTAAGATTGCTAAAAGTTGTGATAAATGGTAGTTTTTACTCTACTAGTTCAATGATGAAAGAAGAATAAATAAGATAAAATAACATGCACGTTTCTATATGTTTATGATTCCATGCATTCTTGTGGCTTCTATTTTTACAAAGTGCAATAGAGTAGTTAAAATGCTTACTGTTGGTAAGGAAAGATTGTGACCTGTCGTATGTGTTACCCTACTGTATGTAAACAATTAATTTATTTTAGTGTTGAAATTGTTGTGTAATATATGGTTATTCTTCTAGATAGAGTAGCAGAGAGTAGAAAAAAAAAAAACTTGTTTGAAGTTGTTTACCTGTATTAGATATCTCTTGGACATTCACTGAATTATAAATTAAAGTTCTGGAAACAAAGTGATATACCAAACTATAACATATTAATTTGAGAGCGTATTGTCATAGCTTTGGTTAGATCGATCCCCTTGATTCATAATTAGAAATTTGCAAATCTGCACCGAACCATCGAGCATGCCTCACCTTAATGAACCCTATATGCAGTAGACCTACGCAACCCTCCTCTCACCTCCAGAATGAGGTTTACCAGTAATTATATATATGCTTGGAAAAATGTTAAATAATTAGATAGCAACCAAAAAGAAGAAGGAATAAAAGCCCTTTCTCATTGTGATTATGGTCAATATGAGATTGATAAATTTCTAGTAATGAATTTTACTGCTACCAGTTAAAAAAATTAAATAAATAGATAAATAATTAAGTAAGCTCCAAATTCCTCGTCTAAACTTATACCTGTAACCTCACCTTGCTAGCTTCACTGCGATGCACGAAGAGGGGTGATTCATACCCGACCACCAATCACCCTGTGGAGCTACTGTTCAAACACCACAAAAGAAAAATAAATAAACAAAAAAATCAAATGGCCAAAGTTTAGGCATGCCATTAAATATCCGCACACCTGTCTTTATATTTAATTATCTCACTGCATAGCTTGGGCTATGCGTACCAACCAAAATCCACCATGAGATCTTATGCTGGTAGAATAATTAGTTGCTAGTTGGCAAATCTACGTGCTAGTAATATTGACCGTAATAACTTACTTTGATGGCCATTACAAGAGATAAATTATTATAGCCGTTATTACCTTCATTTTTTTTTTAAAATGTGGTCTAGTCTTTTATCTATCTATAACTAAAGTTTGGAGGTGTGACTCATCATGCAACTTGTCACATTAGTACATCTACTAAGAAGTGTCCAAATTTTGATTTTTTAAATGTTCGACCAAAATTTAATCATGGTACCTTTAGTAGTTGAACAAAAAAATATCATTTGTTGCTTGTATAATATTATATTTTTATTTAAAATAAAACTTATATGCAACCTAAATGGACCAAATACCTATTGGTAACCATAAATCTTTGTTATCTCTAGCTTTTATATTCAACACAAATGGACCAATAGTTGAACACATAAAAACTATTTGTTGTTATAAAAACAACACTCAATTATTTAAATTACAATTTATATCAAACAAAAATGGACCAATAGTTGAACACTAATTTTTTTTTTAAATCCTTCACATTTATTGAAAAAATATATTTTATTTATTGTGTTCACCTTTTATATTTGTGATAGGACAAACTATTAATATTAAATACTCCAATGCTTGTACATTGCTACCCCAATAGTTTGTACACATAAGAACAATATTTGTTTAGTATGATAACAATACTTGTTTAAATGAGTGTCTTATTTTATCAAATGAGTATTTAATTTTATAAATAACACATTTATAGTGGATAGTTTAGATATTTTATTTGAGACAAAAAAATATTTATTTCACTTGTTCATGAAAGCATTTATGTTTTTTTTACTTGAACAACTATTGGTCTCATAATGTCACAAATTTGGTAATATTTTTTTTTTTTTTGATGGAGGGTTCAAACCTGCGAGGCAGCCCAGCGAGGCACGAAGCCTGCAAGCTGCCAATCAGCGAAAGCCACCACATAAACGATTTAGGAATATTTTGAATAATATGTGAAATTAATAAATACAAGATATAATGTTAACTCATTCTAATATTGATATGAATAATCACAATTGACTGCACGACTATTGGACCCCACACGACTAGTGGCCCCTCTCCCTTAGTTGATCACTGACATCTAACATTAATCAATCAATCACCTCAGTCAGAAAACATTTATCATTCTATTAATTGCTATCTATAAAATCCGTCCTTGGCTATATAGTAAATACTGGTTAAAAAGATAACAAAAGATTGCTTTGGGTTGAACAGAATTTAATGAAGATAAATTTAGCTTCATAAAGTGAATAGGGTCAATGATAGTTAGAACTTAATACTTATTTCCCTGGCTATGTCAGTAGTGTTAACATAAATCATTAAATCTAAATTCTACTGCCACAACAGTTATCACTAATATTTGTATCTTCAATACTAATATCCGAATCATAAACTACTCATAAATGGCATAACTGTAATATCGACGTGGCATAATGGAAGCATTGAAAGGCTACCCTTCAAACATTCGCACTTAAAAGTTTCTCAGGAAACGAGCTTAACTATTTATTCTCACGAATGAGAGTAGTTTTTTTTTATAAAAAAATCGGTAGCATTTAATCCATACTCTTGGTAGCCTTCCAACGTATAATGAAAAAAAAGGTATTAAGATTGTTTCAAAAAAACCAACTAAAATGAAGGAGTAGTTGCTTGTACCATCTCTAAAGCAAAAATGTGCCTTTTATTAGGAAGCTATGCGTTGAAAAGGAATTTTTCTCTAAAGGGCATGTGATACAGTTTTTTGTTTATGTTATTATTTGAAAACCATACTATCAAAATTACCTTTTAATTTAAAAATACTCTAATGGAGTCTAACCTAAATACGTGTACTTCTCCTTTAAAGAGGTACTTATATTATATATAGATAATTTAAATAATAGACTTAAGATTAATTTAATTATATGTAATTTTTTTATAAAGTTTATTTATTAAAGATAATTTTAAATTATAAATTTATGATTGCTTTAATAATTTTATAGTATAAATTTAAGATTGTTTTTATAATTTTAAATTATAAACTTAAGATTGATTTAATTATATATATAATTTTCTTGTAAGATTATTCATTAAAGTTAATTTAAATTATAATTTTAAGATTAATTTAATTATTTATATAGTTTTCTCATAAAGATTATTTATGTTTTTATTAAATAGAAAATATTTGTTAAGTGAAAGGAAATATGACAATTTGGCAACAATACTAGTATTGTGTTATCGAAATTAGATTAAGTGCTCCTTAAGAGGAAGAGATAGTACCATTATCATAGTATAAATTCAAATTGAGGATTTTCATCCAAGCTATAACCCTAGTACAACTATCGCAAGATTGTAATGGGGTTAACTTAGAATGTGATTTAACCCCATGGTTGCCAATGTTTTAGTAAGTGGTGTATTGCACAAACTTAGTGTAACCTGCATCTTAGAGCCAACCCGATGTTTGTTAAGAGTGGGCACGATGGACTCTATGCACCCGAAATTGTTTCTCCTTTCATCTCACCCTCGGGTAACGTGTTGCTGGTGATGTTACATGAGAACACCCCTCGATGTGTGTAGCATACAACCCTACATGTTCATGGTTATTGTTTGTTAGTGTTTTAGCTAGCACTTTGTTCAAAAAAATTGATAGTTGTGTTTTTGTCCTTTGTGCAAATTTAGGGCATTACATAGACAACCAAGAGGAAAGAACATCCACAACCAAAAACAAGGCTGCAAGAAGAACAACCTACAGCCAGCCAAAAACTAGCCCCCAACCAAGAACCTTCAAGGTTTACATTTAGAGCTACTCTTGTGGGAGTAGAGAGACATGTCAAAAGAAGACTTAAATTTTTTAGCTTTCCCTTAATAGTAATCCAACCCTCTTCCACTTGCACTACCTTATCATGCCAATCCAGTGCACCACTATCCTGAGAATGAATGCTTGCAACCATTGTCATAGAAATTTCATCAATATTCCTCCTTGCAGGCATGGTTTTATCATAAAATCCACCAGAATTTATAACCAGAGCGCTATCACCAAAAATGGCAGCTTGAGGCCCATTCTCTCTCTCTTTAGGGGTTTCAACATGATAATCTTGCTCATCAACCCCACCATTTGTGATATCCGGAGAGGATACCCCAAGACCCTGTGAATCCAACGCAACCACCTCAGAAAAACTCCTGTGTTGCTCAAATTTTTTGACAACCGTATAATGCTCTTGAGAAGCACCTTTCCAACATGTAGCCTTCATTGCTTTTCTCTCAAATCCACATTGTGCAGCCGCATGGCCCATTTTAAAACATCTTCTACATCAGAAGGGAATCCCTTCATAGTCCAAAGATTGAACCCAAGAACCCTTGGAGGATTTCAGTAAAATCTCTAAGCAACCCCTTTGAAACATCCATTTCAACCAAAATACGGGCAAAGGTGGAGTGAAAAATATTAGAGGATTCATTATCCACCAACAAAAAATCTCCAAGGGTGTCACCCACTTCCTCCAAAAGAGGATCAACCCATAAATGGAGGGGAATATTAGGAAGCCGAACCCAAATTGAGATCTTATTAAATGTTTCAGTAGAAGGGTTAAAATCAGAATGCCAAGGCTTAATCATCAACAAAAATCTATCCTTCCAGCTGAAGAAATGATCACATAAAATTTTGTTTCTATCCTGAGCATTCTCTAACTTAGCAACAAAAAACCCTTTGGCCATAGGGAAAATATGAACTTTACCATTAATTAATGGTTCCCACTCAGCAAAGATCCAAGAGTGCAGTTGAGGGAGGGTAGGCTAGAAACCCCTAAACCGACAAATCACCCCATGTGAAGAAAAGACAAAAGAATTATGATCAATTTCCTCTACCATCTTTGCTTTCAGGTTCATAGGTTCATAGATATGGAATTTGCAACAGGGATAAAACCCCCATACGACAGTTTCATAGTCCGTGACCTCGAAGCCGTCGTCCTCGCCCTCGATCTCACCATCGCAGCAGGGCCATTGCTCTTACTGCGTCTTTCACCAGCACCAGCCTCATTGGAGCCACCAAACTCCAACATTTGAAAATATTATTTAGAAAAATAGTTATCAAATGCACTAAAGGTTTGGACAAAGAGATCCAAGATGGGCATATAACTTGCATTTACCAAACAATAAGAAAAAGGAGGAATGACAAGGTAGGTTCACCAAAAAATGTAATAGAGGAATTTCAAACTAGTTAAAAGACACTGGTTTTCTAACTAAATGATTCCAATTTTATTTCTTATAGGATTATATAATTTTAAATGGAAATATTCTACCACTACTTAGTAAGGGAAGATAAAAATGATACTAATGATCCCATAAGTACTTTTTAAATTTAGAAATGAATGTTAATCATTTGATAAAAAAGAATGAAAGAAAGTGCTAAGTGTTGTTTACTCAAAATTGAGAGAGAATTTATAGAAGCAAACCAAGTAGTAGGAAATAGGATGAAGAGAGGAAATTGGTAAGATACATTATAGCTCATTGTCTAGGATTCCAATGCATCACATGGATGTATGTTGTTTGTAGTATCATATTTATAACCAAAAATGTGTTAGTTCAACCAAGTAGTTCACCTAGTCTATTTGATCAAATATGAGAACACGTCACTAGTCTACCAGATAAAAAATGATAGAGAAATCTAAAAAATACAAGTGATTGTATCATATTAAATGAGGAATAAAAATGAACAATGAACATGAAAGCACTTGCAAACATCTAAGTGAATGCTCTCAAAATATCTTCAAACACAAAGAAAAGGAAGTGTTTGGATTTTTTAGAGGTCGTCTTCAGGTCAAGCCCTCATATGGGTATTTGAACCTCCATGAACATTAAAGCATGAAAAATAATAAAATACATATGTGCTCTTATCTTATGTGCATCTAGAAATTAAGATCAATAATAAAATTAAATAAAAATATAAGTATCGGTCTTGGTATATGCAGAAAGCCACCATATTATATGAAACCAATCAAATAGGAGGTGGTCAACATGTGTCACATAAATATTTTTTATTTTTGCCAAAATTTCAAATGCTTACATTTCTTAAATGGAAAAAGAGATTTCCCAATAGATAAGGGAGATGCAATTGCAGACACCTAAAATTTCCATCTTCACCTAATCACCTAAGTCATTCATTCATCTCCTTGTACCTTGTTGTTTGTTCATATATCTTATCCACTAATCACCTAATCATCCAATCATGTCACTTGATTCATCCATTCAACACCTAGGTCCTGATTTCATCTAGTCACCATCTAATTTATTCATTCATCATGTCATCTCCTAAGAGACACACATCATCACCTTATCACCTAGGACAAATTAAGTGAAATAATTCCCAAGTTATATAATTAAATTTAGCTATTATTAATCATCAAATATCCATAATTATCCACATATTTATCCATGTATAAATTATTTTCTATCACGCATGCACCAATAATTCAATTAATTAATTTTACCTCACCTAGTTGACTACATAGTCTTTTAGTTCACTCAAACTTACTCCTAGTCCCACTCATCAATCAAATCCACTTCACTCACCCATGCAATCAATTAACTCATCCATGCAATAACCAACTCCCCTTAATTATCTCATGCACTCAATTAACTCCTTCATAAAGGTTGTTGACTAATCAATTATATATGTTAACTCCCCAATCACATTGAGTTGAGAAATTAGAATTACTTTGATTAAAGATTAAAATAATATGTGAATCACCTATGCACGCCACATCTCCCCATCAATCTGCAACATCATGGATCATATCTCAACCTCAAGATTCAATCCTAGTCTTTCATCAAATCATCTTGCAAATATGTAAAACAAATGTTGGTGTGAATAAATGTCATGTACCTAGCTAATTCCTAGCAAGGTGGACTTATTCACATGTTAATTTTACTCAGGTTCTAGATAATCTTCTAGAAGTATTAGTTGTCTAGATAGGATCTTATCTTATCTTGTTGAATTTTTTGTCAAGTTAGATGTCTAATAACATAGGATTAAGAAACATATCACAATATTGTCTAATTAGGTATCTATCACCTTGCCTTTATAAGAAAGGAATCTCATGTAAATTTGCATAATCAATCTTGAATTCATAATATATCAAGTTATTCTTTCCATTTTCTCACTTGTAGAATATATTTTGGTCTAGCAACTATTCTTGGGGGTGTTAGGAGTCACCATTAACTCCTAATCAAACCCATCTCACAAAAAATATCAAGCATTCATATTGTATACAAGCCCTATCAATTTCATATCCAGATAATGCTAATGATATGTTGGTGAATTGAACACCCACATTACAAAGGAGAAAAACTTTACAAATTCTCAATTGAAGTTTTGCATGCAAAATAATGAGTGATGAATTATTTTGATCTTGATTTGTTTATTTTCTATGTGTACAATAATGTCAACACAAGGTAACATTATTCAAACAAGTGAGAGTAATATTAATATAAATGGAGAGATCCTTAAATATTTGGAATATGCACAAGTTAAGAAATCTTGTGAAGAGTTTCAATCAACCATGTAGAGCAAGAGAATATATAAAAGATGGAGTCCTTTAGTCTTGAATACAAATTTTGGTAGTTTATCCAAAAGAGTTGGGAGAAAACCAAGAGATACAAGGAGATTCAAAATATTTATTTTCCAAGAGGGAATGTGAGTTCTGTTTCATTAGGTACCCAAGTATGGAGCATTACATTGCCAAGCAAATCTTGCAACAAGTGGAAATAGATGAAAGGAAGTCGGGTGAGCAGGAAAAATCTTCGTACAATAATCTAATCAGGAGAGAGTTACAATTTTTTTTCCTTTTAACACTTTTAACAGTTGTAACTAGAGAAGCACATAAAGAATAATAGAAATAGAACAACAATGCATAAAAATAGTGACACCAAATATACCATGGCGAAAACCCTTTTAGGTAAAAAAACCCCACCCTGCAAAAGCACATTACTTCTCTATTATATCAAATAGGAGTTACAACATATCACCAAGTACAAAGCTTCTTCAACAAGTGTTTCAACATGAACACCTATTCTGGAGTAATACTGGCAACACTTCATTACTTGAAAACAAACTATGCATTCTACAACTCAAGGCACTCAATAAATAGAGTGTTACAAGCTTCAAGAAGCATCTAAAAGGTGAGGGGCATCCAAATCTACATGGCACAATATTCAATAGCTTAGACATGTATTTGGACACATGTACAACATTCCCTTACACCCTTGACAAGTGTTTAACATGAAAATATTCTTCTTCCAAGCTTGGACACCTAGAATATGCTAAAAATAGGCTATGATGGATGCCTTACACATCTTACAACTGTCATAGAATCTGTCATTGCTGACAACACTTACAACTGTAAGAGAATCTGTCATAACTACCTAAAAATAGAAAATTCTCTTATACTTTGTCATATCCCATCTTGGGTGCCAACTTCCTCCATGCATTCAAAGATGCCTTATGACCCATCATAAAATCTATCATATGTCATAGATTTGAAAGTGGGAAGTCTATATCCACTTGAGATGATGATGTGTCATCTAGTCACCTGCAACAAGAATGCCACCCAATCGATGGGTCCCAGTTTGTGACATGACACCATAGGCATTTAAATAATACAAATAAATACATTAATTACATCAATTAAATCAATGTTAGGAATCTAAGGTTGAGACACCTTAATCCCAACATTCTCCCACTTGTCGAAGACTTGCTAAGATTCATACAAAAACATCTCCTTAGGGCCCCAAGGCCCATGGAATCAAAACACCATCTAGAACTTCTCAGTGCTCACTAGTTTTGTACAAAGTGTCAACCTTCTCTAGGTTCACCTTTCCATCTTCTACCATATCATGAACAAAGTGATATTGTACATTAATTTGATTTGTTTTGGCATGGAAGGTAGGATTCTTTGCTAGAAAAATTGCACATTGATTGTCACAACAAACAATAATCTATATTGCATCTAAAACAATATCATAACACAATCTCTTAAGCCAAATGGCTTCCTTACAAGCATGAGTGGCTGTCATATACTCTGCCTCTGTCGTGGACAATGCAACTACAAATTGTCACTTACTCATCCAATTGGTAGCACCACCAAACATAATAAACACATAACTATTGGTGGATCTTCTACAGTTAATGTCACCTGCACAATTTAAATCCACATATCATCGAATGCTCATAGAATGCTAAGGTCGGGTAGGATAACTATGAAAACATAAGGAATACTCAGAAGTGCCCTATAAATATCTGAACACTCTCTTAATAGCATCCTAATGCACCCGTCCAAGATTAGCCATAAAATGACTAAGGACTCCCACTACTAAGTGGGCAATGTCTAGTTTTGTACACACCATTGCATACATCAAACTGCCAACTGCACTTGCATATAGTACTTTGGTCATGTCCTCCATCTTAGTAGGATATTTTGGACAATCATTCATAGAAAGCTTCATTTCTTGCATCACATGAACAACTAATTGTTTGCAATCTACCATGTTGAATCTATCCAACACAAAATTCACATACTTGATCTAGCTTAACCAAAGATTTCTGTTAGCTTTGCCTCTCATGATTTCCATTCCTAGAATGTACCTAGCTGCACGTAGGTCTTTCATCTCAAACTGTGCTGACAATTGAAACTTCAAATATGAAATCATACTCTTACCATTCCCAATAAACAACATATCATATACGTATAGGACAATAATAAAAATGCGACCATTATCAGTTTTAAAGTATACACAATGGTCAGATTTAGATCTTTGAAATCCCAATGACAACACATAGGTATCAAACTTCTGATACCACATTCTAGGAGATTGTTTCAAACCATAAATCAACTTTTTCAATTTGCAAACCAAATTTTCTTTACCTTTTTCAATGAAATGCTCTGGCTATGACATGTAAATCTCTTCCTCCAAATCACCATGAAGGAACGATGTCTTCACATCCATTTGTTCCACTTCTAAGTCATATGCAGTTGCAAGTGACTATTGGGAATAGGATTCCATTTAATTGCATTCTTAACTTATTTCATGTATTTCTTAAGTCCTTGGAGTGGGTTTCACAACTCTAGGATTAGGAAGAGATTATTTTGGAATGAAATAAACATTTAATTTGGCATTTGTAATTATTTCTAAGTGTTAGAAGCTTGTGGGGATGCCTTGGAGTGAGCTCCTACAAAATAGGAGCACATGGGCACACACATGGGAGGTGGGATCCACCTTAGTTCAGTTAACTAGTTGGTGAATTGAGTACACTTCAGAAATGCATCCTAGGTTTCTACAAAATAGGGATTGAAGTTCAGTTCAAGTTCAATTCAGTTGAGTTTAGTTCAGTTTAGTGATTTTTCGGTTATCTTTAGTTGCATGTTAGTTAATCTCAGTTGTCTTGATTTTCATGGACAAATAACAAGTTGATACATTCAATTAACAGATGGAGGATCATGCATGCACATTGTTTTGCATGAATCGGTGGAAGATGTGTTTCAGTTAACAAAGATCAACTTGGGCCCACCTTGGGCGCCCAAGTTGGCATCTTTGAGTTACAACTAATGCATGGAAAAGATATTTGTAATGCTCAATTAAGTGGGACCCAAAATGGACGCCTTCTTTGAGGATGAGCTTGCAGAAGATATTTTTTGATAACTATGAGGTTAAAACTTTAGTGTTGGGCACCAAATTTGAGGGAGACTATTGGTTGAATTTGTCATGCATCTTTGAACTCAACTTGGCAACCCTAGGCATGGATTTTCTCAAGTGGCTTATGTGATACTATAATTTTTAACTCTTATGAGTTTGTAAGCAAGTTCATTGTCTATTATTGCAACCATTGTATGAGAGAGTTTTGTGAGAAAATATTGCAGGTTGTGGAGAAGATTTCTTGAAGATAGAAGAAGCACATCAAGGAGAATTGAATCAGTATTATTGTAACTCATTCAAAGGTTAAATAATACAAGTAAGAACAATTTTGGTGGAGTTTTTTACCCGAAAAGGTTTTATCCACGTACATACTGTGTCCTTTCTATTTTGTCTACTTTCTTCTATCAATCTTCTGCCTACTTTCTACAACATTAAAATTGATCTAATTCAAGATTAATCATACAAAAGAGATTGTGACAAAGAATACTAAAATTGAATATACAGTTACACACGATTTACATAATTTTAAGCTATATTATTCTAGAGTTTTACCTTCATTTTCAACACAACAAAAGCCAGATAGATGTCAAATTTTCTACATGAGAGAATATATCCCCATAATCAATTCTGTCCACTTGAGAAAACCCATTAGCGACCAACTGTGCCTTATACTTCTCAACACTACCATCAAGACCACACTTTTTCTTGAAAACCCATTTACAACCAACAAGTTTACGTCTAGTAGGCAAAGGAACCAGATCCCAAGTCTTATTTTTCTTTAAAGAAGCCATTTCCTCATCCATGGCTTGCATCCAGGAATATGAATCATTCATACCCATAGCCTCTCTAATATTCCTAGGCTCATCTGTATTAGTAATCAAGGAAAATATGCAACTGGAATCCAATAATGAATATCCAAACCTTTCCGATTTTTGCCTAACTCGAGTAGACCTCCTGAAAGGCTAAGGTTGAGGTTCTTGTTCTTCAAAACTCTCAGAGCTACTTGATCTCTCCTCATCATCAATTCCAATAGGAGTACTTGGTTCTTTCTTCGAAGTAGGTGGAATATGAACTGCCTCCTTATGTTTCTCCTCTTTCTTTGGTTGCAACTCATAGAGGAAGGTTTTATCTCTCCGTATATCACACTTCTGCTACAAAGAACCTTCCGAGCTTTTGGATCCCAAAGCTTGTACCCTTTCACACCGAAACCATAGTCAATAAATATGCACTTAACAACCTTGTTCTCCAACTTAGACCTCTTCTCAAATGGAACATGAGCATAAGCTTAACAAACAAATACTCTGAGATGTCTCATTGAAGGGTTTTTATCAGACCGCACCTCAATGGGTGTCTTACCAACAAGCACTGATATAGGAGATCTATTGATCAAATAACATGCACTGGCTACTGCTTCAACCCAAATTTTTTGTTCAAGGCTAGCACCACTCAACATACTCCTATTCCTCTCCACCAAAGTTTTGTTCATCCTCTCTACAACTCCATTTTGTTGTGGAGTGTAGGGAGTAGTCTTATGTCTCTCAATCCCGCGCTCCTTATAGAACTTGTCAAACTCTACGAAACAAAACTCACCACTATTATCAATTTTCAAACACTTAATCTTTCTGCTAGTCTAATTTTCTACCAAGACCTTAAACTCCTTAAACTAACTAAAGAATTTTAGCTTTACTTTTGAGCAAATAAAAAAATGTCCTACTATAATTATCTATGAAAGAAACAAAATATATAGATTTGGATAATGAAGGTACATTTACATGACCAAAAAAATCTAAGGGTTTTAGATCATAAATTTGTGAGAATATTAAAGAGGGATGAATGAAAAATTGGAGGCCCCATTTCTAATTTTAAAAATCATTCTTTTGTTGGTTGTACCCCTCCCAATTAGGTTGTACATCTGCCTAAAGGAGTGTCAAGTGGAATCTCAAGCGTTTAGATTCACAACTGCTATTCAGAGGTTTTGGGGTTGCCTTAACTAGAGGAACACTTAGCAACCACATTCAGGGTGAGATAGAAGGGGTTTGGGGAAGTTTCAAGCTATTCATCAAGTCCTTGATTATTGGTTGAAGTGCAATTTCAATCAAGTTTCTAGCAACAATCAATTGGTATGTTAAAAATATAATATTAAATGAGGTATATTCATTTGTATGATGTTTAGACTCTATTGTAATGACTATTCAATTGTTGCAATTAATCTAGAATGATTTCAATTTGTGGGTGTAGTTGAATAGTTGATGTTATTGCTCTTTATTCACAAAAATGGTATTGATTTTTATGATTTATCTATTTGTAAAATCTGAAAAAATTGCAACAAATATCAAAACAAGCAAACACACACACACACACACACACACACACACACTATATATATATATATATATATTACAATGATATTAGAGAATTTTATCATGCCATCTTGGAGGGTTTTAGAAGAAAAAAATTAGTGTTGTTCCAGTGGAATGAGTAATGCAACCACCCTTTAGACATCATTATAATTTGAGAAGGAATAGGTCAAGCACTAGTCTTGAAGGACAACTAGAGACTGATAGTTTTGTACACATTGAAATGGGGGATAGAGAGCAACATGAACCTAGTACCAAGGAGATGTTAAATGATCTTGTGTAGGGGTAGCCTGATTTACAATTTTTTTTAGCTCAAATGGTGGAATTAATGAATTGATATATATTGAGAAATAACAACAATGGTGGGAATAATGTTGGAAATAATGGTGGAAACAATGGGGGAAAGGATGGTGGTAATGATGGGCATGAATGAAATAATGGAAATGGGGATTGTTCGGTGAATGATAGGATTGAAAATCATCATGCAATAACTACAACAACCAACTCTATACCCTTAATGCCTAACTTTCCATCAAGAAATAACATGCATATTGTAAATGAACCCACACAACGAATTACATGATCAAATTTTGTAGGATTCATGGAACTCAGGGCTTGAGTTTCAAGTTAAAATATCCTTTAGAGACTACATGGACCTCTGATTAAGACATAGACCTAATAGGGGTGGTAGAAAATACAACCAATATTTACAAATAAAGTTGGAAAAGTTATCTATTCCATATTATGATGGTTCAGGAATGACTTCAGCTAGAGCATGGGTTTAGAAATTAGACACCTACTTTCATCTTAACGCAATGCCAAAAATGAGGTTGTAAAATATGTTATAATTCACTTGAATGGTAGTGCACGTGAATGACATAATCACAATATGATCACCTTGGGTCATGATTGGATTGACTCATATATTGAGTTTATAGAGATATTGATAGATAGATTTGATAAGAAGGATCCATAATTACACTTTAAGGAGTTGGCTCAACTCAAGCAATGGGGTTTAGTGGAAACTTACATTGCATATTTTCAAAGGATTTTCATGTTAGTGATTGATATCTTAGAAAGAAGATTGATTGTATTTTTTTATGGTCTTTTAGACCCATTGAGACGTTAGATTAAGGTCCTCAAATCACCTACTCTATAGGATTCCATTAAAAAGGAATGGGATATGGAATCTTCTTCTTCTAGGAGAAAATTTCAGTTTAAGGGATTCCCACACAAAAGGGACAAGGATAGAAGACACTTCTAGAAGGATACCAATCAATCCAAGAATATGTCTAACATGTTGGATAATGATAAACTCAATGAGCTCAGACATAATAAACTATGGTTTCATTGTAGAGAGCCTTGGGACCCATAACACAAGCTTAGTATCAAGGTAAAGACAAAAAAAATTAAGTATTTTTCAAGTGATGAAACTACATCAGAAAATTTAGATCAACATACCAAATCTAAGAGTAGTGATGGGGAATGTTCAACAGATGAGGCTAAAAAGGAACATGGATGTGATGGTTCCATTGCACAACATTATAGATTCTATAAAGTTGGTTCTTTCAAGGTTAGAGGAGTACTTTGTGGGCAGTGAATAATCACACTTATTGACATAGGTGTTACTCACAAATTTCATTGAAAAAGGAATGGTTGCCAAGAGAGGGATCAATACAAAAAAAATTGAAGGGTTTAAGGTGATGGTAGCGGATGGCTTTACCCTTGATTGCACATTTAAAATTTGTAACTTGGGCATACAGTTGGGGGAGTATTAGTCAAGGGATTATTTCTATGTGGTAAGTATAGGGGACATAAATGTGGTCTTAGGTATGCATTGGATGCGTACACTCAAGGAGAGTTCACTATGAACTTGAACACTATGAAGATAAATTTTGAATAAGAGGGTAAGAGGGTGTTAGATTAATCACGCATTAGCTAATAATTAATTAATCTTTAATTAAGTATTAGTATAATTTATTCTCATGCACTTAAGCTAAACTTAGGAGTTCTTTATTAAATTAACTAAGTGCTTTTCTATGTTAACTTAAGTGAGCTATTATTAGATCATTTTGTCTCATTGCATGTGATGTTGACACTTGCCCTGATCTATTCCCTTTACCATTTAGGGTTGCTCCTATATAGTACTGTCATAACCCAATTTCATTGTATATTTATTTATATATGGAAAATTGAAATATTGCTGAAATTTTAAAAAATATTAAATGGAGATTTTGGAATCTTCGAATATTGAATATAAGGAGTTGACTGATGTTGACTTTGTAAATTTCTGAAAACTATTTTATATGTCATCAAGAATTGAACGTTATTGATCAATTTGGAAGTGCAAGTGTGTGTAGTTGAAGGGTGATAGGTTGAAAGAAGAGAACACGGTTGAAGTAGGATTTTTTAGTTGGATCGAATGGTAAGCCAATTGGAATTTGGGTGCACACACCATAATGGCATGATGACTGGAATTTGATTGATTTGCATATATATGAAAGAAAAAATTTCCTCCTTGATTTGAACTATTTCATTGCTTGCAAATGAATGGTTAGTAGATTTAATTGTCTATTCAAACCTTGTGATTTGAAGGAACTAAAAATGAGCATTGTAAAGAAAATTATTTTCTTTAGTGTAGAAATATATATACATACATACATACATACATACATATATGTAAAGAAGCTCAAAATGAAAATTCAAGTTCCTTACTTAAAATGATAGTGTATGGAACCTTTGAGTCATTCAAAACAAGCAACTTGTATATGAATGTTTTATTTTAAAAAATATATATATATATTTATGTATATTACGTGTATGTAAATTGAACACACATAAATATATATATATATACATTATTCAAATGCATGGTAAGATGTGAATGAAATCATTTAAATGCATAGAGATACAAATATATATACACACATATAGATACATATACATATTGAAATTCAAATTGAAATTAAGTTGATAAACGATGCTTTAAAAGTAAGATTGTGGAAAAATCAATGAAGATTACATGGCAGACCCACAATAGTCATGGCCTGCCCAATACTAAAGGAATTATTCAAAATTAGAGGGTGGCTATGGCAGGAAATAGCCATAATATTAGCACCCAACTGCATGCAAAGTGGGGGTTTTTACCATTTTTAAACAAAGGTGGTGAAAAAAACAAGCGATCGATTTGGAAGAAAATCGACAAGCACCCAAAAGGCAGAAAAGAGATCAAAGTTGGAGGAAATCTTCTATCGAAAGGCTCATGCATTGAGGTAAATCGATTCTTGAAATAACATTGATATCACTATCATATTTATTTTCATTTCTTTAGCTAGTGTTTATCACTACATTTGATGGTAGAACTAAATGTATAATGGCATACAAGGGTATGTGCAGGATCTTGATGGGCCAAAAAGTGGCGATATGTAAGCCATATGATGACCCATGTGGCTGACGAATTTTTTTTACCCAAAATTGATGAAACGAAAAGGGTTTTTAGAGGAGATTCTCAGCTTTCCACCAATATAAATTATGCTTTACTTTAAATTTAATAAATAATTATTATTCTTTTTCTATTAGAATTACAAATAAAGTCCTGATTGATAGGCTGATTGAAAAACATCTATAACTTTCAAACTGTATCATATTTTTTGAATCTGAAACATGCATCACATTCTATGCTTTGCATAATATAGGATTAAAAAAATAAATAAAACAATTCATGAATTTTTGACCAAGTTAAGGTGGTTAGACAGATGAGTTTTTATATATTTTAAAAGTTGTAATATAAAAATCATAATTAATTATTTACTTGGAAAAAAATTATAAAAAAATATGTATCACATCAGGACATGAGTGTTCTACTTATATCTAAAATCTTATAAAAAAATATTATCATTTTATTGTGGTTAGGGTGGTCAGACAAACACCTACTTCTTCTTTTTACCCTGAAATTTAAATACTACTACATTGAAATTTCAAATTTTCACCGAATAGATTTTTATTTTTTAAATAAAGGTCTAGTAGTTTAGAAACTACATTCAATTTTCTACAGATTCTATTTTTACATTTTTTTGAAATAATATAGATAACTTATTCAAATTTTTACGTCAAGTTGTCTAACTCTGATTTTTTGTCTTTTTATTGCCACTTAAGGGCTTGTTTTTCCATGATGATCTGCACATACCCACAATGTTACTGTTTGTGTGTTCAACTTAGGCCGAAGGTATAGTTTTGGTGACCACCCTCTAGGGGATTCCCATGGCCTACGACCTGCTCATGTTAGTATCTTGAATGGATCCATTCGGCTAGTTGTGCTAATTTGAGGCATCAAAACAAATCAAGCAACTGTTAAGAGTGTTCGCTCAATAGAGTAAGCCATACCTTGGCTATTAGAGATCATATTATAATTTAATGTGAACCATTTGGTGTTGATTTGTAAAGGTTCATTTACTGAACCTATTAAAAGAGGAAATAATCCTCTATGTTACCTTTAGTATGTGTTGACAGTGCTATCTTTAAAAGCAAACACTTTCTATTATCAGCCTAGCCGATAATGGCAAAGGGGTATATCATTCTTTTATGTAGGACTGTGGTAAACATATGTGTATAAGAAGAAGCCTCAATTTGAAGAATCGATGGGATGTTAGAGAAGGGTTTCTTTCTAAAGTTATAAAGATCGATCCTCATGATCAATAGTATAATTTATTTGTTTCAAAAGTTGTAGACACATAAAAATTTCTATTAAATTTATCCTCATTTAACTTTAATTTTCTTTAGGCATTGGATATATCCTTAATATATCCTATCATTTCATTTTTATCTATTATTCATCTCAATTCATTCTTCTTTCAATATCTTCCATTGAATTAATCCAATAAATATTATTCTATCCTTAACACATGCACCTTATATCCATTTTCTCCATTTATTAAATAAATTCCCTCTAGTATTCCCTCCTACTACTTACCATTTACTATTTACCACTTATTCCTCCTATACCATTAATCTCCCATTATCCCATATTTACCCCGATGCTTGACTTTTTCTTGTGGATATTTATTTAAACAACCTCTCTACCTCATTTTGGGATCATCTAATATATGCATCAAATCTTTGTTAGTATCACTCGCAATCTAGCTATCATTTTCATCTTGCATGCTAGTTTCTTCTCAAGTTATAGTTTTAATTTCTTAGATTTGTAATAGTCTTTATATCTTGCATTTGAATCTCCAATAAATCATAGCCTCTTGTATGTGTGCTTCTAAGAGCCATTAAATTGTTTACACAAGATCTTGATTTGAGGAGTGTAATAGAGATAATTAGTTTATTTCCTCACAAGTAGATTAGAGTTTTGCATTTGCATGTTTGAATAATCTTCTTTCAGGTTCTCTACTATTTGGATGTTAGAATTATTTGAATCTTAATCCATAAAATCTCGAATCTATTTTGTTTCCTCCATCTACAAATGGTGAACCCGACGTGAATTGTTGTATTTTCACTTGATAGAAGTTTTGATATATTGAGTTAATTTGTTGCATGTTTAAGAAAAGCTTGTTTATGAAAAAATCTCAAAATTTCTTGATATTCTTGGTTTTTAGATGTCAAAATAGTTTCTACGAGTTTTTCTTTTATAGCTCTTTTCTTAGATTTTAAAGATTCATATGCAAGTTATGTGAAGGCATTAAGTTCTTTGCAATCGTTTTAAGCAAGGAGATCATCGACAACTTGGCCTTGATGCATGAACAATAAAATTCTTTAAAATCTCTGCAGTTAAATCCTTTGATTCAAATTTTTTGATTCAATGATTACTTTGATGTATATCTTCCTTATTGTCGGTATATTGGCAGGGCTATATTTGCATGACGGTTTCTAAAATAGCATATCCGTTTATATTATGACATTATCAGCTATTTCTTCCAAAAGGGTGCCCTTCAATGTTGTATCTCAGCCAGTCGGCCCGTCCCCTTTGTCTTGAATGAAGTGCACTGTTGTCTGAATTGGGTATGTTTACTTTGTCTTGATCTTTCACATCACACATGATCAAATTTGGTAGTACATGGTCTGTGTAGAGAAGGCAAGATGAAGGAAGCTCTGCGTGCTTTAGAGATCATCCATGTAACCGTAGATTCCAGTTAATGCCTTATGGTAGTTTGAAGATCTTTGGCTCGGTGATTTTTGAAGTTTACACCATTCACTTGTTGTTGCTCTTGCTGGTGTCGTAATGACTCTTGGTTGAAGTTGTGATGTATTGATTTTTGATGGATGTTTTGCTGTAATGATTTTTGAGGGAGGTTACCTCTGCTGGTAGAGACTCTCCCTTCACTTGTCGACACCGCCTCTCTGGTTATGCCGCTCTATCCTCCACATTTCAGTGCACCCGTGATGCCCCCCCACGTTTCATCTGTATCTTGTCGTGCATGCATTTAGAGAAAATATTTTTATCTTTAAGTTTAAATTTAGATTAAAATTAGGTCTTAATCAACTTTAATTTCATTTTTAATTTACATCTAGGTTTTCATTTAGACCAATTTAAGTTTATTTTTAATTTTTAATTTTAGACTAATTTCTAATTTTAGATTAATTTAAATTTGTCTTTAGTTTAAATTAGTTTTTAATTTTAGATTTTAGATTAGTCTTTAATAATTAGATTAATTTTTATTTTAGAATAACTTTTTAATTTCAGATTATTATTTTTAATTTAAATTAGTTTTTAATTAATTAGTCTGTATTTGTGATTTTAGATTAGTTTTAGATTAGTTTTGATTCTAGATTAATTTTAATTAGTTTTTATTAGAATAAATCCTACTTTATATTACCATTTAAATTTAAGAGTAGTTTCCAATTAAACTTCAAGTTAGATTAGCTTCTAATCATGGATTAATTTTAATTTAGATTAAGTTTTTAATCAATTTTAATTTAGATTTTATATTAATTTTTAATGTAGATTAGTTTATATTTTAGATGATTAGCTTTCCATTTAAGTTAAATTTTAATTTTTAGATTAGGTTTTAATCTCAGATTAATTCTAATTTTAGATTAACTCTTAATCTAGATTAGTTTTTAATTTAGATTAACTTTGAATTTATGTTAGTTTTTAATTTCTAACTTTAGATCTTTAATTTTAAATTAGATTTTTATTTTAGATTAGCTTTTAATCTTAAATTAATTTTTAATTTAGATTTATGTTAGTTTTCATTTTAGTTTTATTTTAGTTTTGTTTTGAAACTATTTTTGTTAATTTTGTTTCTTTTGCAAGTTCGTTTGGTGGAGAATTGAAAATCAAAACATATGCTTGTTGAAGAAAGGAGGCATGAAACTACTAATGAGATTTTGATGTAGGACATTCATCGAAGACTTGATTTTGAAATCGATTGTCTTTTAGATTAGAAAATATTTCAATTGGTGCTTTAAAATGAACAACTATCTTCCGTCATATAGATTTAACTAGGGGATGAATGAACACTGCTTGTGATGCTTGATATGGTAGGGAGTATGCTCTCACCTTGTGCGAAATTGGTGATCAGAAACTAGACCCATCATATTTATATGTGTTTAATCCTCTAGAGGGCCTGCCTTGGTGGGAAAAAGTAGTCACCCCAAGGGAACGACCCAACTGGTAACAAGCTAAAGCCAAGCTACTTCCAACTGGTATATAAAATGGGTGCTTGAGGAAAGCTCAAGTACCACGAATGCAAATGTGTTATGCTAACAAGTGAATCTCAATATACCCTGTAGAGCATGACCTCTGTAGGCTAAGAATCCTCCTTATCAGAGCTAATCTTGCTGCATGTATAACCACTCGAACGAATGCCCTTACTAGACACCTCTTATTTGTAGTTGCCAAAATCCTTCTATTTGTTGGTGCAGGAGGTTGAACCTTTGAAGCCATCCCACATACTCGTGGTTCTTAGTAGAGATGAAGATTTTGTCATGGGAGATTCATGATAATTCGAAGCTTGGTTGACCAAAGAAGTGAGTGTCGTGTTGGGGGAGATAGTGTGGCCAAGCTTCTAAGTCATTCGCTAAGAATAAGCACGACTGGAGAAATCCAAGTGGGAACTCAACAAATATTGTCCTTGCCAACCCTAGGATTGTGCATGATTGTTTTTATCTTGAAATCCAAACTGATTTTTTTTGTCAATTGTGTCTTGCGTGTGTGTTCTAAACCTCAAATAAACATCACACCTAGTAATTTGCAACATCTCAACCTTGCAAACCCCAAAAGGTCATACAACAAAAACATCCAAAATGAACCTATCACTAAAATCTCTTGAGATCATCATCCTTCAATTATGATATTTCAATCCTTTCTTTCCACCTAGCCCTTGCATTCCACCTAGTCCTTACATATCCTCCACCCTTGGGTGATCCCACAATATTGGTTTACAATTTTTGGGCAAACTAGACACTAAACGGATTTTTTAAAACTAAATCTTCACTTTCGGGCTCCTATAGCGGCTAAACCATGAGGAATTTTAAGATGATGCAAACTTGTGATTTGTGACGTTTTGTCTATAGATTCTCAATATATTTTTTTCAATTTTTTTGGAATTAGATTGCACTTCATTTTTCATCTCCTTTGAAAACTAGATTTTTTTTAAAAACAACATTTTTAAGAAGTGACGCTCACCGTATACAACATAACATTTTTTGTATGAAGAATAAAATTATATTTTTTTTGAATTTAGATTTGTAACTATGATATCTAGTACTTTCATTTGGTTTCATAGTGTTTTATTAAATATTTTTTCCTTAATCAAGTTTCGAAGTAAGACCAATTACAATTCAGACATAGGCGAACTGTATACAACATAACTTTTTTTGTATGTATCAAAATTCAATTATTATATCTTTAATGGATCAAGGACATCAATACCTAGTCTGAACATATTTTTTTAATTTATTTTTTGATAATCTGCTATTTTTCCACATGTGTAGAATAGAGAGTTTGATTTTTGGTGAAAAACCTATGTTTAATAAAACTAAAAAACCAAATACATAATAAAACCAAAACATATTAAAATTATATTCACTGGATAGATAATTCCAAGGAATACCATGATCATTTGAAATAAATTTTAAATGAATTCATTTGATCCCCCAAAAGGTAAATCAAAAGTGATTTTTTATCATCATTTTGATAAGTGTAAAGGAGACTCCATTGTAGGTATGGTTTAAAACTAGCGGGGTTCTATCCAAGGGGGTTTGATCTAAGGTAGTTTGATCAAACCCTCTTCAATTGGAATCCTTAAAATGGAACTTTTTAAGGCTTAAATCATTATATTTTATAAAAATATGTGATTTGAGCAAAAATCAGAATCTACCATTTTCATATCCCATCTTAGAATCATATCATTTTCATTGCATCCTATTCTTAGATCTCATACATTATCTTGGGTTGAAAATCAAAACAATCACCTATGACCCCTAGAATAAGAGCAACAATATTTCAAGAAGAAGGGAACCCCTGTGGAAAATAATTTGATGGGGAATATCACATTAGTGTTGTAACTAGTGAAACAAGTGAAGTTGAGGATGAAGAAATAACCCAATCCACTATAAATGAAGCTCTTAATGATAATAGATTAACTAAACTTCTTATGGAGGTAGTCAAACGTAACCCACAACAATACTTCAAGGCTCTTGCTGATGAAGGAATCAAAATGCCCCCTAATTTTGAATTATCATTACTCACAATGAATGACCAACCTAAATCAAGTGAATCTAAGCATCCCAAAACAAACAATGATGAAAGAGTCAAAGATCATAGACCCCTTTATCTACAACTTGGTTACAAGAGATCTTCAAAGACATCAAAACCCGTGCCTACAAAAAATCCTACTTTGGATGAGCTTAGAAGATTGAGACAAGAATTGGATACTCTTAAGAACAACAAAACATCATCTCATAAGTTCTCCATTGAAGATATATGTCCTTATCCCTTCGATCTGGGCATACCAATTCCACCTTTTCCTAACCACTAGGACATACCAAAACTTGACAAATATAATGGAAAAGGAGATCTTAAAGACCACTTAAGACAATTTTGTGCCACTACCATGGAATTTGCAGTTGATGAAATGTACCTTATGAGATTATTCCCTCACAGTCTAGGAGGAGAGGCTATGGAATGGTTTTCATGATTACCCCCAACCATCAAATCCTTTAAAGAATGGGATGATAAATTTGTCTCCAATTATAGTTTCAATTGTGACCTTAAAGTGACCATGATAAACCTTTTCAACACCAAACAAAAACAAGGTGAATATTTTGTGTCATTTTTACAAAGATGGAGACATTTAACAAAATGATTTCCTTATGCCATTCCCGCCAAAGAATTGGTTGATCTCTTTTATCAAAATTTGAATAAAGAAATTGGAAGGGAACTTCACCTCAAATGCTTGGATTATTTTGATGAATCCATAAAGATGGTATTTCGAATTGAACAAACTCTCATTGATGAAAAACTATAAAACTTAATAATGATAGAGATCAAAAATCAAATTTAAACAACAAGACACCTTTTTGGGTAAAGAACAAGAATTTAGTCAATGATGGAGTTTTTTATGCAAAAACAACTAAAATATAATCACCTATCTACAATATCAAAGGTCCATCTTTAGATAAAGGAAAATAAAAACAATTAAGTTTCGCTAAATGAAAATTTTACACCATTGAGACAATCACATGAATCTACATTAAAATAACTTCTTGAAAATAATATTATAACCCTACCTAAAATGAGGGAATATAATCCAAAAGTCAAACCCCCATGGTGGAATGAGGATCACTTTTGCGACTATCATAGATATAAAGGACATAAGACTAATAGTTGCAATAAACTTCGACATCTAATACAAGACCTTATTGATGATGGTAAGATAGCAGCTGACAAACACAGTCCTTTGGGTAACACTGATCACAAGTGTTTAAAAAACCTTTCCCTAAGCATGACAAGGATAAAGAAAAGACCCTTGAAGCTAGTGATGGTGTAAATTATACTACTACTAAGTATGAATATACCATACATAACATCAGTGAGGTTGATAAGAATCTAAACACTTTCATTATATAAGGAAAAGAACTTGATTGCAAGGTTACTACCCTCAAAGGCTCAGTTACCCTTAGAGGTCCTAATTCAAAACCCGCTACACCAGCTTCACAATATAACCTCATAGAGCATTTAGGTAAAACACCAACACAAATTTCTATACTAGAACTGCTATGCCTATCTCTTGAGCATAAAGCTATCCTAGATAAAGTGCTCGCTACTACTATAGTTCCTACAAACCTACATGTAGATCAATTCCAAGCTATGGTGGGACACATCACCTCTCCTCACACTCTCACTTTTACTAAAAATGATGATTCATCCCCTCGAAAACCACATAATGCAACTTTACACATTGATGTCCTCATCCATAATGTTAAGATCAAGCGAGTTCTGATAGATAGAGGAGCAGGTCTTAATATTTGTACCCAAGAGTTGATCACAAAATTAGGGTTTTCTGAAAATGCAGTTGATCCAAGGAAAATAATTACCATAAAAGCATATAATGAAGAGGAATGTTCATCTAAAGTATTAGTTACTCTACCAATCAGAGTTGGCCCTATGGTAAAGGATGTGGTTTTCCAAGTCCTTGATCTTCCAATAACCTATAATATCCTCCTTGGAATACCTTGAATTCATGCAATGCAAGGAATACCTTCTACATACCTCCAGTGCATTAAATTCCCACACAATGGTGTT
Source organism: Sequoiadendron giganteum (assembly GCA_007115665.2). Classification (NCBI taxonomy): domain Eukaryota; kingdom Viridiplantae; phylum Streptophyta; class Pinopsida; order Cupressales; family Cupressaceae; genus Sequoiadendron; species Sequoiadendron giganteum. The sequence continues at coordinate 185,960,105 of CM021105.1, read as the reverse complement.
GAAGTCACAATACAAGGAGATCCCAAACCTTTCATGTATTACCATAATCTAAGTCCTAAAATTGAAATCACAATCCCAAGCAATTGTGAGGCAATTCCTTCCCAAGCATATGTTGATCCCGAGTCCTTAAAAGCATCCTCCTCAAAATACAAGGAAGTTCAAACCAAAATACAAGTAAAAGAACAAGGAGTAGGAGAATATACTTTGAATCATACCCTTTGTATTGGAAAGTCATCTTTATCTCCCCATACCTATGGAAAACCACAGATGACTAAGACCACATTAGATGTAGATACTACAATGACTTGAAAATTTACCAATCTCAAAAAATGGGGAGCCCTCTATAACGAAATAGAAGAAGCCGATCTCTTGAAATAGCTATACAAAGATGAGGATACAAAAAAAGAACAAGCTAAAATAAAGATACCTGTTGAACAATATGGTAAAGGATTTGATCTTATGAAACAAATGGGATATTATAGTAAAATTCCTATCGGCTTATAGAAACAGGGTATCTGGGAACCAGTACAACCTACTCATATGCAAAAAGTCTCAGGTTTAGAATATGATGCACAAAAAGATAAGACCTTGAGTACCGTGTGTACTTCAAGTAAGGAAGTAGACTCCTCTAATGCTACACAGACAAACGAGGAAATTTCCATTGATGATTTCATTGACATTTATGACTATGATAGTATCATTACCCTTGAATGCGATCATAACATTTGTACCCTTGAATCCATTCAAAATATTGATTCAAATCCTAACCCTTTACCCCTAGTTCACCCCGAACTCATTGATTTAGACCAGAAAGGACTGCCACAACTAGATGCATTTCAAAATGATGAGGCAATAATAAAATTTATGGGAGCATGAGAAGATACACCTCTTGAGGATCATAAACAAAGTTTCACCATATAACTCACCATTGTGGCTTACTTTGGGGAGGGTGCCAATCCTTTTAGTCACAAAATTATTAAAAATATAAATAGGTCTTCTAGTGAAATTTGTTCTACGACACTATTAGACTCGAAAAAAAAGTAAAAGTGAAGGACGTATCCAAGGGTGAAAACCTCTCTGAGGTGCCCGAGGATGGAAGGCTTGACACACTTCCCTTAGTATTTTTTCATGAAAAATCATCTATGTTGGTGGAGAAGATAGTACCATCAAATCTGGGCATAGAAGAAAAATGAAGGATAATCCATCTAGCGGAATCATTAGCACCTGAAGAGAAAATAGAGCATATATAGTTTTACAAGGAAAGGCAAGTCAACTTTGCATGGTCCTGTGCAGATATGTTGGGACTTGATCCAAATTTAGTAATGCATCACTTTTCTTTGCCACCAAGGGAAAAACCTATTAAACAAAAGTTGAGAAAAATGCACCCGCATGTTGCTCTATTAGTAAAAGAAGAACTACAAAAGCTGCTAGATGCGGGATTTATAAGACTTGTTGACTATGTTGATTAGATTTCAAATTTAGTACTAGTTTCAAAACCTGATGGGGGCATCTGAGTTTGTATAGATTTCATATTTAAACAAAGCTTGTCCTAAGGATGACTTCCCACTTCCAAACATTGATATGATAGCGGATTTAACAACAAGACATGAAATGTTATCCCTCATGGACGGTTTCTCAGAGTACAATCAGATTAAAATTTCTCTTAAAGATCAAATTAAGACAAAATTCATGTGTTCTTGGGGAAATTTATGTTGGAATGTCATGCCCTTTGGGTTGAAGAATATTGGAGCCACATACCAATGTGCAATGACCACTATCTTTCATGACATGATGCATACCTATTTGGAAGAATATGTAGATGAATTTTTGGGAAAATCTCACACCAGAGCTAGGCATCTAGAGATCATGGATAAAATTTTCACAAGATTAGAACAATACAAGGTCCGATTGAATCCAAAGAAATGTGCCTTCAGGGTAACCTCTGGAAAAATCCTTGGATACATTGTATCATCTAAAGGAATTGAAGACGATCCTGCAAAAATAAAGGCTATACTAGAAATGCCTCCACCTAAGAATATCAGTCAGTTATGGTCACTACAAAGAAAAATTTAGTCAAGCCACCACTTTATAGTACAACTTGCAGATAAATGTCAACCATTTCAACACCTGTTACACAAGAATGTTCCATTTAGATGGGATGACAAGTGTAAACAAGATTTTTAGAAAATCAAAGGATATTTGATGACACTACCAATATTAGTATATCCTATAGATGACAATCCTTTACTTCTATATATATCCACAAACACCACAACACTAGGGGCACTTTTGAGACAAAAGGAATCTAAAGGAAGGGAATGTGAGATCTATTACATTAGTCACACTCTAGTATGATATGAGCTCAATTATAGTCTTATTGAAAGAGCGTGCCTTGTCATAGTTTTTGCATCACAGAAGTTGTGACATTACATGCTTACACACCAGACAAATCTCATTGCAAAACTTGATCCTCTTAAGTACCTCTTGAAGAAAGCAGCACTCACAGGACGATTAACTAAATGGGTGATGATTCATAGTGATTTTAATATTGAGTATGTAGAAAGAAAATAAATCAACAAACAAGCTATAGAAAATCAACTCATTGATGCTCCTATGATAGATAGTCATCCTCTTATCACATAATTTCCTGATGAATCAATCTTCAACATGGAATCTACACATATTTGGACCTTATATTTTGATGGCTCCTTCACACAAGGTGGTTCTAGCACTGACATTCTCTTTGTCACACCACAAGGGGATTGTATACCTGAAGCTTATAAGATACCGTTTCCGTGTACCAAAAATATTGCAAAATATGAGGCATTACTTTCTAGGCTTTGTATGACCATGCAAATGGAAAATTCTAGAGTTGTGTCTTCCTTGTGACTCTCACCTAGTGATTAGACAAATTAATGACGACTACAAAACAAAAGATAAAAAATAAATGCCTTACAAAAGAATGGTGGATGATTTCAAGGCCTATTTCACATCAATCTATTTTGAGCAGATTCCCTGAGATAGTAACAGAGTTGTTGATGTAATGGAAACAATTGGTTCACTTGTGGAAATGCCAAGTAATGTCACCTACTGTGAGTTCTTGGTAGAACTTCTTTTGGAACTTGCTTAAAATATACCACAATCTGAAATGATATATCTTATTGTTGGTCCTAATTCTTAATGGTATGGTGATATTTACACCTATCTCTGAGATAACACCTTGCTAGCAGACCTATCCAATAAATCTTGTAAAACCTTTATCCATCAAGCCTCCAATTACATGATCTTAGCTGACACCCTTTATCGCTGAGGTCTCAATGGTAATGTACTTTGATGTCTTGAGCACGACGAGGAAAAAATAGCTTTATGAGAAGTACATGAAGGTATATGTGGGGCACATTCTACAAGTCCTACCTTAGCCAAGAAACTCTTGTGTATGGGTTATTATTGGCCCACAATAGAAAAGGATGCTTATAATTTTGTTAAAAAATGCAAGCAGTGTCAAAAACATGCAAACATGATACATGCTCCTGCATAGTGTTGGGTGAAAATTATGTAATCCTATTTTCAATAGATTACACAACCTTAATTTCAACTACAGTTGTGTGAGATGTAATCTCTCCTCTTATAAAGGGGATTCATCCTTCTTACTACTTACAAAAGCTAAGTAAAACTAATTAAATATTCACAAACATGTACAACAAAATTACGAGATGGGGGTGTGTCACATTCATACTTTTTTTTTTTTTTGAGAATATGTTTTACAATTCTTCACAATTGGTAGTTCTGATCTAATACAACTTTAAACTAAAAACAAAACAGTAATTCCAATATCTCTATCTTGTCAAAGCAAAGCTTAGATATACTAGCATGATAATAATAAACAATAAAATAAGAAAGAAAATCTCACAAAGGTACAAAGTTGTTTCATAGATTTTCACCGATGGATCCTTGAGAGATGTAATGATTGTTGTATTAGAAGAACAAAGTCTTGTAGATAATCCAACATTAGTTATCCAAAGAATATCACAAATCCAAATAAAGAGTGCAACACAAAGTTTACACAGATTTATTCAAAGCCCTTAGATCTCACACACTAATTGCTGCTAATCTTAATCAAATCCAAAAGATGATTGATCCCACACAAAGTTTGGTATGCAAATTTATTATTTATTGATCAAAATAGATACACAAAGATGAACACAAAGTTTCATGTATTTTCTTCTAAAAAATGGCAGCACTTCGTTGCAAAAGATAAAAACTTACAATAGGATCATCTCATATTTATAGATGGGAGAGGAGAATAAATTTAGGAAAATGAAAAGAGTAAATCTAGGAGCAAATATAGGAAAATATGATCTAATTAACTAGTTGACTTTTCCAAAAAATGTCATCCATCTTTTTAGGAAAACATCTCTATTTTATCATGTAATTACATTTCTCAAAAAGACATCTAAGATGTTGAGAAATATTTACAAAATGCATAAATGAAAGGAAAAATATCTAACACTGGAGAAGAAAATAAGTGTAGACATCCAAATTTGATCACTTCCATATGATCAAAATCGTCTACTTTATTCATCTATTTCATTAATAGTGATTAAATAATTTATTTAATCATTATTTCATTTTCTGCTTAAGGTTTCTAAAGTATGTAATTAAATAAATTAAATACTTTACCTTACCTCCTTTCCTTCTCTAAATTAAATAAACATGAAAAATTATTTAATTTGGTCATTTAACTTATTTGGATTAAAACCAATTTTTAATTCCTCATTTTCTCTCTCCTTGTCACATTCTCCATAATCCTCTTCTAATCCGGATTAAATTAATTGATCTGTCATTAGGATGTGTACCACTTAATCTTGATTAAGTGTCACATCCTCCATAATCTCTCACTTGCCTCTAATCTCTCATTAATTATCCTAATCCTGTGTTTGCACAACCTTAATCAGAATCATTAGCCACATTTGGCTTACCTTTTCTGGTCAACCTTCCCACTTACCATTTTTAGCTTGGACTCCCTTCCCCATGTGAATTTTTAATTCACATTTATTTAACCAAGGTTCCCCTCTTCCCCATGTGAATTTTTAATTCACTTTATCTTCCCAAGGTCTTCCTCATCCCCCATGCAAATGTGACATGTCATTTTACATGTGCCTAAGGCTTATAGAACCTTGGACTTGTCACATCTCCCACATGTGACAAATCTCCAGCTTTTTGGAGACCTCCTTTTATCCAATGAACCCTCCATTAAATTTAAATTTAATTTACATTTATTTTTCCCACACACTTCCCCTTTTCCCATGGAGATTTTTGAGGAATTCTAAGATTCCTCAAAAGTTTCTTTCATTCTCATTTGGGGACAAAAAGTTCCTTTTTGAGGAAATATTCTCATCCCCCAAGGTACCTCAAAGGTACTTGTCCTTCATCCACCTCATGTACTTCCCTTCCACCTCTTGTCCTTCTCTTCCACCTCATTTCCACATCACTCCACCCTAGGACATCTCACCTTCCACATTTCAAGATGTGAGGGCTTTTGAGTCCTCAACTCACCATAGCCCTTTATCTTGATCTTTGTTGGATTAATCCCAACCGTTGAATTCTCTAGAGAATTCAATTTAGCCTATAAATACCCCTTCAATTCCTTCATTTCAGGGATCAAGTCTTTTGCAACAAAACTCTTGCAAAATTTTCATTCAAGCCCTCATCCATTTTAACACTTATTTCATCAATCCATATTGCATCAATTCATCTTGCATCGATTCAACTTCATTGCCATCCAAGGAGCACACAATTCTTGAAGAATCAAAGGGCCAACCAAGGAAGGAGTAGCAAAAGGAAAGGTATAACACACTTATCATTTGTTTTTATCTTACTCCTTTTGTTTCACCATTTTCTTAGGCTAATCTTATTGAGGTGCCCTTTTATCTTGTTACTTCTTCACATTGCATCATTAGTATTTTATCTAGCATCTCATATTAGGAGTAGCATTTTATTAGGATCAAAAGAAGTATTTATGATTCCTTGCATTGGGCATGGAATTCTTCGTATTTCTCCTTTGTCTCTAGGATGAATGCCTCATCTAGACCAATAGTGTAATCCTCATTGGTGTGAAATCTGGTGATTGATCTTCTTGCAGATGAGTGAAGATTTTTGCATCTATCAAGATGCATTTTGAGATTATCAAGAGAAAATTATAATTCATAAATTGTATGCATTGAGGCTTTTGAAAAGTTGGCATCCTCTACTTGCTTCATGTCGACTTCCTTATAGATCCTAGAAAGTTCAGTGGCCGAGAGGAAAATATGATCTTTATCAAGGAGATTACCTGATAACTCCTTAATTTATTCTTCTAGGATAACCTAATGTCCTTCGACATCTTCTTGTACTTGGTGGATTTCTTCAATAAGAGATTTGATCACTTGAATGCAGTGTATGAACATATCTTTTACCTCTACATATTTCTCTTTATCGAGAATTACCCCAACTTCCACCAATTTACTTAGCTTTGCCTCTTTCATTTGTGACCAAAATGAGAGGCATTTGTCCATTTCTTTTTTCTCTCGAGAAAGTATGATTTCTTCCTTATCAAGCTCTAATTTGAGCTTAGCTATCTAAGTAGCCTTTTCATCTGCAATAGTGATAACCTGTGAACCATGTTCTATCATTTCATCAATGATATCATACAATGCCTTACCCTTGGATGAAAAATTCTATGCCTTCAGTACATTAGGTTCCTTAATGCTGATCATAGCCATATATTGTGTATTTCCTAAAGGGCCTACTAATTTTCTCAAAACAGTTGCATAACACTCAACCTTCTCTTTGTACACATCTCAGGCCTGTTCCATCTTGTCAATCCTTCTTGTCAATGCATCTAGGACCACCTAAGCATCTACCTTGTCACTTTTGTTTGTCACTTTTCTAAGTTGGATTCTTGTGACTATGTAGTCCTCCATGGAAACATCACCTTCTTCCCATGGGGGTAGACCAATCTCTACAAAATTTTGATCAATTTTATCAATATGGAGCCTTGAATGTACTTTGGCCTTTTTCTTCACCTTGGCTTTTGGAGGGGCTATCTCTTTCAAGATCGAGCTCTTCTGGAGAGATCATTTGTTTCTTTTGATTTGATACTTGAGATACCAACCAAGGGGGAAGAGGGGAAGTATATACTTCTTGGTTGATCATTAACTCTTGTGTCACAATCGCTTCTATAGAAATGACTGGTATGGTGACAATTGGGGTAGTGTCTGTCATGAATGCTCTAGTAGATTGTACACCAATTTGACCTTGAAAAGATTCATTCATAAACCCATTGAATTCAAATTCAGAAGTGATGTCATAAGATGAAGATGACAAACTAGGAATGGATGATGGAGAGCTTGAAAAAATATCAACAACTTGAATATTTGAAACTGTAGGGGGATTGGAAAGCATTGTTGATGTTGCATGGGGATGAGAAAAATTTGCTAAATGTATGGTAGATGTGGGAGGAGGTGATGTAGTAAGAGGAGGTGGAGGAGTGTTAGGATTGGGAGGAGTATATGGAATATTTGAATCAATGGGTGATGATATTGGGGAAAGTCTTCAACAACATTCTCATGTGGAGATAGAGTTTGTTCTTCATCATGCCTAAGTTCCTCTTTATCACCTTCTTGTTCAATCTCATCTTCTTCAAACTCTTTCTCTTCTAAAGAAACCTCTTCTTCAACTGTCTCTTCTTCCTCAAAATCTTCTTCAGAAACCGATTCCTTGCTTTTATTTCCTTCACCTTTAGAATCTTGTTCGTCATAAACTGAATCTTTTTATTTCAAGTGATTTGATTCAGATTCTATGGCCTCTTCTTTTTCAACTACCAATGTATCCCTTTTTCCAACAAAAAACTTGATTTTAGGACCTTTTCAAGAAGAAGAGGGAGTGGCTGCATGCTTTTATTTTGTGTGGAGTTCTTGTTGTTGGCTGGATTTTGGTCCAGGTACCTCTCCTTCTGATTTTTTCTTGAAGGCTTTCATTTGGAAACCATGTTTGTGAAACCATTCTACTATGTTGGACAATATGGGGGCAAGCCTTTCCTTGTTGGAGATACTTTCCTTTTTAGACCATTGAATGGGAGGCAAAGGTCTCTTAGAAATTTCATTTTCATCATAGGCAACATTCATGATGTTTCCATGATCTTTGAAACCCTCTAGTAGGTCAACAACACCAAGATCCTTGATCTACTCTATAGTTAACCTGCAACAATCCATTTTGCGGATGTCCTCTTCTTCTCTGCATTCAACCCATATGTCTTCAAAGCTATACTTGTGGTTGTGATTTTTCTCTAATTTCCTATTCCCATTCCAGTAATCAAAGTTGAATCTATGTTTGTATGTCCTTATTGTCACAACTTGCATTTTTGCATAGATTGATTTGGCCTTTTGTACACTTTGAATGGTATTTCTCCCAATCGTTAGTGGAAATTTGAAACCTGGTTTGTGAATTCTCATTCGTTCCTTGTGAATTGAGATAAGTTTTTTGCATAGCTCCATGAGTATCCACTTATCTAAGGGATACTTGGGCAACATGTAAGGATACCCAGTGTAGCAACCTACCCTCATGTAAAGTGAAAGTTGGAAATTGCAAGAATATACACTCGACCTTACCACTTTGTAGGCCTCATCAGATACTCTTGTATTTTTGAGAGTTGGATCAAAAATGAAAAGGAGAGGTGCAAAGAAGGCATTAGTAACCCACCTAAAATGATGAAGAATTTCCCTCAGCTCCAACTGATAGAAATACTTGTACACAAGCATTGAGTGTCAATTTCCCTTTGTAGATAACCCTAGGAATTGCCTCATCATGACTGTAGCATACACCATATAAGAAGTCATATAGAACTTCAAAGTGGTAGGCACATTTATCTATTGTTCATGAAGTTTGTCACTAATTTGTGTTCCCCAATCAATATGATATTTATGTCTTCTTATGATCTGAATGTATTCATACATCCACTCCTAAAAATGAGATGATTTAGGCAATCCTTTAACCCTGCTCAGGAGAGTAATCATGTCCCTAACATCTTCTTTGAAGTCTCTCCTAGGAATTCCCTTTAGCCACCTTGAGATAGTAAACCTAGGTGTCTTCAACCATTGGCTATTAATCAAATTTTTAGCCTTGGTGGGAACTGCATCATAAACCTCCTATGCTTGTTGCATTGAAATCTCGATGTATTTTTCTATGTGTGGAACTTTGAAAACAATGTCAAAGAATTCAGGGTCTAGCCTCATCATCACTTGTCCAGAGGAATCTATTACAGTTTTTCTCTCTCAGATCTAGTGGGATGCAACCTAGAGAATGAACTTTGTGTGATCAGTAGATGTAAAAAATGTGGACGAAAGATACAAATTTTTGTGGACAGTGACTCTCATATTGTCTTCCAAGGGTTTTTGTTCAGTTCTTTTAACAATGTCTACAAGGTCTTGATGACCAACCTCGGTGTTGTTTATTTTATCCACCTTCAAGATCACCATTATAGGTGGAAATACACCTTGGTATTTATATTTCATCTTTCCCTCTTTCTTAGAAGATGATGGAGGCTTCTTTGTTGTCATCTAGAAGAATCAGGATTTAAGGATATCACTTTCAAGATCACTTGACGAGATTTGGAGAAAAACTACAAAGGTGGTGGATCAACATATGTTAGGAAAAAGTGTAGCATTGGGAAGCATGAAGTAAGTGAGAAATGTGGAGCCAGTGTGAAACTATAAATTTGACATGGAAAACAAAGCGAGAGCAAAGAAACGGTGTTCAGAGAAAAAATAAAGTGATTTTGAAGTGTTAGAAGGAAAAATTTCCAAATGTGTAGGAGCATTGAAAATCGGTGCTCCTACACTTGAGAGGTTGATTTACCTATAGGAGCATTGAAAATTAGTGCTCCTACATGTGTTCGTCACTTTGAACTTTCAAAGTGTTGGGGCACTAAAAATCATTGCCCCTTCATGTGTGAGAAGTTCTTTTGAGAATAAGTGTCAAGGTACTGAAAATCAATGCCTTGACATGTTAACTTACTTGGGAATTTGGAAGTGCATGGTGAGATTTTGTAGTGCTCTTGAATCTTGCAAGAAGGTGTACTCCATGTAGGAGCGGTGATTTTCACCACTCCTACATGTGGAGTTGATGAAAATCCTATGTAAAGACAAACAAAAGTATCGCTCAACATATTAGAGTTTAGTGAAAATTTTTGGTGTAATGGCAACGAATTTCACCACTAGAATTTGAATGGCTTGGTAGATTTGGTGTTCGAGTGGTGAAAATCACCACTTGAACACCTAGAGTGATGATATGTTCACATATTAAAAAAGGATGAAGCTTCAAAAATCACCGCTTGGTCATTTAAATTCTGAAGAAAGTTTGAAGGTGAAAAAGAAGCATAAGATAAGGTGAAAAGAGAAAGTGGATTAAAATTCCCAAAGGAAAAAGGAGAATGTATAAAAACCTAGGACACAAAAGAAAAAAAAAAAAAAAGAGGGCAAGGCACGATTTAAAAAGAGGTAAAACAAATTCGAAAGTGGATTGAAATCTTCAAAACCCTAGCAAAGAAAAATGTTTTGTTTGACTAGATGGAATCGAAACTTGCAAAGATTCCTAAAATTAATGGAAGGAAGAAAATTAGCGAAGAGAAAAAATGACATACTTGGAGAAAGATACAAAAAACCTAGCTCGAAAGTTGGAAGAGATCTTCACATGTGAGTTTGTAGGAGGTTTGAAGAGTGTCCAACACGCAGAGGAGGAAGGAATGGAAAAATGAAATGAAGTTGATTAGCTAAACAATTACTTAAAGGTCACTAAAAAACATAATTAATGCAACTAAGAGTTTTCATTAATGAAGGTGGATATGATGGAGGGAAACATGGACGAGCACTGAAAATCAGTGCTTGTGCATATATTAAAGAGATGAGAAAATGTAAAGTGCACAAGAACTGATTTTTAGTGCTTGTGCATATTACAAGTGGGTACAAAGTGTAGGATCGCTGAAAATCAGTGCTCCAACACTTTAGGTTGAAAATTACTAAGTCAATATGCAGGAGCACTGATTTTCAGCGCTCCGACATATTTCATAGTTTTGACTAACTCTCAACTTTGAGAGTTCACAAAGATATTTGTTTCGACGGTCTTCGAGAGATGAATGAGGGAAAACACTCAAAAATACAGTTTGAGATTTTGGACCATGCATCAAGGTGAATTGAAATTCACCTTGTTTTATGTTCTTGAACATCATGAAACTATGAAACAAACAAGTTTCGTAGGTGGGTTATCCATGAATCGAGCGCCGGTAGATTCTACAACAACAACTAGCTCCAGCTGGGGATCTTCCTTCAACTATTCTTTGAAATGAATGAAGGGAGAAGAACTCCATAATTCAAGAGCCTTTATCCATCCATTGGGCATAGATTCAAGTGATGACAATAAGAAGACTCAAAAACAAAAAGATGCAAGGACTTAAAAAGATAATAATATTTACATTCGAATGCCTGTCACCTTACTGTGTAAAGTGTTTGAGATGTTGCCCGTTGTGGGGAAGGGAAAATGGTGTTCCATATTCGTATGCCAACAAGAAATTATTTTCACCATGTAGCTGGTGAACTTTGAAAGGTCTTGTCCATAGTGAATCAAATTTTCTGTGCATACCCTTTGTTTCTCTTTGTTTGTCCCATAGGAGAACAAGATCGCCAATTTGAAACTATCGATATTTGGCCTTCTTTTTGAAAAACTTCTTTACTTGGTCCTGTTGTTTCATGATGTGGTTAGCTACTTGAACTCGCTTCTCTTCCAATTCAGAGAGATACATTATATGCTTATCAATAGAGTTGTCAAAAGTCTCGTCTTCAATGGCTTGGGCCAATTTGAGGGCTGGAATTTCCAAGGTTATGGGAATTTATGCATTCATCCCATACAAGAGTTGGAAAGGAGACATATCAATCACCCTCTTTAGAGTTATTCTATCTTCCTAGGAAGCTTCATAAAAAGCTTTATGCCACAAACGTTGATTCTCGTCTGCCAACTTGCAAATGATAGTCACCAAATTCTTGTTGCTTATTCGGCCTCACCATTACCTTGTGGGTAATATTCAGAAGAGAGTGAAAAAGTTATGCCATGTTTAAAATAGAACTTAGTGATCTCGCTTGATGAGAAGGTAGAAGCATTGTCAGCAACAATTTTTTTCAACACACCGAACCTGGAAATGATGTTTTCCTTTAAGAAACTACATACCACCTCAGAAGTAGCATGCTTAGTTGGAATTGCTTCTACCCACTTGGTGAAATAGTCTATTGTAGTTAGGACATATGTATGTCTTGTAATTGATGATGGGTTTATTACACTAATGATGTCAATTCCCCACTCCTAGAAGGGCTCTTCAATAACAACGGGTTTTAAAGGCAAAGCTACCAACTTTGGCTTACCTACAAACTATTGACATAGTTCACACTTACACACCCAAGAGTATGCATCTTGAAAGAGTGTGGGCCAGTATTAGTTTTCTCTCAAGATATTGTAAGAAGTTTCTGGCACTGAAAAAATTTCTCCACATGCTAAGTCATGATTTGAATTCAACAAAGAATTTTGTTGTTCTTGATCAACACATCGCAAAAAAGTTCCATCCATTGCACGCTTGTACAAACCATTGTCCCATAAGAAAAAGTTTGTTGACTTTAGTTTGATGGTCCTTTTCTCTTTTGGAGTTAGATGATCAGGATATTCCCCATAAGTGAGAAAATGGGAAATGTTGGAATACCACTCATTAGTTGTACTAACGAACAACACCATTGGAAGTTCACTCGGATTTGACTAAGTTTTTGAAACTTCTTCCTTAGGATTATTTTCGATGATGAGTTGACACAGTCCTCACCCACGTATCAACTTGGTAGGTTTTATTTTCATTTCATATTCTTGAATCTTGGAAATCCAATTGCCTCTTTTCATTCCAATCTCCTATTGTGTTAAGATGGACCTAACAGTTGAATTTGGAACTAGAACTTTGACATGGCTATTAAGAATCTAGAACCATAAATGTTTAACAAATTTGACCACAACGAAAGAATGTTTGTCCATCTGGGAATATTTAAATTCATAATTATTTATAGGGAAGCTCATGAATGCAATTGGAGATTCAAAACGCTCATTGTTTTCTTGCACCATAATCGCCGAAAGTGTATGCTCAAAAGAATAATTATACATGATAAATTATTTGGTGTAGTTAGGGCATAATAACACTAGTGCATGAGAATTTTCCTCCTTGATATCATAAAACATAACTTTCCCCTCTATCGTCCAATGAAAAGTAGTATTACCTTTCATCATATTGACAATATGACAATTGTTTTCTACAAAGTCTGGAAGGAATCTTCGCAGGAAGTTGACCTTGCCAAAGAAGGAATGGACAACCTTCTTGATGGCAGAGTAAGTGATTTGGTACTGTTGAATATTTTTGAGTCAATCTTGATTCCCTCTGTGGAAACCGCATGACCAAGAAGTTTTCCTTCTCTAACTCCAAAAAAATTATTTTTGGGGTTCAAGGAAATACCATGTTGTCGACATCTCTCCAAGATTTTCCTTAGGTGGTAAAAATGTTCATGACGCTTTTTAGAAAAAATCGTAAGATCATCAAGATACACCATGAAAAACTTACCCATTACATCATGAAAATCCAAGTCCATAGCTCATTGGAACATGGCGCCAAAATTGATCAAGGAAAAAGGAATTCTACGATATGAAAAGGTACCCCATGGCATTGTGAAAGTCGTCTTATGTTGATCACTCAAATTAACTTCAATCTGGTTGTAATCAGAGAAACTATCTAGCATGGAGAGCATTTTGGATCTAGTCACATTTTATAGAACTTGTTCCATCACTAGAAGAGGATGATTATCCTTGAGTGATAGCTGGTTAAGATTTATGAAGTCCACACAAATATGGATCTCACTATTTTTCTTATGAATGCGAACAATATTTGCTATCCATGTTGAATGATGGATAGGGAATATTATTCGAGCATTCAACATTTTTTGAATTTTTTCAAGGATTGTTCCAAAAATATTTGGGTTGTACTACCTTTGCTTTTTTTGATAAGGCAATGCTCCAACCTTAAGGGGAATTTCATGTTTCACCTCTTTGGACTGAAAGGATTTCAGATCTTCATATGAATATGCTAATTCATCCATTTATTCTTTTAACAACTTAGTGAATTGCTCCCTTGCTTTGACCGTGCAACATTTACCAATTTTTATCATCTTAGGATCTACTTAATTTCCTAAGTTGATCTATTTAACCTCATGAGATGAATCAGAGTCTGAGATTTGCTTCTTAATATGGCGATCATGCTTATCAAAAATTTTCTCTAGAGATACTAACCCTTTGGGAATTTTATTCCCTTTGAGCTGCAAGAATTTTTCACCCATAACTGGATCCATATTAGTAATAGATTCTCGAGGTAGAGAATCACTTCCTTCAAAGTGCAATTCATCAAAAATTTTGCCTTTTCCAAAAAGGAAACAATTTGATGATTGTCATTGAAAATTTGCCAGTTCTCTGAATTATCAAGAAAACTTGGGAAAAAAATCAACTCGATGGTATGGGCGGAACCTTGAAAGTCTTTATGTGGTATCAAAAGCGTGGCTGAAATCGCTAAGGAATCAAATCTATCATTATATTCCCTTGGAACTACAGATGTATCAAAAGCCTCAAATTCTTCTATACAATCCCAAACAAGATTGTGATAATGCCTAAGCTTGCCATTTTTTGTCTAATAAAAGTTCCTTACCTAACACACTATTAGCTTAGCATCACCTTGTACGTGGATATTTTTAATACCCATCTTGTGCACAACTTGCATTCCTAACAATAATGCTTCATATTCAACAATGTTATTAGTGTTGTCAAATTGTAATTTGAAAGAGAAAGGGAAATTTTTTCCTTTGGGGGAAATAAAAACCATTCCCACTCCAAAACTGGTGGAAGAAAAACTACCATAAAACTCTAGTAACCAAATGTTGTTTGGATCACCAAGGTTGACAGTGTCAAAATTTATAGCCTCATCATCTGATGAAGCTTCAGGATTTGATGTTGACAAATCATTTGATGATGACTCATTTGTTATAAAAAAGATTCAACACTCTCCAACTCATGTCTCGTCAAAGATTCACTAACCTCTTCTATTTGTAGATAATACGTTCCAATGACTGAAGACAAATAGAAGTTGAGCTCTTGGATCATCGAATTGAGTAACTAAAAATTTAGACTCCCTCTCAGGAATCAAATTCTTCATCACACCTTTCACAACTATCTTGGCTTCAGACATGTCCATGTTTAGTTCACCTCCAACATCCTTACCAAAATTGTGTCCAAGAAGGATTTCGTAAGATGTTGGCATGTCAACTATTAAAACCATCATCTTTATTTTATTTTCTGGGTACACAACAAATACATAATGCGCATCTTTGATCTGGTTGATCAAAGGTACTTGTTTGTTCTCCATGGAGAAACAATGGCTAAAGGTTTTGATCAGATTCAAACCTAAGGAAGTATCTACATTGGCTGGCATCACATTATCTGACATGCCAGAATCTATAACACAGTTGCTTGATTTAAATCCATTGACAAGTAAAGAAATAAAGAACAGATCAATACGCCCAAATGCAACTAGAGGGGTAGAAACAAGGTTATTTTTGGGTGTCTAGGGCTTTGGAGCAATAGGGATATGAGGAGGCGGATCATGATTTGGGATAATTCCTTTATCTTTGATGAAATTAACAAGCCTATCCAATTGGTCAGGATTGGCTATGAGGTATTCAGCCTCAAACATTTGGACCTTGGTTCTCTTGGCATGGTCAATCATGTCAAAATCTTAGATAGAATTTTGTAAAGTAGATGAGGTAACTTCAATGATTGGTTTATGGTCTTTGGAACTGGGAGATTGGCTTTAGGAACAAAGGGAACTGATGAAAGGGGATGGGGAGCACTTACTTGTGGTTTTTCTTCATTCTTTGGTTTCCAAGGGAGAGGAGACCCTATTTTAGCAATCGTAACTGACGACTTCTCCTTTTATGGTGGAGCAACAACTTGAGCTTGATCAAGCTGATTTTATTGTTATCATGTAAAAACAACATATGTGTCCATCAATAGGTCCTCCTCATTAGTTTCATTTTCCATTTACAAGTAGCCAATGTTGGAGTCTCCAGTTGATTCCATTTCTTTGTCTTGAAAGAGATCAGTAATTTCTTCCACAAGATAATCTGGTTGTGCATATTCATCTTGTTCAACCTCATAATATCCTGCAGTGGTATTGGTAGGTGGAGCTTCAAGTGCAAGTCTCCCTTGTGGTGTTAGAAGGTAATTTTGGTTCTTGTTTCCAACATAGTTAGGAAAATTCCTCCTTGGGATGTCCTTGTAGGTATTTTTGTTATTAGAAACTTTCTTTTTCAAAGCTAAGATTTCATTCACTAGCCTTTGGACTATGGGATCAAAAATATTGGAATTTGCATTAGGAGTTTTAGCATTAGATGCTGAAGATATTGATGCTTGCATCCTTTTGTTTGTTTTGGTGTTCAACCTTATTTCTCCAACAAGGATCATATCATCTTCAAGACTAGTAGCTAATTATTGAGTTGCTTGAATGTTGGCAATATTTTCCCTATGTAAGAAGAAAATTACTTTTGGGAGTTGCGTGTTGATGAAAAATCAATTCAAATTATGATCCATCGATCTTGCATCATTTGGGATCCGCATCACCAAATTGTTGAACTTAGCCACGAACTCGCGCATGGGTTCATGGGCCTCTTTCCGCATGGTTTTGAGTTGCACCAATAAAGTGTGTGCATCTTTACTAGGTTTGAATCTTTCTTCAAACTTGGTGTGAAGAGTGGCCCAGTTGGTGACTGAAGCATTTGGAAGAGTATAGAACCATTCGACAACAACCCCTTGGAGATAATCAATGAATTTTTTTATAGAAACGTCTTCGTGCTCTATGCCAAGAACACCACAAACGATGTAGAAGGCAAAAATATGTTCATTAGGATGTTGATTTCCATCACCTAGAAACTTTGGAAGATTCTTTCTTGAAACACATGGAAGTTCAAGAAGAGGTGTGGCCAAATGGAGGGGACTAAAATCATTTCCTGAAGGCCCTACAAGTGGTGTGGCCATGATATGTTGAACAAGTACCTACATTGGAACTCTATGGAAGACTGAAAATTCACTCAGGAGAGGGGATCTTATTCTTCGTAGAGGGTAGCTTGTGGTTCACTACAACGAAGATCTTAAACATGGAGGAGAAGGCAGAGTATTGTGTTACAACAAGTTTCCAAAAACTGGATCCACTACTCCTTGAGCCCTCTGACTTCGTGTATAGCTTCTGGCCGCTAGAGTGTAGATGGAAACAAGAGAGATATTTAGAAGTAATGATATACAAGAGTACAATAAGATAATGGAAAAATTATTTACTGCAATCAAAGCTTGAGGCTTTAATTGCGCGTGTCATTCCCCAGTGGAGTCACCAAAAAACTGTTGGGTGAAAATTATGTAATCCTGTTTTCAATAGATTACACAACCTTGATTTCAACCACAACTGTGTGAGATGTATTCTCTCCTCTCAGAAAGGGGAGGAGCCCTTCTTATTGATTATAGAAGCTAATTAAAATTAATGAAATATTCACAAGCATGTACACTACAATTATGAGATGGGGGTGTGTCACATTCATACTTCTCTCCTTTTTCAGAGAATATGTTTTACAATGCTTCATGGTTGATAGTTCTAATCCGATACAAATTTAACCTAAAAAAAATTAGTAATTCCAATACCTCTATCTTGTCAAATCAAAGCTTAGAGATACCAACATGATGATAATAAACAAAAAAATAAGAAAGAAAATCTCACGAAGGCACAAAGTCATTTTGTAGCTTTTCACCGATGGATCCTTAAGAGGTGTAATGATTGTCATATTAGAAGAAAAAATTCTTCTTAGATACGCCAATTCCATGAACAACATGAACCATTACAAGAACAAAGTGTTGTAGATAATCCAATAATAGTTATCTAAACAATATCACAAATCCGAAAAAAGAGTGCAGCACAAAGTTTACACAGATTTATTCAAAGCCCTTAGATCTCACACACTAATCACTAATCTTAATCAAATCAGAAATATGATTGATCCAACACAAAGTTTGGTATGCAACTTTCTTCTTTATTGATCAAAATAGATACACAAAGATGAACACAAATTTTCATGTATTTTCTTCTCAAAAAGGGCAGCAATTCATTGCAAAAGGTAAAAAAATTACAATAGGATCCTCTCATATTTATAGATGGGAGAGGAAAGAAAATTTAGGAAAATCAAAAGAGTAAATCTAGGAGCAAATCTAGGAAAATCTGATCTAATTAACTAGTTGACTTTTCTAGAAAATTTCATCCATATTTTTAGGAAAACATCTCTGTTTTATCATGTAATTACATTTCTCAAAAAGACATATAAGATGTCAAGAACTATTTACAAAATGCATAAATGAAAAAAAAACTATCTAACACTGGAGAAGAAAAGAAGGCTTTATGATTCCTTGCATTGGGCACAAAATTCTTCGTATTTCTTCTTTGTCTCCAAGAAAAATGCCTCATCTAGACCAACACTGTAATCCACAATGGTGTGAACTTTGGTGATTGATCTTCTCGCAGATGAGTGAAGATTTTTGCATCTATCAAGATGCATTTTGAGATTATCAAGAGAAATCTGTAAGTCACAAATTGTGTGCATTGAGGCTTTTGAAAAGTTGGCATCCTCTACTTCTTTCATGATGGCTTCCTTGTAGATCCTAGAAAGTTCACTAGCCAGGAGGAAAATATGATCTTTATCAAGGAGATTACCCAATAACTCCTTAATTTATTCTTCTAGGATAACCAGATATCCTTCAAAATCTTCTTGTACTTGGTAGATGTCTTCAATAATAGATTTGATCACTTGAATGCAATGTTTGAACACCTCTTTTACCTCCACATATTTCTCTTTATTGGGAATTACCCCAACTTACACCAATTTACTTAGCTTTGCCTCTTTCATTTGTGACCAAAATAAGAGGTGTTTGTCGATTTCCTTTTTCTCTCGAGAAAGTGTTCTTTCTTCCTTATCAAGCTCTGATTTGAGCTTAGCTATCTAAGTAGCCTTTTCATATGTAGAAGTGATAACCTATGAACTATGTTCTATCATTTCATTAATGAAATCACACAACTCCTTACGCTTGGAGGAAAACTTCTCTGCCTTCAGTACTACAGGTTCCTCAATGCTAATCATAGCCATAGATTGTGTATTTCTTGAAGAGCTTGCTAATTTTCTCAAAACAATTGCATAACTCTCGACCTTCTCTTTGTACACATATCAGGCCTACTCCATCTTGTTAGACCTTCTTTCTAATACATCTAGGACCACTTGAGCATCTACCTTGGAACTTTCGTTTGCCACTTTTTTGAGCTGGATTCTTGTGACTGTGTAGTCCTCCATGGCAACACCACCTTCTTCCAGTGGAGGTAGACCAATCTCTATAAAATTTTGACTAGCTTTATCAATATGAAGCCTTGAATGTACTTTGGCCTTTTTCTTCCCCTTGGCTTTTGGAGGGGCTATCTCTTCAATATCAAGCTCTTCTAGAGAGATCATTTGTTTATTTTTATTTGATACTTGAGATACCAACCAAGGGGGAAGAGAGGAAGTATATGCTTCTTGGTTTACCATCAACTCTTGTGTCACAGTCGCTTCTCTAGAAATGATTGGTATGGTGAAAATTGGGGTAGTGTCTATCATGACTACTCCAATAGATTGTACACCAAGTTGACCTTGCAAAGATTCATTCATAAACCTATTGAATTCATATTTGGAAGTGATGTCATAATATGGAGATGACAAACTAGGAATGGATGATGGAAATCTTGACAAAATATCAACAACTCTAATATTTGAAACTGTAGGGGGAGTGGAAATCATTATTGATGCTACATGGGGATAAGAAACATCTACTGCATGTATGTTAGATGTGGGAGGAGGTGATATAGGAAGAGGAGGTGGATTGTTAGGATTGGGAAGTGTGTAAGGAAAAATTGAAGTAATGGGTGATGACATTTGGGGAAAGTCTTCAATAACATTGTCATGTGGAGAAAGAGTTTGTTCTTCGTCATGCTTGAGTTCCTCTTTATCACCTTCTTTTTCATGCTCATCTTCTTCAAACTCTTGAAATTTTGGAGAATACTCTTCTTTAGGAGACTCTTCTTCCTTAGAATCTTCTTCAGAAATTGATTCCTCGCTTTCATTTCCTTCACCTTCAGACTTTTGTTCTTCAAAAACTAGCCCTTTTCCTTTTGAGTGAGTTGATTTAGATTTTGTGGCCTCTTCTTCTTCAACTTCCCTTGTATCCCTTTTACCAATAGTAAACTTGATTTTAGTACCTTTTTGGGAATAAGAGGGAGTAGCTGCATGCTTGTCTTTTGTGTGGAGTTCCTATTTTTGGCTAGCTTTTGCTCTAGGTACCTCTCCTTCTGATTCTATCTTGAAGGATTTCATCTAGAAACCATGTTTGTTCAACAATTCTATTGTGTTGGAAAATATGGGGGCAAGCCTTTCCTTTATGGAGATACTTTCCTTTTTAGACCATTGACTCAGAGGCAAAGGTCTCTTAGAAATTTCATTTTCATCATAGGTAGCGTTCATGATGTCACTAGGATCTTTGTGTTGGAGATTATTTGATATTTCTGATATGTGGTTGTCATTGATGTCAACACTATTAGCATTAATGTCTTTAATATTGTATATGTTAAGGATATGGAGAAAACTGTAATAAAATATGTTGCAGGTAGTCGATGATGTATTGAAATTGAGTATGACAGGTAGGTCAGTATATTGATGGTGAAAAGTTGTGGACTAAAGGGTTTGTTGAAAAGTCTATCTAGTTTATCCATCGAAATTTTTAGAGGTTCGCATGAAGATTTGATCAAGTTATGAGTTTATGTGTTTTGACAATTGTTTTGTTTCTATAGTTGGTATTCCTGAAAGAAGATAATGTGATTCTAGTAATCTAAGTTTCTGTGAATGATCCTATGGTGTTTCATGATGCTTGTGGATGTTTCAAGATTGTGATCTATTCGTGTTTCTGGTTCGCATCGATCGTTGGTCTCACAATTAGCGATTTTATTCTATGTGTTCATGTTTTTCATGTTCTTGGCCGACAGGGTGATTGTAGCATGTTGTGGATCTTCAAGGAAAATTGTTTAAGGTGTTTTGTGTTTGAGACATGTTGTTTTGGGTCCCTACTATATTTTGGCCAACATTGATTGATTTGTATTAATAATTATTTATTGATTTGGGCTGACAGTTTGTACACATTTTATATTTTTTTGGGCCGACATGTAGTTGATGTTGTCCTTTGATGCAAATATATATGAACGATTGTTTACATCATTTGAGACATGAAAGAATTGAGATGTGCGAGTGCTATGTGAGAATAAAGTATAGATCTTTTGAAGGCATAAGTAAAGTGTGAAGAAGAGTGAGCAGAAAAAAGTGTGTTCATGTGCTTAACCGAAACTGTAATAAGGCATTAGCAGATGTTATTCTCTCAGTTCAAGATCTTTTAGATGGATTTAATCTGAATCTGACCGTAAGAAAATGTGTCTTCCTTTGGTTAGTAAGAATTTTTGTATTTGAGCAGTGAGCTCTAGGCAATGTGCTAGAATGCATGTGCATTCCCCATTTTCTATAATTTTAATAGAGTATAAACTTGTGGATTAAACTCTATCATGGATTTCCCCTAATAGGGTTTCCACACAAAAATCTTGGTTTTAGTTATTTTTTTGATGTGGTGATGGTTTTTTCTTTCATGTTTAATTATCATATATGAGAATAAGTTTAATAAGTGTAATTTTTGTGACAAATAATTCACCCCCCCTCTTAGTTGTCCGCCCTTATGTTGCCAACAATTGGTATCAAAGAAAGTTCCTCGAGAGAAGCTTGATTGCTTGAGGTGATCCGAGATGGTGACATACAAGAAGGATAGTCGAAGATTTGATGGAAAAAATTACTCTTTGTGGAAGACTCGAATGGAGTGTCATTTAAGATGCATTGGTGAACCCTACAAGACAATTACAAAGAATATATATGTCATACCTCAGAATGGTCCCTCTCCTACAGGTGAGATTAATGAAGGTGAGTACAATATTAGGTCTAATGAAGCATTGTTGATAACTTTGACTGATTCTGAAATGAAAAATGTAATGGAGCTGAAGATTGGTTGAGGTTTGGAAAAAGTTGGAAACTTTGCATGAAGGTGATACACATGTGAAGATTGCTAAGTTGTAGATCCCGCAAGGGAAATATGAAACATTGAGAATGGGTGAAGATGAGAACATTACTTCTTTTATGCAGAGAGTGAATGAACTTGTGTGTAGTATCAAATGTGCTGGTGGAACCTTGGAAGAATCAAAGATTGTTGCTAAAGTGCTCAAATCCATTCCTATTGCATACAAACACAAAGATGTTACTATTGAGGAGATCTGAACTATGACAAATGTAACCAAAGGCATGTTGATTGGTAAGCTTGCTGCTTTTGAGTTAAGTGAGTTTGGTGAATCTCTTCCTAAGACAAAATCTGCATTCAAATCTACTGTATCCAGGAAAGACAAGCATAGATATGATTCGGGAGAAAGTTCTTCTAGAAATTTTTCTAAATATGATCAAGAAATGAGAGAGATTGAAGAAGAAGAGAGAAAACTAGATGAGCTTGAAGCATTTCTTGTCAAGAGAGTAGCCAAAGGAGAAGGTAAGTATAAAGGGAAATTTCCTCTTAAATGTTTTTCTTGCAATAAGATAGGTCACTTTGCCTCAAGGTGTCCTGAAAGAGTTCCTAAGAGAAGATCTAACAAGCCTAGATTTCAGAGAAAGTGTTATTTTGCTGCTGATGAAGGTGTGTCAAATGATGAATCTGATAAAGGGAATGCAAGTGAGGATGAGTTTAGATTTATTGCTATCAAGGAAAGTAATCATGTACCTACTGAATCTACTAGTTGCATGAATGTGGAGAAAGCTCTAGCTGCCCGAGTTGAAGAAAAAGATGATCGGGTGACTGAAAGTGGATGCTCTCATCACATGATAGGTGATAAAAGTAAATTTGTAAGTTTGGAAAAGTATGATGTTGGTGTTGTAATATTTGGTGATGACAAAGCTGGTGTAATCCATGGCAGAGGATTCGTTTATTTTGATGGTAAGCATAATACTGATGATGTCCTATATGTGGAAGGTTTGAAGCATAATCTTTTAAGTGTTTGACAAATGGTTGACAAGGGATATAATATTCAATTCAAGGATGGAAAGTGTAAAATATTGGGGAGTTCTGAAAATGTGATTGCATCCGATAAAAAAAAAGGTAATATCTTTCACCTAAGTATTGCTAATAAAAGTTATCTGATTGCGCAAGTTGATGAAAGTTGGTTGTTGCATAGAATATTGTGTCATGCAAAATTTGACAATATTATCAAGATAAGTTCTACCCATGAAGTGAGAGATCTTCCTAAGTTTTTAAAGCCTACTAATACTATATGCAAGGAATGTCAATTAGGGAAGCAAACTAGATTCTCATTTAGAAGCAAATAGTATTGTTCAAATGAAGTATTGGAGCTTGTACATACCGACTTGTGTGGTACTTCTAGAATAAGAAGTTTACAAGGTGATAGGTACTTCATGTTACTTATTGATGACTATTCTAGATTGATGTGGGTTACCTTCTTAAGGTAAAAATCTAAAGCTCTAGAGAAATTCAAGATTTTCAAGGTTGTGGTTGAGACAAAGACAAGTCTGAAGATTAAATGTTTGAGACCAGATAGAGGTGGTGAATTCACTTTGAGTGAGTTTAATTCTTTCTATGAAGAGCATGGGATAAAGAGACAATTATCTACCCCGTGGATCCCTCAGCAAAATGGATTTGTGGAAAGGAAGAACATAAGAATTCAAGAAGCTGCTAGGACTATGATGCTGGAAGGAAATGTTCCTTATATCTACTAGAGAGAAGTTGTGAGTACCGCCATTTACACTCTCAACTGGGTATATGTCAAAGGTGATACTGGTAAGACTCCTTTTGAGCTATGGTTTGGTCATAAGCCTACTATTAGATACTTCAAAATATTTGGAAGCAAATGTTATATCAAAAGAGATGAAGATATAGGAAAGTTTGATGCTAGAAGTGATGAAGGAATCTTTCTTGGCTATTCTATTAAAAGTAAAGCCTATCGGTGCTACAATAAGAGATGGAGGAAAGTAGTTGAAAGTGAAAGTGTAAAGGTTGATGAAGACACATTTAGAATATCAAGAGCCTATGGATATGATTGAGACGATCAAAATGACAGTTCAAATAAAGGAAAGAAAGTTCAAATCAATTCAGTGGATTAGGAAAATCAAGAGGAAGAAAGTAGTGAAATTCCAAAAGAAAGATCACAAGAGTTTGAAGTTCAAGAAAAACCTAAGACTCCAAGGTATGTAAGAATAAATCATTTAGAAGATCAAATTATAGGTGATAAGAAAAAAGGTGTTTAGAATAGGAGAAGAATTGTAGAAGAGTATTGTTTGATTTCAAAGACTGAGCCTAACAATGTCAATGAAGCATTCAAAGATGAACATTGGATGGAAGTAATGAAAGAAGAAATACAACAAATTGAGAAGAATGATACATGGATTATTGTTCCTAGACCTAAGGAAAAAAATGTAATTGGAACTAAATGGGTCTTTTAGAATAAACTGAACGAGCAAGGTGAAGTTTTCAGAAACAAAGAAAGACTGGTGTGTAAAGGATACTCTTAGATGGAAGGAATTAATTTTGAAGAAAAAATTTCTCCTATTGCTAGAATTGAAGTTGTGCGACTATTTCTTGCCTATGCTGCTTACAAAAATTTCAAGGTTTATCAGATGGATGTCAAGTCAACATTTCTAAATGGTGAACTGGATGAAGAAGTTTATATTAAGCAACCTAATGGATTTCAATTGACTGATTAGGGAGATATGGTTTGTCGATTGAAGAAAGCATTGTATGGACTTAAGCAAGCCCCAAGAGAATGGCATGCCAAATTGGAAAAGTATTTTTTGAAGCTTGGATTCAATAAAGGTACTCCTGATAGTAAATTGTATTTCAAGATTGATCATGATAAATATTTGATTGTTGAAGTCTTTGTTGATGATATCATTTTTGGAGGAGATGATAGTTTGTGCATGAATTTTCTTCATGAGATACAAAGTGAGTTTGAAATGTCTATGATTGGAGAAATGAAATTATTTTTGGGATTGCAAATTACTTAGTTAGATAAAGGGATCTTTATATCTCAGTACAAGTACGTGAAATGATTTCTAAAGAAGTTTGGAATGGAAGATTCAAAGCCAGTTGGTACACCTATGGTGACTAGATGTAAGATGACTCAAAATGATGATTCTCACAAGACAAATAAAATTAGATACAAATCCATGATTGGTGGATTGTTGTATTTGACTCAAACTAGACCTGAAATCATGAATTTCACATGCATTGTTGCAAGATTTCAAGCTAATCCTAAGGAAT
Source organism: Sequoiadendron giganteum (assembly GCA_007115665.2). Classification (NCBI taxonomy): domain Eukaryota; kingdom Viridiplantae; phylum Streptophyta; class Pinopsida; order Cupressales; family Cupressaceae; genus Sequoiadendron; species Sequoiadendron giganteum. The sequence goes on along the minus strand of CM021105.1, from coordinate 185,934,494 downwards.
ATCATGTGACAACTATGAAGAGGATCTTTAGGTACTTTAAGGGAACAATTGATTTTGGCCTATGGTATCTTAAAGAGGATGACCATACTTTGAGTGCTTTTACTGATCCTGATTGGGAGGGAGATGTGGATGACATAAAGAGTACTAGTGGTGGTGCATTTTTCTTGGGAAATAATTTTATTTCATGGTTAAGTAAGAAACAAAATGCCATTTCTTTATTTATTATAGAGGTAGAATACATTGTTGCTGCTAACAATTGTACTCAGGTATTGTGGATGAAGCAAATGTTGAAAGATATTAGAGTTGTGTATGATGAACCTATTGCCATATTTTGTGATAATTCAAGTGATATTAACATTTCTAAGAATCCGGTGCTGCATTCAAAAACCAAGCATATATCTATCAAGTTTCACTTTTTGAGAGACAAGGTAAGTGAAAAGGAAGTCATATTGGAGTATGTGCCTACTAAGGAATGGATTGCAGATATATTTACCAAGCCCTTACCTAAGAATAATTTTGAGTATCTCAAAGGGAAGCTAAGGGTGATTAACCCTCCTAATCAGAATTAGGATGCAATGACTTGCATCACTCCGTGCATTTCATTGTTATATCTTGAGACTCATATTGATGTTGTAGTGGCTGCCACTCAGGGGGAGTAGTCAAATGTTCAGATATGTGGTTCAAAGCTTGTGTAGAGAAAAATATCATGTACCTTTGTCATTGATGTCAAAGGGGGAGAAGAGTCATGTGAAAATCTATGAAAAAGTTAAGGAGAAAAGAGTCAAAATCTAAGTGGGAGAAAGTGCTAAGAGAAAGTTTCATTGATGGTGTTTTTCACATCATGTGTTGCCATCAATGCCAAAGGGGGAGATTTCTGGAGATTATTGGATATTTTTGATATGTTGTTTTCATTGATGTCAACACTATTAGAATTAATGTTTTTAAGACTATATATGTTGAGGATATTGAGAAAATTGTAATAAAATATGTTGCAGGTTTTCGATGATGTAGTGAAGTTCAATATGATGGATAATTCAATATATTGATGGTGAGAAGTCACAGATTAAAGGGTTTGTTGAAAATTCTATCTAGTTTATCCATCAAAAGTTTCAGAGGTTCGCATGAAGATTTGATCAAGTTATGGGTTTTTGTGTTTCGATAGTTGTTTTATTTCTATAGCTGTTCTTGAAAGAAGATAATGTGATTCCAGTAATATGAGTTGTTGCAAATGCTCCTATGGTGTTTCATAATGCTTGTGGATATTTCTAGATCATCCTCTATCTATTTTGTGGGTTCGTAATGATCATTGTGCTTATGATTTGTGATTTTCTTTTGTGTGTTCATGTTTTTCATGTTCTTGGCCGACAAGGTGATTGTGGCGTATTGTGGATCTTCGAGGAATTTTTTTAAGGTGTTTTGTGTGTCAGACATGTTGTTTTGGATCCCTACTATGTTTTGGCTGACATTGATTGATTTGCATTAATAATTGTTTATTGATTTGGGCTAATAGTTTGTACACATTTTATATTTTATTGGGCTGACATGTAGTTGATGTTATCCTTTGATGCGTATATATATGAACGATTGTTTATATCATTTGAGACATGAAATAAGTGACATGTGCAAGTGATATGTGTTAATAAAGTATAGATCTTTCGAAGGCAGAAGTAAAGTGTGAAGAAGAGTGAGTAGAAGAAAGTGTGTTCATGTGCTTAACCAAAACTGTGATCAGGCATTAGCATATGCTATTCTCTCAGTTCAAGATATTTCAAATGGATTTAATTTGAATGTGATTGTAAGAAAGTGTGGCTTCCTTTGGGCAGTAAGCCTTTTTGTATTTGAGCAGTGAGCTCTAGGCACTGTGTGTGAATGCATGTGCATTCCTCATTTTCTATACTTTTAATAGAGTATAAACTTGTGGATTAACCTCCACCATGGTTTTTACCCTAATAGGGTTTCCATGCAAAGATATTGGTGTTATGTGTGTTTTTGATGTGGTGATGGTTTTTGCTTTCATGTTTAATTATCAGATTTGAGAATAAGTTTAATAAGTGTAATTTCTGTGACAACTGATTCACCCCCCCTCTCAGTTGTCTGCCCTTTTGTTTCCAACACTTTGAAACCCTCTAGTAGGTTAGAAACACCAAGATCCCTAATCTACTCTATGATTAACTTGCATTAATCCATTTTGTGGATGTCCTCTTCATCTTTGCATTCAACCCATATGTCTTCAAAGCAGTACTTGTGGCTGTGATCCTTCTTTAATTTCCTATTCATATTTCGATAATCAAATTCAAATCTATGTTTGTATGTCCTTATTGTCATGAATTTCATTTCTACATAGTTTGATTTGTCCTTTTGTACACTTTGAATGGTATATCTACCATTTGTTAGTGGAAATTTAAATCTGGTTTGTGAATTATCATTCATTCCTTGTGAATTGAGATAAGTTATCCGCATAGATCCATGAGTATCCACTTTTTGAGGGATACTTGGGCAACATGTAAGGACACCCAGTGTAGCAACCTACCCTCATATAAGTGAAAGTTGAAAATTGCAAGAATATACACCCGACCTTACTCACCACTTTGTAGGCCTCGTCACATACTCTCTTCTTTTCGAGAATTTGATCAAAACTAAAAAGGAGAGGTGCAAAGAAGGTATCGGTAACCCTCCTGAAATGATGAAGACTTTCCATCAACTCCAACTGATAGAAATACTTGTACACAAGCATCGAGTGTCGATTTCCCTTTGTAGATAACCTGGGAATTGCCTCATCACGGTTGCAACATACATCAAATAAGAATTCATATATAATTTTAAAGTGGTAGGCACTTTTATTAGTTGTTCATGAATTTCATTAGTGATTTGTTTTCCCCAATCAATATTATCTTTCTATCTACTTATGATCTGAATTTATTCATACACCCACTCCTAAAAATGAGATGATTTAGACAATCCTTTAACCCTGCTTAGGAGAGTAATCATGTCCCTAACATCTTCTTTAAAGTCACTCCTAGAAAGCCCCTTTGGCCACCTTGATATAGTAGGCCTAGGTGTCTTCAACCATTGGCTATTAATCAAATTTTTATCTTTGGTGGGATTTGCATCATAAACCTCCTACGCTTGTTGCATTGAAATCTCGGTGTATTTTTCCATGTGGAACTCTAAAAATATTGTCAAAGAATTCAGGGTCTAGCCTCATCATCACTTGTCTAGAGGAATCTATTACACGTCAGCTCTCTCAGATGTAGTGGGATGCAACCTAGAGAATGAAATCTATGTGATGAAAAAATGTCATGAATGTGGACACTAGATGTAGATTGATTTAGACAATGGCTCTCAAACTATCTTCCAAGGGTTTTTGTTCAATTATTTTAACAAAGTCTACAAGGTCTTGATGACCATCCTCGGTGTCCTTTATTTTTTCCACCTTTGAGATCACCACTATACGCGGAAAGACACCTTGGTATTTATATTTCATCTTTCCCTCTTTCTTAGAAGACAATGGAGGCTTCGTTGCTGTCATCTAGAAGAATCAAGATCAAAGGATATCACTTTCAGGATCACTTGACGAGATCTGGAGAAAGACTACAAAGATGGTGGATCAACATATGTTAGGAAAAATTGTAGCATTGGGAAGCATGAAGTAAGTGAGAAATGTGGAGCAAGTGTGAAGTTAAGAGTGAAAATAGAGTGGTTTTGAAGTGTTAGAAGAAAAAAATACCAAATGTGTAGGAGCACTGAGAATCAGTGCTCCTACATGTGTTTGGCACTTTGAACTTTCAAAGTGTTGGGGTGCTAAAAATCAGTGCCCTGCATGTGTGAGAAGTTCTTTTGAAAATAAGTGTCAAGGTACTGAAAATCAACACCTTGACATGTTAGCTTACTTGGGAATTTGGAAATGCATGGCGAGATTTTGTAGTGCTCTTGCATCTTGCAAGAAGATGTACTCCATGTAGGAGCGGTAATTTTCACTGCTCTTATATGTGGAGTTGATGAAAATATCGTGTAAAGACAAACAAAAGTATCGCTCAACATATTGGAGTTTAGTGAAAAACTTTGGTGTAATGGTGATGAATTTCACCACTTTAGCATTTGAATGGCTTGGTATTTTTGGTGTTCGAGTGGTGAAAATCACCGATCAAACACTTGGAGTGATGATCTATTCACATGTTAAAAAAAAGGATGAAGCTTCAAAAATCACTGCTTGGTCATTGAAATTCTCAAGAAAGTTTGAAGGTGACAAAGAAACATAAGATAAGGTGAAAAGAGAAAGTGGAGAAAAATGCCCAAAGGAAAAAGGAGAATGTATACAAACCTATGGAACAAAATAAAACACACAAAACAAAAATAGAGGGCAAGGCACAATTTATGAAGAGGAAAAAAAAATTCTAAAGTGGAGTGAAATCTTCAAAACCCTAGCAAAGAAAAAATTTTTGTTTGACTAGATGGAATCGAAACTTGCAGAGATTCCTAAAATTAATGGAAGGAAGAAACTTAGTGAAGAGAAAAAATGACATACCTGGCGAAATATGCAAAAACCCTAGGTTGAAAGCTGGAAGAGATCTTCACATGCAAGTTTGTAGGAGGTTTGAAGAGTGTCCAGTGTGTAGAGGAGGAAGGAATGGAAAAATGAAATGAAGTTGATTAGCGAAACAATTACTTAAAAGTCACTAAAAAGTGTAATTAATGCAACTAAGAGTTTTCATTAATGAAGGTGGATATAATGGAGGAAAACATGCACAAGCGTTGAAAATCAGTGCTTGTGCATATATTAAAGAGAACTAACAAAATGTAAAGTGCACAAGCATTGATTTTCAACGCTTGTGCATATTATAAATGGGGACAAAGTGTAGGAGTGTTGAAAATCAATGCTCCAACACTTTAGGTTGAAAATGACTAAGTCAATATGTAGGAGCGCTGATTTTCAACGCTTCAACATATTTCATAGTTTTGACTAACTCTCAACTTTGAGAGTTAAGGAAGATATTCATTTCAAAGATCTTCGAGAGACAGATGAGGGAAAACACTCAAATGAATAGTTTGAGATTTTGGAACTTGCATCGAGGTGAATTGAAATTTTCCTCATTTTTGATGCTTGAACATCATGAAACTATGAAATGGACAAGTTTCATAGGGGGGTTATCAGTGAGTTGAGCGCTGCTAGATTCTACGGTAACACACATGAATTGCAATCTCTCGTTACATCGTGACCCTTTTATTAGTGGGGAATCAATCTCATGGGAAAGATCCATCCACCTTCATCCAATGGTCATAAGTTCATTCTCGTTGTCATAGAATATTTCACAAAATGGATTGAAGTTGTTCCCCTAACTCATATCACTAGAAAATAAATAGCCACTTTCATATTGAACTATATCATCTATCGTTATGGTGTTCCTTTATCCATCATCATAGATAATGGTCATCTATTCAAGAATTAGGATGCCCATGAACTCTATGAGAAATTCCATATACAACACCATTTTTCCACACCTTACTATCCTCAAGGTAATGGTTAGGTTGAGGCCTCTAGAAAAACCATTCTCAAAATTCTTAAAAAGATGGTCAATGAAGCTGGTTGAGATTGGCATATTCAACTGAATCCTGCCTTGTGGGCTTATCGCGCGAGTGTATACACTCCCAAAAGTGCTACCCCCTATGCCTTGTCTATGGATTTGAATCCATATTTCCCATCGAGGTCGAGTTGCCCTCTTTGTGTGTCTCCTTGCACAATCAAGTTAGTGATGAAGAATATCAAACTTTCTATTTGGAGAAATTGGAATTGTTGGATGAACGAAGACAAACTGATTTTAATCATCTTAGAGAATATCAACAGTGGGTCTGCAAACTTATAATTAGAAATTCAAACCATGTACATTTGAGGTTGGAGATCTTTTCCTTCACGAAAATCCTCTCAATTGACAAGACAAAGAAAAGAAGGGTAAATTTGAGCCTAATTGGTTGGGTCCATATGTTATCACTTGTTGGTAATGGATATGGGGCATACCAATTATCTACTCTAGAAGGTGAATTTCTTAGTGATCCCATCAACAGTATGCACATTCATAGGTTTTATACCTGAGTACTTCAAAGGGTATAGTATTTTAAAGTCTTGAAAAAATACAAAAAAAATGGAAAAATGTCCTGAAAAAAAATGATGAAAAAAGTAAAGAGAAACCAATTCATTCAATGGTGAAAACCACTTCGATGGCGCCTTGAGCAAGTACCATGGTGAAAACCAAGAAATCAGCACCATGTGTAGAGGCTTTGATCCTCTTTCCTTTAGAGCTCTACTTGATCTTTTCATCCCATTTTCATTCACTCTCCACTTCAAAATGGCCTTTTCATACTCACCATGGCTTGTGAATTGTTCAACAGTCCCCTCGCTTGCTTGCTTTGCGATGCATACTAGGTTGGTCCTATTAACGGGTGTTTTATGACCGCACCAACATAGAATAAAGTGTCCAACAATCACCCTATCCTCTCTTGATCAAAGTATTCTGCATGCTAAGATTGCATGAAAGATCATGTGTTCAACTCCAAGGTTCCTTATGTAGCGAATAGGCTCAGTTGGTTGATGTGAATATGCTGGGTATTCCAAGGGGACTTACACAATTTGTTAGACTTTGTGAAACAATTAAGACATGAATGTTTTGATGATAATGCTTTGATTCCTAAGTTAACTGGGAAAATATTGAATTTAAAAGGAATGAGGGTAGGGATTCTACAATCTATTTCTAAAGGGTGGAATGGGAGGATCGACTTCAACAACCTTCAAACCAGACTTTTCTTCACCTCCCTTGGGACAACTTATATAAAATCAGTGCAATCTTCAAAGGATGAGAAAGGTGTTCAAATTATGACACAACACATACATACCATCACAATGATGCATATGGACATATGTACCACAATCGAAGTTAAGTGCCAATACTCCAGTTGACCATGCAAGGAAAACTCACCGTCAGCAAGTCCACTAGTGGTATGGATGAAAGAAGACTTTCTCAAATAAAATGCCACATTCCACAACTAACAACTACTTTACTCTATCTACTTGAATTGGAAAGCCGAAAAAGCCTTGTCAACCACTCACAACGAAAGAGAGAATCACCAATCAATGAAGTTCTTTATATTATGAGAGTTCTCCACAACAAACTTTTACAAAAAAATTCAAAGGGAAAGCTTTTCTTTCCTTTTCAAACTAAGCTAACTTCTAACTAAATGTTATATACTCTCTATTCTCTAGCTCAACTCTATCTTTGATTTTGTCTAACTCTAATCTAATATTACAAATGAGGGGGGATACCCCTTTTATATGAAGCCTAGTCCAGTGGATGACTTAGATTTAAATACAACAAAAGGCTCAGATTGAGCCACGTAAGCCCTGATTAGGGTTCTAGCCCTAAAAAATGCCACTGAGAGGAGTGGGGCAATGAATTCACTGGAGATTCTCCACTCCTCTGCAGGAATCACTATCTATAATCAATGCACATCATCCCCTTCTAGAAGATCATCATCCAAAAGGGTGTTTCCTTTCTCCTTTTCCTTGGCTACAAACTCGATGAACCTGGTCAACACAACCTCAACTTCTTGATCTGAAAATGGATATGATCCAACTGAAACTCCAACACTGTGACTGTTTTCCCATGTCGGGCACAAGATTTCTTCCAGGCGACTAGAGCATCCTGGGTATTCTGAATAATGCTAGAGAACGTAGAGGTGTTCTAGAAATCATCCTGGAAAAAGGCCTTCACCTCAGAAAAGAATGGTGCCAATCTATTCTTCAAACCATCTGTAGTTACCTCCTCAGAAGTTAGCCTCCTAGCAAAGATAGCCTCTAGCATATTGAGGACTCCATTGAAAATATTTTTCATGGCCTTTCTGACCCTGACCGAATCTACCGGTGATGCATCATAGAATCCTCGGCCCGTGACCACTGAAGAGTACCAGCCGACAAAGTCATATCTATCTCCTTCCTGAATCACACCTCCCTCAACCAAAACCTATAGAGGTGTGTGCATCAAAGCTCCTAAGTGAAGAACAACTCTCATTTGATAGATACGACCCTCACCCCAAGCATGGTTAACCACATCCATTCTTGCCATAATGTTGGAGGCTTGCCAATAGGCATGTGCAAGTTCCTCCATAAACTTTTTTGTCTCAACACGAACATTGGCAACCCACTTATCTGTCTGTTGTCCCATTCTTTTCAAATCTTCTAAGCCACTGATTGACTCTATGGTAAATTTCGCCGAGAGTTCAATTCTCAGATTCTCTTGCCCACAAGGACGAAACAAGTGTTGTACATAGCCAATCAATGTTTTGTGCTCTACCTTCAACCTCTTGTATTTTCCCTCGATATGGAACAATCTATCCTTGAGTGCCTGATATGAATTGTCACACTCCTCAACCACCTATGCTCCAATAGGGCAGCCAAGTTCCATAGTCGTAATCACATAATTCTCTGGAACAACCTCATCTCGATCACACTCTACTCTAGGCACTGCCATATGCAAAGTCCGAGAGCCATCCTCATCTGTTCATATTTTAGAGAACTTTTTGGCCTTCTTGTTGTTGGAGGTGCACTGATCCTACTCAACATTTCTTCCATCTCAGCTGTTGTATTAGTCTCATCAATAGGATCATGTCTCATCCTGTCCCTTATACATTATGGCACCTCCTACCGTAAGTTTGAAATAACAAAGGGCTACTCAACTTTGGCCTCCACCTCATGAACTTCCTCTATGCCTTCATGCTAATGAGGCTCATCATCGTCTATAGGCTCAGTATCTCAAGAACTCTAGGCATCTTGTTTCGAAGTAGCATCATCCTCAAGAGTTGCCTCAATCTCATGTTGAAATTGAGTGTTAGTGGTCATCCCTTCATCTATCTCTTGTTGATTTTCCTCCCTAGGCATGTTGATGCTTTGGCCCACTGACTCTCTATGAGGTGGCTGACTTGCAACTTGCACTACTTGTTCTGCATTCAATCTTTCTCTTTGATCAGCAAATAGTGACACTTCCTGCATACTCAGAGAATGTGCTTGTGATGGCGTATGGGTGGATTCTTCAATTCTTAGAGGTTCAGGACAGACTGGTTCTTTTCCTCGTGGCTCTAGAGCTTGATAAACCTACCTTTCCTACCTAGTAGCTGGTGATCTATGATCTCCCATCAAATTGTAAGTAAGGGGAATTGATCTACCCTTAAGTTAGCTCACATGCCTCTCTACCCAACTCCATGTGAATGTCAAGAATGGGATGCAAAGTGTATCCAAGTCTGTAATCTTTGGCTCAGACCAATCTGGGAGTGGCAGTGGCATATCCCTCACTGTCTCATAATCACCTTGTACTACATTTATATCCTCTTCAATCTGGTCTGGCACTAGGACAATCTCGCATTCCCTAATCATCCCCAATGGTATCCGTGAAAACATCCTCCTCCTAACCTTGATCTCATCTACTGCATTTGCCCAAAAGTCTTCAATCAGTGCCTTATGCCTGAACTCTTCAAACAATATCCATCTGATATTCCTGTGGGGATCATAGTGCTACCTGCTGGTATGGTAGGAAAGGTGGAAGAATTGGAGTTCATTTTCTGCTTCCCTTGCTGCTTGTAGCGATGGAAAAATTTCTTCAGAATTCCCCATGGTAATTGGGAATCCAAGTCCATCCTTCTTCTTCTTCTTTTGAATCTTATCATAGGCAATAAGTTGCCTAGATATCTCCAGCATCACAATTTAGTTTGTGGGATACCGGGGCAATCTGTATGGGTAAGAGGAGAATCCTTGCAGCCTAATATACGTAAACTTCGAAAATTGGATAAACCAACATCTAAACTTTTCAATCAGCTCTTGTGCCTCTCTGGATATTCTATGATGAGTCCTTTGCTACAAGGTCCTCGTTATGTACACCGCGAAGGCGTCATTGACCCTCTTTTAGTTAGAGGTACTTGTCAAATGTAATTACGGACAAGCCTTATGTATTTTAAACTGATGGGAGCCACACCCAATTGGTTCCTTATATGAAATACCTCTATACTTTGTCATTCGGGCCAGCATGTAGATGATGTAAGAGCTCATGTAGAATTTTTTTATCCTCCTTAGACTCTAGAGTTGCTCATGTAAATTATCATTGATCATCAGTGCCCAGTCTATGTAGTCCTTGCCTTCCAACACCAGTTTGATATAATAGAATATCCAAGGTTCAAAGATGAACGCTTGGGGGCACCCTCCAACTCTGCTCAACATCATTATCAGGTCACAAAATTCTTGCCTCAAGTCTTTTGAAATTATCTGCTTAGGCAGCTTCGTGCGAGTTGGCTTGGGCTTGTTCATCCACCTGGAATTTATCAAGTCAGCACATCGGTCAAATGTAGATGAGTACATCTTTTCAGCCCTCTCCCTTGTTTTGTAAATCATCTTTTCATGGACTGGAATTCCAAATGCCTCCCCAATTGCCTCCAGTGTAAGATTGCCCAATATCTTTCCATTTGGTGAAATGATAGTCCTCTGCTCTATGTTATAATAATTGGCACATTCCATGATCAGCTTTGGGCACCAGATTGGTGGTGGAAAACCAACAGCTGCATAAATTCCACTCCTTACAATGTTATGTGAAGTAACTGACGGATGATCACCTCTAGTTCCCATTATTCGCTTCCTAAAAGTCTCCAAGTTGAATGAGCCAATGTTTGTGTCACTTAATTTTCCCAACTTTGAAGAAAACTTTGACTCTAGTAGGAAGGATTTGCTCAACTTCTTTATCACTGCCTGTCTTGATGTGCTTTCTCTTGTGGACTCAATGTGATTTCCTCTTCCTACAACTCTTCTGCTTGTTTCATCCATTATGCAAAAATACAAGAGAGTTATTAGAAAACAAGTCTTAGAAAAACTATAGCATTCTGAGGGTGCCAACAGATTTTTGAAAAATAAAAAGGCTGCAACACTTTGTCATTTTCAGCTGCAAACCTCAATGCCTTTGTCACTTCAACACTTCAAAGTTTTCTACTTGTAGAAACACAATTTCCAACACTTGGAAATATTTGTTTGCAGCAATTCTCCTTTAGCAACTTGAAACTTCTCTTAAATTCACACCTTACTCTTTAAACTTGCACTTTGAACAACTTGAGAAGTTTCCTCTTTTGAATTTGCCCTTTCAGCCACTCAACTTTTTTAACTCAAGTTCGCACCTTTCAGCAATTTAGAACTTCTTTCTCAAATCGTACTTTTCAGCAACTCAACTTAGAACCTCTCAACAACTTGGAACTTCTTTCTCAAATCGTACTTTTCAACAAATCAACTTAGAACCTCTCAGCAACTTGGAAATTTTCTCACAAGTTCACACTTCAACACTCTGAGAAATTCTTCCTTGTAGCCACTCACATCCAACACTTAGAAATAATTTTCCCTCAACTTAACTCACTTTACTAACACTCTCTTCACAAGTTCGCACCTTCTCAGACTCAACTTGCATTCAACAACTGATAAAGAGAATAAAAGAACTTGAATTCTTATAGCCAAGTCAATTTTTTGGAAGAGGCTAAACTTAGCAAACTTTCAAATTTCCACTTTCCCTCCTCTGCCAGTCGCAACACTTGGCACTCGGAGCATCGAAATATTGACTTCTAGAATTTTGGAAAGTTCATCATCCCTGCATAGGCCTGCTTCATCATATTTGTATTTTCAAAATATTAAGTCAATATCCCCCGTGAACAATTTCATTTCATTTGGCTAGGGAATTTTATTTCATGCTTGCTTCGACAAAATTATTCCAGTCATTCAGTTCAACTCTTAAGCTAAAAAATTATTGTAAACACATTCATCTCATTTGCCTTAGAGAAATTTTAATTTCACGTTAGGAAATTCATTAAAATAGGCACCAAGCAAAATTATCTGTCAAAATGACATGAGCGAGGTGTGGAACCAGTTCAAACCATCTCCTAGTTGGAAATTTCCAATACCCAGAAGAAAGTTCCCTTGAAAACTCATCATTTTCATGTGTATCTGGATGAAGGGGTACATTTAATTTTTATTATTTTGAAAAAAAAATAATAAATTTTGCTAAGGTTTGCTCATTTTTATTCTGGAAGCATTCCACACTTGCAATCTTCATTTTTCTTGCCTTGTCATTTTCCTTGATTTTCCTAAAGAATTTCCTTGTCTCTGGGCGCATTTCATCTTGCCTTAAGAAAATTTTGTCATTACCCCTAGGCATATTTCTCACCTTTGCTCTAAAAAAAATTCCTTAGAAAATAATCAAATTTTAATTCACCCATGAGGGGCGCATTTGAGGGTATGAACTTCCATTTTACCTTCTTTACCTTTCCACACCTAGACTTCCTTTATCACATTCTCCACAAGGACAAGGGTGCATATGAGCATGTGTGAAGGAAATCCGCCAACACTTAGTAATATTTCTTAAAACCACACCCCCCTTGTCTACATCTTGGGCACATTTAGCATGTGAAGGAGGAACCCTTGAGCGCATTTGGAGGGGTGGGAGGGAATTCCCACGCCTCAAAAACTTTCATCTCTTCCTTTCTCTTTGTGGGCACATTTCATGTGTGCTAGGGGAACTTGAGGGTGCATTTGATGTGTGGTGAGGAAACTTTCAATCAAACTTGAGCGCATTTGCTATAGGATACTTCCACTTTCAACCTTTGAGGGCACATTTCACCTAGTGTGAAGGAATTTTTGGGTGCATTTCACATGTGGTGAGGAGTTTGTTTTCCTTAGCGTGTTTTTACCATGCCTTCCTCACTTGTGGGCACAAATAGCATAGGGAGAAGTAATTTCCCCAAGCCTTGGGTGCATTTAGCCTATGCTACTTCTATTTTCAATTCTTGAGGGCACATTTGAGGGGTGGTGAAGGAATTTCCACCACTTAGAACATTTTGCCGACTTCTTCATACCTTTTATCTTGAGGTGGGCACATTTCGGGTAGGCAAGAGGAAATTGTGGGCGCATTTCACCCTATGAGGGGGAATTTTTTATACTTATCAATTTTATCAACCCCCTCTCATTCCCTAGGCTCATTTAGAGGTGTCTCAAGGAATTTATCATGACTTAGAAAATTTATTGGCTCCAGCTTTGTCATGCCATGGGCACATTTCATGGCCTCTCCTGTCAACTTCAACTTGAAAATTCTCAATGCCCCAGCTACCTCCTACCATTCTATTTTTAGCAAATTTGGAAAAGTGCTCTCTTCCATGTATTTTCACCTGTTCTAAAACTGGAGCTGGCATGACTATGCCTCTTATGACCTTGCTACCTTGTTTATACCTGTCATCGAAGCTCATCTGCTATTTTTAGCAAACCCTAAAATTGATTGATCTCTACAGCTTCATCTGACCTTGAAATTTGCTCTGCATGATCCTGATGCTTTAAGTGTCTTGTTCACACTCGTCTTTGGCACAAACATGTTATTTTTAGCCATGGAGTGATTTACTAAAAATAGTAAGTGCCCAGATTTTGCTCAAATTCTGTCAGTAGTCAACCTAAAAGATGTTGGTTATGATGGTGTACTTTATTTTGACAACTCTTTATTTCATTCCCCCTATTTTTAGGCATACAGTGGAAACCCTAATTTGACTTGCATGTACTCTGAACTGTTTCCATTTGACTTGATTTCTGTTGTATGTCGTTATTCGTGCTGAACTGAAGTGTCGGGGAGCTGATGGAATGAACCTACTATTTATAGTAAATGTATGGAAAGTGATCAATCTGATGTCGGATGAGTTTGCATGTTAAACTGCCCATGGGATCTCAAAAAACCCAGAAAAACCCAAAAAACTGGTTCACATGCGGGCATTGACTAAAAATAGTAAGTCCCTGAAAAGAGATCCATTCTACTTGCTAGTCACATCACTACGAAGCTTTCATAGAACCCATAAGGAATATCCTGACATGTGTTGAAAAACCCTGCATGCAAACCCTAAAAATAGCCTTTGAAGGTTGTACTGTTGAAAGTCATCATCTCGACTTGCATGTCACATCACTGCGAAGGTCTTGAAAAACCCAGATACATTCTCCAATCATGCATTAAAAAAACATATATTCAAACCCTAAGAATGGCCCTTGAAGCCTGAATTGCTAAAAATAGCAAGTTGTCAGAATCTATTCAAATTTCACGTGCAAACATCTTGAAGTTACTTGGAAGTGTTGATGCAGTCAGAATCCCGAAACTCTGAGGAAAAGGCCTCATATTGGGTACTTACTAAAAATAATAAGTTGTCAGATTCTAGTAAAAATTTAGTGGGATCCTACCTTGAGCCTTCTGATTGTACTGTTATGCTTAGATTCTACTTTGATAACCTTATTTGACCTCAAACAAGCTTGAAGGATTAAAACCCTAATTTCACAGACTTAGCTAACATTTCAACCTAGGTCAAATGATGGGACATCCTCGAAAGAAAAAAATGACCAGAGAGTGAGAGAACCAAAGCCAAAATACCAGAATGGAGTAAAAATTAGGGGGTCCCCATCTTGGATGGGGTGATGTGTGAAAAAGGTCACAACATCTGGCGACTCCATGGGAAAGTGTTAAAAAATACTTTAAGATTAAACCTTGGCCAATCTCCTCTAACCATCATACAGAAAGGATACTTACTTAAAAAGGGGAGAAGAATTTGATATTGGATCAAAACACCTTCATTGAAGATCTTTTGAATGTACGTTTATCTCATCTCTAAACCATCGTGACCCTCAAAATCGACTACGACAAGCTATATAAGTACCTTAACTTCAAAAGCATCCTGGACATTGCCTCACTACCAGTTAGGCGTCCATAGCCTCAATGAGGTTGTCACTACAATTCTCATGAATATTGCTCCACTTCTAGTCAGGTGTCCTTAACCCTGGTGGAGTTATCCATATGTTCCCAAACCAATATTCAAAGTATGACATTTCTTTCATTGTTCTTTCTTTTGATATTTCTCTTTTAGCATATTTTTCTTCTTTTTTTTTCTTGATTTTCCGTCAATTTCATAATTGGTTGGTAAGCAATGAAGCTACCGATGGATTTGAGAATTGCAGTGGCACTGAAGCAAGATGTAAAATTTTCACTCGCCATAACCTCTCCCAATAAATCAAAATGACTCAAAGTAGCCTGTTGAACCGATAGGACACTATGATCTCAGACTCATGTGTTAAGATACAATAGTTGATTAACCTTTCGAGTCGATTTTATACAAAACCGAATGATGATAAGAGGAAAACAACCTTGGAATTATATCATTTGCACAAATACATAAAAACCCAATGGCAGTAGACCAAATTGTGAAATGAAAGACATCATCACCCCCTGCAACGGGAAACCCAAAATCCATGTCCATTCGAAACCCAAACCAAAACCACTTGAGCGGACAACTCAAGGGAGGAAACACCAAAACCAAAAACCCAAAGAGTAACAAACCAAAACCAAAAGGAAAGCAGGAAACAAAACCACCTAATCTAACTATGTACAAAGTAGGACCTAGGAGGGAACCTATGCTTGGAAATAATGCTTGAGGAACCTCCCATTGACCAACAATAGGATATCCTCCCATGTTAACACTTTCAATCTGAATGCATTATCTCCTAGGATCTCAGAAATCTGATATGGGCCCAACCATAGTTTGTCAAACTTGTCGTGATCACCTTTTCTTTCATGGGCCTTGTCCCAACATAAAACTAAATCTGAAATACTGAAGGCCTTGATCTTGGCTTGCTTGTCAAACCATCTTTTCACAACTCCTTGATGCTTGGCCAGATTTTCCAATGCTTCATCTCTTTTCTCCTCCAAATACATCAATTGGAACAACCTAGCTTGAACTCGGTCCTCGCCTTCTAGATACTCCTGAATAAATTGAAGAGTAGGGATCCTTAACTGAATCGGGAAGATTGGGTGTTGCCCATATACCAAATGGTAAGGAGATGTTCCCAAAGAATTCTTTGTTCTGGTTTTGTCTGCCCACAAAGAAAACCTCATCTGCATGTGCCAATCTTTGGGGTTCTTATCTAGCAGCCTCTTAATAGAATTCAGTAAATTCTTATTCGTGGAGTCTGCAAGCCCATTCCCCTGTGGATAATAATTGGATGAGAATTTTAATGCAATCCCATACTTAAATGCCCAGTTGAAAATTTCAATGATGAAAAGGCAGGGCCATTTTTGCACACCAACGCGTGAGGACATCCAAAGCTTGTAATAATACTCTCTTCGAGGAACCTAATGACCACATCTATTGTGCAAAGCTTGAGAGCTTGAGCCTCTATCCATCTGGTGCAATAGTCTGTAGTTGTCAAGATGTACCTGTGCTGTGCCAAGGAAGGTGGATTAATCATTCCAATAAAATCTAACCCCCACTTTGTGAATGACCTGACTTCAATTACTGGCTATAAGGGCATAGCTAGATTCTTTTCTCTGTATGCAACTATTTGACAAATGTGCCAAGTTTTCACATGTTCATAAGCATCTTTGAAAAGCATGGGCTAGTAATATCCAACTCTTGAGATTTGATGAGCTGTGGCCAAACCACCTCTGTGACCTATTCCAAATTTCTCATGGAAGTGTTCCATTAGCTGCTTAGCTTCTCTCTTCCATACACATCTTAAATAAATTCCTTCATGATTTCTCTTATAAAGTACTAATCCTTGTAGCATAAATCTCTGGCTCTTAATTCTTAAAGATATTCTTTGCACTGGATTCAAATGTGAAGGACACCTATGATTTAACAAGTAATAGATGGTGTCGTCATACCATTCTCCTAGATACACCTCTTCTAGTACATATGTTTGTTGCACCAATCCAGGTCCTGCCATTGCAATTATTTGTGCCAAAGCTTGTCCTCAAACCAACTTCATAGGCTGCATCTCCATGTCGTATTATTGAAAAGTGGTGACCCACTTGCCTCTTCTTTCTCCTAGTTCATTTTGCATCAATAGTGTTTTCACTGTGGCATCTGGGACTATTGCATAGGCTTTTCTCCTCATGATGTAGTGCTTGAATTTCTTAGCTACTTTTACCAAAGCGTAAGCCTGCTTCTCCACATTCAGATATCTTAACTCTACCTCTTTCAATGGTGCACTCATAAAGGAAATTGGATGCTCATCCTTTTCTTCCGTCCTCTGGGTTAGTACCATCGCACAAGTGTGTTCTAAAGAAAAAGAGTATAGATAGAATGGCTTTGAATAATCTAGACTGACCAGTACTGGGGCATCCACTATTGCTTGTTTGATTTCCTTAAACGCTTTCCTTGTTTGAGGGGTCCATTTGATCTTTGCATCCTTCTTCAACATTTCATTTAGTGGTCTAACAATCTCGGCAAACCCAGTTATAAAATTTCTCAAAAAATTAATCTTGCCAAAGAAAGACCTCAATTCTTTTTGACTCCCTGGCATGACGATCTTTGAAATCACTTCAATACACTTGAGGTCAATTGATATGCCCTATTCCAAAAGGAAATGTCCCAACAATCTCCCTTCAGTAACCCCAAACACGCACTTCTTTGAGTTGATTGAAATACCGAACCTTCGGCATCTCTGAAAGATATTCCTTAAATCCTCAACATGATCTTCTCTTTTCTTGGACAACACAGTTAAGTCATCCATATATATAATTATGCATTTCCCAACTAGATCCCAGAAAGCAATATCCATAGCCCATTGAAATGTGGCCCTGATGTTAATCAAGCCAAAAGGCATTCTTCTGTAAGCGAAAGTCCCCCACTTGGTGGTGAAGGTCATCTTCAATCTATCTACCTCTTCAACCATCACCTGTTTATATCTTGAATAGCCGTTAGAGAAACTACCCTCTTTCTTTGTATGCTCACTTGAGATTTGTTTATTTCCATCGTAAAAAAATCAAAAAATAGAAAAAAAAATCATAAAATGTTTTGAAAAAATCCAAAAAAATCATAAAATGTCTTGAAAAAAGCCAAACAAATGATAAAATGTTCTGAAAAAAATCCAAAAAAATCATAAAATGGCCTGAAAAATAAAATCAAAGATTCCAAAAATTCAAAAAAGATCAAATATTCCAAAAATCCTAAAAAATCATATAACTTCAAAAATCCCTAAACAGTGACACTTTTAGATCACCACACAACTTTGAACTTCATCATCATCAAATTGCACATAGGATTGAAAATCAAGAAAACATTATAAGATACATATCAACCCATCTTTCAAAATCCAGCCAAGTGCATAAACTGTAACAAAAATTTGTTCTACATTGAAGCATGATGCATGTTTGTTCGTTTAATTGATTTATGACTTTTATCTTGAGTAGCATGTATTTCAGCTTCTCATGGATGTCTTGGACTAGAGAGGCGAGGATGGGGCATGTTCACTTGTTTGTTGTCAGTGGATTGTTTCTCATTTATAGGAGGACTCATCTTAAGACATGGTTATCTAAAATCATCGAGGACCTATGAGTCTAGTGTGGATGAGAGAATTCCTTGTCTGATAGTGTCTTCTATGCAATAAGTATTCAGGTCATCCAAGGTCTTTATACCTAGATGCTTATACTTCACTACTAAATAAAAGCACAAAGAATATTCAGGTCATTTAGATGTTCATGTTATTTAGACGCTTATACTAATTTACGACAAAATAAGCTCTATGATGATAAAATCACTCTGTAAAGCACAAGTGGATTCATCGCCTTCATTTTAGTCCATCTTACATTTCTTTCATCTTTCGTTTCTTGCATTTCATTTTTTTCACCTTTCTTTTTGTAGAGAAATCAATCAATTACTTTATCTAACTGATATGTGTCGCTTGAGTATAATATTTCAATCAACTTTCTTCTTGAAATCTCATGTCCCCTTCATCAATCAATCAATCATGGCATCAACTTGTCTTGCATAAGTATCAATCTCAATCAGCTTAATCAACTCATCAACCCAGCTATACTGATCATTTCCATCAATTGTTCAGTTACGCCCATCAACTATGCATTCCCATCAAATGTACATCTCTTGCTTAATCACTTGTGCAATGTCAATCATCTAATCATTTTCCTGTAATCAATCAAGAGATAGATCTTATTGCAATCTATTCTATTTATCTCTCAAGGGGGTATACCATATTTTCCATCATCCTTACCAGGATATCTCTGGGGCATATATATCAGTTGATCAATTTTTCTTTGAAACAATCTGACAAGCTACATTGTCTAAAAGAGGGGCAAAATTTAGACACATCATTTTTTTTGTTAAACTTATCCTCATTTAACTTTAATTTTCTTTAGGCATTGGCTATATCCTTAATATGTCCCATCATTTCATTTTTATTTATTATTCATCTCATTCCATTCTTCTTTTCATATCTTCCATTGAATTAACCCAATAAATATTATTCTATCCTTAACACATGCACCTTATATCTATTTTCTCCATTTATTAAATAAAATCCCTCTAGTATTCCCTTCTACCACTTACCATTTACCATTTACCACTTATTCCTCCTATACCACTAATCTCCCATTATCCCATATTTACCTTGATGCTTGACTTTCTCTTGTGAGTATCTATTTAAACAACCTCTCTACCTCATTTTCGGATCATCTAATATATGCATCGAACCTTTACTAATATCACTCGCAATCTAGCTATTATTTTCATCTTGCATGCTAGTTTCTTCTCAAGTTATAGTTTTAATTTCTTAGATTTGCAATAGTTTTTATATCTTGGATTTGAATCTTCAATAAATAATAGCCTCTTGTGTGTGTGCTTTTGAGAGCCAGCCATTTTGTTTACACAAGATCTTGATTTGAGGAGTGTAATAGAGATAATTAGTTTATTTCCTCGCAAGTAGACTAGATTTTTGCATTTGCATTTGCATGTTTGAATAATCTTCTTGCAGGTTCTCTATTATTTGGATATAATACAAAAAAATGGAAAAAAGTCTTGAAAAAAAAGAAAGTAAAGAGCAATCAATTTGTTCAATGGTGAAAGCCACTTTGGTGGTGCCTTGAACAAGTACCATGGTGAAAAATGAGAATTCAATGCCATGTGTAGAGGATTTTCTCCTCTTTCCTTTGGAGCTCTACTTGATTTTTTCATCTCATTTTCATTCACTCTCGACTTCAAAACTGCCTTTTCATACTCACCATGGCTTGTGAATTGTTCGATAGTCCCCTCGCTTGCTTGCTCTGCCATGCGTACTAGGTTGGTCCTATTCCTCATTGGGGCATTTCCTCAACCTTAGCCATGGGTTAGGATATTGAACATCTTGTGGTCAGAGAAACTACCCTCTTTGTTTGTCTGCTCACTTGAGATTCATCTCTTTTCGTCGTAAAAACTTCAAAAAAATCTAAAAAAAATCATAAAATGTCCTAAAAAAATCATAAAATTTCTTGAAAAGAATCCAAAAAAATCAATAAAATGTCTTGAAAAAATCCAAAATAATCATAAAATGTCCTGAAAAGAATCCAAAAAAATCATAAAATTCTGAAAAAATCGAAACAAATCTTAAATTGTCCTGAAAAAAATCCATTTTTTTTTGTTTGTAAAATGTCCCTAAAAAAAATCCAAAACAAATCAAATATTCCAAAAATCCAAAAAAATCACTTAACTTCAAAAATCCCTAAATAGTGACACTTTCAGATCACCACACAACTTTGAACTTCAACAAATTCAAACTGCGCTAGGATTGATAATCAAGAAAACATTATAATATACATATCAACCCATCTTTCAAATCCAACCAAACACATAAATTGTAACAAAAATCCATTCTACATTCAAGCATGATGCATGTTTGTTTGTTTATCTTTGATTGATTTATGATTTTTATCTTTGGTGACATGTCTTTTAGCTTCTCAAGGATGTCTTGGACTAGGGAGGCGAGGATGGGGCATGTTCACTTGTTTGTTGTTTGTGGATTGTTTCTTATTCATAGGATGACTTGTCTTAAGACATGGTTGTTTAAAACTGTCAAGGACCTATGAGTCTAGCATGGATGATAGCATTCCTTATCTGATAGTGCCTTCTATGCAATAAGTATTTAGGTCATCTAAGGTCCTTATACCTAGATGCTTATACTTTACTACTAAATAAAAATGCAAACAGTATTCAGGTCATCTATATGTTCATGTTATCTAGACACTTATACTAATTTGTGACATAATAAGTTTATGATGATATAAGCACTCTGAAAAGCACAAGCAACTTCATCACCTTCATTTTCTTCCATCTTTTGTTTCTTGTATTTCATTTTCTTCACCTTTCTTGTCACAGAGAAATCAATCAATTGCTTTATCTAATTGATATATGTTGTTTGAATCATATCTCAACTCAATCAACTTGCTTCTCGAAATCTCATGTCCCCTTAACCAATCAATCAATCATTGTATCAATATTTATTATGTAAGCATCAATCTCAATCAGCTTAATCAGCTCAATCATCTTAATCATCTTGTCAACCTGGCTATACTGATCATTTCCATCAATTTTTCAATTACACCCATCAACTGTGCATTTCCATCAAATTTACATATCTACTTAATCACTTGCGCAATGTCAATCATTTAATCATTTTCCTATAATCAATTGAGAGATAAATCTTCTTGCAATCCGTTCAATTAATCTCTCGAGGGGGCATACCATATTCATCATCATCCTTACCAGGATATCTTTTGGGCATATATATTAGTTGATCAATTTTTCTTTGAAACAACATGACAAGCTGCATTGTCTCAAAGAGGGGGAAAATGTAGACACATAAAAGTTTATGTTAAATTTATCCTCATTTAACTTTAATTTTCTTCAGGCATTTGCTATATCCTTAATATGTCCTATCATTTCATTTTTATCTATTATTCATCTCAATTCATTCTTCTTTTCATACATTCCATTGAATTAATTCAATAAATATTATTCTATACTTAATACATGCACCTTATATCCATTTTATCCATTTATTAAATAAAATCCCTCTAGTATTCCCTCCTACCACTTACCACTTACCATTTATCACTTATTCCTCCTATACCACTAATCTCCCATTATCCCATATTTACCCTGATGCTTGACTTTCTCTTGTGGGTATCCATTTAAACAATCTCTCTACCTCATTTTGGGATCATCTAATATATGCATTGAATCTTTGTTAGTATCACTCGTAATCTAGCTATCATTTTCATCTTGCATGCTAATTTCTTCTCAAGTTATAGTTTTAGTTTCTTAGATTTTCAATAGTATTTATATATTGCTTTTGAATCTCCAATAAATCATAACATCTTGTGTGTGTGCTTCTGAGAGCCATTTTGTTTACACAAGATCTTGATTTGAGGAGTGTAATAGAGATAATTATTTTATTTCCTCAAAAGTAGATTAGAGTTTTGCATTTTCATTTGCATGTTTGAATAATCTTCTTGCAGGCTCTCTATTATTTGGATGTTGGAATGATTTGAATCTTAATCCATAAGATCTCAAATGTATTTTGTTTCCTCCATCTACAAAAGTAGATATGAGTTTGCACAAAGTATAGAGCAGCATGCATTAAGGTATAAACCAGTATACCCAAAAGGGTAATTTCAAATGAAACTTGAGGTTAAGATAGGAAGAACTTGACCATAGAAATGGGTCAAAATCTAGAATAACCTGGGTTTATTTGATGCAACCTATGTAGGAAAAAGTGTATTTGACCTTGAAACTTCTTTGTGTTAACTGAAATATTTGGTTAAGAAATTCACCGACAAGCATGGTTTCTTTATAATATTAAAATTGCTCATAGTGATTCCAGTGATGAAAGAGTTCAAGATCTAGATTATAGACATTTTTTTCTTAAGGTTGAAACTATGATATTTGATTTGTTTATTTTCTATTCATGATGGACACACCCATTTAGAATTAAATGGTGAACAATTACTTGTAAGTGAATATGTAGCATGTAAACAACTTAAGATCATCAAAATAAGTAAAAAGCATTAAATTTCTTTAAATATATTCTGTTAGTTTGAAACAAAACTTTATTGATCCAAACATAAGTTATTCTTTAGCAAACAACTTTGTTTTCTTGAAAAGTTATCATTATAGATAGAAACAACTTTTCTTTATAAACTGTTTAGCTTATAAACAACTTATTTTATAACTATTTAATAGGAAACAACACCTATTCTATTCAAACAATGAATTTTCATATATAAACAACTTGTTTGATGACTACATAGTAGGAAACAATACTTGTTTTGATTAAACAATGAATGTTCATATGTAAATAGCTTATTTTATAACTGTTTAGTACGAAGCAGTACTTGTTTTATTTAAACATTGAATTTTCATCTATAAACAACTTGTTTCATGACTGTTTAGTAGGAAACAGTACACATTTTGTTTAAACAATGAATTCTCTTATTGAAACAATAATGATAGAATATAACAGTATGTGAGAAATCGTTAGTATAGACTTGCTTAGATTATTTATTTGACAAAAAATGTTAATGGAATACTATTTTAAGATTTGAATCTGAATTTTATAATTATTTTAGAGCATATAAAAAAAAAAAATATTAGTAGGCACATATATGTGTATGCACATAGATATTTGTGACATACCTTCTTTTGTTTTTAGTACATTTTAAAGAAAAAATTCTTAAAATGTTAGGTAGAAAATAGTCCTAAGAATGATATGACTAATTATTGAAATACTCTGTGAATCATAAAATCTTATTTATGTTTAGAGTATTAATTTGTATTATTTTTATTCTTTTGAAGACATTTGTGAAAGAACGTTTAAATATTGAATAGAATAGTGATACCTTAGTTGACTAGAGCACCTATGGGTAGTTTCTTCTAGAAGGTAGATATTTTTTATAGTATAAAGTTACCTTCCGAGAAGGGTGCCAAAATGGAGTTTAGAGAGTATAGGTTTGCTTCACCATAACCTATTGTTTGTTTTTGTTGCAACACTTAATATGCTTGGTCAAACAATATAGCTCATTATGTATGTATGAATGAACTCTGTGATTTCACTCTCTGCCATTCCTAGCAAAGATCTTGCACTTTATTTTTCTAAATTGTAGATAGAAATTGCATCTTGATATATGAGTATGCACCATATTCCACCTTGAAATTTATTCTCTTGCTAAACTTTTCGTGTAGGAATGGGCATTATTCAAGTTGGAAGAATACTCGAGAAGCCTAAGCTTTGTGGTTGGGTGGTAAAGTGCTTCAACCATGTTCTTGTCCACCAATGGAGGCAAGCGTTGAAGAAGAACCTTAGTTTTTCACCAGACTATTATAGTCTATGATGTAACTTGATGAAAATCATTCATGTACTTGATAGAAAATGTACTATGTAATGACATTGTGGCCTTAGGAGCCAAGTAAAACTTGATATTTTAATTTGAATTTTGAAGTGAATATAAGAATCTTTATCTCATTTAAATGGACATGTGTAGCTATGATTGCCTTTATCCACTAGTTATGTATTTTTAATTATGAGTATATTCATGTGTCATTTACAATAATATTAATTAAGTAATAATTTGGAATCGGTTATTACATTTGGTATCAAAGCTTAGGGTTCAACTCTAGGCCTTTTGAGTCTACCATAGTTGACTAGGGTAGTTGACCCTTGACCCAAAATTGGAAGTCTTGAAAATTGATTGAAACTAAATTAAATGCAAGAATGGGAAGGTCAACGAAGGAAAGGAAAAATTGTTAGAACCCCACGTAAGAATGACATCAAGGAAGGAAACACCAAGGTGGAGATTCCATCAGAAATTATCGATGACAAAACTCTAGCTCAAGCTCTTAGGTGACTGAAGCTAGAGAGAGGCTTGTAGATTGAGGAGAGACAAATACCTAAGATCAAAAAGCCTTTTGTAATCTGGGACTGGCCTCCAGGGTGTGGACCAGATGCACCCTTGTTGACCAAAGAGGAAAAGGAGAACCTGCGTGCCCAACCATACTCTTCTGTAAAGTTTGATGTAAAATCAGATGATGATCAAGAGGAATGTCCTCTTTCTGATACCGAGAAAACAAAATGATGTAACTATAATTCTATTGTAAATAAGGGTCTATTGAATCGCCTTAAATATAAATAAAATCAAATGATATTTTGGTGTGTTCAATGAGAGACTCCAAAATGTGTGTATCTTGCATGAATGTGTATGTATTTTATGTTGAGGGATGTATGCATATGAAAATTATGTGATATAGCATAAGAAAATTTATTCATAGAACCTTGTGTTGAGATGTGATGAATGTGATTGTGTTGCAGGATAAGTATGAGACGTCATGGTGACCAGTAGGCAAGATAGGGGTGGTAGTGGTTTCGATAACAAACCAAACAAGTGATTGGAGAAAATTCAAGAGCTTCTAAATTGGCAAGAGTCTTGCATGGATCACATAGAGCAAGAAGTCCAAGTGGCATGCGAAGACTGATACCGCAGGAATGTAGAAGGCAATCAAAAAAATGGTGGTCCAGTGGCAAGTCCACAAGGATGAATTAAGGAAGAGCTTGGTAAAGACCTCAAAAGAGTAGCACCACCCAAATTCGATGGTAAGGCTATCAGAATAGGAGCCGAGGCTTGGATTATAGAAATGGAAAAGTACTTTGGGCTTTGTAACCTTTCTGAATAGACTAAGGCAACATGGGCTACATATCAGCTCTTAGGTGAAGTAGTGACTTGTTGGGATAATGAGAAGTTAGAATGAAACCTACAACCTACTAAGATCACTTGGAAACTCTTCATCCAAGCTTTCCAAAAGAGATGGTTACCATAGATTTTCTTTGACAAGAAATTGACAGAAGTTTTGAACTTAACCTAGGGAAATATGACTATGATTTAGTATTGGGAAAATTTCACTAACTTGTTGAAGTATGCACCTCAATATCAAGGGGATGAACAGTTCCATATCTAGAAATTCATAATGGGACTTATAACCCCCATAGGAGTTGAGGTGGATATGCATGAACCTCAGACCATGAATGAAGTCTTTCAGAAGACCACCAAATAGGAACAAAAGCTACAAAAAAATTATCAAATAGTCATAGTGATTCAAGTTCTAAGTCTCATTATGGAAAGAATAAATTTCATAAGGGAGACAAGAGCCATCAGACCTGTAATCTCAAGAGGGGAAGTGAATCACAGGAGAAGGGTGAAGATGCTAATGGTGGAAAGAACAAGAAAGAAAATAAGGGTAAGGCCAAAGATGACCATAAGTAGAAGGTATTTAGAGAGGACAAGACATGAAGTCACAAAGGGCCTCATGATGGATGTTATACTTGTGGGGGTGACCACTATGCCTTGAATTGTCCTCAGGAGTTGAAGTCATGGAAGAAATTAAATTACCAACAGACTCACCAAATCCATGCTACAATGGATAATAGGTAGGTGGAGTATCAGACTTTCCAATTCAACTAACGGGTAAGCTCTATTGCCAATATATCTCTATCTTAATTGATATTGAATCTATTGAATGTTTCATAGATCCTAGAATAATATCTAAGATACCTGTTACTAGATTTTACTTACAACTCAATCAGGTAGAGCTTGTTGTTTTTAGACTAAGAAAGTGAGGTACATTTTATTAACTTTCTTTCATTACATTCAAACGTATAAATGAAACAATCTATTAAAGATTACAATTACAGATTATTGCATTTATACACATTCATGTAATACAAGAAAGATTCTAATATTTTCAGAAAAAATTAATCTTTATTGAATGTATAAATGTACATTGTCTCATACAAGCCATGAGACTAACCTTCGGTTATTCAATACAAGTTATGAAAAGATCATACATGAATAAGTAAATAAAAA
The DNA here is from genome assembly GCA_007115665.2 of Sequoiadendron giganteum. NCBI lineage: Eukaryota > Viridiplantae > Streptophyta > Pinopsida > Cupressales > Cupressaceae > Sequoiadendron > Sequoiadendron giganteum. Next base: position 185,907,735 of record CM021105.1, on the reverse strand, counting down.
ACAATGAATGTACATAGAAGGAAAGTAACCAGTCATTTCCATTGAATGACTGGTCTTGACTGGTATTGTCTTGTCCTACCGCTGCCCTGAGCTTCATTTTCCTCTTCTAGCTTTTGTCCGATCCTAGTCCTGCATATGACAGTAAGCAATGGTGTTAGAGTATACTCTAAGAAACGACTGATTAAAAACATTACATACACATTCACCCTATGCATGTATAAACCATTCATAATGTGTATTAAAAAAGCTATAGGTGTCTCTGTGAATCATCAAGGTCATCAAACACATCCAAAATATGCATTTATTTTTTCTAACGTTTACTTCATGTGTAGACATAGGAAAAGTTATGTCGATGTTCTAATTCATCAAATTTTAGCACGTGGAGTTAAATGTGGCTCCAACAAGGGTTGAGCCCAACGTGTTGCTCTGTTATGTTTTAATGGGATATTGGAGGACAATTCATCAAATAGTTTACATCACTTGTGATTCATTCAAACGACTATATATCATTTATGGTAGTGAGTTAATAGTCACTGTTATAAGTGACATATGGTTTTTTAAGGAAACCATAAAGTTTGAATCAAATGTCAACAGTAGGAGAATGTGTTAGGAAATGTTGAATTTAAAAAGGATTCATGACCATCACCTTAAGTGACTGAATAACTATAGCTGATGAATGAAAATGCAAATTGAGGCTACAATATATTGGGATTAAAGGCAATACATAAGGTTCACTCAAGGCTTATCAATGGGTGTAACACAATCCTAAATGTAGCTTTATGTGCCTTGCATTGAGAATAAGAGTGAAAGAAGTGTGGAAATCCAATGAATAATGCATGATCCAATTTGGGACAGTATGAGATCAACTGGTCAGGAGAGTAGCAGTCACCAAGCATGAAATTTGGAGACATGTCTAAATTAGCATGGTTCCAGTAAGCACATTCAAGAAATATAAGGAGAACATGGTCATCCAAAAGACACAGACATAGGAGTTTTCACAGGAAGCATACACGTATAGTGGCTCACAAGGTAAGTGTTATGAAGGCATTATAATCATGACACATAGTGAACATCGTGTTATACAAAGTCATAGTTCAAAGGGGGGAAATGAACAAGTACTAGTGAGTGATGGGGTTCAAAGAGTTAGTGTCAACGTAGCTTTTCAATAATGCTTTAATGGATAATTTGGTACCTTGCTGGGACATGCATATAGCTTTTGAACAATTGATGGATATACTCACATGGATAGTTTGAAAGTTTCATTGACAAGAATTCATAGTTTTTTACTTGATGTTTATCTCTAGCTCCACTTATGATGTCAATTGATGAAAGTTAGTGTAAAGAAAAACCACATTCATAGATTACAATAAAAATTGTATGCATAATGGAAAACCAAGCATATATAGTGGATATTCTAGTCTGGAAGATTCAAAGCAAGGGGACTATGTCTGAAGAAGGAGAAGTTCAAAATTTGTGTAAGTCAGTTTAAAGACAAGATGCAACATTGGATAAAGAGTGACCATAAGAGCCAGGAAAGATAAAGTAAACACTCAAAAGTTTTAGCTATAGAACAAAGAGGATGATCTTCAACAATGAAATCAAGAGGGAAAATCAGTTGTATAGTAGGTGATCATCATAATTCAATAGACACCCATACAGATAAATCAACTAAAAAATAAATGACTCAGCCTACAGAGAAGGTCAAAACTCTCACCTTTGTTCAAAGGGAAATTTTTCTTAAATGTGAAGAGTTTTATGATGATGGCATACTTTTGTGTATACCCAAAATTCCATGCTCCTTTTCCAAAATATCAAATCCTTTTAGATTTAATCCTAAATGTCAGATACAAGAGAAATGCTTTTTTTTTGTTGGCGGCCTCACAAACTTGTTGTTTCATCAGGACTTCATTGAAGCCCTTGAGTTTTCCAACATAGATAATAGAAATAGCCACAAACAATAGAAAGGAAAAAATCATGGCCTGAAAATCAATGGGACAGGGCAACATTTTAATGAGGAATAATCGATAGAGAAGGAGGAAGCCATGGCATTGCGATGATAGGAGAAATGCATAATATGAAATCTAGAAGGTAAGTGAAGTGCATAACCATGGGGGTTTTTAGAGATTTCCTATAAGAAATCATGGCATCATGACAACCAAAAGGGTGGGCCCAAATACGTGTACAAAGATATATTTTCAGACAAAAACCTAGGAATGATTCTATAGGTGCAGAAAATTAAGAAAATAACACAAATTTTTGTAATGGCGTACCTACGAAACACATAGAATCTTTCTTTTCTATAGGGATTTCAAATACCTAGAAAATACATGGCCGTGACCTTAAAATTCAAAATATATCCAATGTTTTGAAAGGTTTTTTTATATAGAGAATGCAAAGTTTCAGATATAAAATACAGAAAATGAATTTGCTTCATTTTTTTTTTCCATCATGACATCATGAAAATCCAAAAGGGTGAGCTCAAATTCATGGCTTATTCTATAGAAAAAAAAGAAAAGAGTAATTGTGTGCAAATAAAGGCTTACCAGGGCCTGACCTTAGCATTTTCTTCCACAAAAACCCATATTAGGCCCACTCTTTTGTTTTTCATAACAAGATGCCTATGAAATTGCCAAAAATCCACCACAGAGACCTGTAGATCTTCAAACCCTCATCACATGGCGGCGGTCACAACTTCTTCTTGAAGCTTCAAAATTAAAATGAATGTTCTCTTTTCATTTTCTTTTCCCTTTATCTTTTAGGGTTTTCATAACTTCAAATGTTGATGGAGACTTAGATTTTTTATCTTGTCTTCTTATAAAAACAAAATCAATCAAATGAACAACTAATGCCCCACACACGTTTTCCTCATGCCTTGTGTATTGCATACACTTTACAACCTAATAGCATGGATTTTGATTTAAGTATGACTAAGTCATATTTCTTTTGACTTAAGAAAATCCTTTTGTTTTGTCTATGGTCGATACGTGGAGGTGGGGCTCTTTTTTTTTTTTGCTTTATTCTATATTGTAAAATGCTTGAATTTAAATGATCAATTGTAAATCATTTAATTCAAGTATTACCTTTAAATGAAAATAAATAGGAACATGTGTTATTATGACCAAGTCATATAAGGAGATGATGATTTGTTTGAGTTATGATCTCAGAGAAAATTTGGGGAGGTTGGAATTAGTTTGGAACATATGGAGAAGGAAGATGAGCTATTTTGGGCTTTTATGAGTTTTGGAGAGCATTTTGGAGTCTTTGTGACGTGTCATCATGTTGGACAAGGCCAATTTAAACTTTTCCACCTATTTGGAGCCTTTTGGGGTGAGATCCAGTTGCTACTTTTAGGGATTTTTGAAGGCTTACGAGAATTGATGCTTCTAGATGCTATTTTGATGGACTTTATTAGGAGTTGGCTACTTAATCACTTTGGTAACTCATTATTGAGTTAGTTCTTACTTGTATTTTTCTCCACTTAGTGACTATTTGAGTCCTTTGGCAAAATTTTGTAGAGTTTTGTAACTCATCTGGACATGGAATATAGTGCAGACCTTGGTTATCATTAAATGGAGTATTTTTTCCTTCTTATTACTGCAGTATTGTGTATTTCCACATGATTGATTAAGTTATTTTGAGATTATAGTCATTTCCCTTAACTCAGTCTCATGGATTTAGTACCTTTTTGCAAATAAATGTGATGTTGTAGGTTATAATTTGTGTAAAGATTGTAAGTTGCTTTTAGCTGTGAAGTATTTTCCTCCTAAGAGCTCAAGTAGTAAGGCCTTTTTATAAAACACATATGTAAAGCACACAAAAATAGGTTGTGCAAGTTGTTTTTCTAGTCATTGTATGCAAGCGTATGAAATTTGAGTTTCAAGTCTAGGTAATGTTTAGGTGTATCACCATAGGGTTTAGTTTTCATTTTCGTGCATTCTTTCTTACCCTTTTCCTTCACAATCAATAGTTTTAGGTGATAACCCAACTAGGAAGCCAACCTTATCCAGAGGTTGACCTCTAATTACAAGCAATGCATAGCCTTGGAGGTCTTGGCATGTTTTCTCTGGAAATCTAAGTCTTGCAACTTATCTTTTTAAATCTTGTAGCTTAGCTAGGGTGCAATTTCAATAGATAACAATTTTGGCACGCTCGGTGGGACTATCGTATTAGACGGTTTGGAAATTACATGTGTATTACTAGTTTTTGATATGCAACCGGTAAGTTTCAAGCCTTTTAGAGGTTAATATCAACGTATCATGGTGATTCCGTGTACCAGTGCATCATTGAGAGCTTCAAAATATTGAAAAATCTGGTGTTTCTCTCAGTTTTATCAACCTTGGGAGGCAATTTGAACAACACCATGGTGATTCCAACCTCATAAGAATTGGTTTCAGCAGTTGAGTTACCCAATATTAATAAGGTTTATTTTTTAGGCTTGCTATGTTTCATGTCTTATCTCTGCAATGTTTAATTATCAACAATTTAGCTATTTTCCACCTCCTTTCCATGAGAGTCATGCAAATATGTCCTATTACTAGCCATATTATACCGAACAACTTGTTGGTTTTACTTCAAATGACCCTATAAAAATAGATTACAATCATTTTCATCATGTTTACCACCCTCCCACTCTTGGTCAACCTTTATGCCAACCATTATATTATCAAAATCAACCCCAGAAGGAGGTTTTTAATGCTAACCAGCATGACTATTAGCCTCCAAAGCATCCTTACTAGACTATATTAAACCTGCTCCAATAGTTTGACCATGTGTTGTGGGATTTGAGCCAAAGGTTTGAACATATACAGATTAATTATTTCACTAAGGCATTCTCATACGTGTATGGTATGTTGGTCGACATCAAGAAGTAGAAAAAGCTTATTTCACAGCAACAGGAGTTGGTTGATCAATCTTATGATTATGATCAGGGGTGGATGACATAAAGTGTACAATAAAAAGAAAGTCTTGAAAGGGAGATAGTTACTAAGGAGGAGTAGATGAAGCTTATGTTTGATCAGGTGTGAGGTGCTCAAGCTTATGCAGATTATCAAGACCAACTAGTAGGGGGGTTTCATAGAAAGAAGTTTGAAGAAAATATTGAAAGGCAGAAAACTACCCAAACAAAACTTTCATCCACCCAGGTTAAAAGGGGTTAGGTCCATAAAACTCTTGTTTCTTTTAATCAACCTTTTAATCCTCCTAAGGTTGAGTTTCCTAGTTTTAGATAGAATGAAATAGTCAACTCTTTAGATCAGTCCCTTAAAACTGAAATCCAAGATTTTAGAAGCCTTCATGCTTTGGAGAATTAGGAAAATAATAAATTGTATCCTAGCATAGTTTCACAATTGATAATTCATAGGCCGGGAATAGTCTCAAACACCTCATAATAAACTTAGTAATGAGCATATTTATCCCACTTTGACAGATGGGGTTTCATGTAGTTCCATTTGTGTCGCCAAGTCAGAGAAATCACATAAGGAGCAAAAGGTTACTGATGGTTCAAAGCTTACATTAAACCCTTTGCATTTTGATTCATTTGAAAAAATTTCTAATGTTGTTTATGAGACAGATGAAAGAAGAGTAGACAGGATGCAAGGTGAAGAGCTTCCATTGGAGAAAGAATCACAAGACGAGGAAACTTCAGTTTCTTTATTTGATCAACTACTTGAATTTATTAACAATAAAGGAAACAACATACATGTGCTTAGTTTAGGTGATGTAAGCCATAATTTCATAGCTACATTTGAAGATATTCCATGTTTTATTGAGGATGATGAGGAGAGCACTCCTAAAGATGGTTTCCCTGAGTTCAATACCATTCCTCTTACACAAGAGTGCATTGAAAATCTTGAAGAGGATATGTTTCAAGCTGAAATTAAGATTTTTTGTTCATGCCTAGAGGAAGATTATCAAGAACAATAGGAACAAGAGGTGGAAGTAACCATGTGCAGCCCCATTTGTATCACTGAAATAATAGAACCAAATTTGGAGCCACGGGAAGAATATGATTATGGCAAGGGTAAGTCCACTTTTTTAGGTCAAAAAGCTTCTCATGAATTTGATTCATATAATCTTAGCGAGAAACTTCCTTTATGGAATACAAAGAGCCAGAGGTTGTTGGATTGATTGAAAGTGTACTAGATGAGGCTATATCATTGTTTGGACACATGCCTTCCTCTTTAGAAAAAGTAAAATTCTGATGAACAAGAGAAAATTTTGGTTACTACTCTTCAAATATTGAGTACTAATTGTTTTCCAAATCCTCAAGAGCCTGATGCCATATTTCCAAATTATTTAAATCATAAAGATGAAATTGAAACAACAGATCTCAATCAAGAGTCCAGTAATAAAATTTTCATCTTTTCCCTTACAAGAGGCTGCCCTATCATATACTTAGCCAAAATGGAGTCCAAACAAGCATAGGTAACCAATCATGAAGTTTCAACTGAAGATGGTATCAAAGATGCACTGGTAGCTAAACAAGAGTATGTTCAATTCACTTACCCTCCTTTGAATAACATTACATATGATCTGTTTGGGGAGGTGAGTGAACTTGTTTCTCATTTCCAAGAGGTAGTGCATCATCTTTTTAACCTTTCCTTTGTATCTCATTTTTGTTTGGTTGTCCTTAAGCATGCAAACTATTGTATTTTGAGAAGAAAGGGCAGTTATTTTAGTCATCCTGTCAATGGTTTTGTTTGACTAGCTTCTTTGTTGCTTAGGGTAGGTTTCTAGATTTAGGTTTTTCATTTCCCTAAGTGTTATTTTAGCACAATAAGTAGTTTCCTTTATGTTTTTTTTTCTTGTGAATAAGTTTTCAAGGTGTCATTCATGCTGTCATTGAGTTATAGAAGTTTTGAATATGTTTTCCTAAGTTTTGAGCCTAGTTTCTGAGTGAATCTGTGCCCAAGGATAGGTCTATAGAAATGGCCAATAGTGTTTAGTAGGCAAACACTTTGTAGAGGTCACCAAAAATGTTACCAAATTTTACTTACAGATCAATCAGGTAGAGCTTGTTGTTTTTAGATTGAGAAAGTGAGGTACATTTTATTAAATTTCTTTCATTACATTCAAACACATAAATGAAACAATCTACTAAAGATTATAATTGTAGATTACTGCATTCATACACATGCATGTAATACAAGAAAGATTATGATCTTTTTAGAAAAAAAGTAATCTTTATTGAATGTATACATGTACATTATCTCATACATGCCATGAGACTAACCTTTGGTTATTCAATACAAGTTATGAAAAGCTCATACATGAATAAGTAAAGAAAAAACAATGAATGTGCATAGAAGGAAAGTAACTAGCCATTTCCTATGAATGACTGGACTTGACTGGTGGTGTCTTGTCTTGTCGTTGCCCTGAGCTTCATTTGCCTCTTCTAGCTCCTAACCACTCCTAGTCCTGCATATGATAGTAAGCAATGGTGTTAGAGTATACTCTAAGAAATGACTGATCACAAACATTGCATACACATTCAACCTATGCATGTATAAAACATTCATAATGTGTATTAAAAAAGCTATAAGTTTCTTTGAGAATCATCAAGGTCATCAAACACATCCAAAATATGCATTTATTTTTTCTAACGTTTGCTTCATGTGCAAATATAGGAAAATTTATGTTGTTCTAATTCATCAAATTTCAGCACGTGGAGTTAAATGTGGCTCCTACAAGGGTTGAGCCTAGCACGCTTCTTTGTTATGTTTTAATGGGATATTTGAGGACAATTCATCAAATAGTTTACATCACTTATGATTCATTCAAACAACTACATATCATTTATGATAGCGAGTTAATAGTCACTATTATAAGTGACATATGGTTTTTGAAGGAAACCATAAAGTTTGAATAAGATGTCAACAGTAGGAGAATGTGTTAGGAAATGTTGAATTTAAAAAGGATTCATGACTATCACCCTAAGTGACTCAATAACTATAGGTGATGAATGAAAATACAAATTGAGGCTACAATATATTGGGATTAAAGGAAATACATAAGGTTCAATCAAGGCTTGTCAATGGGTGTAACACAGTCCTAAATGTAGCTTTATGTGCCTTACATGGAGAATAAGACTGAAAGAAGTGTGGCAATCCAATGAATAGTGCATGATCCAATTTGGGATAGTATGAGATCAACTAGTCGGGAGAGTAGCAGTCACCAAGATGACATTTGGAGACATGTCTAAATTAGCATGGTTCTAGTAAGTACAATCATGAAATATAAGGACAACATGGTCATACAAAAGAAACAGACATTAGAGCTTTCACAGGAAGGATACAAGTATAGTGGATCACAAGGTAAGTGTTATGAAGGTATTAGAATCATGATACATAGTGAATGTCGTGTTATGCAAAGTCACGGTTCAAAGAGGGGAAATGAACATGTACCGGTGAGTGATTGGGTTCAGAGAGTTAGTGTCAACATAGCTTTTCAATAATGCTTTAATACATAATCCGGTACCTTGTCGAGACATGCATATAGCTTTTGAACAATTGATGGATATACTCACATGGATAGTCTGAAAGTTTCATTGACAAGAATTTGTAGTTGTTTAATTGATGTTTATCTCTAGCTTCACTTATGATAGTCAATTGATGACAATCAGTGTAAAGCAAAACGATAGTCACAAATTACAATAAAACTTGTATGCATAATGGACAACCAAGAATATATAGTGGATATTCTAGTCTGGCAGATTAAAAGCGAGGGGACTGTGTCTGAAGAAGGAGAACTATAAAAAAATTGTAAGTTAGTTTAAAGAGAAGATGCAACACTGTTTCAGTGGACAAAGCATGACCATAACAGTCAGCAAAGATAGAGTAAACACTCAGAAGTTTCAACTATAGAACAAAGAGGATGATGTTTAGCAACGAAATCAAGAGGGAAAAGGAGTTGTATAGCAGGTGATCATCATACTTCAATAGATATCCATACAGATAAATCAACTTAAAAACAAAAGATTCATCCTACAAAGAAGTTCAAAACCTTCGCCTCTTTTCAAAGGGCTATTTTGCTTAAATGTGCAGAGTTTTATGATAATGGTGCAGACTTGTGTATACCTAGAATTCCATGCTCCTTTTCCAAAATATCAAATCCTTTTATATTTAATCCTACATGTTAGATACAGGAGAAATGCTTTTTTTCTATTGGAGGCCTCACAAAATTGTTGTTTCTTTAGGATTCTATTGAAGCCCTTGAGTTTTCCAACACAGATAATAGAAATAGCCACAAAAAATAGAAAGGAAAAAATCACAACCTAAAAATCAATGGGACAGGGCCACATTTTATTGAGGTATAATTGACAGAGAAGGAGGAAGCCATGGCATTGAGATGACTTGAGAAATGCATAATATGAAATCTAGAAGCTAAGTGAAGTGCATAACCATGGGGGTTCATAGATTTCCTACAAGAAATCATGGTGTCATGACAACCAAAATGGTGGGCCCAAATACTTGTACAAATATGTATTTTCAGACAAGGTTTTCATCTACAAAGAATGTAAAGTTTCAGATATAAAATACATAGAAAATGAAGTTGCTTCATTTTTTTTTTCCATCATGGCATCATGAAAATACAGAAAGGTGACCTCGAATTCATGGATTATTCTACAAAAAGAGAAGAAAAGAGTAATTATGTGCAAATAAAGGCTTACCAGAGCTCGGCCTTAGCTTTTTCTTCCACAAAAACCCACATTAGGTTCGTTCTTTTGTTTTTTCATAACAAGATGCCTGTGAAATGGCCAAAAATACACCATAGAGACCTGTAGATCTTCCAACCCTCATCACATGGTGGTGGTCACAACTTCTCCTTGAAGTTTCGAAATTAAAATGAATGTTCTCTTTTCATTTTTGTTTCCCTTTATCTTTTAGGGTTTTCATAACTTCAAATGCCGATGGAGACTTAGATTTTTTGTCTTGTCTTTTTATTAAAAAAAATCAGTCAAATGAACAACTAATTCCCCACCCACTTTTTCCTCATTCCTTGTGTATTGCATACATTTCACCGCCTAATCGCATGGATTTTGATTTAAGTATGACTAAGTCATATTTCTTTGACTTAAGAAAATCCTTTTGTTTTGTCTATGGTCGATACATGGAGGTGGGGCTCTTTATTTTTTATTTTTTGCTTTATTCTATATTGTAAAATGCTTGAATTTAAATGATCAATTATAAATCATTTAATTCAAGCATTACCTTTAAATACAAAGAAATAGGAAAATGTGTTGTTATGACCAAGTCATCTAAGGAGAAGATGATTTGTTTGAGTTATGATCTTGGAGAAAATTTGGGGAGGTTGGAATTAGTTTGGAACATATGGAGAAGAAATAGGAGTTGTTTTGGGATTTTATGAGTTTTGGAGAGAATTTTGGAGTCTTTGTGATGTCTCATCATTTTGGAAAAGGTCAATTTGGACTTTTCCACCTATTTGGAGACTTTTGGGGTGAGATCCAGTTGCTACTTTTAGGGATTTTTGAATGCTTAAGGGAATTGATGCTTCTAGATGCTATTTTGATGGACCTTGTTGGGAGTTTCCTACTTAATAACTTTGGTAACTCATTATTGTGTTAGTTCTTACTTATATTTTTCTACACTTAGTGACTATTTGAGTCCTTTGGAAAAAAATTGTAGAGTTTTGTAACTCATTTGGACATGGAATATAGTGCAGACCTTGGGTATCATTGAATGGAGTATTTTAACCTTCTTATTACTGCAATATTGTGTATTTCCACATGATTGATTAAGTTATTGTGAGATTATAGTCATTTCCCTTAACTTTGTCTCATGGCTTTAGTACCTTTTTGTAGAGAAGTGTGATTTTGTAGGTTATAATCTGTGTCAAGATTGTAAGTTGCTTTTAGTTGTGAAGTCTTTTCCTCCTAAGAGCTCAAGCAGTAAGGCATTTTTATAAAACACTTATGCAAAGCACAAAAAAATAGGTTGTGCAAGTTGTTTTTCTAGTCATTGTATGCAAGTGTATGAAATCTAAGTTTCAAGTCTATGTAATGTTTAGGTGTATCACTATAGGGTTTAGTTTTCATTTTCATGCATTCTTTCTTACCCTTTTCCTTCACAAATAGTAGTTTTAGGTGATAACCCAACTAGGAAGCTGACCTTCTCCGGAGGTTGACCTCTACTTACAAGCAACCCAAAACCTTGGAGGTCTTCCCATGTTTTCTCTAGAAAGCTAAGTCATGCAACTTATCCTATTAAATATTGCAGCTTAGCTAGGGTGTAATTTTAGTAGATAACAATTTTGGCACACCCGGTGGGACTATCGTATCAAACAGTTTGGAAATTACATGTGTATTACTAGTTTTTGATATGCAGCCAATAAGTTTCAAGCCTTTCAGAGGTTAATATCAGCATATCATGGTGACTTTGTGTACTAGTGCATCATTGAGAGCTTTAAAATATTAAAAAATTTGGTGTTTCTCTTAGTTTTATCAGCCTTGGGAGGCAGTTTGAACAACACCATGGTGACTCCAACCTCATAACAACTGGTTTCAGCAGTCTAGTTATCTGCAATTAATAAGGTTTGGTGTTTAGGCTTGCTATGTTTCTTGTCTTATCTCTGTAATGTCTAGTTATCAATAATTTAGTTGTTTTCCACCTCCTTTCCATGAGAGTCATGCAAATATGTCCTCTTACTAGCCATATTATACCAAACAACTTGCTGGTTTTACTTCAAATGACCTTGAAACAACAAATTACTAGCATTTTCATCATGTTTCCCACCCTCCCACTCCTAGTCAACCTTTATGTCAGCCATTATATGATCAAAATCAACCTGAGAAGGAGGTTTTTGATGCTAACTAGCATGATTATCAACCTCCAAAGCATCCTTACTAGATTGTATTAAACCTACAACAATTTGACCATGTGTTGTGGGATTTGAGCCAAAAGTTTGAACATATGTACATTAATAATGTCAATAAGGCATTCTCATACATGTATGGTATATTGGTCGACATCAAGAAGCAAAAAAATCTTATTTCACAGCAGTAGGAGTTAGCTGATCAATCTTATGGTTATGATCAGAGGTGGATGACACAAAGAGTAAAATACAAAGAAAGTCTCGAAAGGGAGAGAGTTACTAAGGAGGAGCAGATGAAGCTTATGTCTGCTCAGGTGTGAAGTACTTGGGCTTATGCAAATTTTCAAGACCAACTAGTAGGGGGTTTCATAGAAAGAAGTTTGAAGAGAATCTTGAAAGGCAAATAGTTGCCCAAAAAAAAATTTCATCCACCTAGGTTCAAAGGAGTCGGGTCTAGATACCTCTTGTTTCTTTTAATCAACCTTTTAATCCTCCTAAGGTTAAGTTTCCTAGTTTTAGATAGAATGAAATAGTCAACTCTTTAGATCAGCCCCTTAAAACTGAAATCCTAGATTTCAGAAGCCTTCATCCTTTGGAGAATCAGGAAAATAATCAATTGTAGCCTAGCATAGTTTCACAATAGCCAATTCATGGTTAGGAACAATCTGAAACACCTCATAATCAACTTACTAATGAGCATATTAATCCTACTTTGATAGCTGAGGTTTCATGCAATTCCATTTATCTCACCAAATCAGAGAAATCACATAAGGAGCAAAAGGTTATTGATGGTTCAAAGTTTACATTAAACTCCTAACATTTTTATTCATTTGAAAAAATTGCTAATGTTGTTTATGAGACATATGAATGTAGAGTAGAAAGGATGCAAGGTGAAGAGATTCCATTGGAGAAAGCATCACATAGGAGGAAACTTCAATTTCTTTATTTGGTCAACTACTTGAATTTGTTAACAATGAAGAAAACAACATATAGGTGCTCAGTTTAGGTGATGTAAGCCATAATTTCATAGCTACATTTGAAGATCTTCATGTTTTATTGAGGATGATGAGGAGAGCACTCCTCAAGAGAGTTTCCCTAAGTTCAATACCATTCCTCTTACACAAGAGTGCATTGAAAATCTTGAAGAGGATATGTTTCAAGCTGAAATTAAGCTTTTATGTTCATGCCTAGAGGAAGATTATCAAGAACAGTAGGAACAAGAGGTGGAAATAATCATTTGTAGCCCCATTTGTATCACTGAAATAGTAGAACCAAATCTGGAGCCACAGGAAGAATATGATGTTGGTGGGGGTAAGTCCATTTTTTCAGGTCAAAAAGCTTCTCATGAATTTGATTCATATAATCTTAGCGAGCAACTTCCTTTCTGGATACAATAGAGACAGAGGTTGTTGGATTGATTGAAAGTGTACTAGATGAGGCTATATCACTGTTTGGGCATGTGCCTTCCTCTTTAGAAAAGGAAAATTCTGATGAACAAGGGAAAATGATGGTTACTACTCTTCAAATATTGAGTACTGATTGTTTTCCAAATCCTCAAGAGCCTGATGCCATATTTCCAAATGATTTAAATCAAAAAGATGAAATTGAAACAACAGATCTCAATCAAGAGTCCAGTAATAAAAGTTTTAGCTTTTCCCTTACAAGAGTTTTCCCTATCAGATACTTAGCCAACATGGAGTTCAAACAAGCACATATAACCAATCATGAAGGTTTAGCTGAAGATGGTATCAAAGATACACTAGAAGCTAAACAAGAGTATGTTCAATTCACTTACCCTCCTTTGAATAACATTACATATGATATGTTTTGGGAGGTGAGTGGACTTGTTTATCTTTTCCAAGAGGTAGTGCATCATCTTTTTGAGCTTTCCTTTGAATCTAATTTTTGTTTGGTTGTCCTTAAGCATGCAAACTATTGTATTTTGAGAAGAAAGGGCAGTTATTTTAGTCATCTTGTCAATGGTTTTGTTTGACCAACTTCTTTGCTGGCTAGGTTAGGTTAGGGTAGGTTTCTAGATTTAGGTTTTTCATTTCCCTTAGTGTTGTTTTAGCACAGTAATTAGTTTCCTTTCTATTTTTTTTGCTTGTGAATAAGTTCTCAAGTTGTCATTCATACTGTCATTGAGTTACAAAAGTTTTGAATCTGTTTTCCTAGGTTTTGAGCCTAGTTTTTGAGTGACTCCATTCCCAAGGATAGGTCTATGCAACTGGTCAATAGTGTTTAGTAGGCAAACATTGTGTAGAGGTTGCAACAAATGTTACCAGATTTTACTTACAGCTCAATCAAGTAGAGCTTGTTTTTTTTAGACTGAGAAAGTGAGGTACATTTTATTGACTTTCTTTTATTACATTCAAATGTATAAATGAAACAATCTAGTAAAGGTTATAATTACAGATTACTGCATTCATACACATGCAAGTAATACAAGAAATATTATGATCTTTTTAGAAAAAGTAATCTTTATTGAATGTATAAATGTACATTGTATCATACATGCAATGAGACTAACCTTTGGTTATTCAATAAAAGTTATGAAAAGCTCATACATGAATAAGTTAAAAAAACAATGAATGTGCATAGAAGGAAAGTAACTGACCATTTCTTGTGAATGACTGGTCTTGAGTAGCATTATCTCATCTTGTTGTTGCCTTAAGCTTCATCTACCTATTCTAGCTTATGTCTACTCCTAGTCCCGCATAAGACAGTAAGCAATGGTGTTAGAGTATACTCTAAGTAATGACTAATTACAAACATTGCATACACATTCACCCTATGCATGTATAAACTATTCATAATGTGTATTAAAAAAGCTATAGGTATCTCTGAGAATCATCAAGGTCATCAAACTCATCCAAAATATGTATTTATTTTTTCTAACATTTGCTTCATGTGTCGATATAGGAAAAGTTATGTTGTTTTTCTAATTCATCAAATTTCAGCACATGGAGTTAAATGTGGCTCGCAAAAGGGTTCAACCCAACGTGTTGCTTTGTTATGTTTTAATGGGATATTGGAGGGAAATTTATCAAATAGTTGACATTAGTTATGATTCATTCAAACAACTACATATCATTTATGGAAGTGAGTTAATATTCACTATTATAAGTGACATATGTTTTTTTAAGGAAACCATAAAGTTTGAATAAGATGTCAATAGTAGGATAATGTGTTAGGAAATGCTAAATTTAAAGAGGATTCATGACTGTCACCCTAAGTGATTGAATAACTATAGGCGATGAATGAAAATGAAAATTGAGGTTACAATATATTGGGATTAAAGGAAATACATAAGGTTCACTCAAGGCTTATCAATGGGTGTAACACAATCCTAAATGTAGCTTTATGTGCCTTACATTGAGAATAAGAGTGAAATAAGTGTGGCAATCTAATGAATAGTGCATGATCCAATTTGGGACAGTATGAGATCAACTGGTTAGGAGAGTAGCAGTCACCAAGCATGACATTTGGAGACATGTCTAAATTATCATGGTTCTAGTAAGCACAGTTAGGAAATATAAGGAGAACATGGTCATCCAAAAGACATAGACATTGGAGCTTTCACAGGAAGGATACAAGTGTAGTGGCTCACAAGGAAAGTGTTATGAAGGCATTAAAATCATGACACATAGTGAACATCATGTTATACAAAGTCATGGTTCAAAGAGGGGAAATGAAAAATTACCAATGAGTGATTGGGTTTAGAGAGTTGGTGTCAATGTAGCTTTTCAATAATGCTTGAATACATAATCTGGTACCTTGTCGAGACATGCATATAGCTTTTGAAAAATTGATGGATATACTCACATGGATAGTTTGAAAGTTTCATTGACAAGAATTCATAGTTGTTTACTTGATGTTTATCTCTAGCTCCACTTATGATAGTCAATTGATGACAGTCAGTGTAAAGCAAAACCACAGTCACAAATTACAATAAAACTTGTATGCATAATGGAAAACCAAGCATATATTGTGGATATTCTAGTCTGGCAGATTCAAAGCGAGGGGACTATGTATGAAGGAGACTTCAAAATTTGTGTAAGTTAGTTTAAAGACAAGATGCAACATTGTTTTAGTGGATAGAGCGTGACCATAATAGTCAACAAAGATAGAGTAACCACTCATAATTTTCAGCTATAGAACAAAGAGGATGATATTCAATAATGAAATCAAGAGGGAAAAGAAGTTTTATAGTAGGTGATCATCATAAGTCAACAGATACACATACAGACAAATCAACTGAAAAATAAAAGACTCAACCTACAGAGAAGGTCAAAACCCTCACCTTTGTTCAAAGGGACATTTTGCTTAAATGTGTAGAGTTTTATAATGATGGTGCAGATTTGTGTATACCTAGAATTCCATGCTCCTTTGCCAAAATATCAAATCCTTTTAGATTTAATCCTACATGTCAAATATAGGAGAAATTCTTGTTTTCTATTGGCGGCCTCACAAACTTTTTATTTCTTCAGGATTTCATTGAAGCCCTCGAGATTTCCAACACAGATAGTAGAAATAGCCACAAACAATAGAAAGGAAAAACACATGGCTTGAAAATGAATGGGATAGGGTAGCATTTTATTGAGGAATAATCGATAGAGAAGGAGGAAGCCATGGCATTGAGATGACAAGAGAAATGCATAATATGAAATATAGAAGGTAAGTGAAGTGTAGAACCATGGGGGTTTAGAGATTTCCTACAAGAAATCAAGGCATCATGACAACCAAAAGGGTGGGCCCAAATACCTCTACAAAGATTTATTTTTAGACAAAAACCTAGGAATGCTTCTATAGGTGTGGAAAATTGAGGAAATAACCCAAATTTTTGCAAAGGTGTAGCTACGAAACACTTAGAATCTTTCTTTTCTATAGGGATTTCAAATACCCATAAAATACATGGCCACGGCCATAAAATTCAAATAATCCCAATGTTTTGCAAGGTTTTCATCTATAGAGAATGTAAAGTTTCAGATATAAAATACACATAAAATGAAGTTGCTTCATTTTTTTTCCATCATGGCATGATTGAAATATAGAAGGGTGAGCTCGAATTCATGGCTTATTCTATAGAAAAAGAAGAAAAGAGTAATATGTGCAAATAAAGTCTTACCAGGGCTCGACCTTAACTTTTTCTTCCATAGAAACCCGCATGAGGATCGTTCTTTTGTTTTTTCATAATAAGATGCCTGTGAAATGGCCAAAAATCCACCACAGAGACTTGTAGATCTTCAAACCCTCATCACATGGTGGCGGTCACAGCTTCTTCTTGAAGATTAAAAATTAAAATGAACGTTCTCTTTTCATTTTTGTTTCCCTTTATCTTTTAGGTTTTTCATAACTTCAAATGCCGATGGAGACTTAGCTTTTTTGTCTTGTCTTTTATAAAAAAATATCAATCAAATGAACAACTAATGCCCCACACACTTTTTCCTCATGCCTTGTGTATTGCATACACTTTATGGACTAATAGCTTGGATTTTGATTTAAGTATAACTGAGTCATATTTCTTTTGAATTAAGAAAATCCTTTTGTTTGTCTATGGTCGATGCATGGAGGTGGGGCTCTTTATTTTTTATTTTTTTGCATTATTCTATATTGTAAAATGCTTGAATTTAAATGATCAATTATAAATCATTTAATTCAAGCATTACCTTTAAATGCAAAGAAATAGGAACATGTGTTATTATTGTTAGAAATCTTGAATAAGATTAATAACCAGGAACACTTGCAAAAACAATGATAAATCTTCCACAAGAGGATATGCAAGAATGAGCTTGCTTGATATTAAGACCTCTCAAATGATGAGGTAAAAAGGATGTTACAAATGATATAATAACCCTCCTTATATAGGAAAGGGTGAGGTACAAGATGCATTAAGATGTTGCCATGTGTCTTGATCTAACAAAACGTGACAACAAGGAAACCCTAACAACATTATTAAAAGATTAAATGCAACCTAGGGTTAATATGACCTAAGTTAACTTATGTGTTAGAAATCTTTAATAAGATTAATAACCAGGAACACCTACAAAAACAATGATAAATCTTCCACAAGAGGATATGCAAGAATGAGCTTGCTTGATATTAAGACCTCTCAAATGATGAGGTAAAAAGGATGTTACAAATGATATAATAACCCTCCTTATATAGGAAAGGGTGAGATACAAGATGCATTAAGATGTTGCCATGTGTCTTGATCTAACAACACGTGACAACAAGGAAACCCTAACAACATTATTAAAAGATTAAATGCAACCTAGGGTTAATATGACCTAAGTTAACTTATGCTAGTGTAGTAAATAATGTATTACACTAACAATTATGACCAAGTCATATAAGGAGATGATGATTTGTTTGAGTTATGATCTTGGAGAAAATTTGGGGAGGTTGGAATTAGTTTGAAAAATATGGAGAAGAAATAGGAGTTGTTTTGGGCTTTTATGAGTTTTGGAGAGCATTTTGGAGTCTTTGTGATGTTTCATCATGTTAGACAAGGTCAATTTGGACTTTTCCACCTATTTGGAGACTTTTGGGGTGAGATCCAGTTGCTACTTTTAGGGATTTTTGAAGGCTTATGGGAATTGATGCTGCTATATGCTATTTTGATGGACCTTGTTGGGAGTTGGCTACTTAATCACTTTGGTAACTCATTATTGAGTTAGTTCTTACTTGTATTTTTATGGACTTAGTGACTATTTGAGTCCTTTGGCAGAATTTTGTAGAGTTTTGTAACTCATTTGGACATAGAATACAGTGCAGACTTTGGGTATCATTGAATGGAGTATTTTTGCCTTCTTATTACTACAGTATTGTGTATTTCCACATGATTGATTATGTTATTGTGAGATTATAGTCATTTCCCTTAAATCTGTCTCATGGATTTAGTACCTTTTCACAGAGAACTGGGATGCTGTAGGTTATAATCTATGTCAAGATTGAAATTTTCTTCTAGTTTTGAAGTCTTTTCCTCCTAAGAGCTCAAGCAGTAAGGCCTTTTTATAAAACACTTATCCAAAGCACACAAAAATAGGTTGTGCAACTTGTTTTTCCAGTCATTGTATGCAAGTGTATGAAATTTGATTTTCAAGTCTAGGTAATGTTTAGGTGTATCACCATAGGGTTTATATTTCATTTTCATGCATTCTTTCTTACCCTTTTCCTTCACAATCAATAGTTTTAGGTGATAACCCAACTAGGAAGCCAACCTTCTCTGAAGGTTGAATTATGCTTACAAGCAACCCACAGCCTTGGAGTTCTTCCCATGTTTTCTCTGGAAAGCTAAGTCATGCAGCTTATCCTTTTAAATCTCGTAGCTTAGCTAGAGTGCATTTTTTGTAGATTACAATACCCATTAGACTTGGGTACATGGAATACTCTTGAACAATACAGTGTGGTAATCGGGCAGAGTGGAGGATAGATACCTATCTCTTTTGTAGTGAGTTAGAACTTCCAACCTTTCAAACTCAGGTAAATCTGTATGTGGCATCCTTAGGCTTGTATGATGTAGTTTTGGGAATAAATTGGTTAACTGAGCATAAGGCTTTAGTGAACTGTTTGGATGATTATGGAAACCGAGTTAAGGTTTGTGGAATGAAAGACCCTTAGAGCTTATACAAATTTATGTGATGCGGCTTAAGAAGGGTCATCAAAAGGGATGTGAAATTTACATAGTGTATGTTAGTAATCATGACAACAACGAGCCATATTTAGATGATTATCCTATTCTCAAGGAGTTCCAAGACATATTCCCTAATGAACTTACAAAATTCCCTCTAAAGTGGGAATTTTATTTTTCTATCGACCTAGTTCCAAGAGATGAGCCTCAATCCAAGGCACCTTATCAGATGACCACCACAAAAATCTATGAGTTGAAGGCCTAGCTAATGGAATTTTTGGATAAGGGACTCATAAGATCCAATGTGTCTCCTTGGGGAGTGCCAGCTATTTTTTTGAAAAAGAAGGATGGAAATTTGCATCTATATAGAATCGGTAGCCACTCCCAAGGATTGATGAATTGTTTGATCAAATGAAGGGAGCGACGATGTTCTCCAAAATTGATCTCAGGTCGAGGTGCCATTAATTTAGGATTAAGGAAGAAGATATTCCAAAGACTACATTTAGGACTCGGTATGGACATTATGAGTTCATAGTAGTAGCTTTTGGTTTAACTAATGCACCAGCAGCCTTTATGAACCTTATGAATAGTGTATTCAAAGATTGCTTGAATGATTTTATGCTAATCTTTATTGATGACATCCTAGTCTACTCAAAGACTGTTGAAGAGCGTGATATAAATTTGAGGATAGTTTTTAAGCAATCGAGAGAAAGCAAACTCTTTGGAAAGTTGTCCAAGTTTTCCTTCTATCAGGATAGATTGCACTATTTGGGCCATATTATTTTAGCAGAAGGAGTCTCCGTGGACCTTGAGAAGATCAAGGCGATCATGGAATGGCTAGTGCCTTAGAATGTGTCTAAATTTTGTAGCTTCATGGGCCTCATAGGATACTATAGGAAGTTTGTGCAAGGGTTCTCCCAGATTACATCTCCTATTACCTCACTCCAAAGGAAGGGAACGTAGTTTGAATGGACCGAGAAATATGAGAAAGCATTCCAACTCCTAAAGGAGAGGCTCACAACAACACCGGTGCTAACTATTGCTAATCCTAATGGGATATTTACAACAATCATAGATGCTTTAGGAGAGGGATTGGGAGCATTACTAATGCAAGATAGATAAGTGGTAGCATATGAATCAAGCAACCTCAAGCAACATGAAGTGAACTATGTGCCTCATGATTTGGAATTGGTGGCCATATTTCATGCCTTATAGATGTGGAGGCATTACCTTTTGGGAAAATCATTTGAACTCAAGACAAACCATTTGGTGTTGAGATACATCTTTACCAAGCCAAACCTTAATACATGATAGAGAAGGTGGTTATAATTCCTTAGCGAGTATGACTTTGGAATTGAATACATAAAAGAGAAAGAGAACAGAGTGTGTGATGCTCTTTGTAGATGAAGACATATGAAATCCATGATCTCAACAAGGTCAAATTTGAGGCAGCAAGTAATTCAAAATCTGCTAGGGGATGAGCACTATGAGAGAGTGAAGAGTGCCCTAGCATAAAATCCTTTGGATCATCGGTTCGATGGGTATGAGATCAAACTAGATGGTATTTTGAGATAACAGAGAAGAATGTATATTCTTGACTCTAGAGAGCTAAGGAAGCTGGTTTTGGAAGAAGTTCATAATGCACCTTATTTAGGACACCCCGGTGTATCCAAGATGATCGTAGAGTTGAAGAATCTATATTTTTGGCCTAAAATCAAGAAGGATGTAGTGGAGTATGTATCCAGATTCTTGGAGTGCCAATGAGTTAAGGTTGAGCATGCACACCCAACCGAGTTATTGTATCCTTATGACATACCTGAGTATCAATGGTAGATGATCAGTATGGATTTTTTACAAGGGTTGCCTTTAATCAACAATAATCATGATGTTATCTTGGTCATGATTGATAAGTTGACTAAGGTTGCAAACTTCATTCCAAGAAACCTTCAGGATTGATCGTTGACCCTGGCTAAGAAATTTGTTCAAGAGATCTTTCATTTGCATGGAGTGCCAAAGACTTTCATTTATGATAGGGACACACAAATGACTTCAAGGTTTTGAATGACCTTGAATGTGACATTGGGGAATAAATTGAATTTCATCTTGTCTTATCATCCTCAGACTAATAGGAAAACATAGAGGGTGAATCAGGTAGTCGAAGACCTCCTCCAAATGTATTGTATGGACCAACAGTATAGGTGGGAAGAATATTTTCCTTTGGTAGATTTTTCTTACAACTCCTATCATACATCCTTAGGCATGGCACCATTTGAAGCCTTGTATGGGCGAAAGTTTCATACCCCCATTAGTTGGGATAAGTTGGAGGATAGGATCATAGTAGGACTTAAAATGCTTAAGGAAATGGAAGAGAAAATGTGGGTTATTAAGAGCATATTGAACGAGGTGGAAGATTAGAAAAAGAGTTATGCCGACAAGAACCAAACTCTTAGATGGTTGGCAACATGGGACAAATTTTTCTTGAGATTCAAACCTCATAAAATCTCTATTTCTTTTGGAAACTCTTCCAAGTTGGCCCCAAGATATGTGGGACCATTTGAAGTCTTGGAAGTGATTAGCCCAGTTGCGTATAGACTAGCTCTACCACTTGCTCTGGCTCAACTTCATAATGTGTTTCATGTCTCTTTGCTTAAACCATACCATCGTGATGCGACTCATGTGCTTGTTTGTCAATCCTTGTAGGTAAACGATCTAGGATTGGTGCTAGTGGAGTCCATTAGAATCTTGGATAGATGTAACGTTAAGTTGTGGAGCAGAGATATTGCTCAATTTAAAGTCCAATGGAACCAATACTCAGAGGACAATGAAACTTGGGAGGATACGAAAGAAATAGAACACTCCTTTCCAAATTTAATTTCTTGAAAGAGAAACTCAATAATTTTGTTTGAAAATTTTGGTTTGGGATATTACGATATTTCATGCTTTAAAATTTTGATGTTGAAATAGACATATATTTCATGTGATGTTGAAATAGACATATATTTTGAAATGATGTTGAAATGATGTTGAAATAGACATAAATGTTCAAAATTTGATATGATGTTATTCTCTCCGACTTACTAGATATCGAGACCATGTCTCTTCCAAGAGGGGAAGGATGTCATAACCCAATTTCATTGCATATTTATTTAGATATGGAAAATTGAATTATTGATGAAATTCAATTAAATATTAAATGGAGATTCTAGAATATTTAAAAGTTGAATATAAGGTGTTGACTGATGTTGACTTTGTGAATTTTTGAAAACTATTTTATATGTCATCAAGAATTGAACGTTACTGATAAATTTGCAATTGCAAGTGTGTGTAATTATAGGGTGACAAATTGAAGGACGAGAACACAATTGAAGTAGGATTATTTAGTTGGATCGAATGGTAAGCCAATTGGAATCTGGGTGTACACACCACAATGGCATGATGACTGGCATTTGATTGATTTGCATATATAAGATATAATTATTTTTTTCTGATTTTAACCATTTTAGTGCTTACAAATGAATGGTTAGTAGATTTAATTGTCTATTCAAACCTTGTGATTTGAAGGAACTAAAAATGGACATTGTAAAGAAAATTCCTTTCTTTAGTGTAGATATATATAAAGAAGCTTAAAATGAAAATTCAAGTTCCTTACTTAAAATGATAATGTATGGAACCTTTGAGCCATTCCAAACAAGTAACTTGTATATGAATTTTTTATTTAAACACACACACACAGATATATGTATATTACATGTATGCAAATCGAACACATAAATATATATAGATATATACATTATTCAAATGCATGGTAAGATGTGAATGAAATTGTTTAAATGTATAGAGAAACAAATATATATGTGTACATATACATACATCTACATATTCAAATTTGAATTGAAATTAAGTTGATAACCGATTCTTTAAGAGTCGGATTGTGGAAAAATCAATGAAGATTACAAGGCAGACCCACGATAGTCATGGTCTTCCCAATAATAAAGGCATTATTCAAAATTAGAGGGAAGCTATGGTAGGAAACAACCATAATATTAGCACCCAGTTGCATGCAAAGTGGGGGGTTTTTTACCATTTTTGATTGAAGGTGGTGAAAAAAAATAGGAGATTGATTTGGATGAAAATTGACAAGCACCCAAAAGGCAAAAAATAGATCAAAGTTGTACGAAAAATTTGAGGAAAGCTTCTATCAAAAGGCTCATCTATTGAGGTAACTCAATTCTTAAAATAACATCAATATCATTGTGATATTTCTTTCCGTTTATTTAGCTAGTGTTTACCATTGCATTTGATGGTGGAAATAAATGTATAATGGCATACAATGTTACTGTCTATGTGTTCAGCTTAGGCCGAAGGTATAGTTTTGGTTACCACCCTTTGGGGGATTCGCATGGCCTATGACCTACTCATGTTAGTAATTTGAATGGATCCATTTGACTAGATGTGCTAGTCATAGGAATCGAAACCAATGAAGCGACTATTGAGAGTGTTCACTCAATACAGTAAACCATACTTTGGCTATTAGAGATCATATTTCTATTTAATGTGAACCATTTGGTGTCGATTTGTAAAGATTCACTTGTCGAACCTATGAAAAGATTAAATAATCCTTTGTGTTACATTCAGTATGTGTCGACAGTGTTATCTTTAATAGAAAACACTTTCCATTATCAGCCTAGCTAATAATGGCAAAGGGGTAAATCATTCTTTTATGCAGGACTGTGGTAAACATATGTGTATAAGAAGAAGCCTCGATTTGAAGAATTTATGGGATGTTAGAGAAGGGTTTCTTTGTAAACTTGTAAAGATTGATCCTCATGATCGATAGTATAATTTTTTTTTTTTTACACGTAGATGTGAGTCTACATGAAGTATAGAGCAACATGCATTAAGGTATAAACTAGTATACTCGAAAGGGTAATTTTGAATGAAACTTGAGGTTAAGATAGGAAGAACCCGACCATAGAAATGGGTTGAAATCTAGAATAACCTAGGTTTATTTGATGCAACATATGTAGGAAAAAGTGCAATTGATCCTGAAATTTTTTTGTGTTCTTAACTAAAAAAAATTCATAAGAAATTCACTGACAAGCATGGTTTCTTTATAATATTAAAATTGCTCATAGTGATTCTAGTAATGAAAGAGTTCAAGATCTGGATTATAGACATTATGTTCTTAAGGTTGAAACTATGCTATCTGATTTGTTTATTTTTGAATTATGATGGGAAAACCTGTTCAGAATTAAATAGTGAACAATTACTTGTAAGTGAATATGTAGCATGTAAACAACTTAATATCAAAAACATGAGTAAACAACTTAATATCAAAAAAATGAGTAAACACCATTAAATGTCTTTAAATATATATTTTTAGTTTGAAAAAGAATTGTATTGATGCAAACAAAATTTATTCTTTAGCAAACAATATTTTTTTGAAAAGTTATTATTATAGTTAGAAACAACTTATTTTATAACTATTTAGTAGTAAACAACGGCTATCTTTTTCAAACAATGAATGTTCATATGTAAATAACTTGTTTTATGAATGTTTAGTAGGAAACAATACTTGTTTTGATTAAACAATAAATATTCATATGTAAACAACTTGTTTTATGACTGTCTAGTAGGAAACAATTCTTTTTTAAATTAAAGATTGAATGTTCATATGTAAATAGCTTGTTTCATGACTGTTTAGTAGGAAAAAATACACATTATGTTTAAACAATGAATTTTCTTATTGAAACAACAATGATAGAATATAATAGTATGTGAGAAACTGTTAGTATAGACTTGCTTAGATTATTTATTTGACAAGAAATGTTAGGGGAATACTATTTTAAGATTTCAATCTAAATTTAATAATTATTTCAAAATGTATGCACAAACTTAAACATTAGTAGGAACATATATGTGTATGCACATAGACTTCATCTATGTACATACACATACTTGTGGCATACCTTCTTTTGTAGAAAATAGTCATAAGAATGATATGAATGACTGTTGAAATACTTTGTGAATCATAAAATCTGATGTTTGTTTAGAGTATAAATTTGTATTCCTTTTCTTCTTTCAAAGATATTTTTGAAAGAATGTTTAAATATTGAATAGAACAGTGATACCTTAATTGACTAAAGCACCTGTGGGTAGTTTTTTCTAGAAGATAGATAGTTGTTATAGTAGAAAGTTACCTTCTAGGATGGGTGCTAAAATGGAGTTCAAAGAGTATAGGTTTGCTTTACGATAACCTATTGTTTTCATGTGATGTTGCTAGAAGATAGATAGTTGTTATAGTAGAAAGTTACCTTCTGGGATGGCTGCCGAAATGGAGTTCAGAGAATATAGGTTTGCTTTACCAGAACCTATTGTTTTCATGTTATGTTGACACTTGTCCTAATCTAATCTCTTTACCATTAAGGGTTGCTCCTATATAGCACTGAACCCTCATTGTATTATCACTCTAAGATTCTCTCTTTTTTTCTCTCAAATTCTCAACCTTTGAGGATTTTTTTTTCCTTGAAGATTCTTGAGGTTCATTTTGTAGATTTGTCTTGTTGAGGAATTGGCATATATTTTTTGCAGATCTCTTGCATGTAAGGTTTCTTTGTTTGTTGTTTGATCTTGTGACTCATGTTTTTTACAATTATAACATGGTATCAAAGCAGGGATTTGGAAAACCCCTTCTCAATTTGGGTGATCCCACAATACTGGTTTACAATTTTTGGCCAAACTAGACACTGAACTGATTTTTTCTAACTAAATCTTCACTTTTAGACACCTATAGCGGCTAAACCGTGAGGAATTTGAAGATGGTGCAAACTAGTGATTTGTGAAATTTTTTCTATAGATTCTAAAAATATTTTTTTCAAAAATTTTGGAATCAAATTGCACTTCTTTTTCCATCTCCTTCGAAAACGATTTTTTTAGTAAGCACCATTTTTAAGTAGTGACACTCACCATATAACACAACCTTTTTTACAAGGATAAAATTCTAATTTTTTCGAATTTAGATTTGTAACTACGATATCTAATGCTTCCAATTGGTTTCATAGTGTTTATTGAATATTTTTTTCCTTAATCAAGTTTTGAAATCAAACCAATTATAATTCAGACATAGATGGACCGTATAACACAACTTTTTTTGTATGTATTGAAATTCAATTATTTTTTTGTTAGATCAAGGAATTCAATATCTAGTGCACTAATATTTTTCAAAATTTTCAATAATTTGCTATATTTCCACATGTGTAGAATAAAAAGCTTGATTTTTGGTGAAAAACCTACATTCACAAGAAATTAAAAAAAAAAAATTAAATTAAATTAAATTTATTTTAAATTATAATTTTTGGGAAGCTTATAATAAGGACTACATACTTATAAATTTTTTTTTTTAAATGAACTCATTTGATCACCCAAAAGGTAAATCAAAAGTGGTTTTCTATCAACATTTTGATAGGTGTAAAAGTGACTCTGTTATAGGTATGGTTTAATACTAGTGGGGTTCTATCCAAGGGGGTTTGATCTAAGGTGGTTCAATCAAACCCTCTTCAATTGGAATCCTTAAAATGGAACTTTTTAAGAATTAAATCATTATATTTTCTAAAAATATGTGATTTCAGCAAAAATCAAAATCTCTCAGAAATTGTAAACCAGCATTGTGGGATCACCCATTTATGAGTCTTTTTTTCTTCAACAAGGGCTATAGGCTTCAGGTTTGGAATCCTCTTTGTTTTTCTTACAAATTTTGAAGGTGGGTGAATTTTTGGTGCATTTTGGCATGAAAAGGACCTCACCATTGGATTATGAGCTGTCAAGAAAGTCAAATTTGGATTTTGTTTGGCTTGATTTGGAATCTTAGGGTCAGATTTGTGAGGGCTTGAAGCGGTTCTTTTTTTGGATTTGGAGGGTAGCTACGATTTTGGTGCATTTTGGCATGAAAGGACCTCATCATTGGATTCAAGAGGTTGATTCTATAGCGTTTGACTATAAATTCACCCTATTTTGGTTTCAGGAGCTTCTAAGGAAATTTTTTTTGTACAAGGGCTTGTACGACCCTTGTATGGACGCCTACATGCAAATAAAAAATAATTATTAAAAAGGTTGGTGTTTTTAAAATCAATTCAACGGTCTTTTATTAATTTTTTTTTTTTGAAATTTTTGAAAAGAATTATAAAAACAAAAAAATTAGAAAGGGCGCATTTACTTCAATGCAGGGTACCTTTGTACACTACAACATGACTGTTTGTTGTCCATCCAACATGACCTTTAAGGTCACCAGCAGTAGCGTCCTGTTTGTCCCCTTAGCATGCCTTTTCTAGTTGCTGGCAACCTTTTTCACTTGCAACATATTTAAGCGACAACCTCAAAAAAATTTAGGTGCCATTTTTTTTAGGGAGCTATAGAATATTTATGTTAATGATGACTGCTGTTATTTTTCTAGTGTTTTTTTTCAACTACTATCAAATTTTATTGGTAAAGTGTGAAGAATAATTCAGAAACTGATGGAATATTTCAGCAATAGAATATTTTCTCGAGGGCCAATTTTTTCCTAACAAAGGGAATATTCTGTTGGCGTCAACAATAGATGGTCCCAAGACCCCTTTTGATCCCTCTTTGACCCTAAGGGAGAAGTTTTTTTCTTTTGGCCATAACTTGGTCGTACGATATAATTTATTGGCAAATGAAATATCATCGGGAAGTTGGTTCCATCAACTTTCCAGTGGTGTGGGTCTCATCAGTTGTTTTTGCTGCTAGTGCATTTTGTAGCTTGTTGAATTCAAAGGTGCTATTGTCACTCCCAAGCTCATAAATTTTGACTTGTTACTCCATTTTTCATCATTCTAGTGGTGTTGAGATGGTCTTTTAGAGCTCTTCATAGCTATCCATGCGCTTTTTCCAGATTTCTCTCTTGGTACATTTTATTCATATTTTTGTATTTTCACATTTTGGTGAATTAATTAGACGTATTAGCTCTTGGAAACTTTTTGTTTGCATGGAATTACTCATTTTTGGATGTTATTTATGTATTTATAGAATTCTATCCTATTTGGGCATTGTAGACATTTTTTTCATGCACATTCTCTTTTGTAGATGCGTTGAGATAAAGTGTCATTTTGGTGTATTCATTTTGGGGATTTTGCACATCCGATTGTGCCTTTTATACTCACACTATGATATAAAGTGGCATAGGGGGGTTGATGTTTGCCTTTGGTTTTCCATCACACCTTTTTCAAGTGAGTGTCCCTTTCATGACAACAATGAATCCTAGTGATTCTTGCCTCATACCTGTGTGCCTTAGTTTGCACATCCTTTTATTTGCAAGTTGTTTCTCCTACATGAATTTCTTGGTTTCACACAGTTTCAGTGTACCTATCATGGCTCTCCATTTTTAGCATTATGGGGGTTTCTACTGTTGGTGTTAATGCTTCTTTGGTTTTGCGGTTTTGGAGTGATCTATGTATCTATTTCTTGTTCCTATGTACTTTCAAATGCAACATACATCAACAGTTGGTTACATGCATTTTAGTGAGATGAATTATTTACTATATGGACACTCTTGTATTCCTATTTCTGGAGGTTCTTCATTTCGACACCATATCAGTCATATTTTGACAGTAGTCTACAAATTTTTGCTTCTATGATGCTCTACATGTTCCTCTTTTTTATGACATTTTTTTGGTTGGAGGCTTCCCATTCCTTCACACCTTGATTTGGAGGCTATTTTAGTCCTTCATTCACCTTCTCTCATTTGGAGAGGATTTTTCTCCCACTATTGTTTTCTCCTTTACTCTAACTGTGAGAGATCTTTTGTTTGTACATGGTTACCTCGCTAGGCTTTGTTTTTCAGGACCCATCATGCATTCATTTTAGGGTTTTTAGCTAATCCCTAAGTTTATCTTAAGAGGGGGGTGTTAGAGTAATCATGCATCAACTAATAGTTAATTAATATTTAATTAATTATTCGTCTAATTTATTCTCATGCACTTAAGCTAAACTTAGGATTACTTTATTAAGTTAACTAAGTTTTTTTCTATGTTAACTTAAGTGAGCTATTATTAGATCATTATGTCTCATCGCATGTGATGTTGACACTTTTTATGATCTAATCCCTTTACTATTTAGGTTTTCTCCTATATAGTATTCAACCCTCATTGTATTATCCCTTGAACTCTCAATCTTTGAGGAATC
Source organism: Sequoiadendron giganteum (assembly GCA_007115665.2). Lineage (NCBI taxonomy): Eukaryota > Viridiplantae > Streptophyta > Pinopsida > Cupressales > Cupressaceae > Sequoiadendron > Sequoiadendron giganteum. The sequence continues at coordinate 185,878,076 of CM021105.1, read as the reverse complement.
TTGTTTTCCTTGAAGATTCTTGAGGTTCTTCTATAGTTTTTTCCTGTTGAGGAATATTACACATATTGTTTGTAGATCTCTTGCATGGAAGGTGTATTTGTTCATTATTTGATCATGTGGCTCATGTTTTTCACAATTCTAACAAAGTATAGTGCTCAAAGGCATGTCATATGGGGTGCTAGAGTAGTCTCCCTCAAAATAATGGAGAGGTTGATTCAACATGATTAGGTGGAGTGGGCAGTTGAGTGTGTCATAATGCCTACAATTATGAAGTAGTAAAAAGGAGATCATCATCCAGATATTCAATCCTTGTTGTCTAAGCATAGAAAAGTATTTGGTATTATATCACCTAGGAGATTCCTTGAGAGAGGGATTGAGCATGTTATTGAGTTGGAGGAAGGTGATAAGCTCATAATTACTACACCCTGAAATCATCTAAAGAGGTATAAATATGATATTGAAAATGAAATTGAAGAATTGTTAGACATGCGACACATAAGGCCTATCAAAATTCCCTTTTCTTATTTTGTAGTGTTGGTTAATAAGAAGGATGGTTCGATGTGCATGTGCATTGACTAAAAATACCACAATAAGAAAACATTAAAGAACAAGTATCCCAATCATTTCATTGATGATCTTATTGATGAGTTGAATGGTGCATGCTATTTTTTCAAAATCGACTTAAGGTTGAGGTATCATCAAATTTGGATTATGAAGGCAAATGTAGAGAAAATTGCATTTAAATGTCATTTTGGGTATTTTGATTTCATGGTGATGCCATTTGCATTAATGAATGCATAGACTATATTTCAGTCATGTATGAATAGGGTGTTCAGAAGGAAGCTCTGAAAATATGTTATCTTCTTTGATGATATTTTTATTTTTAGTAAGTCTTGGTATAAGAACATAAGGCATCTTGAGGAGGTGTTGAGTATCCTAGAAGAAGAATAATTATATGCTAAGGAGTCTAAGTGTGATTTTGGCATGATTGAACTACTTTACCTTGGTCATATTATTAGCTCTAAAGATGTTGGAGTAGACCCAAATAAGATTAAAACAATAATGGATTAGCCCTCACCTCTGAATCTATCACAACTCAAAGGATTCTTTGGGTTATGTGGATTTTATAGGATGTTTGTGAAGGTGTTTTCACAGGTGACAACTCACCTCACAGATTTAACAAAAAGGGGGTTTTTGTTTGGTTAGATGCAATTCAACAATGTTTTGATTATTTCAAACAGATTATGTGTACTTTCCCCATGTTAGCTATCACCAATATTTCTAAGCCTTTTGAGTTGGAGTGGGATACATTTGGGGAGGGGATAGTTGTAGTGTTAATGTAAGGTAACCATCCAATTTTCTTTGAGAGAAGGAAATTGAGTGGTGTCAAAAGGAGTTACTCAATATATGACAAGGAGATGTTGGCCATAATGCATGCATTGGCCAAGTTCAGGCCCTATCTTGTGGGAAGAAGATTTATTATAAAAATGGACCATAACAACCTCATGTACTTCCTAAGTCAGAATTATTTGGATTATAGACAAAAAAAAGTAGGTGAGTAGGTTGTAGGCTTATGAATTTGACATTGAGTCTGTCAAAGGTAAGATAACTATTGTTAATGATGCATTGTTTAGGAGACCTTACTTGTTCTCTTTAATTGAGATATTTATTGATTGGAGGGAGTTTCTTATAGTAGAATATGTTTAGGATCCTTGGGTTACAGGTATTCTTAACGAGACCAATGATAAGTACAAGGTGACTAATGGCTTGATTTTTTATAAGGATATGATTTGCTTAGTACCTAATGTATGCACTTAAAAATGGTTTGAGCACGAATTAATTAAATACTTGTTATTTAATTAATAGAAATATTAATTCCTCTACTTATAAATAAATTGTAAAATTTATTTATATAGTTCATTTCTAAATATTCTTCTTGCCTAAAATCACTTCTTCTCAAATTAATTAAATTCACAAATGAACAAATTTTCATTTAATTGGTTTTCCCTCTTTCACTTAAATATGAATTTTTAAATTCAAATCGGTCTTTAAATTAATTTTCCTCTTAAATTAGCTAAAATGCACAAATTTAATTAATTTGTCATTTTGCTAATTTACCATCTCCATTTAAATTGAATTTTTAATTCAATTTAAGAACATTTCTACATATTTTCCTAACTACTTGCCACCTCACCATGTGTCACATGAAATTGAATTTTAGAAATTGAAAATGTGGATTTTCCATCAACAAACTTATAACCAATTTCAAACCTCTTGGACACATGGCTTCCTATTTCTCTTGATTCCCTTCAGCACTTGGCAAATTTGTCTCAAGAAGGGAAACACCTTCATGATTCTCTCTAACTTCTTTGTGCTCAACTATTGATGCCGCAAGATCACAATCTCGACCATTCATCGCTGCCACATCATTCCCCACTTGGAAAATCCTATAAATAGAACTCATTGCTACAAATTTTCAACAAGTTTATGCTGCAAGAATTTCATTGAAGTTTGAAGGCATTTGAAGAGTATTGTAGTTGCATTTTAGTGTTTTTAGTTTGTTTTAATCATGGCATTTCAATTCTAGTGTTTAGTTTCTTGCATCTCGCATACAACATTGTCTTTATCTTTACATCATTAGTTTAGCATCATTTTAACAACAATTTTGTCATCATAGATCATTCAGAAAAATCATTTTCAAAAATTAAAAAATATAGGCATGTAGGCATTATAGTTTGCATGGAAAAATAGCTACTCATTTCTTAGGTTTCCATTCCATATATTCATGTGCAATGAAAATTCTAAGAGCATGAATTTAGGAATCACTAAGAATAGAGGACAATGATATGAGTTCAAATGAAGGATTGTGATAGTTTGTTTTATTAATTTTCCTTCATTAGATATAATACATTTCATCGCTTGTGTGTTGTTTAGTTATGATTATTAATATTCATTGATGCATATTTTCAATCACACATAAATTGGTGCCCACCATGAGGCTTAGCCCCAGATTTAATCTATTTTCTATCGAATTTTATTTTGCAGGTTCCATCAATTTTTTTGAAATGGTACATACAAATTTTTCTCCAGCGCATCTAGTTTCTGGTTTGGTACATTCATATTTTCTTTCGGCACATACGGTGTCCTTTCGGCGCATCAGGCTCATGTTTCGACTCATCTGATTGTTCCTCCAGCGCATTCAGATTTTTTTTCGATGCATCAAGGAGTTTTAAATTTCATTTTATGCTTTTGTGATTCAACCCATTTAGTTTATCATCCAGTCGCTCTTTCAACACATTTAGTATTTTAGCGCATTTGGTCTAATTTTTAGCGCATCCAGTTACTGTAATGGTGCATCTAGTTTTTAATGTAAATTTTCCAGATTCCTGAAACTAATTGTGTTTTTTTGTTTTTAGGTACCTTTTACACAGTCAAAGACCTTGCTGAAACACATAAAAGAACACCGTCAAAGATTAAAAGTTGAAACTACTAATATTTGGTTGCAGGGATTTGATAGTGTTTATTTCTTTCGGTTAAGATAGGAATCTAGCTTAATTAGAAGAAAGAATTTACACCATGTTTGTTGTGTTTGGAATGATAGGTGAGTATGCTCTCCCCTTAATTGGGTGATCAAAAAGCTAGACCCATTCATTTATTTATATTTTCACCATTAGAGGGCCTACCTTGGTGGGACAAGAACTAATAACCCCAAGGGAATGACCCAAACTAGTAATAGGCTAAGGCCAAGCCCTTCCAGCTGGTATATAAAATGGGGACTTGAGGAAAGTTCAAGGACCACGAATGGTTATTTTGATAAGTGATTCCCTTAGTACCCGTGTGGTATGTAAAAACCTGTAGAGCCTAACCTATATAGGATGGGAGTCCTCCTTAATAGATATAATCTTGGCGTATGTATAGCCCAACCATAACAAAATGCCCTTACTAAAAAACCCTTTGTTGTAGTAAGCCAAATTACCTTTCTATTCTTTGGTGCAGTAATGGTCATTGCCAAGACATCCACATTCTTGTAGTTTTTAGTAGAGGTGAAAAAATTTCCATGGGATATTCATGGGAGTTTGAATCTTGGTTGGCCCAAGAAGTGAGTGCACTGTAAGGGAGAGCTTGTGCGGCCAAGCTTCTAAATCAATCGCTAAAAATAGGTGCAGCTAGAGTAAAATCCACGTGGTACCCCAAATAATATTACCTTACACAACCTAGGATTGTGCTTGTTTGATGTTTCTTCACCTATGCATTTTAAATAAAAATTCAAGAAAACACTACACTCTAAGATATCCAATCATTGATTCAGAAGACAATTCAACTAAACAGTCCAAATTCACTATAAAAAAACTAGAAAAATCTGCCAAACTCTCAAAAACCAAGAAATATTTTTTCAGTTCAGTGCATCTAGTGATTGCCCCAACGCATCCCCGCTATATTTCAGTGCATCCATTGACTGTCTCAACACATTCAGTACATATTCTAGTGCATTCATTTATTGTTTTAGCACATCCGGCTTATATTCCAGCATATGCTCTTTCAGTGCATCCATTGAATCCTACAGTGCATTCAGACCTATCCCCAACGTATACATACTCTATTTTGGCGCATCCAGACCTTTCCATAGTGCATCTAGGCACTGTTTCAGTGCATCTTGTGAATTTTGAAACAAAAACTTAAATTTGACCTCCTTTCTACCGATCAACATCTAGTTCAAATATTCCCTCTTAAGAAACATCTTTTCATTGTCCTAAATTTTATGTTGAGGGATTGGAAATCGATCAAATTTGTCAAGAAATCCATTACCAAAAGAATCAAGAAACCAAAGAAGCAACTTGGCTATAAGAAAATTTTGAGAAAGCGACGCTTCTTGTACCAAATTCGAAAGGTCTTGCTTGACTACCAAACTTTCCTCCATAAGATATCATGACTTTGATAGAGGGTATACCAATTATTTTTCTTTAGAGCCTCTATCTTCACAAGCTTATTATCAAGAAGAGATCTCTCACAAATGCATAATCATAGTCAGCCCATTCATCATTCTTTCATACCTCAACCAACAATTCAATATTCCAATCATCCCAATCAATTTATACAATAGAGCTCAATTTTGTTGAAACCAACATTTTCAAGTGAAAATCCCTCATCTAATCTTTGATCAAACATCCAAAAGTGCCTTCCTCATCACATCAATTTCTGATTTAGCAAATACATTTCATCATTAGGATTTATCATCCTCCATCAGGATTTGTCATCCATTATCCCAAAATAAAGCTTACTTAATCAGATTTCAACCAATCCCTTTGGCACTTCCAAAACTTTGGTCAAACATTTAGAAAATCATCATCACTTGTATGCCTATCCAAACAAGATCCCAAACCTTGAAACTTCAAGAAAAATAAATTGAAACTCAAGATACCATGGTTGAACAAGAAGAAAACCCCTTTCATAATATCCATTCAATCGAAATTGATGAGGTAAATGAAGATGTCCAACAAGCCCAACAAGATCCAAATTTCCATAAATTCTTAGAAAAGGTTTTTGAAAAGGATGGGGAAAGATACCTCTTGATGTTGGAAAACAAAGGAGTCAAGTTACCTGATGATTTTGATGTTACAAAATTGAAAAGGAATCCTAAGAAGATGAAAACCGAGACACAAACTGAATCAAGCAATGAAGTAAAAACCAATGATCCCATGAACATTTTGAAATAGAATATCCAAACTCTTCAATGACAAATGCAGAACATGCAAACCAAGACTACTAAGAGATACTCTATACAAGATATATGTCCCTATCCATTCAATCAAAGTGTTAACATGATACCATTTCCCAAACATTGTGAATTCCCCAAATATGACAAGTAGAATGAGAAAATTGATCTGATAGATCATGTAAAGGAATTCCGAACAATGAGCCTTGAATTTTCCCATGAGGAAACATATTTAATGAGATTATTCCCACGTAGCTTGGGAGGGCAATGCATGCAATGGTTCTCACAATTATTCCCCAGGATCAAATCTTTTGAGGAATTGGTAAATAAGTTTATTACCCAATATTCATATAATATCCAACATGAGATCACAATGAAAGATCTTTGTAATGTGAAACAAAATAAATTAAAATAATTCCTCATATTTTTACAAATATGGAGAAGGTTATCTGTAAGGTATCCCCGACCCATACTGGAAAAAGAGAAGATAGAGGTGTTCATTGATAACTTGAATGATGACATGATCTATAGGCTCAAATTACAATGCCCTTCAAATTTTGAGAAATTGATCAAAAATGGAATCAATATTGAGGAGGCTTTGGTCAAATGAGGAATATTGAAAATCTATAACGAAAATAATTCATCTAATTCCTCCAACAATGATAAACCAAAGTTTTGGAAAAAGTACAAAAATAATGACAATGATACCTTTGCTGAAATGCACAATGCTAAACTAGTTTTAAATTTGTCGGTAAGTTCCTCGGATACTAATCAAAAGACCACCCAAAACACCAACCCAAGTAAAACTCGAACCAATCAAAGTAACAGATCATCCAAGACCCTACCCTATCAAACATAAAAAAGCAACAAAAAATTTATGCCTTTGGGTCAATCACATGAATCCACCTTGAGGGAACTTATTGCGGAAAATCTTATCACTCTACCTAATACCCAAGGTTTCAAACCCAAAGTAAAATCATCCCGGTGGAATGAAGCCCATTTTCGTGAATTTCATCGGTGTAAAGTTCACCTCACCAATAGTTGCATGCAATTAAAACATAAGATACAAGATTTGATTGACAATAAGATCATACAGATAGAAGAGCCTCAGAAAAACACTGACCATGGAGTATTCAAAAACCCTTTTCCAAACTATGACAAAGGAGAATCTTCTAACAGTAATGGCAAAGGAAAGAATGTAAATTATGTTCAGGATACCATCATCCTTAATATTTCAGTCATTGAAGATCATACAAATGACATTGAAATCAATAACACACCAGATCTTGTTGCAACCAATCATCCAATCAACAACAGCAACATCCTTTCTAATCAAGTCCTTGATATCCAACAAGACATGGTTGTAATGGATAATCAAATTAATCTCATCAAAATCAATGGAAAACAAGATAGTGTGCTCGTAAATGTGACCAAAAGGGCTCAAACCAAATATGTTTTGAAGGGTAGCACTTCTAAAGCACCTGCTACTACATCTCATCAATATAACATTATCGATCAACTCCAGAAAATTCCTGCACAAATATCAATATTGGAGCTTCTTAAAATCTCTCCCACTCATAAGGAGATCTTGGAAAAAGCCCTAGTCAATTCAATAGTGCCAAATAATCTGGAAGTCTATGTTTTCCAAGCCATGGTGGGACATATAATTATGCCGCATTACCTATCCTTTTTAGAAAATGATGACGTATCTCTCACCCATCCTCATAATTCTACCCTCCATATTGAGGTTCTAATCCATAAAAGTCATGTCAAGCACGTCCTTATAGACGGAGGAGTTGGTCTTAATATCTGCACTTTAAAGCTTGTTTGTGCACTAGGGTTCTCTAAAAATACAATAGATGCAAGGAAGAAGATCACTATCAAAGCATATGATGATGAAGAAAGAGCTTCAAAAGGACTAATTGTATTACCAATTCAAGTAGGGCCAATTCAAAAAAATGTGGTTTGTCAAGTTTTGGATAAGGATTTGACATATAATATACTCTTGGGTCATCCTTGGTTCCATGAAATGTAGGTCGTATCTTGAATATACCATCAATGTCTAAAATTTCCTTGCAATATCCAAAAAATCACTATTCTTGCTGATTCAAATAGTCCTCAACACTACAATGCCCTTAAGGCCATCCAATATGTATTTGTACCTCATAACCATGAAGCTCCTGATTCCACCCCTGATATCCCAAACAATTCAAGTCAATGCAATCCATTGTCTAAGCTATTAGCCTTATCCTCCAATGAAAATAGTCATCCAAGTTCATCGTCCAAACAACTGAAGAAAAGAGAAGAACCTAGTCCCTCTACATCTACCAATCCTGAAGCCCAACTTAATACTCTGGCCAAACAATTTGAAAAGAAATTCCAAGTCAAAGAAAAAGGTATTGGTGAATACTCCATTGAATAATCCCTCTGCCTCTCATAGTTAATGTCACCAAAATCCTATGGTCAACCATCAACCTCATCCCAATCATCCTCACAACTAGTCACACTTTTTTATGGTCGATTCATAAAATCAGGCACCCAAGTAGAGGAATCTGATGAAAAAGATGTTTTGAACTAGCTCTACAAGGATGAAACTGATTCTCAAGTAGCAACGACAAATTTCCAAACCACTCAATATGGAAAAGGATTCTCAATTCTAGAGAAGATGGGATATGACAAACAAGGACCTATTGGGAAAAGGAAAGAAGGTATCATAGAACCTATACAACCCGTCATAAAAAATCCAAAAGACAAAATAAGATTGGGTTATAAGGAACATAAAAAAGATGAAGAAACAAAGGAGGACTTAAATCAAAACTTTGTTGAACAGATCCTATAGCTCCAAGTTGGTGATCACTATGAAACGGATTCCAAAAAATATGAATGGGAGTCTCTCTTAGAAGAGTCATGTCATGATAAGGACATTGATGCCATACACAAGTACACTTCCACACTCGAGGAGGGACAAGGCTCAGGGTTAAGACCATTTGAATTAGGATCGCACAATATCGATGGTTCAAGTGAAGATGATCAAACTTCTAGCGAGATGGATCACTTGGAAGAGATAAACATCATAGACATCAACTTGGCCAAAGTATTATTTGATGACAACATTTCCATTAGGACTCTTACGACATCTAATCTGAACCCATCCAACGACGCTCTACCATTATTGCACCCTAAAATCATAGATTGGGACCAAACCAAACCTATCAATATCCCCACCTTTATGAACAATGAGGCCATCATAAAATTCCTCTATGTAGGTAATCTTGAAACAGTTCCCACCATTAAAAATCATAGAAAATCTTCAAACAGGGGAGTGCCAAATTTCCTAGCTACAAAATAAATGAAACTAAAGAAAGATCTGATGGTGAAAACCATTCCATGGCAGTTTCAGATCAAGAAAGAGTAAAAATAAAGAGTGCATTTGATGGTGAAAACATCTCCAAGGCACCAAAGGATGGGAAATTTTAAACTCTCCTAGAGCACTCCCAGGAAAGATCTAAAGTCTTGATCGAGCCAACATAGTCAATCAATGTTGGTAATGCAGAAATAGTAAGAACTCTCCACCTAGCAGAATCATTAACAGAGCAAGAGAGGTCAAACTTTGTCAAGTTCTTCGAAGAAAGACAAGTCAACTTTGCCTAGTCATATGCCAACATGCCAAGGATTGATCCAGATCTTATCATGCATCATTTATCTCTTCCTTCGAGAACCAAACCAGTCAAACAAAAGTTGAGAAAGATGCATCCTCATATTGCCTTGTTGTTGAAGGCATAACTAAAAAAATTATTGGATGTTGGATTCATCAGACCCATTGACTATGTAGAGTGGATATCAAATATTGTGCCTATTTCAAATCTTGATGGCAGCGTAAGGATTTGCACTGACTTTAGATGTCTCAACAAGGCTTGCCCAAAAGATGATTTCCCCTTACCTAACATTGACATCATTGTGGACTTGACAACAAGTCATGGCATGTTATCCTTGATGGATGGCTTTTCTGGCTATAACCAAATCAAGATAGCTCCTAAAGACCAAGATAAGACAACCTTCACTTTCCCATGGGGAACCTTTTGCTGGAATGTCATGCCATTTGTGTTGAAAATTTTTAGGGCCACACACCAAAGAGCTATGACAACCATTTTTCACAACATGATGCATACTTTCATGGAGGACTATGTGGATAATTTGTTGGCAAAATCCTACCCTAGAGAGGGACATCTGGAGATATTAGACAAACTCTTCACTAGATTGGAGAAGTTCAATGTTCACCTCAATCCAAAGAAATGTGTGTTTGGGGTAAAGTCAACAAAGCTACTAGGGTATATAGTGTTAGAGAAAGGTATTGAGGTAGATCTTGCAAAGGAAAAAGCCATCATGGAGATGCCACCTCCAAAAAAAATTAGTCAGTTAAGGTCCCTCCAAAGAAGATTCTAGTCAATCAAGAGATTCATATCACAACTGGCTGATAAGACCCATCCTTTTACCCACCTGCTACATAAGAATGTTTCCTTTTGATGGGATGAGAAATGTGAAGCGACCTTCAATCAATTAAAGCACTATCTCATGAGTCCACTTGTCCTCGCACCACCAACACAAGGAAAGCCTCTTCTAGTGTACATCACCACAACTGATAGATCATTGGGATCCCTATTAGCATAAGAAGTTTAAACAGGAAAGGAGAGAGCGATGTATTACATCAGTAGAACTCTAAATGGTTATGAGATCAATTATACATCCATCGAGAAATCTTGTCTAGTTGTAGTGTTTGTTACTCAAAAATTATGACACTATATGTTCACTCATATAGTCAAGCTCATAGCTAAGATAGATCCACTAAAGTATCTCCTAAGCAAAGCAAATTTGACAAGAAGACTGGACAAATGGGTAATGGTACTTAGTGAATTCAACATCCAGTATGTTGACAAAAAACAATCAAGGGAAAGCCATTGTCGACCAACTAGCTGAGCACCAATTCATGATGACCACCCTCTTCACATTGAATTTCCAGAAGTAGATGTCCTAAATGTCACAACAAAGCAATGGGTATTGTACTTTGATGGTTCCTATTTGCAACACGGATCGAGAGCCAAAATCTTATTCACCTTGGGCACATAATTCCGAAGTCATATCGCTTGATGTTTCCTTGCACAAAAAACATAGTAGAATATGAAGCACTTATCATCGGCATCAAAATAGCAGTAGAATGGAAAATTATAGAGCTGCAAGTCTACGGGGATTCTCAACTAGTCATTAGTCAGGTCAATGATGATTACCGAACCAAGGATGATAAACTGATGCCCTATAAGAGAATGATTGATGAGTTCAAGAAATATTTTGTTGACATTAAATTTGGCTAGATTCCATGAAGTGACAACAAGGTTGTCGATGCCATGGCTACTATTGCTTCTCTGCTGCAAATTCTAAAAAAATGTGGCCACTATGAGTTCACGGTGGAGCAACTGTTTACCCCCGCTTACGATAACTCTGAGTCCCAACTTATTTTCCACCTAGATGATGTTGATACCTCCATCTATAGAAGGATATACACTTACCTAAAAGATAATACTCTACCTCTCGATATTTCTCGTAACCAAAAATAAAACTTCATCATGGTCTTTCTCGATTTATAGAGGATGTACTTTACCATCGAGGTCTCTATGGAACTCTCTTACGATGTCTAGAGAGTGATGAGTCTGGAATGGCTTTACGAGAAGTCCATGAGGGTATTTGTGGCACTCATTCAAGTGGTCTAACCCTCGCTAAGAAACTCCTTTGTTTGGGATATTACTGGCCGACTATGGAGAGAGAAGCCTTCCAATTTTTCAAGACATGTCGAAAATACCAGATTCATGATAATCTTATCCATGCACCAACACACGAGTTGCAACCCTTTGCATCAACATGGCCATTTTTTCAGTGGGGTTGGATCTAGTAAGAAACATTCACCCATCTTCATCCAATGGACACAAGTTCATCATTATAGCCATAGAGTACTTCACAAAGTGGGTTGAATTTGTGCCTCTAATCACCATCATAGGGAAGCAGATCTCATCATTTATCCTGAACTACATCATCTGTCGATATGGTATCCCTCAATCCATTGTCACTAATAATGGAATATCTTTCAAGAATCAGGATGTGCAAGAACTCTATGATAAGTTTCATATCTAACATCAGTTTTCTACACCATATTACCCTCAAGGGAACGACCAAGCTGAGACCTCAAACAAAACAATCTTAAAAATCTTAAAGAAAATTGTCAACAATGTTGGACATGACCGACATGTTCAATTGAATCCTGCTTTGTGGACCTATTGTACAAGAATTCGAACACCCATGGGAGCCACACCATATGCACTTGTTTATGGATCTGAAGTAGTATTGCCCATCGAGGTTGAGATACCGTACCTCTGTGTGTCCTTGAAAGGTCTCATTTCAGATGAAGATTACCATGTGGCTAGACTGCAGGAGTTGGAGTTGTTGGATGAACATCGTCAGTTGGCAGTATATCACCTGAAAGTATATCAATAGAGAACATCTAGAAGCTACAACCATAAAGTCAAACCTAGAAAATTTCAGGTAGGTGATCTAGTACTGAAGTAAAATCCTCAAAATCAAAAGGATCAAGAAAAGAAAGGAAAATTTGAGCCCAATTGGTTAGGTCCTTTTGTTGTTGTTTCAGTCTCTAGCTTGGGGGCATATCAGCTGTCTACACTAGAAGGGGATTTGTTTGAATAACTTATGAACAACCTTCACCTGAAGAAGTTCTATACATGATGCATCCAGTGCATGTTAAAAGTCTTGAAAAAAAATCCTAAAAAGTAGAAAAAGCCCTGAAAAAAAAATCCTAAACAGCAGAAAAAATCTTGAAAAAATCCTAAAAAGCAAAAAAAAGTCTTGAAAAAATAAAAAAAATCAGAAAAGAAAAATACAAAAAAAAAGTGAAAAATAAAAAAAATGGTTGCCCTAATGAAAACCTGGCAAACATGCATCTTGGTAACAAAAAAAAAATCATAAAATTTGAAAAAAGTGCAATAAAAACAAATGGTGAAAACCTGGTAAATAGGTACTATTTGTAATAGGTCGACTCCTCCGTCTATTTGAGCGTGTGTTGAAAGCCCTCTTTTTCCATCATTGTGCATTCATGACTATCTTGTAATAAGCTTCACATCCATATCCAGCTACTGCGGTCGTGTCCCACTTTGGCTTGGTCTTGATTATACATATCCATAATAAATTTGGTTTGTTCTCACTAGGGGAAAAATCCTAATCTCACTAGGGGAAAATCATAGTTGAGCGTAAATCAGTAGGCAAGCAAACATCAAAAGAAACCTTGGCAAAAAAAACAATCACAATAACCATCAAAATCTAAACATCGAACATCAATTAATCTAATCAATCATCAAAATAAAATCAAACATCAAGTCAAATCAAATCAACTCATCATTGAAAAATCATCTTCTGAATCATGGTTGGATTACCATAACACAAATATTCAATTGATGTATCTTGATTATTGTTATCATTTCTCAGGAGTACCTCGATGATGTTGCAAACTAGAGGCGTTATGATCAAGAATGATATTTGCTTTGTCTGTTGTCTGTGATTCAATCATTACTACTATTCAAATTGTCGTAGGAAATGCTCTATAAAGTATCATTGATGGCATTCCAAATTTGCATAAGAACATGATTAACTCTTGTTTGTTCACACAAGTGATACTTAGTTCATCTTGGTCTAATTATACCCAGATGCTTGTGTTATCTTGCATTATCAAATCTCAACGAAAGTTGTAAGGAATTTGTACTCATGTCATCATGGTCTAATTATACTGTCAATGTTTGTACCAACTTTCAACATAATAAAACACTCAATGATGAAAATAAGAATAGTGAATTAAATGGCAACATTGCATAGATAGGCTTGCATTCATTTTAGTTATGCATTTGCATTATAGATTTTCCAAGCTGGTAACCCTCAACATGATATTATTGCTCACTACAAGATTGAGGATACTTAACATAACAAAAAAATCATTCATTTGCATTAACATTTCCATTCCATGTCATTAGAAAGCATCATCATACATGGACTACCACAAATCATTCATGCATTCATTATAATATTTTCATCATGAAAAGATCCAAAAAATAAAGCATATCATTATCATTCATAATCCATATCATACATCAAAGTCATAATAACTGTAGTCTTTCATCCATCCATATATCCATTCATCATTAAATAATAACATCATAATCCATTCATTATCATAATTCATTCATGATCATAATCCATTTTGCATTTATCCATTTCACATATTTTCATAGAAAATACCAAAAATACATAAAAGTTCATTTCATATAATTCATAATCAATATCACATAGGGGCATACCATAAAATCATACATGAATTTGCATCATCATCCATCCATAACATAAGCATCATTCATGATCATAAGTCATTTGCATATTCATCCATACATCTAGGCCATTTATTTGCATAATGAAAAATCCAAAAAGAAAGCATTATCATAAAACCATACATCTGCATGTATCACATTTGAATCCATAAACCATACATTCATACATTGCATAATCCATATCCATCCATTTATGATACATCTACATTTCATAATAAAATGCATCCATTCATCCATACACTGATATACACATGTGAAAAATTACAAAAATATAATGCATCATTCATAAACATCTCATATTAATTGCATTGCATCATCATCCATACATGCATCCATAACGTAATCATATAAAATATGGCATAATCATATAGAACATAAATTAAATGCATTCATCCATAATCAAAACATCAACGCATAGATCATCGAACGTCGTTGCATATCATAAAACCTCATAATAATATGTCAAGTATAAAATGATATCGATAAAACTAAGAAATGGTACATAAAAAATATGGCAAATTCCAAGTCTCTGAACCAAAGTTTAATAAATCAAACATGCCCATGGGATCCTATGGTTCTACCACCTGAGGTCATAGGCCTCTACCCAACTCTACCTGCCCTTGATGGTCCTGGCCCTGGGTCTAGTGGAGGTCCACCTAGAAGTGGTTGTGCAACCCCTCTACTAGTGGTGAGAGACTAGGAGCGACCAGATCTAGATCTGGTGGTATAACCTCATGGTACCGACCTCTGTAATACTCCACCTCCTTGGTGGACTCTCTAAGCTCTCTGACAAGGTCCCCTGTACTAGTACCCTGAGTTGCAGTCTGTATCCGGTCTACCACTGCCATGACCTACTCCCTCTGTCTCTATATGACATCTCTCTCTGCATCCTCTAACTTGACTACCTTTGCTTGCAAATTCCTCCCCTCTACCCCAAGACTGATAGCCTTTGCCTCTACAATCCACAGTCTTTGCTCTATCATCTAGAGCCTCACCTAGGCCCCCTAAATAATATGATCGGGTCCTCAGGTGGTACATATGGTATCATCGCCAAAGGATCCACCACCAGGATGTGCACATCCATCACATCATCATGTGTATCTCTCTCCTTGTGCACCTTTGTCTCTGGTATCTTGGGCTCCTACTGAGCCCCGATCATCACTCGAACTCTCCTCGGTTGTCCCCTCCACCGCACCCTCATGTGTCATCTCACCTCAGGCTCCTCTCTCTCCTCATGTATCTCAACCTCTAGCTCATCTGGAACCTAATCAACTCTGTTCTCCACCTCGAATCTCCTCCACTATCTCCTCCTCCTCACTGTCCTTGTATCCTGAACTAAGATCCCTGTCGTCTCTTGTCCTATCTCCTACGGTTGTCCCTCCTCCCTCATCATCTCTACCTCATCCAGCTCCTGTTAAGCTCCCATCTCTACCTCAGGCTCACCTCTCATCTCTGCATCCTGCTGCTCTCGCACCACTCACTCCCTCCTCAACTGTCTCCTCCTCCTCGACGGCCTCATTGATTGTCCTGTGGTGCCTACCTTTTCCTGGCCTCTACCTCCTGCGCCCTGCTAACCTGCTGCCCTCTCTGCCCCATGACCTCTCCTCCATTGGCCTCTCCCCCTCCCAACTCTCATCTCTGCTACCACTCTCTGCTCATCCTTAGATCCCTGCCCCAATGCACCTATAATCGATACCTCTAGTGTAATCCTTTCCCACTGATGCCTAATAAATCATCTATCATACCGAGATTTCAGTCCTCCCCAGATAAGACTCTAGTTGCAATGTCGCCCAATGTTCTCTAGAAAAATCTCGACGCAATTGAATCCCCCATGGTCACTCTTGGCTGACTTGGCGAAACATGTTTGGCCCTTGTGGAATATCATGCTTGGTCCCTAACTCTCTGGCCACTTGATTGGGCCTGTGCATCTCCAATATGCGTGGTGTCCCAACTATGAAGCACCTCGTGCAGAAATAGCCCATGTCTCTCCCCTCCTCTATACTCCACCTGGTAAATTACTGAAACATGTATGGGCACCATAATATGTCCTCCTCCTCTAGCTCATCTAACCTCCACCTCCATCTATCTAAAATCATGAGGCCCTCGTAATGCAGGATCCAACCCTAATCAGCACCATACCACTAAGCCATGAGCGTTGCTTCATATGTTGTCCCCATCCTAACCACTCCTAGACTGGCAACATTAATATGCTCCCATGCCCACACCTGTAATAGGGTCACTTATGTCACACTTACTACCCCTCAATAACACACCATATGCATGTCTTGATATAATTGTGCTAATACGCATGTCCCCCATGTGAACTGCTCCTCCCTCCCCTCAATAATATGCTGAATAATCTCCATATATCTCAGGCTGTAGTACCGTCTGCTCTTGTTTGGTAATAGTAACCCACTGATCAAACCACATAAGTACAGTGGTAATGTTGGTACCCCCACTACAAAACAATGATCTACATCCAACCCATGTTGATCAATGGGAAGGTCCTCATGTCTAAACAACACAACCGAGGTTTGATCCAACTCCACTCTTGTAAACCTCACCTCGCTCACTAGTCGCCTTGCTATAGGGAGCCTCAAAATCTTCCATACATCCTCCAATGTCACTATCATCTCCCTTGTCGACAGGTGGAATGTGGATGTCTCTGAACTCCAACGCTCTATGAGAGCTATCAATAACGCTCGATGCACTCTCATCATGGGATATCCCAGTAGATGTCATAATCCGGCCACCTCCAACTCATGGTGGTCTACTCCGATCATGGCCTCCATCATCACCACAATCACCTCAAATTGTCTCTATTGCATCCACAACACCTCAAATCATTGCACCCATGCAATGGCACTATGTTAGTAATTTCCTGCATCTCATATCCTCTTCTTTCCTGACCCTAGATTCCTTTTCTCGCTATTCCCTCCATATTTTTTCTATCCTCTACTTGCAGGGGTGTGGTTGCCCCTCCTGGGGTGCGGTTGCCCCTCCTGGGGCATTGTCGCCCTCGCCGAGGTGTGACCGCCACCCCCCCGACTTGAGCGGGGTCGCCCCTATTGGGGTATGGTTGCCCCGACCTAGGTAGTGTCGCCCCCACTAGGGCACGACCACCCCCATTGGGGCATGACCTCCTCGGCCCCGGTCGTGTCACCTCGGCTGTGGTGCGACCACCCCAGCCCAGGCGAGGCTCCTCCTGTTGGGGCATGGTCACCTCTGGTTGGGGCCTGGTCGCCTCTCAAGGGGTGGGGCCGCCCCTGAGTTTGGGTGCCACCGCCCCTTACCTTCTTTTTTTTCAGGCGAACCTTACCTGGGTTGACCCTGAGGCAAGTCTGCCCTCTTTTTTCTCCCCCCTGACCCTTTCTTTTGAGCTTGTTTTTCTGATTCTTGCCTTTTAATGGGGAAAATCCCTTCCCACCCTCCCATCGCTTCTACCGACTATTCTAACTACCCCATTGGCAAAATCCCATTTTTTCCCCCAACCCATTTTCCTAGCTTATATCGCAAAAAAATCCCATGTTTTAAAAATAGCATAAAACTTAAACATTATCTCAAAAATGCTTAAAATCACATAAGCAGTTTTGACACCTAACTTGGTGTGGCATCGTGAGTGGGTGGAGGAACACCCGTACCTCATCCAC
The DNA here is from genome assembly GCA_007115665.2 of Sequoiadendron giganteum. Classification (NCBI taxonomy): domain Eukaryota; kingdom Viridiplantae; phylum Streptophyta; class Pinopsida; order Cupressales; family Cupressaceae; genus Sequoiadendron; species Sequoiadendron giganteum. The sequence goes on along the minus strand of CM021105.1, from coordinate 185,860,281 downwards.
TCGATGGACGATCTCATCATCGTAATCGATTGGCATCCTTTTCTTCTCCTTTTCTTCTCCTCTCTCTCTGTCTTCTTCTATTGCCAGGTGTGTAAATGAGGAATAGTAACTCTCAAGTTTCTATAAGTAATTTCCCCCCCATTTTTAAATTACTTTTAAGTGGGGGGTATTTTTACTTTTTATTTACCCTTTTTAGGCCCTTATTAATCTGAAAACTTCCACGGGCCGCCATTTGCACCCCGTGTGTTAGATCAATTCCGTTCAAAAGGTAAACCTACCTAATTTTTTGAGCTTTCTCTAACCGTACCCTCCATTTCTTCATATTGAGAAATCATCCTGGGAACCCTTTTTCTTCCCTCATTGCCCTCTTGAGGGGGCATATCCTACCATTCTCACCCATTCCTCCACCATGGTCATTTCCTTGCGAGATCAGGGCATATCTGTCCATTTTCTTTCATTTGGGTTTATCACGTACTTTCTCCCATGTTGGGGCATCACTTTCCAGTTGCTCCTTCTATAGAGTCATCTGCATTTTCTTATCTTTGAAACACTGTTCTTCTAACAATATTTTGAGGAGGGGCAAAATATAGACATCCAAATTCGACCACTTCCATATGGAAAAATTTGTATCCTTACGCCTCTTTGACATCAATATTAATTAATATATTTATTTAGTTAATATTTCACCTTCTGCCTAAGGTTCCTAAAGTATTTAATATAAAAATTAAATACTTTATCCTTTATCCTTTCTTCTCTAAATTAAATAAACATATCAATTATTTAGTTTAGTCATTTCCCCCTTTTCTAAATTTAAATCAATTTTAAATTCATCCTTTTTCTCTCTCCTTGTCACATCCTCCATAACCCCTCTTCTAATTTGGGTTAATTTAATTAATTCATCATTAAGATGAGCACCACTTAATCAAAGATTAATATCACATCCTCCTACATTTCCCACTTGCTTCTAATCCCTCATTAATTTTCTTAATCATTTATTTGCACAATCCTAATCTAATCTCCTTGCTATATGTAACATGCTTTTTTTGGTCAAACTTCACATCTTCCATATTTGGCATAGGTTCTCTTCCCCATGTGAATTTAAAATTCACTCTTTATTCCTCCAAGAATCTCCCTCTTCCCCATGAATTTAAAATACACTTTTGATTCCTCCAAGGAATCTCCTCTTCCCCATGTGATCATTGAAAGGTCACATCAAGTCACATGGAAGCCAAGAACCTTCCATTATAAGGGCCTTGTTTTATCCACAAGGCACTTTTCAGTCTCCTTCATAAGAACCTTCTCTTATCCATAAGGTGTTTATCATATGCATTTAAAATTCATATTTATTATCCCAACCACTTTATCCCCTCCAATCATGTGAATTAAATATTCACATCTATTTCTCCAACCAATTATCTCTTCTGCATGAGGATTTTTTGAGAAATACTAAAATTCCTCATATGTCACTTTCACCTTCATTTGGGGACAAGAGGTTATTTTTTTGTAGAAATCCTCTCATCCCCCAAGGTAATTGCAAAGTACTTGTCCTTCCTCCACATCATTTGTACCTTTTCCATCTCACCTTGTCCCTTGGACAAGTCACCCTCCACATGTCAAGATATGAGGGCAGCTTGTGAGTCCTCAACTCACCATAGCCCTCCATCTTGGCCATGCTGGCTTAATCTTGACCGTTGAATTATCTAGAGAATTCAATTTTCTCTATAAATACTCCCCTCTTCCTTCATTAAGAGAGCTAGAGACCTTAAGCATTTTAGCACCCTTATGCTCTTGAATTGCCAAGCCATTTTCAAGCCATTTTCAAGCCATTTTAAAACTTGAATTAGCTCATTTTTTATTGCATTCATATTATTCATTTCATCACATAATCACTTTATATCCTTTCTCATCCCATTGCCATCCAAGGAGCACACACATCCAACTACATCAGTGGCCAACCAAAGGACAACATAGGTAAAAGGTATATTTCATTATTTTGTGTTATTTCCTTTATTTGTGTTAAACGTAGCCCAATCATTGAGGTGGTCTTGTGTTTTCATATTGCATTCATATTTATATTTGCATTATTAGGTAGGAAAAATGCATGCACACATTTCTGGCATGCCCGGTGGAACCCACAAATGAGTCATTTTCTTTTAAAGTTTGTTGTTGTTTGCATTTTTACAAGTTCAGGTGACATAGAAAACCGACTATGCCCCAACAGAGCCAGCCACACCCGGGCATAGACGCCCCTCGGTGAAAACATCCATATTTTCGCTTGTTGACTATGTTATTTTTGTACGTTTGGGTGATGCAGAAAACTGAGTACGCCCTTGCAGATCCGACCACGCCCTAGCAGGGGCGGCCACACCTGGGCATAAACACCCCTCGATAGAAAAGTTTGCATTTTTCTTGCTGACTATGTTTTGTGCAGGTTCGAGTGACACAGAAATTCATCCACTCCCTAACATGGGTGGCCACACCCAGGCATAGATGCCCATTGGTGAAAACTTCATTTTTTCCCATTGTCTGACCCAAGGGGCAGCCAAGTTTTGTAGAGACACCTGTATGTGAAAACCAGCACCAAAAGCTCTTTGTTTTCATCAAAGAGTTGACCATGCTCTTGCAGAAATGACTACGCCCTAATAGAGTCAACCACACCCAGGCACATATGCCTCTCTGCAGTAAAAATAACATTTTAACTCTTTTTTTTCACCAAAAGAGGTGGCCAAGTCCGAACGGAAGGTAAAAAACCAGTGTTTTGTGCATTTTAAGACTTTGTTTTTTATAGCTTTATTAATAATGACCCCCTAACTTGTCTTGTTGGTGATTTTGAAGGGTTTTATACTAATGTTTGTGCAGGAAATTTATGATTAACAAAGAACGGTGGAAAAACTACTAATTTGTTTCTTGCAAGATGAGGAATTTTAGTTATTTGTTTGTTTTCATTTATTTTGCACTAATTAGGCACATAGATTAAGTAGGAAGGGTTAAGAAATTTGTTTGCTTTGCCTTAAAAAGTAACCTACCAATGTATCCAATCCCCTTGCACCATTTGACGATCCTGGGTGAAGATAAATTGCAGCTTAGTTTGTTCTTTGTGTTACCCAAGGGGTGGAAATTGTTCAAGCTTTCCCTTTACACTTCATGTGAGCTTGGGGAGTAGCTGAAAATGATTAACACTTTCTTTTTAGTGGGACCTGCTTGGGGATTTCATCACCCCAAGGGATGATCTCGACCACGTGTACCAACAGGGTATAAAAAGGGGGGAGAATGAAATTTGTACCCCAATCTAGTTGCATCGTAATTGGTGAAGCGTCAAAGATAGGGTGATACCTAGACAGACGTGAAGAGTTGATTTGAGCCTTTCACTATCTCATTGGGGTTCCTGACTCATGCTTGCGATGGACTGGTGTTCATGGTTTGGGCCTCACATACCGTGCGTATATCAAGGACTCCCTAGATCACCTTGTTTATCCTAGTTAGAGAATTGTGTTGGCCATACCCTTCTTACTAATCTTAGGATTGTGTTGCTTAAACTATTTTTTGTGTGTAAAACTAGCGCATATCATACAAGTTAAGTTAGTCTGTCCACTTTGCATGTTGTTTTTAAGTATTTTCAATCCTTTTCCATAGTCATTTTTCACCTAATTCAAGTCGACAGGGGTGACCATGCCCTTGCAGAGCTAGCCACGCCCTAGTAGAACTAGCCACACCCCAGCAAAACTGGACACACCCGGGCATAGGTGCCCCTCTACACCAAAGTAACCCTTTTTTACCCTTTTTTTCATCCAAAGGGCGGCCACGCCCAAAAAAAGTCATTTTTCAACATCCCCCCATCATTCCATCATTCCATTCCCCTATTTTGAACATACATTTCGCCATTCCATTAACCCATTCATCCATTTAGAGGATTCATTTTCCCATTCCATCAACTTGTCCATCCACTTAGCAAAATATTTTGGCCATTTGGGGAATCTTTTTTTCCGTTCAGGGATCCGTTCCATCATTTACCAAGTTTTTTTCATCATCTGGTAGGCTCATTCTTGATTTGGACAAGTTCAAAAACCTTACAGAGCTGGCCATGCCTCGACAGAACCGACCACACCCTAGCAGGGGCGGCCATGCCTGAGTGTAGTCGCCCCTCTGCAGTAAAATCAATATTTCTCGCTCTTTGTTTAGTAAAACCAACCCTGCCAAAACCAGACTGTTGGGGATCTAAAACATTGTCATTTGCAAAGATCTAAACACATTCATCCTCATTTATTCACCACTAATTCATCCCTTAGTTCACTTGCATTTTACAAAGGTCATTCAATCATCACCCACATCATATAGGTACTCTTAAAGCATCTTTAGGTAGCATCATCCATCATCATTTTATCAATCAAAATCCTCTAAACTTTGTTTGAAGTCATTATCCGAATTGACCTAGGTGCTTGATCCCGATCTTCATCCTTGAACATCCGCTTAGGATTGCTATCTGTCCTAAGTTGATTATCATTCTCAACCCTATCAATCCCCTTCCATCCCAAGGCGGATTCAACGTCGTGATCATCAGTTCATTCCTTAATTTGATCAATCAACACCTTACATCACAAAGGTTGATCTCTGAACCTAGTTTAGAAACTCTTTCAACCATCAAATCAATTGATCTCCAATTTGATTTCATCCAATCCTATCAATCATTTTGTTGATCAAATCGAGTCAAATCCAATCAAATCAAATCCTTATCCAATCATCCAATCAATTAGTACACTATCAATTGGTTCATCATATATCCTATCGATCAATACAACATCTATTCCAATCCAACAATATTTATCCAATCCAAATCATCATCTTGATCATCATTTAGAAGCCTAGTTGCATCTTAGATCACTTAGTTGTTTTGCACGTTCATGCCCGTTCAGACCTGTTCACAAACAAAAAAGGAAATGGTAGACCAACAAGCCCAATGTTCCCAACCAAATATCCCTCAAGATCCCAGTAACGTTCCAAGCAATCCACAAGATCCCCATAATGGCCCCTCATCCCAATAGAACACCGACATCTAGAATACCACACCACTCGATGACGAGAACATGGTCAACCAACCCAAATTCATCATCGATGAATACCTCAATGACCCTGTTAATGTCTAGATGATGGATTGTCTCCTAAATGAGCATGGAGATAAAATTCTTGCCACCTTTCTTATGAGAGGAGTCAAGCCACCATCCGACTTTGATGCATCATAATATGTTGTTTCCCACATTCTTCCCACACATACCGATCTGTAAACATCTCAAAATGTCCATGGGAATTCATATATCCCCGAAGGTGCAACTGCAGATAACTAGTATAACCCTGAGTTTGGCAATGTTGTAATACATCAAGTCGCTAGCTATCCTTGTCTCCCAACTATAGCTTCAGTAGCACAACCCAAAACCCAAAATCTATATGCCTACGACATGCCTTCATACATCTCATCTACTCCACCACTTTCACCTCAACAACCACCTACCCTTGCTTTAATGTCACCTCCAGGGTCTACATCCACTAATAATTTATCACAACCTACATTCCAACAACCTCCTATCAATCCCCACCAACACACTACTATGGCCATTGCTTCATCTCTACTATTCATCAACAACCACCCCAGCAAAACATTTCCATCCCACAAAAAAATGTCTCGGCTCACATGCAACCACCACATCAGATAATACAAGCAGTATCTCAGCAGCCACAACCGTCGTAGGGCACTTTTGTAGTTGTCCCCCATCAACAACACATTTCATCTCACTCATCTCACCAACGACAACCACAATAGCAACCCCCATAGAAGCATTTACATATCCCTACACAAATGCACAATAATCCGCTTACAAAATATCTCTATCATCCATCGCTTTGTCCCACCTCAATTTGAATCCTCATCAGAATGTCCAAAACCAAACACAAAACTAGCAGCGTCCTTACACCAATCCTCTGCAGTGATAGAACCATCCTTGCCAACAGCCATCAAATCCACCCCCATACGTTATGCAACAACCTACCATGTAACAACAATACCAATCTTATCCAGCCTACCTTCAACAACAACAAACCTACTAGTAGGGTGCACCTTCCATACCCTATTACTAGCAACCATCATCACATCAACAAGAGGGTCCTACCTCTTTGCATTATCAAAATTCTACACAACAACAGGGCTCGTCCCCCACTTCTTACTATCAACAACAACCACCTTACCAACAAGTGGCTCCAACTCATCACAATTCCTCATCCAACTATCCATCCACTTATAATTAGTAAATGCACTCATATCCAGCTCAGCCCACCTATGATCCAACTATGGTAGGGCCATCCTACCCATAATACTATCCATACAATCAGCCCACTCCAACTCCTGCAACACCTGTGAATAAGGACTTGGAAGAGGTTAAAGCGACTTTGAAAGATCTATAGGCCAGAACAGGAAAACAAGCATTCAAGTTCAAGGACATTTTTCCTTATCCTTTTGATCGCTCCATCTCCTTGGTTCCTTTTCCCAAGCATTTTGGGATACCGAAATTTGATAAATATAAGGGAAACAAGGACCCCAGAGCCTATTTGCAAGAATTTTATTCCCATTGCCAAGAGTTCATTCATAATGACAATTATCTTATTTGACTATTCCCTAAGAGTCTACAGGGGGTTGCCCTTAGCTGGTTTATGGGCGTTGAAAAAGGATCTATCGAAACCTTTGCACAACTATCCGAGCAATTTGTCTCCCACTTCTCTTTCAATCTAGAGAATGACATTGACACACTTGATCTCCTAAAGGAAAAACAACGTGATGGGGAGACCTTCGCTAGCTATCTATAAAGATGGCATGCCTTAGCTAGTCAGATGAAATCCCCACTATCAGAAAAGGACATGGTCAAATTATTCATTGAAAATTCTCATCCAGACATGGCTCATAATTTATGTCTCCACTGCATCACGACTTTTATATCACTCATGGAGAAGGGTCCCATCCTAGAACAAGCCCTTGTTGTTAAAGGGTGAGTCAAACTTTTCAATTCCGATAAAGAGAAATCCTATGGGGATAAGCCTAGATATTGGAATAAAAATAAAAATCATGTCAATGATGGTGTCACTGACACCAAACATGTTTAGGTGGCCACCACCTCACAAATATATCCTCCTCAGCAGCAACAATCAATCCCGAATGCTATAATTGTGCCCCAAGGAGCACCTTGGCAATAGTCAAACCAAAACAACCAAAGGGAGGATAAACGACAATTTACTCAGTTGGGAGAACCCCTTAGCATCGTGTTCAACAAAATTCTACTAGCCAACTACCCCACTACTTATCTTATCACTAAGCCCCTCGATGAGTCCAAGCCCAAGCTGACTTGGTTAAAAGAGAATGGGTATTGTGACTTCCACAAGATCAAAGGGAACACATTGGAGAAGTTTCAAGGAGTAAAAACTTACATTCAAAGTCTAATCGATCGGGATGAAATTCATGAATATGCTTTGACATCTTTGTCCAATGCTCAGCTCCAAATATACCAAAATGCTTTTCCTAAACACAATCAGGGTCCCAGTACATCCAATTCTAATTCTCACCCTAGCAACAACAATAACAACACAAATAATATCAGCTACAATAATGTGCCATACAATTATCAAGGTGTGGTTACATATATCGAATAAGTAGAACCACGTGTATCCATGATACACATCAAAGGAAAATATCTACAATGTGTTGTTACCACCCATCGAACCCATATCACAGTCCCAACCGCTCCTTCATCCACCTAGTTGTCATCCATCAATTCACAATACAACATCCTTGACCACTTGGGAAAGACTTCAACTTAGATTTCTATCCTAGATTTGCTCAGGTCTTCCCACATGCATCAAGAAATCTTGGACAAAGCCTTACAAAACACCCAAGTCCCTGACGATATCAATCCCACACAGTTCCAAGCATTGGTAGGAAATTTTTCCACAACCTACCAATTAGGTTTTAGTCAAAAGGACATGTCACATCTTGAATCATAATCATCCCCTTCACCTTGAGGTCGGGGTGAATTGTCAAAAAGTGAAAAGGGTATTGGTAGATAATGGTTCGACCCTAAATCTTTCTACATTAAAGTTTATACAACAGGTAGGATACACCTAGGCTGACCTAAATAATTGGGTCATCACCATTAAGGCATATGACAACGTAGAAAGAGATTCTGAGGGCACGATTTATCTTCCTATTCAGGTGGGTTCCATTGTACAGTATACTATGTGTCATGTTCTGGACCTGGAACTTCCATACAACATCCTCCTTGGTCGTCCATGGATTCATTCTATGCAATCTGTCCCATCCACCTACCATCAATGTTTGAAGTTCCCATTTCAAGGGATGGAAGTCACTATATAGGTTGATCCTCAGCCTTTTGAATATTTTCATGCCTTAGAAGCTTCCTTTCCGCATTCAAATTACTTCCCTAGAGTCAAAATGGGGGAATCTCAAACATCTGATTCTCATCCATCCACCAATACACTAAACACCACATCATCCACTCCTTCATCCACGCCATCATCTGCACTTGGTTCCACCATCACCAAGGTCCGGATCATCGACAAGGGATGTGGTGAGTACGAAATGTGTACCACACTAAATGTGGAAACCATGCCACCCTCACCATGAACATATGGCAAACCATCTCCATCAGTTCCAAAATAAAAATAAAAGACACTCACACTCACTTCCAAGAACATGGGCTTGACAATATTCAACGATCTGGGTTCCCTTTAGGATCAAATAGAAGCTGATATCAGCCAATGGGTTTACAAAGAATAACTTAAGCCACCACTTCCCCTCATAGAATACTTCCAAGAAGTTTATCCACGTGCCTCCAAGTTGATTGAAAAGTGCAATTACCAAGGCAGAGGTCTTGGTGTGGAAGAACAAGGAAAATGCCAGCCCATTGAAGCAACTACCATTTGACCAAGAAATTTGGGCTTAGGTTATGATACTAAACAAAAAGGTCCAATGACATCCTCTAGCACTTCTAATAATGTTAGTGTTGATGACAGTTCCCTCTAAGACATACCAAAGGAAGAATCCATCATACACGTGTACGATGATTTGGATCTCGTTGACCTCCCTGCCATCTATGAATGCCTATTTGTTTGTACCATAATATTATCCTTCAAATAGCTCAAACTCATAGATAATGACCTATAAGGTACCACACCTCCTAACACCTTTCCATCAGTGGATCAGTATGTGTACATCATGGGATTGGGGGAAGATGAATTCCCTAGTCACAAAAACAAAAGGAAACAAAATAAAAAAGGGCCACCTAGTGAAAACCTCCCTAAGGCACTTTGTGACTTAGAAATAGTTTAAAAAAAGGGCGTATCTGATAGTGAAAACCTCGAAGAGGCACTAGAAGATGGGGATGTTAATCTTCCCCTTGTTAGAACTCACTTATTTGGTCGATCATCTATCCTAATTGAAGAGACACAAGTCGTAAACTTGGGAACATAAGAGAACCCCAAGATCACGTATATGGCTAAGGCAGTATCAGAAGAAGTAAGTTCTACCATCATCAATCTCATGAAAGAAGGAATCATCAATTTTTCTTGGAAATACTCAGATATGCTCGGCCTTGATCCAACTTTAGTGGTACACCACCTAGATTTTTGTCCTAGCGCAAAGCCTGTTAAACAAAAGCTCAAAAAAATGCACCCTCAAGTGGCCCTCCTGGTGAAGAAAGAATTAGAAAAGTTTTTAGAAGCAGGTTTTATCCAACCGATCAAATATTTCGACTGGATCTCTAATATAGTCCCAGTTGCTAAGCTTAGCAAAGACATTAGGATTTGTATGGACTTTTGAGATCTCAACAAAGCATGTCCAAAAGATGACTTCCCCCTACCAAACATTGATATGTTGGTCGAACTCACTGCAGGAGATAAGATGTTGTCTCTTGTAGATGGTTTCTCTGGCAACAACCAAATCAAGATTTCCCCTGAGGAGCAACACAAGACCGCCTTCACAACACCCTGGGGTACATTCTTTTATAATGTCATGCCCTTCGGCCTTAAAAATGTGAGGGCAACATACCAGCGAACTATGACAGTTATCTTCCATGACCTTATCCGCATAATCCTGGAAGACTATGTTGATGATCTCTTAGGAAAATCTAAAAAAAGAGAAGAGCACCTGACCATCCTCAAAAATATCTTTGATCGCCTAGAATAGTATAAATTACGCCTCAATCCAAAGAAATGTGTGTTCGATGTCATAGCCGAAAAACTCCTGGGGTTTATCGTCTCCCATAGAGGAATTGAGGTTGATCCCACTAAGGTTAAAGCCATCATGGAAATGCCTTTACCCCATAATCTAAAACATCTTAGAAGCCTACAAGGTAAGCTCCAATCCATCTATAGATTCATTTCTCAACTTGCCGATAAATGTCAATCATTCTCACACCTGCTCAAGAAAGACACTGCATTCAAATGGATCCCACAATGTTCACTTGGTTTTGATTAGATTAAGGAATAATTGGCTCACCTGCCTATTCTCATGCCACCTATCCTAGGAAAACCCCTTCTCCTCTATATTTCAGCTACTTCTATGGCATTGGGTGCATTATTGGCACAACATGATGAATCCTCCAAAGAACGAGCAATTTACTATATCAATAGGACTTTGGTCGGTTATGAGCTCAATTAGTCTCCAATGGAAAAGGCCTACCTAGCCGTCATCTTTAGCTCCCAGAAACTTAGGAACTACATGCTCAGCCATCTAGTCAAGCTCATCTCCAAAGTTGATCCCCCAAAATATATTTTATCAAGATCAACATTGATAGGTCGCATGGCTAAATGGGTCATACTACTAAGAAAATTTGATATAGAGTACGTGGACCAAAAAGAAATCAAAGGCCAGGTTATTGTGGATCAATTAGCTGATGCTCCACTGGTTGATGCCTATCCTTTAGAGACAAATTTTCTAGATGAAGGAGTCTTTGCAGTGTCGGAAGCCACCAAATGCACATTGTATTTTGATGAATCCCACACTAACAATGGATCAAGAGTAGGAGTATTGCTCGTCACCACCCAAGGTGAATATATACCCAAATCATTCAAACTTTCTTTTCCCTGCACCAACAATATTGTTGAGTCTGAGGCTCTCCTCATAGGCCTTAGGATTGTCATTCAATGGCGTATCTCACACTTGCATGTCTTTGGTGACTCTCAATTGATGATCAAATAATTCAATGATGAATTCCTCACAAAAGATGACAAGTTATTACCCTACAAACACATGGTGGACGACTTCAAGAAATATTTCATCTCCATCCAGTTCGACCAAATCCCCCGGATACAGAATAAAACAGTTGATGTCATGGCCACTATTGGTTCCCTTTTCTATATGCCCAGAGATCGTACCGAATGCGAGTTTCTAGCAGAACAATTGTTAATCCCCGCACACAACATTCCTGAGAGCAAAATGGTCTATGACATTGTAGGTCTTGAATCCCCTTGGTACCAAGATATTTACACTTATCTTTGTGACACTACCCTATCATCTAACCTCAAAAGAAACCAACAAAAATCATTTATCCAATCCACTGCCTGCTACACCATTATCAATGATACACTTTATCGACGTGGGTATGATGGAACTCTCCTTTGATATTTAGACTAAACCCAAACTCACACCGCATTAGCAGAAGTGCATAGTGGTATTTATGGGGCCCATTCTAATGGTTTAACCTTAGCCAAAAGGATTCTAAGAGCAGGGTATTACTAGCCTACGATGGAATGTGAGGCTTGCGAGTTTGTCAAAAAGTGTGTTCCTTGTCAGCAACATGCAGATTTGATTCACACCCTGACACAAGAGTTAAAACCTATCACGACACCTTGGTCATTTTCAGAAAGGGGTTTTGATTTGGTTGGCAAGATCTACCCTCCATCCTCCGATGGTCACACCTTCATTATCATAACCACTAAATACTTCACCAAGTGGGTGGAATCCATACAACTCACTCAAATCACCAGTGTTCAAATCTCTAAGTTCATCCTCTACCATATCCTTTGTAGGTATGGAATCCCCTCCACCATCATCATTGATAACAGAAAGCCATTCAAGAATAAGTACATGAAATTCCTCTGTGAAATGTATCATATCCAACATCGCTAGTCTACCCCATATTACCCCTAGGGTAATGGAAAAGTAGAGGCAAGCAACAATACATTGATTAAAATAATTAAGAAGATGGTCAATAGCACTGGTCCAGATTGGCATCTCCACCTCCATCCTGCCCTTTGAGCCTACTGCACGTCCATCTACACCCCCACCGATGCTACTCCATACTCCCTTGTTTATGGCATCGATGCCATTTTTCCAATCGAAGTTGAAATCCCCTCACTTCGAATATCACTCAATAATCTCATCACTAACGAAGACACCCAAGTGGCAAGACTTGCGGAATTGGAATTGTTGGATGAAAAACGAGTCAAGGATTATAACCATATACAAGCCTATCAGCACCGGCTCAAAAAAAGTTATAATAAGAAAGTTTGCCCTTGTCAATTCAACGTTGGTGACTTAGTTCTCAAAGAAAATCAGCAGAATCAGAAAGATCGAGATAAGAAGGGTAAGTTTGAAGCTAATTGGTTAGGCCCTTATGTCATCACCACCAAATATGGTTCTGGAGCATACAGGCTATCTACCCCTAAAGGAGAACCCCTAGAAGAACCCATCAACATCATGCATCTAAAGAAATTCTATACTTAGGTTAGCTGGGGTATCCTTCCTGGTAAAATCTCAAAAATATAAAAAAAAGTAAAAAATTATCAAAATAAAAAAAAATAGTAAAGAGAAACAATTCATCCTATGGTGAAAACCGCCCCTGTGTGGCATCTTGGATACATACGATCAGTGAAAACTTGGCAGCAAACACCTTTCGTATAGGGATTAATCATTATCTAGCTCACATCCTAATCCCTTTATGATTTATCCATCCAAATCTCAATATCCTTATCCTCCCATCAATCCTATCCTGTCATCTGCTTGTATCCCTTGGACACTTGGTATATTTCTAGTTGAGCATTGGACGAACATCATCTGCTATCCAACATCTTGAGCTTCTATCCTAATCTGAGCTTGTTTGTCATCTCGACACTTTGGTCATCTCCATTTAGGATCATCCATCGTTTCTGTCTCCATCTAGATCTCATCTCGTCTTTAGCGAACTATGTTGCCCCTGTGCTTTCACGTAGGTAAGGCTGATCATTTGATCCACCCTTGGGGCTTTGTTTTGTCTTTCCTAATTGTTTTTCCATCTTTGGTGAACTACATTTCCCTTGTTCTTGCACGTAGGCAAGGTCGATCACTTGATCCGCCCTTAGGGAACTCTATCCTCCATCATCTGCCACCATTTTTCCACTTTCTGATCTTAACCATCGTTGGTCTTTTGTCCTTTTAAAACTATGTTGCCCCTACGCTTGCACGTAGGCAAGGCTGATCATTTGATCTGCCCTCGGGGCTTTTCTTTTCTTTTCTTGGATTTTTCTTTTGTGGTCAGTTTATCTTATCATTGTCTCCCTTCATCTATCTTCATCATCCTCTTTTTGCTTTTATCAAGGTCTTTTCCTGAACTACGAGGGCTTTGCACATTCACATAGGCAAGGCTGATCTTTGATCAACCCCTGAGCCCCTAGGTCTATAGGGTGAGTCAGTCTTATGTCATGTTGTCAAGGTATGTCATTATCTCGCTGGTACCTCACAAATGGAATCCATTTGTATCACGAGATTTAATTAGTTTTTGAATATCATGCATCATTAATCGACCATTTAGCTTAGTATCCATCTTTGGTCTCAATAGGATGTATCCTTCCTAACAAACCGCATCAACCCCATCCATCATCTTGATCCTATGGCAAAGAATGTTTTGAAATTAATTGCAATCTTCTGATGCTTTTGGTTTTTGTTTATCATTTGAGCTCCCTATCATCACTCATCAAGGCCATCATAATATCTCATATTATGATGTGTTTTTGACTTGTTTACATAGGGGCATATCTTGTTTTTAATTTTGCTTGTTGTTTTCCTGGTTGTCCCATGTAGTACCCACCAAGACCCCTAAGGTCTTGCATTACACTGGGACATCCTTATGTGCTTGTGGTTATCCCAATACCTAGCCCGACTGAAGTCATCACGACTTTGGGGTGTTGGGATGGCCTTCTTGTTTGTTGTGTTTGTTCATGCATTCGACACTAATCCACCTTGGTCCATATACCATGATAACAAGTGTCTTATGCTATAGCAAAAACTAGTGCTCTGAAGATGACAATTTTCATTATGATTGCATTTCATTTTTATCCTCCATTGCGTTCATGTATTCTTCATCCCTTCTTTTCCCCTGACCTAAGATTTTGGATTGTGCAAACAATGATTCCCTCCACCTTTCCCCTTTCTTCAAGAGTCCTATGGTTATTTATAGGTGCACTCACACACCCCTCGCTTTCTTCACTTCCATCATTATGCAAGCCCTTATTTGCATCACATTGCATTTTACATTCTTATTCTAGGCTCATTAAATTGCATTACATAATCATTTAAGTTGGGTAGGTTAACCTATGCATCTTAACATTCATTCATATCATTAGGTTCATTACCATCACACACATTAAAAATCATGCATGTCATATTAAATCTTCCACAATAGCAATAGTCATAACATCCATAACATTACAACCATTAGATATCATGCATTCATAAATAACCATCATAACATCATATAGGGATAAAAATCATCCACTGCACCCTGCATCATAGAGATTAGACATCCTGCATATCATAATAATCATTCACACAGAAGTAATCATAAGTCATCCATCACATCATGTGTCATAAATGTTAGGCATCAACATAATCATTATAATCATACATCCATATAGGCATAATCATTAATCCATACATCACATCATCCATCATAAAATCATAAATATACAAACACGCATAGATAGGGTCATCCAACATATACATGATGTCAATAAGGGTTGTCGCATATCATATCAAATCACCAAGATACAATATCCATCATGACATCCATAATAATTTCCATCATAATAAAAAATACATATATATCATCTGTCATAAAAAATAAAGTGCAAATACACGGCTATGGATCTACTCTGATCTCTGCTACTTTGTACTATATCCCATCCTGCACCTATCAAAGGTTTGGATCCTTTCCATCTATTCCTTTGAACCATGAGCTTCCCACATTTGATCTTTGTGGAGACTTGGGTATCGGCCCTCTACGAGGGGGGGGTCATCTGAGAGCCACTAAATCCTCAAGTCTGTGTCCCCAATGTCTGGGATGGCACAGGCATCTAAGGATCTCATCACTCAAAGTGAAACGTGCGTTGCGACAAATATGGAACCACCTGCTGAGAAGAGATCATCCAAAAGGATGCCTCTCTCATGTACTCATCTCTCTCTGCAGCATGACCCCAGATAATATTTTGCTCTTGTCTATATCTATCCCGATCTCAAATAATGACTCTCCTCTCCTTTGCCCATGCCCCCTATGCCCTCCTCAGCTGATCGATCTCCACCTACAATCGCTCTCTCACCTCCTCCACTGTTCCTCCCTCTGTGGCATCCCCCTCTCCCTATAGTCTTTGCACCCCTATCCCTGCTCCATCACCACCACTCTGTAGTATCACTACCTATACCCGTGCAACATCCCTCTCCACTTGCATAACCTGAGCCCCTACCTCTGCCTAGCCTCTCCCTCCTACACCCTATTGACCTGATGCCCTCTCTGCCCCCTGAACTCTCCTCCACTAGCCTCTCCCCCTCCTAGCTCTCATCTATGTTGCCACTCTCTGCTCATCCTCAAATCCCCACCCTAGTGCACCTGTAATTGGTACCTTTGGTGTAATCCTCGCCCACCAATGCTTGCTAAACCATCTATCATATTGAGGTGTGACTCCTACCTCCACAGATAAGACTCTAGCTACAATGTCATCCAATGCTCTCTGGAAAATCTCAGCACAATCGACTCCCCCATGGTCGCTCTCGACTAACCCAACAAAACATGTTTGGCCCCTGTAGAATATCCTGCTCAGTCCCAAACTATTTGGCCACTCGATTGGACCTGTGCATCTCCACTATGTGTGGCAACATCCCAACTATGAAGCACCTCATGTGGAAATAACCCCTATGTCTCCCCTCCTCTATCCTCCACCTGATAGTCTGCCAAAACATGTATGGGCACCATACTATGTCCTCCTCCTCTAGCTCATCTAACCTCTGCCTCCATCTTTCTAAAAGATTGAGGCCCTCATAATGCAAGACCCAACCATACTCGAAACCATACCACCAAGCCATGGGCGTTGCCTCATCTATTGTCCCCATCCTAACCACTCGTGGCTTGGCAACACTAATATGCTCCCATGCCCACACCTGCAATAGGGTCACTTGTGTCACACTAACTGCCCCTCGATAACACACCATATGCATGTCCTGATATAACTATGCTAATACGCATGTCCCCCATGCGAACTGCTCCTCCCTCCCCTCAACAATATGTCAAATAATCTCCATATATCTCAAGCTGTAGTACTATTCGCTCATGTTCGATAACAATAACCCACTGATAAAACCACATAAGTATAGTGGTTATGCTGGTAACCCCACTGCCAAACATCGATCCACATCCAACCCATGTTGAACAATGGGAAGGTTCTCACATCCAAAAACACAACCAAGGTCTAATCCAACTCCGCTCCTGTAGACCTCACCTCGCTCACTAGTCGACCTACTATAGGGAGCCTCAGAATCCGCCATGCATCCTCCAAAGTCACCATCATCTCCCTTGTTGGTAGGTGGAATATGGATGTCTCTGAACCCCAATGCTTTGTGAGCGCTGTCAACAATGCTCGATGCGCTCTCATTGTGGGATATCCTAGTAGATTTCGTAATCCGACCACCTCCAACGCATGGTGTTCTGCTCTGGTCATGGCCTCCATCGTTACCGCAATCACCTTGGACTGTATCTCTCACATTTGCAACACCTCAAGTCATTGCACCCATGCAATGACACTATGTCAGTCATTTCTCGCATCTCATATCCTCTTCTTTCCCACACGGATTCCTTTTCTCGCTATTCCCTCCCTTTTTCTATCTTTTCTTCCCTTTTTTTTTGTCATCTTCTTGTCGAGGCGCGATTGCTCCTCCTAGGGCACCATCGCACCTCCTGGGGCACTGTCGCCTTCACCGAGGTGCGATCGCCACCCCTGCCGAGGAGTTGTTGCCCCAGCTTGGGCAGGCTCACCCCCACTTGGGTGTGTCCACCCCTGGTGGGGCGCGACCACCTTGGCCCAGGTGGCACAGTCACCCTCACCCGGGCACGAATGCCTCAGCCAGGGTACAATCACCCTGATCTAAGCTCGGTCACCCCCATCAAGGAATGGTCACCCTGACCCAGGAGGGGCCACCCCTAGCTGGGGCCTGGTCACCTCTCAAGGGGCGAGGCCGCCCTTGAATTGGGGCGTCTCCACCCCTTACCTTTTTATTTTTTTGGGTAAACCCAACCTAGGTTGACCCCTGGTCAAGTCCGCCCTCTTTTGTTTTCCCCTTAACCCTTTCTTTCAAGCTTTTTTTTTTCTGATTCTTGCCTATTAATGGGGAAAATCCTTTCATCCCCTCCCGTCACTTCTACCGATTATTCTAATTACCCCATTGGCGAAATCCCATTTTCGTCCCGAACCCATTTTCCTAGCCTATCCGGAAAACAAATCCCATGTTTTAAAAATAGCATAAAAGTTAAACATTATCTAAAAAATGCTTAAAATCATACAAGGGGTTTTGACACCTAACCTGGCATGGCACCATGTGCGCGTGGAAGAATGCTCGTACCCCATCTACTCAGTGGGCGATCTGATCATCGTAATCAGTCGGCATCCTCGTCTCCTCCTTTTCTTCTCTCTCTCTCTCTTCTTCTACTGTCAAGTGTGCAAATGAGGAATAGTAACTCTCAAGTTACTATAAGTAATTTTCCCCCCATTTTTAAATTACTTTTAAGTGGGTGGTATTTTTTACTTTTTATTTACCCTTTTTAGGCCCTTATTAATCTCAAAACTTCTGCAGTCCGCCATTTTCACCTCGTGTGTCAGAACAACTCTGTTCAAAATGCCTACATCTCTCTTTGCATCCTCTAACCTAACTAACTTTTCCTATAGCCTCCCCCCCTCCACCTCGAGTCTAATAACCTCTGCCTCTGCAATCCTCAGTCTCTGCTCTATCATCTGGAGCCTCGCCTAGGCCTCCTCAATAATACGACTGGGTCCTTAGGTGGTACATATGGTATCATCACCAGAGGCTCCACCACCAAGATGCCCACATCCATCACATCATGTGTATCTCTCTCCTTGTGCACCTCTGTCTCTAGTATCTCGGGCTCCTGCTAAGCCCCAATCATCACCTAAACTCTCCTCAACTATCCCCTCTGCCCCACCCTCATTTGTCATCTCACCTCAGGCTCTTCTCTCTCCTCATGTATCTCCACCTCTCTCTCATTCAGAACCTGCTTGGCTCCATTCTCCACCCGGGCTCTCCTCCATTGTCTCCTCCTCCCCATTGTCCTCGTAGGTTGACCTGAGGTCCTTGCCATCTCCTACCCTATCTCTTATAGTTGTCCCTCCTACCTCATCATATCTACCTCATTTGGCTCCTGTTAAGCTCCCACATCTACCTTAGGCTCTCCTCTCATCTCCACATCCT
This sequence comes from Sequoiadendron giganteum, assembly GCA_007115665.2. Lineage (NCBI taxonomy): Eukaryota > Viridiplantae > Streptophyta > Pinopsida > Cupressales > Cupressaceae > Sequoiadendron > Sequoiadendron giganteum. Next base: position 185,841,503 of record CM021105.1, on the reverse strand, counting down.
ACTCCTCTCACACCACTTGCTCCCTCCTCAGCTGTCTCCTCCTCCTTGTTGGCCTCACTAGTTGTTCTGTGGCCCCTACCTCCATCTGGCCTCTTCCTCGTACACCCTACTGACATGCTACCCTCTCTACCCCCTAACCTCTCCTCCATTGGCCTCTCCCCCACCCAACTCTCATCTCTGTTGCCACTCTTTTCTCATCCACAGATCCCCACCCCAGTGCACCTGTAATCGATACCTCTGATGTAATCCTCACCCACCGATACCTGCTAAACCATCTATCATACTGAGGTGTCACTCATGCCTCCACCTCCCCTACAGTCCTCCCCAGATAAGACTCTAGCTGCAATTTCGTCCAATGCTCTCTAGTAAATATCGACTAACCGGACGAAACATTTCTAGCTCCTGCGGAATATCTTGCTTGGTCCCAAACTATCTGGCCACTCGATTGGGCCTATGCATCTCCACTATGCGTGGCAACGTCCTAACTATGAAGCACCTCATGCGAAAATAACTGATGTGTCTCCCCTCCTCTGTCCTCCACCCGGTAACCCATTGAAACATGTATGGCCACCATACTATGTCCTCCTCTAGCTCATCTAACCTCCACCTCCATCTATCTAAAATCCCAAGGCCCTCGTAATGTAGGACCTAGCCATACTCAACACCATACCACCAAGCCATGGGCACTGCCTCATCTACTATCCCCATCCTAACCACTCTTGGCTTGACAACACTAATATGCTCCCATGTCCACACCTGCAATAGGGTCACCTGTGTCACACTGACTGCCCCTCGATAACAAACCATATGCATGTCCCGATATAATTGTGCTAATACGCATGTCCCCCATGAAAATTTCTCCTCCCTCCCCTCGACAATATGTCAAATAATCTCCATATATCTCAGGCTGCAATACCATTTACTCCTGTCCAGTAACAGTAACCCATTGATCAAACCACATAAGTAGTATGGTAATGTTGGTACCCCCATTGCCAAACAATGATCCACATCCAACCCATGTTGATCAATGGGAAGGTCCTCACGTCCAAACAACACAACCAAGGTTTGATCCAACTTCACTCATGTAGACCTCACCTCGCTCACTAGTCGCCCAACTAAAGGGAGCCTCATAATCTGCCATACATCCTCCAATGTCACTATGATCTCCCCTGTTGGTAGGTGGAATGTGGATGTCTCTCAACTCCAACGCTCTATGAGCGTTGTCAACAATGCTTAATGTGCTCTCATTGTGGGATATCCCAATAGATGTCGTGATCTAGCCACCTCCAACACATGGTGGTATTCTCCAGTCATGGCCTCCATCATCACTGCAATCACCTCAAACCATCTCTCTTGCATCTGCAACACCTCAAATCAATGCACCCATGCAATGACACTATGTTAGTCATTTCCCGCATCTCATATCCTCTTCTTTCTCGACCCCAGATTCCTTCTCTCGCTATTCCCTCCCTATTTTTTAAAATCTTTTCTTCCCTTTTTTTTATGTCCTCTTCTTGTTGGGGCACGACCGCCCCCTCGAGAGTGTGACCGCCCTCGTCGGGGTGCGGTGGGGTGCCACCACCCCTGCCAAGGCACAACCACCCCAGCTCGGGCGGGGCCACCTCTGCTGGGGCACGCTTGCCCCGGCCTTGCCAGCGCCGCCCCCACTGGGGCGCGCCCGCCCCGACCCGGGTAGCACCTCCTCAGCACGATCGAAGCCGCTCCCGTTGGGGCATGGTCACCCCAGCCCGGGCAAGGCCGCCCCTAGCTGGGGCATGACTACCCCTAACTGGGGCCCAGTCACCTCTCAAGGGGTGGGGCCACCCCTTAATTGGGAATGCCTCCACCACTTACCTTCTTTTTTTTTTGGGTAGACCCAACTCGGGTCGACCCCAGGGCAAGTCTGCCCTATTTTTTCTTCCCCCCGACCCTTTCTTTCAAGCTTGTTTTTTTGATTCTTGCCTTTTAATGGGGAAAATCCCTTCCCCCCTTCTCATTGCTTCTACCGACTATTCTAACTACCCCATTGGCGAAATCCCATTTTTGTCCCCAACCCATTTTCTTAGCCTATCCCGCAAACAAATCCCATGTTTTAAAAATAGCATAAAACTTAAACATTATCTCAAAAATGCTTAAAATCACACAAGCAGTTTTGACACCTAACCTAGTGTGGCACCATGCGCGCGTGGAAGAACACCCGCACCTCATCCATTTGGTGGATGATCTCATCATCGTAATCGATCGACATCCTCATCTCTTCCTTTTGTTCTCCTCTCTCTCTCTCTCTCTTCTTCTACTGCCAGGTGTGCAAATGAGGAATAGTAACTCTCAAGTTACTATAATTAATTTTCCCTCCATTTTTAAATTACTTTTAAGTGGGGGGTAGTTTTACTTTTTATTTACCTTTTTTAGGCTCTTATTAATCTCAAAACTTCTGTGGGCTGCCATTTGCACTCCGTGTGTTAGATCGACTCTGTTCAAAAGGAAAACCTACCTAATTTTTTGAGCTCTCTCTAACCGTATCCTCCATTTCTTCATATCGAGAAATCATCTGGGGCCCCCTTTTTCTGCCCCCGTCACCCTCTCGAGGGGGCATACCCTACCATTCTCACCCATTCCTCTACCATGGTCATTTCCTTGCGAGATCAGGGAATATCTATTCATTTCCTTTCATTTGGGTAGCTCACATACTTTCTCCCATGTTGGGGCATCACTTTTCAGTCACTTCTTCTATAGAGTCAGCTGCATTTTCTTATCTTCAAAATACTGTTATTCTAACAATATTTTGAAGAGGGGCAAAATTTAGTCATCTAAATTCAACCACTTCCATATGGCCAAATTCGTATCCTTATGCCTCTTTGACATCAATATTAATTAATATATTTATTTAGTTAATATTTCACCTTCTGCCTAAGGTTCCTAAAGTATTTAATTTAACAATTAAATAATTTATCCTTTATCCTTTCTTCTCTAAATTAAATAAACATATCAATTATTTAGTTTAGTCATTTCCCCCTTTTTTGAATTTAAATCAATTTTAAATTCATCTTTTTTCTCTCTCCTTGTCACATCTCCATAACCCCTCTTCTAATCTGGGTTAATTTAATTAATCCATCATTAAGATGTGCACCATTTAATCAAAGATTAATGTCATCTCCTCCTACATTTCCCACTTTCTTCTAATCCCTCATTAATTTGCTTAATCATGTATTTGCACAATCTTAATCTAATCCCCTTACTACATTTAGCATGCCTTTTTTGGTCAACCTTTACATCTTCCATATTTGGCATAGGTTCTCTTCCCCATGTGAATTTAAAATTCACTCTTTATTCCTCCAAGAATTTCCCTCTTCCCCATGAATTTAAAATACACTTTTGATTCCTCCAAGGAATATCCTCTTCCCCATGTGATCATTGAAAGGTCACATCAAGTCACATGGAAGCCAAGAACCTTCCATTAAAAGGGCCTTGTTTTATCCACAAGGCACTTTTCAGCCTCCTCCATAAGAACCTTCTCTTATCCATAAGGTGTTTATCATATGAATTGAAGATTCATATTTATTATCCCAACCACCTTATCCCCTCCAATCATGTGAATTAAATATTCACATTTATTTATCCAACCAATTATCTCTTCTCCATGATGATTTTTTTAGAAATACTAAAATTCCTCATATGTCACTTTCACCTTCATTTGGGGACAAGAGGTTATTTTTTGAGGAAATTCTCTCATCCCTTGAGGTACTTGAAAAGTACTTGTCCTTCCACCACATCATTTGTATCTTGTCCATCTCACCCTATCCCTTGGACAAGTCACCCTCCACATGTCAAGATGTGAGGGCTTGTGCATCCTCAACTCACCACAACCCTCCATCCTAACCATGGTGACTCAATCCTAACCATTGAATTCTCTAGAGAATTCAATTTCCTCTATAAATACCCCTCCTCTTCCTTCATTAAGAGAGTTAGAGACCATAATCATTTTAGCACCCTTATGCTCTTGAATTGCCAAGCCATTTTCAGGCCATTTTAGAACTTGCATTAGCTCATTTTTCATTGCATTCATATTACTCATTTCATCACATACTCACTTTATATCCATTCTCATCCCATTTCCATCCAAGGAGCACACACATCTAGCTACATCAAGGGCCAACCAAAGGACAACACGGGTAAAAGGTATATTTCATTATTTTGTGTTATTTCCTTTATTTGTGTTAAACGTAGATCAATAATTGAGGTGGTCTTGTGTTTTCATATTGCATTCATAGTTAGATTTTCATTCTTAGGTAGGAAAAATGCATGCACACAAGGGCCTAGTAGTTTATTTTTAAAATAGCTTTAATATTATAAAGCTAAATCAAATATTTAACTTTACATTATTTTAATATTTGAAAAGGTGGTTTTTTGAGGAGACATAAGGAAGATTTGTAAAAAGGTAAATAATTTAGCCTCAGTAAATGTGATTCCCAAGTGGGAGATATAAGGGGGAATTTGAAATTAAATAAATTATTTTATTTTCCCAAGAGGGGTGTGGGTTTTGGAGGAACATATGGAATGCTTATTGTGAGCTAATTTCAACTCATGCTTGGAAAATATTTTGAGGAGCAAGTTGAAATAGTTGCTTTATAAGGAAGAAAACCCTTACAAAGGTCATCCACTTCGATTGTGGAAGATCATTCTTGGTGGATTTTCATAGGAAAATTCATTTAGAGTTATTTAGAGCTCTATTGATCAAATTTTGTTGAGACTGCAAGGGGTTGAACATATCATAAATTTGTGAGAATATTGAAGAAGGATGAATAATAGATTGGAGGCACTATTTCTAATTTTAAAAATTATTCATTTTTTTCGTCCTACCCCTCCTAGTCAGGTTGTATATCTTCCTAGAGGGATGTGTGAAGTGGGAGCCCTAGCACCTAGTTTTGGGGTTGCTATTTGGAGGTTGTATGGGCATGTTAACTAGAGGAACACTTAACAACCACATTGAGTGTGAGACAACAGGGGTTTGGGGTCATTTCAAGTTATTTATCAAGTTGTAGTTTGTTGGTTGAAGAAATTTTTTTATCTAATTTATAATAATAGTCAAATGGTATGTTAAAATACAATATTAAATGAGTCATAGTCATTTATATGATCTTTAGACTCTATTGTAATGACTTTTCAACTGTTGCAATTAATTTGGAATAATTTTAGTTTGTAAACATACTTGAATGGTTGATGTTATTGCTCCTTATTTGTAAAAATTGTATTAGTTATTGTTTGTGATTTATCTATTTGTAAAACCTCAAAAAATTGCAACACATATCAGAAGCAAGCAAACAAAAACTATAGGGCGTATACTAAACACTATAGAAAAAAATATTGGTAAAGTTTATAAAAAATAAATCATAGACGAAAAGGAAAAATCAACACGATAAGATGTAAATCAAAGGAAGAATTTCTTCATGTTAATCATGCACTAGAATATGATGTGCATATGCAAAGAAAGGTGAAGCTTGCTAAATCTAGAGGTTCAATTCTAGCTCAATTTGGAAAGATAATGGTAGGAGCACAAATGGCAAAAACTATTCAGTTGAGTGTTATTTTTCACATTTTCAGCAAAGAGCATCTTATGATAGACTACCCAAAATATAATAATTTCTTATATTTTGAGCATTTGTAACTTTCCTAGCATGCATTGGTCAACAAAATGTGAATGGGAATGAAAAAATTGTCTTACTAAGGTGCAAAAAAAAATCACAGGAAAAAATAAGCATGAACTTTTATTGCATTATCTTTACATGAAGTTACTACAATAAATACTAATTCTTGGGTATGTATGCACGTGTATATCATACACAAACATGTCTACCAACCTCATCTACTCTATGTTTACAAAATATATCACAAAATCTATTTGAACTAGTTAAAAAATATTTGAATGAAATTAGAGGTATGGATATTTTCACAATTTCCTAAGAGTTGGTGTATAGGAGATGATGGAGCTTCAGTAATGAAAGGTTATAGAAATAATCTATGTAAACTTAAAAGCTATTTGTTCACCATACATGATTGTCATTCATTACATGTCCCACAAAATTAATTTAGCATTTAAAATTATAAGCAAATTTCCTTTAGTATTAAAAGTCAAAAATCTAATCTACGAGCTCTACTTATACTTCTATCGAAATCCAAAATAGTTTGTAGATTTAAAAAAAAAAATGAGGAATAACCATAGGAAACAAGCTTCTTAAGGAATGTTGATACTAGATGGATCTTTTTGCATGAACCAATACATTTTTTTTTAAAATATCAATCCTTGATTGTATTAATACACGAACATCACCACACAATAGACAAATCTCTTGACCTCTTACATAGGTAAACAATATAAAGACACTCTTAAGTGTATTTGGTCTTCTCTCCATCGTGGAATAAATGAACAATCTTGAAAAAATCCTAAGCAAGAATTGTGTATAATATAGCAAACTACAGAGAACATGCCTCACCCTCAATAATTTATATCTATCAAGTTCCTAATTTATAATTCTAAAATTTTGTAGTTGGAAGTTCATTATAGATGTGAATAATCTTGATAGTTTTTTTACAATTTAATGTAAGTGGGGAGTTATCTGTCTTTGTGCATGGATTTTTTGTACCAATGCACTATTATACGATGGTCAGACACTCTACCAAAGAAGTAACTATTACAAAGGAAGCTTTTAAAGATATTGTAAGTACCACTTTAAAAGGTGTTGCAAAATCTCTTTACTCAGATATTATAGAATGATTCCCTCAAGATGAACTAGTTGAAGTCATTTTTGTTGTGCATCCTCAATTTTGGGTCCACCATCAACCAAATGATTATCATAAGAGGATAAGTACTTTGATTGATCATTTTTCTAAAAGTTCAAAATTTAATGGATAAAAAATAAAATAAATTATAAGTGAATCTAAGCTTGTAGAGAAATATGTCTATTTTGCAACAAATAAGATTGAAAATTTTGATGCCATGCAAAATCCCATGCAAATTGAATCAATAACAAGGTTTTTGGGAACCTTGAGTCAAAAAAATATTGTGTGATTCAATATCAAAATATTTTACTTGTTGACTTATGTCTATGACCAAAGTCATAGTATGGACTAAATATGTTAGATCCAAATGAAATTAAACTATATTTAATCCCCCAAGCAATTATCCCAATGAGATATTCGAAATTCCAAAGACTAAGAACCCATTAAACTAATCATGAAAAACATAAAAACATAAAGGAAAACCTATTCTAAAACCTCAAATCTTATCCCATTGGGGGAGTGGTGTCGCATTGATGTGGAATGATGACCCTTTACCAATCCATTGGATAATATGAGTTGTTCCAATCGATATTATTGATGAAAACTAATGAAATTGATGAAACATGGTATAAAACTAGTTGAACATCATCAAGATGAGTTATAAATGCTAAAATTCTTGATGGAGATGGATGCAATCTATGCTAAATGGAAACAAAGTTCAAAGATGCAATTCATGGATGTGAACTATACTAAAAATGGATGCAAGCTAAACTAAAATGGAAGCCATTAATGGATGCTTAACCTAGTATAGATGGAGATTAATCTAAAATGATAACAAGTGCTAAATATGGATGCAAGTGAGTATGAAATTTCAACAACATAAATTTTCTATCAAAATATGGTTTCATTGTTAGAATCCAAGATCACCTGCATGCAATAACCTATTACATGCAAAAGACATTCAGAACAAAACAAGATCTGTAAACCTCAAAGTGTAAAATGCATTATCAGAATCTCAATTATTACAAAGAGATCAATCCTTATGAAGGAGATCAAGAAACCCTAAAAGGGAAACCCTAAATGAAACCCTAGTGTGCACACTTAATAATTAATCAATTATTAATGTGCCTAAGTTTAGCTTAAGCAACTAGAGGAATAAGTGACTTAATTAATTAACGAGTATGATGTAATTAATTAAGCGTAATAAATTATTACTCTAACATTCATTTCTCTCCAAATGATGAAGTATTTATAGGAGAGAAAATGAATAATCGATGGTCAAGATGAAAAAGATCAATCAATGGTCAATATGGAAGCAAGGTTGAAACATGGATCAAGGATTCTCATCAATGAATGAGAATAAAAGATCACATGGATCAAGGAAAGCATCAAGGGTTGAGAATGATTCAAACAAACATAGTTTGTTACAAAGTTTGTTTGAAAACAATCATTCCCTTTTTGGAGCCAAATAAAAAAATATTCCTTTCGAATATTCCCTATGCAAGTGGATGGGAGGGGAAATTAGCAATTTAGTAATTAAAACTAAATTTTGATTGTGCAAGATGAGGAATAATAGTATATCTATTAACTAATTGACTTATTTAACGAAAAAGGGGTGAGTGACATTTAATTAAATTGTTTAGATTATTTAATAAAATGAGAGGAGATAAAGGAAGGGGTTTAAATTAAATAGTTTGCATTATTTATTTAAACAAGATGAAATGTTAGTGTGAGAGGGTAGGAATAAACCTAATTAGTTTAATAAATGGAAATGAAGTATTTAATTTAATCAAATAGGTGAAAAGAGGATGAAATTCAGGATGAAACAATGTTAGTGATCAAATTCAAGTGTGTAGTACCATTCAAGATAATTTTAAGTGTCTATATTTTTCCCCTCTTTGAAGCGAGGTACTTGTTACATTGGTTCAAAGACTGACGCTTTTTGGATTAATGTTGTTGCTCAGATAAAAGAATAAAAAAATAATTATTTTTGGGATGCCCCAATGGAAGGAATTAAGTTGGTACCCTGCCCCCTCGAGAGATTGGGCAAAAATTTGGAATTTTGGGTTGATCTCTCGGGAAAGGTGAAATATCAATGCAAGTGCAAAAAAGTTGCTCCGGGTCACAAAAATAAACTCAGAAACACAAAAAATGTCTCAAAATATGCCCCATGGCTCAAGAATCAGTGAAACATGCTAAAAACCTTAGCTACACTCTCAAATTAGGGCAAAAACCCTTATTTTTAAGCATAAATAAGTGCTAAAGGGTAATTTTTAATTCATTTATGCATTCACACTTTGAGATTTCTTGTGATATTTGATTTGACCTTCTGATGAAATGGTGCATCGTGTGCTTCCATGACACATCACTGAACGAGTTTTAGAGTACTAGCTACCTCTAGGCACAAGACCACCAATATGCAAAGAATTTTTTTTACTGTACTTTGATTTTTTCATGCATTTATTAGGCATTGAAGTTAGGTCAAGGTTGGTGTCGCTATATTGTGACACTTTTAGGAATTTCAATGACGTTTTTGGAAATTATGGAAATTCCATTGTAAATGGTGACACTTCCCAAGATTTAGTATTAGGGTTACAAATGGATTATAGCGACTTGAATTCACTTGCCGACGTTAGGCAGGATTTGGGTAGGGTGATGCTAGGAATTATGGCAATGCCATTGTCTAGGGTGACACTTCCTTGGATTTGAACAAGGGTGACAATGTTTGGAAAAATAATTATAGCGACACTATTGTAAACAATGATGCCATTGTTTATTGGGGTGCAAAAGCTTCAAACTTTGTTGAGTTTAGCCAAATCTTGATGTTGCTTGCATCGTGAATGCAAGAGGTTGTCCAGCCACTTATGTCTCACAAGAATTGGCTCAGATTCTTGGAGTTGGAGGTCTTGGAAGACATTTGAAAGGAGCATCTTAGGGAGATCAGGCTTTGGTTTATCGTATATATGCCCATGGTGAGGACACATCTAGCGATGATGACAATGTTGTGCGACTGATGGCATAATGAGACCTCGTACTTCCACCTCCCCACTAGTGGGGCGACAATTACTTTGGAGGATGTGTGGAGGATACTATAGTTTCTGATCCATGAAGATCGAGTTACTTATGATACTAACTCTAGATACAATGCATACCATGAGGTTCTTTGTTAGGACAATATTGTCTTGGCGAACTCATAGATTGATCTTGAAATATACTGAGGACATTCACCGACATTAAGATTGATAGTCGGTGCACTAAATTTAGAGATAGTTGCCCCAAATAGGTGAGGCAAAGGATTTAATCTTAGCTAGGGACTAGCATGGCATCAGATGATCTATAGGCGGACACTCTTCACGTGGGGTCTAGTGATGTTGGCCTCACTTTACCATGATATGCATCAATTTGTATATTTCCAAGGTAGATTTATTGGTGTCGACATGACTTTTCTACACATCTGGGCATGGGAGTATATAGCTATGCTTAGACCCATTATTCATATGGTGGATGTAGATCTATTTGAGCCCGTAGTGTTTCAATACAAGGGATAGATTACATTGTAGCACATAGGCTCATTGGGGATCCCATACTGGCAATGCATCATTGATGATATGACAGTATTTAGATAGAGGCCATGGCTACAAATGTCTAATTGGTACCATGATCATCAACGTCTCTTCTTTTCTCGACAAACCTGATACATGTAGGGTCACAAGAACACTATAATCTTGTGGTACCTACTAGATAGAGTGGCTCGATAGTTTGGAGAGATGCAAGATGCATCGACAAACGACTATATTTCTATTTTTGTGAAGATTGTCAGAGAGGCAACATGGGGCCAACAAATTGATCCACGGATGGCCATTGATGAGTTTAGACAACTTGCATCCAAGCCATGGGTATACAATCAAGGACAGGCAGACGCTAGGACCACTTAGACATACGATACATGGTTTGTGCCTTCCCTACGACTTATAGATCCAATAGGGGTACCTCCACGAGGGAGGCCTAGGGGGAGAGGCAAAGGTAGGGGTAGAGGATAGGGTCAGTAGGATCAACCGACTAGATAGGATGGATATGACTAGGTAGTGGGATAGGTCCCATAATAGCCTCCCCAGTAGCAGCCACTATCGGGGCCAAACCCTTGGGATGCACAGATTCAAGCCCTCACTGCCGAGAGGGATCAACTTAAGTATCAGGTGTAAATATTGATTGGGGAGCGAGACCATGAGTGTTAGCTCCAACAGGACATAGATATTCAACTGGTTGAGGAGACTAGCAGGAGGTGACAATTGGAGGTTGTCATAGTGGAAGCTCAAGGTCGGGCCATGTCAATGCAGATGTATTGAGATGTGGTGGTAGAGTCCTATTATCGGACATTGTATTATAGGGATGCTCCCCCAGAGTGTAGGCAACCAGATTTTTCACATAGGAGCCAATTTTAACCAATCATTTTAGGTGGGCAACCAATAGTTAGGCAACTTGGGGATCAACCACAACATGGTGATCGAGGCAGTAGTGGATAGCCTTGTTGCATGGACACTTTTTGGATATATATCTTGATTTATACATGTATACACATTCATTGGCTCATTTTTGATAGCCTCTTGTATGTGCACTTTTGATGATATTTACACACATTGATTCTAATATGTATCATGACATTCATTTTTGAGATATATATGAGATGGATCGATTTGACTTATGATGTGATTTTTTTATTTCATGTGATGTTATTTTGTATGGATGCAATGGATGTAAATGTTTATGTGATGAATGTATTTCTTTATTTATGCCATGTGATATGAGAACTGATGATGTGATGCTTATGAGATGATATGTATGACATGGATGCAATGGATGTTTCATTCTCTTTTTCAGTATCTTTCTATGACATGTGATAATATGGATATGCTTTTCTTTTTCATGTTTCCCATACATTAATGTAATTATTTATTGATAAGTAGGAGGTATTTTCCATAGTGTGTCAAATTATGATATTGCTATCAAGATTCAACCATGTAGTTTTACGAGTCAAACTCATTGACCCATGTTTCCTGAGTAGTGGTTCACAAGAACCCATCTCTCATAATAATGAACTGTCCACTTAGCACTCATTGCATATAGGTGATCCTCAAAGAGGTGAAGCACTGGGCCTTTCCGAGAGGTCACCCATCCTAGTAATACTCTAGCTCAAGCACACTTAACCATAAAGTTTCCTCCTAGGTTAAGCTCACTTAGATTGCAACCCCATGCTAGGATGGGTGATCTCCTGAGAAGGCCCAATGCTTCACCTCTATGAGCATCACCTAGATGCAATGAGTGCTAAGTGGACCATTCATTATTATGAGAGATGGGTTCTTGTGAATCACTACTCATGAAACATGGGTCAATGAGTTTGACTCATAAAACTATTAGTTAGAAAATTTCAAAACTATTAAAGTCAAAAGAAGATAGGATGTAGGGAGGATACAGGGAGGATGCATTATGATTTTGGTTGACTGTCATGATACCATGTTAGCATAAAAAGAAGATAGAATAATAAGATGAATGGATTGACCATTGATTTTGAGATTGATTTAGAATTCCAACAACTCCATGATTCAAGACTTTATTAGATTATGGTGATGAGATGGATGATGATTTTCTAATTTTTGGGATTGGGACTCTTTGTCATTCCTTATTTTTGATATACACATAGACACGATGCATCATGGTAGTAAGATCTAGGATGGTGTTGTATCTAGTGTGATGCACTTTGAATCTACAAATAGACAAGATAGTTCTATCTTACACCTTGACATACAAAAACCTCATCAGAAGTAGTTTAGAAGCTTAGAATATTTTAGACCAAAGCATATATGCAATAGTCAACAATCTACTCCAAACAAACTCCCTACACACAACTAAGAAAGTATGCACCAAGATATTTTACAAGAATACCCCACAAGCACAACAAACTAAAGACAATGATCAATGCCCCATTCCTTTCCCTCTAAATTGTCGATACATCATAGAGAGGTCCTTGAAATGGGTCAATAAGATAAATCATAAGAAAAGATCAACAAAAAATAGTCATTGTTATCTATATCTCTTACCAAAGGGTGTAGTGTGTATTTAATTAAATAACTAGGTTAATTTAATCAAATAGGCAAAAAGTTGATGAAATTCAGGATGAAACGATGTTAGTGATCAAATTCAACTATGTAGTACCATTCAGGACAATTTTAAGTGTCTACAATGTCAAATCATGATATTGGGGTCGATAGAGGATAAGAGATTTTTCAGTACATTTAGGTTTTTGAAATCAAAGATAAGAAATAAACTAGACAAGAACTTGGAAAATTACTTGAGGATATATACAACTAGTTATGATATTTGGAGTTTTCTTTTCAAAAGGTCACTCACAATCTTGAAGACCATATGTGAATGAAGAGTGTTGTACAACACTTCAAACCTTAATTGCAGTGACACAAATGATAGTGACATAATAAACGTTGAGATGCAGTTAAGCGGGCGTATATAAAGTGAAGAAAATAAAAACTAGACTCGGAGTCAAGACAACTCTCGATCTCATCATCTAAGTGAGGAGGTGAATTGGAAAATGCAATGGACTTGAGAGTTACTATATATTTATACTATAGTTTATGAATCATATTCCAAATGATCATTGATGATATTTTATATTGCATTCCATGAATCATATTGAATCAATTAACGTACTTATGTTTTCCACTGTTCTAATGTAGAATCTAAATTTTAAACATTTTTTTCAAATTAGTTATTAAACACATTTTTCAATTTTCATTAATTAATTAACATTATTAATAATTTCATATTTTTATTGTGTCATACTGATAAGTTTTACATACACTTAATGCTTAATAATAACAATAGCATATACAACATTAGTAATTGTTTAACATGTGTCTAGAAGTAGAAACTAAGCAATTAAATAATAAAAAATATTTGAATACATAATTCATAAATGAATTTGAGTTTTGTATTGATTTTAAAATGAAGGAATACATAGAGGCAATGCAAAAATCTTGCTTAAAAACAACTTTATATAGAGCTAAGTTGGAAACTCATATTATGAAATCATTGTATCAACTTTTGTAGCATGCTCCACTGTCCATTTTATGGAAGTGCATTTTTTTCTAACTAATAGTCTTTGACTTGAAATTTTATTAATAATTTATAATTGAAATTGAAACTTAACTTGAATGTTTCAATCAAAGTTGTATTCAAGGTTATCAATGGTTTGATAAAATCCAAAAAGCTTGCCTCATCTAGGTTCAAAGGAAACTGGTCCAAATCAGTCTTCCTTCTATCCTCCATCTTCTTTCTAAAAGAATCATTTACAATGAATCATTTTCTTAATCCAAGGGAAAAAACTAAGCTTTTTCAAGTTATCTACCTTTTTATGTAGTTTCTACATCTTTTTTGTAGTTCAATTCAAAAATTCCTCTATTTCACGTAGTTTCAAAGATTTTTGAATAATAGATGGCGTGTTTATTGAGACATCAATCTAGTTATGAATTCCTTGGGATATAAATTCATTATCATTGGACTTGTAGACTATTTACAAAATTTAATTTGCAATTTTCTCTCTTGAATTCATGCTTTTGTTTTTTTATTATAGGTAAAACAGGGTTTGAAGGGCCCCCGAAACCCTTTACAAAAAATACCACTACATTAACATATAATCAAAGACAAAGCGAGCAACCAACAAGCAACAAAAAACCAACAAAACACCAGCCAAAAAGAGGAATAGAAACAACAAGAGACTACAGGTTCTTCAAGATATCAGTCGCTTCCAAATCCCTGTCAATAATCCTTTGTTATCAACTATGCATTTTCTACGTATTTTGAATTCATGTTTTTGTTATCAACTACATATTTTCTACATATATTTTGAATTCACGCTTTTGTTATCAACTACGCATTTTCTAAGTTTTGTATTATGTAATGTCAAAGAATCAATCAATTCAAACAATTCACACAAATGATCAATCCTCCACATTATTTCCTCTCAAATATTTTATTTCATATCCCTAATTATTTTTCTACAAAATTCAGTTAACCTATTCTGAGAAGACTTTATTTCTTTTTCTACTTTTCTTAATTGTGCCAAGGACAGTGCAAAAAGTTGGCTCCACAAAAAGCTCAAAAAAGTGGAAGTGTTTTCCCTGATTTTCAAAATTTGTCACACTTTATCTAAAAATTTGAAGCACTTACACATTAAATCTTAAAAAATATTAGTAATATAAAATTTAATATTTTGAGTCTAGTTTCCAAATATATAATGTTTTTAAATACCCAGATGATACAAAATAATTTTTAATAGGCATGTATAATTTTTTTTTTCTTAAAAGTCGCTTTTTTAGGACCATACCATGCATGTGTACAAACACCATAATTTGACCTAAATAAAAGTATTTTTCAAAACCCTTTTGAGGAAAGATGTGTAACAACCTAAGATTGATGAGGATTTTTTTAATATATATTTTAATTAATTTTTTATTGGCCCTGATTGTTGTTTTTGAAAGCCAACGTGTACGAACACCATAATTTGACCTAAACTAATCATCTTTTTTCATTGTGTAGAGAATTATTTGAATATTGATATCATATAAATTTTTACAAAAAAAATAGTAGATACAAAGATTAAAAAAATAACAGTTAGAGATTTCAAGTTTATGGACCAGTTTGCTTAGAAATTAATTAAAAATAGAAAACATAAAAAAATACTTATTTAGAAACTAGACATTGTGACCTATAATGGGTTTTAATTTCATAAACCAATTCTAAAAAATACCATGAGCTATATTGCCAAAGTCATATATTTCTATTGGCATTGCCTTAGTTTTTTAGTTATAGGTCAAAGACTAAGGGCTGGGTTAGGTACAAACCTTTCTCGAGCCTAAAACCAAATCAAGAAGTGGGTTGCAATTTCATTTTTAGAGCAGGTACCCATTCTAAAAATGAAATGGGTACCTAATTTAAAATGAGTACCCATTTTAAAATAGAGTGGGTACCTATTTTAGGAATGAGATCCTGATCTAAGGCTCGAGATCCCATTGCTAAACGGGTACCCATTTTTTTGACATTTTTTGGCTGAAACTTCCCCTCTTCGTGGACCCAACTTCTTACACTTACTCGCTACCAATCTTTCAGTGGTTTTTCTCTCTTCCTCCACTTTTTGTTCTCAATGTTTTTCTCTTTCTTTCTGTTCATCCATATTGACTTGTAATTTATTTGATGAAGAATTGACTTTCATTAAGTTTTGTTTTAGTTTTTTTAAAGTGGTTTTTTTCATCATCATATTTCTTGATGCTCTCGTCTAACCTTTGCTTCAGTTCATTTAATTTCAATTTCACCTATGTTTGTTTATTTTCTTTGTTTGTAGATGTAGAGGCAATTTTTTATTTTTATTTTTAATTCATTGCTCTTGCTATCTACTTATTTTCTCTTTCTTGGGGTACTTGTTCCTTTCGACATTTTTTTCGCTGAAACTTCCCCTCTTTGTGGACCCAACTTTTTACACTTACTCTCTACCAATCTTTCAGTGGTTTTTCTCTCTTCCTCTGCTTTTTGTTCTCAATGTTTTCTCTTTCTTTTTGTTCATCCATATTGGCTTGTAATTTATTTGATAAAGCATTGACTTTAATTAAGTTTTGTTTAAGTTTTTTTGAAGTGGTTTTTCCATCATCATATTTCTTGATGCTCTCGTCTAATCTTTGCTTCAGTTCATTTAATTTCAATTTCACCTATGTTTGTTCATTCTCATTGTTTGTAGATGTAGAAGAATTTTTTTTATTATTATTTTTAATTCATTTCTCTTGCTATCTACTTCTTTCCTCTTTTCTTGTAAATTTTCTATTTGAATTTGTAACCTATTTTTATCTCTCTTGCTTTAGAAAGGATGTGTACACCACTTTGTTGTTCTTTTTTGATACATTAATTTTTTCAAAAACATTTAATCGAGGAAATTCCATTGGGATACTATTCATCTCAAATTTAGAGCAATGCATCTAATTCTCTAGTTTATTTTGAACTTTGGGAACAAAAATCATGTACTCCATGGTTTCTATATTTGGGAAATACGAGTAATATATTGGTTGTTGAAAGCTCTGAAGTTACAATAGATGTACTCTCTATCATTTTATTCATGTGTTCGTTATACAATTCTAATTTCTTTCTAAACTTGGCATTGTAATCAAAAGTTGGGGTTGCAGACATAATTGAATACTTGAATGTCAAAGGAGTACTTGCAGTGATGGGAACATATCTAATTATTTGAGATTGAGGATGCAAATTAGTCATTTTTTGTGCAATCACACTAACAACTAGAGTGGCACCTTTTTGAAAGTGGAAATAACCTCTTTGGAGTGGAAATTAAGGTACTAGTAGTTCGATTTGGACCTGTCATAATGCTTTGCTTCTTTAGAATTCCTTGATCATTGGGTCTTTGTGTAGTATCTTCTATTCTTGGCCTCTTGTGTGTAATTTTTTGTTGTATCACATGTTGACCACTACTAGTACTACTACCCATACCATTTCCACTAGCAACAATTTTGGTAATGCTAGATTTCACACCATATCCTAGTTGTGATTGTATCTTACCACAAGGATTTGAAGCTATAATAAAATGGATTGTTTCACCTATCCTTGTATGCCCTTGAGATTTCTTATCAAATCCAACAGCTAACAAATCTCTAGGTTTTCTAGGGTTTACCCCTATTGATGCCCAAATTCCTTGTCCTTTGGACCCCAAACCAACACCTTCATAACCCATTTTTAGGCTATGGTTTTTCCTAAAGTATATATTTATTTTTTGGTCTCACTTAAACCATGTTTTACTTTTCTTATATATTGTACACTTTGTTCCTCCCCATGATCATCAATTTCTTGAACTTTGAAGGGATGTTTTTTATTCCATAAATCGATAAAATCATCATCTTCCGAGATTTCTTGAAACATTGTAGTAGTTTTTGGTTCACTTAGATCCTTCCTCATAGACCAAAAGAGATTTTTTTTATGGTTCCCTATTTTTATCTATACAAGTTCTTTTTAGAGAATCTAGTATTTTTACTGAAGTAGATGGTCGACCACCTTAAAGATAAAAATTATCATACCTCATGATTGGATTTTTTTCTTCTCTTTGTGGGTGCAATGCCATTATTTCCACTGAAAATTGTTCAAAAGTAATACCTTTATCAACATCATTTTCCTCCATTACTATTTTGACCTCATCCCAAGAATTTTTGTTTTTTAATATTTCTAACGAGGGTTTACTTTGATGTTGAATTCTACTTGCAACATTCTTATTAGCCACAATCCTTGCTTTAATGATGTCACAGGGTCATACTGCTAGTGAGAGTTAGCATCAAAATTTTAAAAAATAAAATTTCATGTACCATAGTGAATTATTTTCTCAAATGTGAACCCTCCACATGAAAAGGGTAAAGAAGGAAATGCGTTCTTATTTTGTTGAGTAGAAAAATATAATTGATATGTAATCTCCATTTGTTGTACATATTTCAATGCAAAAACCCTCTTTGTCACATATATTGGAAGTTTGTAGGGCTCTACTCATGATCCACAAAATCTTAGCACAAAATATTCTACCATGAAGTACTAATCAAACAATTGTATTTATAATCTAGGTAATTTAGACATTGGAGTATTTTAATTTCTTGATACAATGGAGCCAAAAATTAGTCTACACAGTGATTATAGTAGTTCTTTTAAGTATCATGCATCCTTATCTTAGGGGTCCAATCATATAGTGGAGTCATTAATTTTGTGTTAGCATTCATATAAAGATAAATCTAAATCTTGTTGACCATAAAAATTCCACTAAGTTTGACTAGAAATAAATAACACAAGTCGTTGTGAAACTATATATCTTAGTGGAACCTCCTTTAATCATTAAAAATAAATTTTCATAGATTCTACAATGTGCTCAAGAAATTCATATTTGAAAAATAAAGTAACATAATATCTATATTAATCAAATAAAAAACGTGATGGGCGGGAGTTCTAGAGGAGAAGGCTTGTATTTGAATGTTGTTGTTGATGTGTCTATGGAGGTTGTTGTTGGTGCATCAGTGGAGGAGAATGGATCAAATGAAGACAAGGAGGATGCAAATGATGTGGTGGTTGAGGGTTTGCTAGTGGCGTTGGTGCTTTCTTTCCCTACCTTAGACTTTCCTACATTGGTTGTGGGCTTGCTAGTGGCACCAATACCTCCTCACCCTAAGGTTGTGGCTGTGTGCCTTCCAATCTCAATTTTTGAGGTCTTGGTTGTGGGGTTGGGCTATGGTGAGTTTTCTTTTGCAGTGCCCTCTTAGGTTCAAGCCTTGTTTTGCCAGTGCTCCTTTTTCGGGGCTTTCTCTTTGCTCAGTCCCTACTCTATCGGGCTTTGCTCCTCTAGTGCTCGTGGGATGTCTTGGTGTTGCAGATATTGGTGGGTCTGGAGGCTTGTCTCCTTGTTGCTTTCCTTGCAGTAGGTGATGGTGTGCATTAGTGTTTCTGAGGAGGTTCGGTGGTTGAATGGACTTTTTTCTGCTCCTATTCAGCATAGTAGGAGGGCTTGGATGCTCCTCATGTTGGTCTTTTCTCCTTCTTGCTTCTCCTCAGTTCTCCTTTGCTTATGCCTGTTGTTTGTTTGGTGGCTCTTTTGTGGGGGTTCTTGCTTCATGTGTGTTTTGGGTGCTTCTTGTTTCCCTCCAGTTGAATGGTTATGTTTCCCTCTGGGTGGTTATATGGAGTTTTGGCCCATTTCTGGCTTTGACCAGTGTGTTGGGGTAGCTTGGTGGTTTTTTTGCGTGGCCTTCTCCTTGTTTCTATCCTATTTGGGGGCCCCTATTCCTCTTGGGGCTTGTTTTCTCCTACTCACTCTGGGTCTGGGTCTCTTTTCTTGGTGGTCTTTTGGACTACACTTGTTGTTGTTGTTGTTGTATTCTCTACAACCCTGTTTTCTCTGGTAGCATGTCATTCAGTGCTCCTTGCTGAGGTCTCTACTGATCCTTTTTTTACACCAGGTGGTTGGTGATGTTGTCTCTCTTTGTGGGGTTTAGTTCCTTTGTTTTTTGGTTATGCTTGTTGAAGCCTTCTAGTTTCTCTTTGCTCTTGGCTTTGAGCCTTGTCTTCTTGGTCTAGTTTTTTATATGCCCTAGTTGGGTTTTAAAGTTTTTACTGATGAGGGGTTTTGGTTTTGGATTGTTGGTTGAGCTTTTCCAAATATCTTTACTTAAGGCTCGGGTGGTTGCTTTCTTTTCATTGTTGGTTGGGTTGTTTTCTTCGTGTGTCTTGCACCTAGTGCCTATGATGCCTAAGGATGTTTTGTCAATCCTTCCTACTATCACTTTCTTTTGCCATGTTCTATAGGTTGTCTTCTTTTGAGGTGGAGATTATTCCTATTAAGGAGGAGCTCGCTCCTACGAAGGTGGAGGTGGTGGTTGTAGAGGTGGTGAATTGCTCTTTCCTCTCTTTTGAGCTCTTATTAAGGTGGAATTTATGTGAGGTGGAGTATAGTGGCCTCAATGGGAAGGTTTCTCTTTTTATCCTCTCCTATAGAGGGTAGCTCTCTCTTATTGAGGTGGAGATTGAGATGGAGGATCGGGTGGATCAATGATGTAAGGTAATTGAAGCTTCTTAGAGCTTTGCTTGATTCTCAAACTTTGCTTTCCCTAGTTGCTCTCTTATTGAGGTAGGGAGTCTAGGCGAAATGACTATTCTTAAAGAGTGCTTTGGAAGCCCTTATTTTAGCTCAATGTTGAGAATCTATTTTTCTGTGGAACGTTTTTTGTTGGTTGTGGTTAGTGCTTGGCCAAGTTAGGAAGTTTCTTTAAAGTGATTGGGTTGTAGGCCCTTATGTTTTCCTAGCCATAAAATGGTTTTCGGCTCCTTCAAAGCCAATTCTTTGCAATTTGTTTTATCGTTCGAATCTTGTGGTAGACTATTGATGTTGGGTTGTTGATTATCCGTGTCCTATTTTTTTATAGCTTTCGTTGTGTTGGTTGGGGTTTCTGGCTCCCTCAAAACTGGTATGTAATGGGTTTCTGGTCCCCACAAAACTTGTTTATCACTAATAAAAAACATAATATCTATATTATATACCATTTCAAGGAAGCTTGCAGCCACTTTCCAATTACTATCAAATCTGAGGCAAAATATTAGCATGGAAATAGTATCCTGAACCGGTGGTTTAAAAATATCAACTTTATAAGGAGGCTTATTATTATATTTGAATAAGTTACCATCCACTACTATTTTTTTGAGAAAAGAATTTTTGGACACTCAATGGGCTACTTCATAATTACTAAAAGGGTTTTGTAGGTCAATGTAGACGTTTCCAAAATCTCTAGCTATAAACCCCGACACACTTTCAATTTGTTTTTGCATTAATGGGTAACATTTCTTCTTGGTTGTCTTAATTAACATTTTTTTTTTGTTATCATTATAATTTTGGTGCAAACTATGATAAATTCTAGGAAAATCAAAACATCATTTATCTCAATCTAACTACCCGCAATTCACTAATACCATTAATTGACATTATTTTACTTTTGGTAGTTTGCATTTGCATTACAACCTTATTTTCACATGAAAATATAAGTTTGAGTTAAACCTACTAGAGATTACAAGATCATAAATATCATGGTATTCATCAATGAAACCTACGATTTTAAGCAGTCCGCCATAGGTATTTTCTTTTCCTTCTCCAATACTCAATCTAGTAGTGGTGGTAGACATTCTTGTAAAATCTTGACTCTAAACCCCAAGATTGGAAAATAAAGAAACCATGGAACATAGGATTTGTCTTTCACTTACCCATAATTTGATTCTTGAAAGGATGAATACAAAGACTGAAATGGACTCGCTTTGTTGGATCCTAGAATATCCTTGGTGCACTGTAATCTTCTTGATCCTTTCACTTCAAAATAATATCACTTAGTAGTTGCAAGTTCACTTCTTTTTTTCTTCTTATTCTTGAATATTAAAGTGAACGAAACGTGTTACCTCCCAACTACACAATTAGTTTATTACATGAAGTAGTCCACAAGGCAAAAAATTCTAGTTGACAAGTATAGCCCATCAGATTATCATTGTGTATTTTCTTTGTTGTGTACTGAGGATGAACCTAGAGCTTTCAAGGAGGCTCTCTCTTAAGAGGTAAGTGAGTCTTGCTTATAGACCATGTAGGAGAAGATGAAAACTTTGGATAGTTGTGACACCTAGGATCTTGTTAGTTTTCCCAAAGGAAGGAAGACCATTGGTTGCAAGTGAGTATTTAAAAATAAAATTGGTGCAAATGGTCGGCTAGAGTGATACAAGGCCCAATTAGTGGGTAAGGGCTACTCTTAGAGAGAGTTGATTTTGGTGAAATTTTCTCTTTTGTTGCAAAATTAACTTCTATTAGATTCCTATTATCTATTGTTGTTGCTTGTGATTTTGAGATAGAGAAAATGGATGTTAAAACTACTTTCGTGTATGAGGATCTTGAGGAGAAAATTTATATGCAACAACTTGACAATTTTCTTGTGAAAGTAAAATAACATATGGTTTGTAGGTTGAAGAGATATGTGTATGGTTTGAAATAATCACCCAAAATGTGGTACCGAAAGTTTGATACTTTTGTATTGAAGTTGGGTTTTCTTAGGAGCAAGGATGATCATTGTGTTTATATTAAAGTTATTGATGATCAAATTCTAATAATTGTCTTTTATGTTGAAGATATGTTCATGGGTAACAATAAGGTGATGATTCGGGAGCTCAAGGCACAAATTTTTGGCACATTTGATATGAAGGAATTGGGGGCTGTAAAATATATTCTTGGGATAGAAATCAATAGATATAGGGCTCATAAAAAGCTTTAGTTAAGTTAGAATAAGTATGTGGATGTACAATTTTGTGAAGGTTTAACATGCATGATTGTAAGATAGTTAATATTCCATTTCTGGTTGGTACTAAGCTGAGCTTAGATATGTGTCCTAATTTTGATGATGATATTAAAAATATTCCTAAGGTTCCTTATGCTAGTGTTTTTGGTAGTTTAATGTATGCAATGGTTTGCACTGGACTAGATATAGCCCAAGTAGTGAGAGTTATAAGAAAGTTTACATCTTATACTTTTGTTAAGAGGGTGTTTAGTTATTTGCATGGTACTTCAAATTATTGTTTGATTTATAATGGTATTGATGATGTGGCCAAGTCATTGGACATATAGGGGTTTGTTAATGTAGATTGGGTAGGTGACTTGGATAATTAAAGGTTCACTAGAAACTATGTATTTACTTTGTTTGGAGGTGAAGTGAGTTAGATGAGTAAGAGGCAACCTGTAATTTCTTTGTCCACCACTAAAGTAGAGTATATGGATGCTACACATGCCTTTAAGGAGGCGGTATGGTTATCGAGACTTGGTAATAGCATTGGCTTTGATTGCAAAATAGTGAGGATTGGATATGATAGTCAAAGTGCTATTTTTGGGCTAAAACTCCTATGTATCATGCTTGTAATAAGCATGTTGATGTTTAGCATCAATTTTTGTGAGAGATGGTTGAGAATAGTAAGGTCTTGATTGATAAGATTGACACTTTGGATAATGTTGCAAATTTTCTCACAAAGCCAGTGACCACAAATAAGTTCTCTTGGTGCAGGAAGGCCATGGTCCTTCACCATTTTACATGATTTATTATTTGTCTCATGGATGTAATTGTAATGTATAATTTCATCTGGGAGAATGTTAGGTTAGGTGACATTTACCTTGCAAACCTATGCCATAAAAGTTTCCTAGGGGACATGTGAGAAATATATTTAATATTGACATATTGTAATTGCATTTTCAAGAGGAAATTTAATGTTAATGGAAGTTACACATCACTAGAGGATACAATTATCCCTCCCAGGCATTCACATTGGGAATGTGAAGGGTCTTGAGTGGGGTGCCAAGTTTGGAGGGAAATAAGCGTCCATTGATTTTCTATCTAGAAGCTGAATAGTCATCAGAGTATCCTGAATGCCAATAGTTGAAGAGGCCATGGATTTGGCATCCATGTTGAAGCATTGTGCACATTAATTAATTAATTGTCACAAAGGTTGGTTTTTCAAGGAAGGGGTGTGGGTTTTTTCACCTCTTGTTTCAATTTATCACTGTGGTTTTGTCTCACATAATTTCTATAAATTGGAGCCTTGAGATGGTAGTATCATCTTGTGTTATTTATAGGTGTGGAAGAATTTGGGTTGTAGGAGATCGAAAAGGATGTGTATTGTGGTGTATCTCTCTTGTGAAGATAAAAAATATACTTTCCCTCTTTTCTTGTGTGGATTTTTTCCATAAAAGGGTGTCTCCATGTAAATCTGGTGTCATATTTATTTGTTGTTTTTTCTATTACAATGAATGGGCAATGACATATGTGTAATCAAATTTTGTAATATTATTTTCAGATTTGAATACACATACATAAGTTAATTATTGCAACTTGTTTTCACCTTGTTTTCAAAAAGTATAAGATTACACAATACATCGAGGTTTTTGATAGATCACCAAAGTTTAAGGAAATCAATACCACATTAGTGAAGAAGGAATATTTCCCTTTAGATAAAGTGCCAACCAATGAGGCAATCAGATAGTTTTGTATAAAAGATATGAGATCTAAAAGAGAGCGTGAAAGAATAAAATGGATAGATGACAAATATGTAAGTTGATCCATTAAAGAGAATGAAATTCAATAAAGAATATAAGAAGTGTAAGATGAGTAGATAGAATTCCAACATTAAAGACATCTACAAGTAAATCTATTTTAAATTTTAGTTACTATCATCAATACTAATAGGGTGAATGTAGAACTTGGATTTAGGGTTGTTGATTTGGAAAGACACTTATAAAAGAAATAGAGAATATAGAATTAGTGATGAAAGATGTAACAAGAAAATTATATAATTTATAGTAGAGATCTATAATACATGATAAAAGGAAATCAATTATGAATATGAATATAAAGGAAAATTGAAGATGAGAGTTAACATAAAGAAAATCATTGTTTACATAATAGAATAGTGTAAAGAGTAGTGGCATAAAAAGCTAGAAAGGATGTGTGGTAGGATATCTAATATTAATAAGGACACGACAATAGTTTATTTGCAAATAATGAAGGATTATTGAATAAAATACATAAATTAGGGATGATTTAGGTGAGATTAAATAAAAATTTTGTTTGGAAAACATCTTTCTTGAAAATTATCAAATAATAAGGATGAAGGAATAATTCATGAGGTTAGTTTAGATCAAGATAAAGAAGTTGAATTGCTAGAGGGACTTAAGACATTAGAAGATCGAGATATTTCTATGAAAGGAACAATATCAAGTTAAATGGATCTAAGAAGTACACATGAAGAAGGTATGATTTGTGAGTAGTTTAGTAGTTCTTTTAAGGATAATGAGATAATAGGATTATATTTAAATGCTCAAGAATAGATAGGGATACAAATAATGAGGTAGACAAAGTTAGAAGCTTTATGGAGGTGATAAATTGTATGCAAATAAGAAATGATATTATTTAATTAGAAGGAAAATATAAAAACTTGAGGATTTATTAACATGAAAATAAAGAGGTATATAGAAGTTATTCTAAAGACATGGAAGTCATGGCCCTAAAGATAACAGTGGAATTGGTAGTAATAAGGATGTTCAAGATGGAACAAGTAAAGACAAATGTAGTATAGAAAATTATATACCTTAACAATTTCACACTATGTTTTGGCCCCCTAAATTCATAAGCCAGACCACCCTAATTGCCTAAAATTATGCATTTTGGGAGCCCATTTGTACCAATTTTTGATAAACTGCCAGCATTGAATAAATGCATCCAACTCACGTGTTATTCTTGACATGTAGTGTCCTAGAATTTTGGGATAGGACCCATATTACCTTGGGCATATGGGCCCCCCTTATTAGCTATGACCTATTTTGGGACATGTTGTTGCACCAGTGACAATTTAACATTTAGAATTCAAATTTCAAGTGTCAGAGCTTTCAGGATCTAATTTTTGAGTAATTAGAATAATAGTGTATAAATAGGTCTAGTCATTTCACCATTTGAAACTAGAACATAATTAGAAGAAAAATTTATGAGAAAATATTATCATCAAGAGTAAGTCAAGAGAAACATTTCAGAGATTTATTACAACAATTCAAGATCCAAGCATTGTGTCAAAGTGTGTGTATGATCATGTGTTCATGTCATCATGATTTTGTGAAGGCTAACCCTTGTTGTAGGTCTCCAAAGCATTCAAGCATTAAAGCAAAGCAAGATCCAAATCCTTGAGGTGATATGTATGACTTCAGTCTTTCAAGGAAGCCATTGAAGGGTGGCGAATTGCAACATTTGTTCATTCATTATTCTTCATTTTAGTTATCATTTCTATCATTGATATTGCCATTATGGAAGTGAAAACACTTATACGAGGTTTGATTGAGGAAAGCCCCTAAAATGGCCCAACATTTCCTCTCTTTATGAATGTGCAGATCCCAGGTTGAAGAGGATTGAAGACAAATTCTCCATTGTTGCATTTGTTGTCATATATCTTGTCAAGCCACAAAAACTCACCTATAGAATTTACTGACGACACTCTGACAACTCTATAAGTAGAAATAAAAGTCTCTGATCTACTACCAAAGAACCGCAAATGTTGATCAAGACCCCCTATCAGGGAATCATACACCCTTGGCGATAGTTTCCTTTTACAATGGCTAAAACAAGCTTTCCTGGGTTAGTACATATCACTTTGCACTTCTTAGATCAACCTGCAAACTGTTGTTTCCATCTGTCAATTTTTAGGATATTGAAATTTATATATTAGGGCATATAGGATCATTAGGTTAGTCATTCTAAAATATTTCCAATCCATTCCAAATAATCTCATCCTCAATTAGATGTAGATCTAGGTTTGATTGGCCTACCTTCAAGGTTGTAGTTAATCTAATCACCTTGTTTCTCTACATCTTAATGTAACTTGGAAAAGGCCCCCTTGCATCCTAGGTTCTTTTCATTTAGGACCTATGATCCCCTTTTCTACGTTTCAACAAAAAATCTATGAAAATAATTTTTTGTGACAAATGACATAAAAAGATAATGTAGCAACTTAAGAAGTAATAATAAGAATGATCATGTATAAATAGGTGAATATTAAAATAATTGTGACAAAATAGGAGAATCCAAATTTGTGATGATATCGAGAGTGTGAAGATGAAAAAATACTTTGTGGCTAAGAGTGTAGAAAGAGGTGCCACATTTGGTACATTTTTTTTTTTATGAAAAAAATAAACTAATGAAGAAGAAAACTATCGATAAAAGGTGGAAATATTATGAGAACCACTAGATGAGAAAGAAGGTCTAAGGAATTTAAAGGATGAAATAAAGGATTGTAAAGATGTGCATAGAGACATAGTGGATAAAGTGATTTTTGATTTTTTAATAGAAGAAATATTAAGGATGAAGTAGGATTGAATGTTTTTTTGGAATATTTTGTGAAGAGTATATGTTTAATAGAAGGTATGAAAGATGGAGTTCCTAAAAGAATGAGTGAAGTGATTATTAATAAAGGAGAAAAATAGTTTGCAATAGAATAAGTTGAAGATGAGTTATAATATTTAGACACAATAATGATGATTTCAAGGTTTATAGTGGCACAAATAAAGGATGACAAGTTAAAGAGAATATAAAATAATGGAAAAACATGTAGAAGGTATAATTTTTGAGTTGGTTTTGATTGCATGCAATCAATATAATAAGTTAAGGAATGATATGAGAAATAAATGAGTAGTTATAAGTTGTGATTTATGATAGGAAATAATTTAAATTAAAATAAGTACAAAGAATCATAACAAAGAAGTGGGACTAGTGAGGTCTCATATATAAGTGGTAAATAAATCCAATATTAGGAGTTGAATTAAATAGTATATTGCAGAGTTAAGTCAATTTAGACAGTA
This sequence comes from Sequoiadendron giganteum, assembly GCA_007115665.2. Classification (NCBI taxonomy): domain Eukaryota; kingdom Viridiplantae; phylum Streptophyta; class Pinopsida; order Cupressales; family Cupressaceae; genus Sequoiadendron; species Sequoiadendron giganteum. The sequence goes on along the minus strand of CM021105.1, from coordinate 185,813,728 downwards.
TGTATAAAGTGAAAAGTGATTATGGGTTGTTTGAAAAATATCACAAAAACATGTAGGTGTTTGATGATAGTAGATGAATACATGAAGAGTGTGTAGGATTGTTTTTAGGAGTGTTAGATATAATAGGAACACATATGTTGATATGCATGTCCTAGTAGGAGTTGGATAATTGGAAATAAATTATAAGTAGGATATTTTTTCTTGAAATGAGAAATGATATTAGTTAGGGCATATGTGAAGATGCAAATAGTAGTACATATTGTGGAGGCAAAGTTGATGGTTTGTGAAGAAATATGGGTAAGAACACTTTTTGCTATGGTAGAAGTGATATATGTATATATAAAAATAATGGTTTAGAGTTGATGATAGATAAATAGATGATATGGTTGATATACTGATTTGAAATAATAAAGAATATGAATTGATTAGAGACAACACACAAAAGAGGATAAGTGAAGAAGTAAGAAGTCATAATTTGAACAATGTAACTAATGAAGGCATGAAGATTTACTCATAGATAGGTGACAAGGTCTATTAGATAAATTGGAAAGTTTATTGAGAGGGTAGATGCATGAGGAGGAGGAATAATCATGAGACAAGATACAAGCTCAATAGTAACTGTAAATACGAGTAATGTAGAATATGATGCAATAGCTCAAGAGATGGATTTATCTCTTGGCATCTTTTCATAGAAACATTATACATATCTTAAATATGTTTATCATAGGAGATGCCAACATGTAGATGTATTTAAGATATTTATACTTTGCATTCATTATAAAATTTGATTTTAAGTGCAAAGGAAGTGATGGGTTATGGATGAAATGTAAAAGCCCAAAAATAAAGTAAGTCAAAATTTCAATAAACTAACTCTTAAATAAATTAAAATTTATGTGTCCTTATACATTAAATAAAATAATTCCAAAGTGAAATAAAATAACTCTTAGATAAATTAAAATTTATGTGTTGTTATATATAGTAAATAAAATAATTCAAAAGTGAAACAAAATAACTCTCAATAAATTAAAATTCATGTGTTCATGCATGTATACATTAAACAAATTAGTTCTAAAATAAAATAAAATAAAACTTACATGAAATAATTTTTTTTGTACATATACATATGCAACAAATAAAATATTTGTAAAGTAAAATAAAATAATTTAAAAATAATTTCTAATAAATAAAATAATTCTAAAGCAAAATAAAATTACTCTTAATTAAATAAAATAATTTTGATATCACATATAATATTCTATTCGCCAAATTCTTTAAAAAAAGATACTCAACAAAATATCTTTTACATCTTTTATACAAATTTAAAATTAAAGACTCTTCTACAATAACATCTTGAAATACAAATTATGAATTAATTTTAGGTAACAATGATAGATAAAATTTATATAATTCTTAAATTGTTTAAAATAACATTTTTGAGTCAATGGGTTTTTGATTTGCTGGTGAAGTCTAATGGTTTTGAAGAGTCCACTTCGACATCAAATCCTATGATTATGACTTGGCAATAAGAGATGAGAGATGAGACTTTTAATCGAAAAACTTGAGTGAATCACAATCTATATCAAACATATGAGTCTCTCACTAAAAAAATCAACTTAAACTTCTCAATTCCAAATCTCATAATAAAAATATTCTTGTAGATGATATAAAATCCTCCATTAAAAAATATATTGTTAAAAGTGAAGCATAATAATTATGAGGCTCTCAGCCAAAGAAGATGATATGAGATGATCCATTTAAAAAAAATCTTTGTTGAAATAAATCACAATGTGGAAGTACACCAACCTGCATGAACTAACGGTACTTTACTGCTACGACAATGGTCAGACCTCTTCTCTCATGGATAGATATACAAGATTGCCAAACTGCTGAAATGGCAATATGATTTCAAACAAACTGCAACTGAACGCTGCCTCACAAGTCTTCAATAAGTCAGCCAAGATCGGTAGAGGGAGACTATGAGGCCCCAGTTTATATTGTTTGGCGACTCAATTACAGAGGGCTCGTTTGGAAAGGGAGGATGGGGCGCATCCCTCGCTCATCTTTACTCTCGCAAGGTAATGCAAATTCCTGCATCGAATTACATTTTAATGAATGAACCAACAAACGAAGGTTATTGTATTTGATTCACAGGCTGATGTTGTTCTGCGGGGTTATGATGGTTACAACACACGATGGGCTTTGCTCCTGCTCCCTTACATCTTCCCTCTGGTAAGAATCATGCCTTATTTGCAGTTATACTCCCGCCATCTTTTACTTTTCAAAATTCACTCAATTAGAAATGGCACCGAGCTCGAGGTCTTTTCTGTTAATGGGAATCGTTTTACATGCTTAGATTGATAGAGTTAGTTTCTTTCCGTTTATGCAAACGGTACAGAAATACAGTGTTTGGCTTACTTGAAGACCCCTATATTTTGAAAATACAGTACTAGCTAGGAAAGGGTTATTGTGGGTCCAAGGGTTTCCATTTCCCTTTAGCCGAAATTTAGTGGAAATGACCAGAGGGTTTTGGTGAAATTAATGAAACCCATACCCAAATGTCTCAATGATCACTTAAGTTTTTGTAATGATACAAGATTTCCACAATTAAGGGTCTCGAAGGATACTCGAAACATTGGGAGAAAATAAATGTAACACAGTTGTATCCAGGTAGATGTTCTTGAAGTGTCCAAGGTTGTTGGAGCTACAGCCAGTGATCCTAGTTAGGAGGGCCCAAAAGACACTCTTAAATTAGAGGGTTTCAAAATGTTTTGAGGGTAGATTTCGTTTTTCCTTTGAATCCCTTTTTTAATTTTAAAGTCTCACTCCAAAATATGTAGAACCTCATGTGAAAGCCAAGGGAGGAAGTTGCTGACAGTTGAAACATGGACGAGACAACTACTTTTATTGACAAAAAATACTTTTTCCTGGTTGATATTCTAGACAAATCCAAGTTCCGTCCTTTTATAGTTCAAAGTTCAAACCGAAACTAATTTCAAAGATTTGTCTTACACAATGGTATCATAGTGATAGCCATCTGATTTATTTCAACAGTGCTGAGTAATATTTAAGCCATTGACCTGAAAATTGGCATTGCATGTTTATTGGTTCCAGCTAAAGTGCAGAGCAATTTGGTGCAAGTACTAATACAGAATAGAGGGGCCTCAACCAGTAGATAAAATTAATGTGTCTTAAAGATCTGCTAAGTCATAGTTGGCAGACTTGGACTTGGCAAAAACTCAGCAGACCCAAAATTTGTGACTTGGCAGAATTCCGACAAAAACTTGGCAACTTAGAAATTGCTTAAATTTATTTAAAAACACAATTTTTTTTTTTTTTTTGAAAAATTCAATGACAAATGTATCCAATGAGTTCATAAATGATTACAAAAGGGTTTTCTATTAAGTTTGATAATTGATTTATTTGAATACAAATTGAGCACAAAATTGCATCATCATGCAGAATCTTGATACAATAGTTAGCTGACAACTATTATGAATTTATGATGATTTCCTTTGAACATCATCATCATATTTCATAAATTGTATATTGCAACATTTTACATCCTCCTCTTCCTTGGTCTAGTGAAAACTTGGGGAGAGGTTCTGAAAATGGTATTTGAAACTTTGATATTGATAGTATGATACTTCATCATTTTGATCATGATAGTATGATAGTGATAAAATTATTTTTCTAAGTTGTCAATTCTAGTCTCCACTCCCAAACCCCCTCATTGTAATCAAATTTCTTATATGACAATGCCCCAATGGGGTTGAGAGGAAACGCCCCTCATATTTAAGCACTTTGAAACCACCCAAAATCACGTGTCGCACATCATTTTGCAATCAGCTCAAATTTGCTCTTCAAGTGCTGAGTGAGGGGCGTACATGCATTTATAGGAAAAAATACAACTTTTTTTTATTGTTATTTTCACTTTTTCCTGTATTTTTTTTTGCGTTTAGCATTTTTAACACGTTTGGGGAGTTTTTTTGTTAGACTTGCCGAGTTTTTGGCAAGTACTTACCGAGAAAAATTGTGAGTACTGACCAGAAAATGGATGGGCAAGTCAGATTGGAGAGTTAACCTGTGAGTAACTTGCCGAGGTAAAAAATTCTGAAAAATAATTTGTAAGCAATGTAAGATCAGAATGTTTCAGGGTAATTCTGATTTTCTTGTGACCAACTTTATTCATCTGTACACAACCACAATGTCACCAAAAATCTGTAGGCGGTTTTCTCTCGTAGGAATTAGGTTAAAGCCATATTGCAAAAAATATCAATCAGGTGAGAAGTGTAAAGCACAAAGTGAAATGCAAAATTCAAGGTAAGAAATTTCTCACAAAGAAATCTGGGGGTTTTCAAATAAAAAAGGGATAGGAATACACACTGCTGGGGGAATTAGCACAATGTGGAAATGTTTGGTACAAGTCATGTTTCTTTTAACACGGTGTCACGTATCTTATAAATTATAATCAAGGAAAAAGTTAAAATCTGTTTGGTCAATCTAATTCAAGTTAACTTTGTCTAAATTGCATGAGATTGTGACATGGTGTGGAACTGATGAGTTAATGAGCAGTTAGATTTCACTTATTTTGTTGACAAGTAAAAAGTGATCCAGATTTTGCTAAGAACAACTCAAAAGAAGTTCTATATTAACTCTTTTGGGTATTGATTGCCATCTTAGTTGCCTCTGTCTCTACATCATATGAAAATTATTAGCCAAAATTTTAAATTTTCTGGCCGATTCTACCCAAGGCCAGGTTGTGAGGTCAAATAAACTAGTTTGATAAGGGAAAGTGTAAAATGTTATGTTAAAATAATTTTAAACTGCTTTTCCATTTTATAAATGGTTATCTTAATTTCTTAGAAACATTGGTTTCTATTTTGCTACTCTCAGTTGAATGTTTTGATGTTCCATCCTCCTTCACGAAATCCTCTAATTTGACATGGAGTTGAGTTCCTTGGATGAGGATCATTGTAAAGTTTCATTTTCCTAGCTGTGTCGTTTTAGATAAACTGATTGAAAAAAAGTCTAATAATGAATCCTTTTCATTACGTACGACCTTGTAAGCTGTATGACACTAAAACAAGTTAAAAAATGTAAAATACTTGGAATAGGTGCTGATATATTTGAGAGTACAAATGAAGGATGAACAAGTGCTGCAAACTGAACTAAAACCTGGTGAACTGCTTAAGAAAACAACCAAATAACTGTTGTAGTAATCAACCACTTAATTGCTATGATAAATACTGATAGGTATGAATGGCTCCAAATCCCAGTTGATAGGAGGTGTCCTACATAGTCTATAACCCTGTGTGAACAGCACAAATGATATTGGAAGAGCGATGGCCTGATAGAAATCAGTTAAAAAAACCACTAGGCCACTACAATCTTCATAGATTCCCAAATGCCCTTGCCTTCCTATGCGCTCAAGGGAAACTAGCTGTTGTGGCTACAGCTAGACTGATACAGTTGATATAACAGAAGTACAACCAGCTAGAAACACAACAAATGCTGATTTAAATCTCCCAAAGTGGTGTGGCTAGCTTGGTGTAGAAGAAACTAACTAAAAGCACAATTATGACCAGCAATAACTTACAAAATCAATTTGGAAGAATGCATAAAGCTATTTAATTGCAATTAGCTCAAGTGTGACCTTCGTATGAAATCACCGAATGAATTGGAGGGTTTTTCGTCCTTAGGAGCAAAGATGAACTCCATTCAATCTTGAAAGAAGTAGTTTTTATTTTGCAAATGGATGCCTTACTCTTTCCCAAACCCCTCTTTGGTAGCTTTTTGAGGGAATTTACTATTATTTTCCTTTTTCAACTTTTCCCTGCGGAAATTAATTAAAATGTCTTGTAAAAATACTTTAGACATGTTATCATTTAATAATTTCAACCTAAGTCACCTTTATTTAATAGACATAAAGTTACCTTTCTGGATGATTTAAATTAAATTATTAAATTATTTTTCCCTTTGCAACATCCCAATAGCCTATGAGAAAATTAAAAGTAGGCTAAGGTTCTTTTGTTCGCCTATATCCAAAAAGGGGACATGACAATCCTCTTGGCCTAGAATTGCTTGCCCACAAGCAATTACAAGTTAGGATGCTACAAGATCTGCTCTCCTTCCTAGGTGCCATCCTCTATTGGTAGATCTTTCCATTGGACTGAATACTCGTTAACACTTGTGTTCCTCAAAGGGCTTAAAAGTTATAACTGCTTGAGGCATTTGTGGGTTCCTTGTTTTCTTGGGTTGGATTTGTGTGTTGCTCCTTGGTTGCTGCTCTTGATTTTTGGTCTCGTAGACATCATTAAAGTCTTTCATTTGATTTAATTTCATTTAAAGCAACTTGTACCCCAAGGACATTGTTGGGAAGAAATTTCCACATCTTTTAGGTCTCTAAGCTTTTGGGGACCAAAAGCACTCTAATTGGGGAATAGTGATTTAGATCAGATCCTATTTACAATTGAAAGGTCAGTTTTAATCCAATTCAGACAAGGAGTTGAATTGAAGCATATTTTAGTGTTGGAGAACCATTTATGTCAATTGGACACATTCAGGAAGCATGTACAGGATTGTTGAAGACTTAGAGTGATCTAGAGCATCTTAGGAATGAAGATGAATTTTGTACGCAGCTTTGAAAAATGGAGTTTTGGCTCATATTCACAGGTTCATCCTTGTTGATAGTTGGGTTGCCTCGGCAAACACCTAGCAGCAAAGGAAAATGCATAACTAGTAAAGAGGCAATCACAGATAGTTCGATCATGGCAATAAAATTGGAAAAATTGTTAGTTCGTTTTGACTTCCAGAGGTCAAAGTTCTTGATTTTTCGTTACTTGAAAAGTTCGAGCATCTACTTAGGGTATTTGGCAATCTGTTTTGGGGGTTGGCACTCTTGTTTACTTTCACTAAAAGAGAAATAATGCAGGTTCAGCCATTGTTGGAACAGGGCTTGAGGCAGAGCAGCTTGTGGATGAATGTAATCACTCATCACTTGTTGAAGAGTTGTAAATGTCAGATTTTGTCACTTGTTGAAGAGTTGAAATGTCAGATGTAGGACATTTATTCATATTGATTGTACTTGACTGGTTATATTGGATTTTGGAGAATATTTACTCGTCCAACATGAGTTTTACCCCTTTTTGGGTTTCTCCAGTCCAAATCTTGTGTCATTGTCAAGTGTTTCACTACTATTTCTATGCTTCGTATTGCTTTGTTTTTGGCATGTATTTCTTGTTTTCTGTTCACTTGAAGGACGTTTGAGTTGCTAGCATTAGTAATCCATAAATGGTGACTTGTTTTGAAGTATCTAGACATTTAACAAATCAAGATGTGAATGCTTTATCCTGGTTGACATTTCAAAAGCTAGCCTGAAAAGTTCCTATTGTAATCAAGTTGTATGATTGGGTTCAACCTAGCAAAAAATAGCCTGGCTTGACTCACTTTCTACCTTAACTGAACCTTCAACTTCTCTACCTTGTTTCTTAATTTTTAGCATCTTGAACATACACAACTTGGAAATGTTAGTTTTATGATCAGACATGAAAGCAATCAGAAAAATGAAACACATGAGACAATGAACACCATAGATACCCTGGGAAAACCCTCCAACTCAAGGGGAAAAAACCCAGCAAATATATCGCTTGTATATTTTAGGAGTAAGAGCAGAAATCTGCTTACAACTCAGGCCCAACACAAGGCCGAATTTGATACAATGAATAATAGCACCTCTCCTAGATGCGAAGATACAGAATATGTTTCTCCTTGAGATCGATCTGCTGCTACAGAATGATCTGCTGCTCAAGATAATGATCTGCTGTTCAAGATCACGATCTGCTGTTCAAGATCATGATCTGCTGCTCAAGTGCGAACTTCTCCAAGGAGTGCGAATATGGTGAAAGAACTTGATGATCAAATGAGAGATCATCACCTTGTATTTATACAAAACAAAGTGTCTCTTCATGTAGGTCGGCCTCCTTAAGGAAAATATATTTACAAATAAATAGTGCAAACTTCAAGAAGGGTCAGCCCATTAAGAGATAATATAATTTCCAAGTGAAGCGCCCCTTCACTTAATTATCACAATGAAATAAATAGCCAAAGGCTATATGCAATTTCATGTCTTCGATTAGGCTGGAAGAATGAACCTGAAGCTGCAATAACTTCAATACTCCCTCTCAGCTAGGGAGGAATACTTCCAGCAGTACAAGACACATCACCTCATCGTGATGTTAACCACTATGACAACTCCCATATGTGGAAAAGTATCATATCACCTCATTGTTATATTAACTATCATGGCTCTCCCATGTATGACAAATGTACATAAGTGCCCATCACTCAATCGTGATATCGTCACCTCATCGTGACATTCACCATGGCTACTCCTAGAGGGTGAAAAACACAAGTACAAGAAAATCATCACAGACTCTCTCACGTGATGTTATCATGGCGTCACACACATAACATCCACCATGGCTCTCCCAAAGGGTGGAAACAGGGGCTTTTACCTTGAAATTCTCTCATAGAGAGAAATGCATTAACAAGGGCTTGCACCTCAAATCTCTCTAACAGAGAAAAATGCATTAAAGAAAATTTGAAGTTCACTGATGCTGAGACTCCTTCTCAACTAGGGTTTCATTCTCCACAATACCAAGCTTGTCTCGAAAGTACACAAACTTTACTCTGACAAGAAGCTTGGTGAGAATGTCTACTGTCTGCTCATCAGTGCTGATATACTTCAATTGGATTGCTTTCCAAAATACCACATCTCTGATATAGTGGTATTTGATCTCAGCATGTTTGGTTCTGTCATGAAACACTGGATTGATAGAAAGCTTCACACAACTTTGATTATCACAATGAATGATAGTCGGCTCCATCGATTGTCCAAACAATCTTTCAAGGAGCTTTTGAAGCCACATTACTTCTCAAGCTGCCACACAAGCTGCAATATACTCGGCCTCTACGGTGCTCAGTGCCACTGAAGACTGCTTCCTGCTACACCAGGAGATCATTGCAGACCCCAAACTGAAACAACATCCAGAGGTGCTCTTTTGATCAGCAACACACCTTGCCCAATCAGAATCAGTATAACCATGCAGCTTCAAGTACACACCAGAAGAATATCTCAAACCATACCCAATTGTGCCACGCAAGTATCTCAGGATATGTTTTGCTACAACTAGATGTATTTGCCTTGGTTCACACATGAACTAATTAAGTGCACTCATTGCATAGCAAATATCTAGTCTAGTGTTAACTAGATACATCAATGATCGAATCAACTACCTGTACATAGTAGGATCCACCAGATCTGAACTAGCTGCAACCTCTTTTTGGTCTAGTGTTAACTAGATACATCAATGATCCAATCAACTGCCTGTACATAGTAGGATCCACCAGATCTGAACTAGCTGCATACTCTTTAACTTCTGAAAATTGGTTTCCATAGATGTAGACATGGATTTGCAATCCATCATACCAAATCTCTTCAAGATGTCTATTATATACTTCCCTTGACTTAGAATGATCTCATTAGGCCTCTACCATACTTCTAAACCAAGGAAGTAATGCATATACCTAAGATCCTTCATTTCAAATTCAGAAGCCAACTCCTTCTTGCATTTGATAATGATGTGTTCTTCTCTAGTAAGAAATAGATCATCAACATAGAGAACCAAGATCAATGCCTCACCATTAATTACCTTGAAATATAGGTTTCAATCAGCATCATTCTTGGAGAAGCCCAAGCTCAACAAGTATCGATCAATCCTCTCATACCAAGCACGAGAAGCCTGCTTAAGGCCATACAAAGCCTTCTTCAGTTTGCAAACATGAGACTCCTTCCCATGACCCTCAAAACCCTCAGGTTGCTCAATGTATACCTCTTCCTCGATCACACCATTCAGAAATGTTGTCTTCACACCCATCTGGTGTATCTTCCATAGTCTAGATGCTGCAATAGCAATGATGGTCTTGACAGATGTATAACGAGCAATTGGAGCAAAGGTTTCCTCATAGTCTACTCCCTCTTTCTGAGAGAATCCTTTAGCCACAAGTACTTCTCGATGCTCCCATCAGCAGCATGCTTGATCTTGAAGAGCCACTTAGAAGATACAACTGATTTGCCTACAGGTCTAGGTACGATGTCCCAAACATCATTCATGAGGATGGATTGATACTCCTCAACCATAGCATCTTTCCATACTTGCAGACTAGCTTCCTCAACACTAGAAGGTTCTGACTTGATGATTTGACTCATCAAAGCAACATAGCTTGAAAACTTATGAGGTCTCTTGCTTTCTCTGAAAGTTCCTCTTGGGGCTGCAAATATTTCTGCCTCCTGCATTGTTTGCCTAGCCCAAAGAGATCTCTTATGACCAATCACAATGTCTGTAGGCCCATTAGTAGGTTCCAAAGTCTCAACTGGATCACCATCCTCTTTTGGTTCAGTAGACTCCCTTTGAATCTCCAAGTACATACATCAACCTTCTGACCTCCTCGTCCAAGGTTGCCTTTGTTGATTTGACAGACTCCCTCTGAAGGTTAATTCCTCCTCTTTGAAGAAACTGATCATAGTGACAACTTGAATAGGTTCTTCGAGAGAGAGATGTCTTCAGCCACCAACTCAGTCCCATGGCTGCAAGTTGTGTCTCCATTCTTCAACCTACAGGATGCATCAAGCTCTTTTTCTCTTGAAAGCAATCTTTTACGCTTCTTGGTCCGTCCTGAAAGCATTAAGGAGAGATTACTAATAGTTCATGGAACTCAACTATCTCGAAGAGAAAATATGAAAGCTAGAAGCATACATGTTTTACTATCTCAATGTTATAGCATGAATTAATAACTACAAAAAGAAAATTCATGAACATTATTCAACATGAAATACTTATCTCATCAGAAATTATAGTCTGCACTTATCTTTCCTGGGATCTGTTCATTATCTCTCAATAATTTTTCAGATCTGCTTACTAGAATGCCCTGTTCCTCCAGCAATGGCCTTTGCTAGTAGTGTTTTACCAGTTCCAGGAGGTCCAAATAGAAGAACACTTAAGGGGCAATACACATCGCTACCCTCAAATTTACTAGTTTTCTTCAAAGAGTCTCAGAAAGAAGTTTTTGACCACAACAACAAACATTATACGCTGAAACAACATCATAATATTCTGACCTCTACACAGCTTGGACTGTTTGAAAAAATTTAGGCTCTGTTCTATGAAATTAGCGAAGACCTTTTCTAAAGTAAAACTTTATGCACCCTTCTCAACACATAATTTAATCAACTTCATATGTTTATCAGAATAAATTATTTCAATGTAACACTCTAAAATAATCTCAGACCATAGTAGCCCATTAACACTGACCATCATAATAGCAAACGTCCATAATATAACTGGAAATCAGATTATTATTTCCTGCTCAACAATACATTCATACCCGTAAGCTGAAGTAAGGATTTGGAACTCTGATATGGATTTATCAGTAGGCTGTAGCTACACAATTTTCGACTCCTAGCTCCAAGCATCCTTTTCTCCACTCAAGAATTTTCTCCACTCAAGAAAGAATGCCGATGGGTACCATTACCCCAGCTGCCCCAAGTACCAATGAATTCCACTCTCAAACACAAGCGTGTTAGCCAAAAACGACTTCTCATCAAGTCTGAACGGCCTGGCTGTAGGTCTCTTGTGTGATATCTTCAGAATTATTCGCTCCTTGCAAATTTTGTCGACATCTTCAAGGATTGACAACCTCAGGAGTCTTCAAAACTATCTGTATACTGCTCGCAACCACTAAGATGAAATTCGTCTCAAGGTCTGCATTTGAATCTGCTAGAGTTGCTTGGACAAATCTGATCAGATCTAAACCTGCTCTGATACCATGCTAGTTTTATGATCAGACATGAAAGCAATTAGAAAAATGAAACACATGAGACAATGATTATGAACACCACAGATACCTTGGGAAAACCCTCCAATTCGAGGGGAAAAAACCCAGCAAATATATCGCTTATATATTTTAGGAGTAAGAGCAGAAATCTGCTTACAACTCAGGCCCAACACAAGGCCGAATTTGATCCAATGAATAATAGCACCTCTCCTAGATGCGAAGATACAAAATATGTTTCTCCTTGAGATCGATCTGCTGCTACAGAACGACGATCTGCTGCTACAGAATGATCTGCTGCTCAAGATCATGATCTGCTGTTCAAGATCATGATCTGCTGCGCAAGTGCGAACTTCTCCAAGGAGTGCGAATATGGTGAAAGAACTTGATGATCAAATGAGAGATCATCACCTTGTATTTATACAAAACAAAGTGTCTTTTCATGTAGGTTGGCCTCCTTAAGGAAAATATATTTACAAATAAATAGTGCAAACTTCAAGGAGGGAGATAATATAATTTCCAAGCGAAGCGCCCCTTCACTTAATTATCACAATGAAATAAATAGCCAAAGGCTATATGCAATTTCATCTCTTCGATTAGGCTGGAAGAATGAAGCCGAAGCTGCAATAAATTCAACAGGAAATTAGGTAGTTTTGGTACAATCAAAGAGGGAAATTGCTGCTAAAAATTGTGTTGATCATGGTAAATGATGATTGAGTTCTGGAAGGAGTCTATATTGATATTCTTTTAATTTTTATTTAAAAAGAGAAGAATATTATTATGTTTCTTCTGCTTTTTTGTAATGTAATGTGTTTTCCTTTTGTGCAGGATTCTTTGAAGCAACCATCGGTGGTGACAATTTTTTTTGGAGCTAATGATGCAGCTCTTATAGGGGGGAGCCATGAGCGACATCATGTGCCTCTTACAGAGTACAAGGCTAATCTTCACCAAATTATAACTCATTTGAAGGTTTAGTGAAGGAGAGTTTAGTGGAATGCCAGAGAATTTAATTTCAAAAAGATTGTTGGCAGTCTCTATCGTTTTTCAAATTGCAATGCTACCTGATATCTTTTGGTTTGAAAGATTGCATATGTATGATAGTTGGAGTTATTATTCAACTATGTAGCTAATTTAATGGATATGTTTGAATAATCTTTAGATCATAGCAGGAGTGAAACTATTGGAAGCAAGCCCCAATTCAATTTACCTTATTTCTCATATCAGAATTGAAGTTCTTGCTAGTAGAAAGAATCCAATCCGGCATGGGACTCAACGGAGCTCTTAATTTTGCACTAGAAGAAATGCATGTCACTTATCTTGATGTAAAAGTTGGGAAGCTGATTCCTCTTTCAATGGAACTTGAGAATGTTAGGATACATCACAGAAATATCTCCACAGCTTCCAAATTTTTACAATTAGTATTGTTGGTGGATGTTCTGAGCCCAGCTGTGTGCTGTCTGTGCTGTGGCAAATCTTAAGTAGAAATTCTAGGTCTGAAAAATACAAAATAATAAACATTAAAGTTCTAAAACTTTATGGATTTTGTTTGCTTTAAACCCTAGGTCGGAAACTCAAAATCTAAACTTGAAAAGTTTGAAACTATCATACAAATTGGGAAAACCACCCTCAAGATTGTTTCCTACTAGGACCTTCTAAGGCTCACAACCATCAAGAGCCTTAAGAATCCACTTGACTGCAAGAGAGACACCCTACAGAAACAAATTCTTAAGCTCCGTACCACTTTTTAATTTGGGTCTACAACACATATCCCAATTGACATCCTTTTTCTTACCACCTTTACCATCAAACCAAAGATAATATCTAATCAATTTCTCTAGCTGATTCATAAGAGAATACCATACTAACCAGGAAGAGGGAAAGAACAAGGAAAATGATGAAAAAACCACTTTTTGGAAGACTTGGAACCTTCCAACAATAGACAACAGATTAGCATGCCATTTAGAAATCTTCTTAACAATTTTTTCCATCATTGATGTCCACATGTTTTCTAAGGAAGGAGGAAGAGCAAAAGGAATCCCAAGGTACCTAAACTGTTTGAAGGGACCACTCACTCCCACTCCCAACCGCTGCCAAGCACCCAATTGGCCAATCAGGATGCTTTTCCTTCCAAGATAAAATAAGTGATTTGTGAAAAGCAATTTTAGATCCAAAATCAACACAATAACAATCTAGCCTATTTTGCATTCTCAAAGTTCTCGCCTAGAATAAAAAATAAGGTTGTATCATCAACAAAGTGACACTAAATCAAAAAATTGTTATTAGGAAGAGAAGGTTCCTTGGCAGGAGGACCCAAACAAAAGTGTATTAACACATAATGAATAGCCTAAGCAACAATTGCAAAAAGAGGAGGAGCTAAATGGCAACCTTGCCTTATAGATTTCTCAAGATCAAAAGAGCCAAATTTTTTTTCATTAACACTAATTTGAGAATTAGCATCTTTAAGACAAAATGCTTACAAACTTACAAAATTTATCACCAAACCCCGAAGACTTAATAACCAACAAGATAAACCCCTACTCAGAATTTATGCCATTCACACATTCTACCCAAAATCTTTACCCCAACACATACCTTCCTAGCTTGTGATAAGATTTTTCGGGATGAATCTTCCTTTAACAAATCTAGTTTGGGTAAGGGAAATAACATAGGGAAGAAAGTCTTGAGTCTAGAAGGAAGCATCTTAGCAAATATTATACAAGACATTTTCAATAAAATTATAGGCCTCCGATTTTTTACCAAAGAAGTATCACCATCTTTTGGAGTCAACTTAATGACACCTTTATTAATATCCCTTTTGAGAGTGCCTATATCAATAGCCTTATTATAAAGCTACAATAGGATTGGAGAAATCCGATCCTTGTTATGCTTATAGATTTCTGCAAAGCCATCAAACCTAGGAGCTTTATCATTGCTCAAATACTCAATGGCCTTAACCTCCTCCAAAGAGAAAGTCATATCGAACTTTAAAGCAAATTAGGCATTAACTTTCTTTGGAACAACTTTCTTAATGACCTCCCTACAATTAAGTACTAGATTCCTCACCACTTGAAGATAAAAGATATTTATAGACCTCCATAAATTCACTTCTAATGTTTACCCCATCTTCAATCAATTCCCTGTCAATATTCAACCTAGAGACCCATTCTCCAGCAAATTTGCTATTTAGAAAACTAAATTTATTTTAGAGCCCTTATCTCCTACCTTCAACCAATTTAGCTTAGACCTAATTATAGCACCTTTGGCTTTATAAATATTATCACATATAATTCTGTGCTTGAGAACAACCTCCTCTTACAAAAGAGGATCATAAGGGTTAGCTTGCAACTTCTCTTCTACATTAGATAGGTCAAAGTGAAGACTCTTGACATGGGAGGCCCTCTTTCTAGCAAGATTTTTTCTCCCAATCCTTAAAAATTTCTGAACAAACTCAACAGCTGTAAACTAGTTGAAGGCACAAGATTTACCTTTACAATTAGCTAACCATATGTTCCACAAACTTTAGATACCACTAAGACAAGATTTGTCCTTTAAAAGAGAAGTATTAAGATTAAAAGGACCTTGAAAAGCTAAATTAGTTTGTAGCATAAAATTTTCAAAATCAAAGGATGGGATGGTGATCAGATAAGGAAATAGGAGAAAATCAACCACATTTCTATCACCGCAGACAAGAAAGTTTAAAAGATTACTATTAAAGTAAAATCCATCCAATCTGGAGAAAACCTAACCCTCCTTTTGAGTCCATCATTAATACACACTAGAGCTAATGAATCATTAGTATTCTCATCATCACAAACCCTAGGATTAGGTCCATTGTTGCTTGTCATCAACAAAATGCTTGGGCCTGTTAGTAGAAGGCTTCTTGGCAACTTAATCAATCAATTTAGGGGTATTTGACAAGCCTCCATGAAGGAAGGAATTGGAGGAATCTTCCTTTTCAATGAATCATCAACAACCATAGAACTAGGCCTAGAAATACAATGATTTTCATTAAGGATACTCTCAAGATTACTACTTGGCCCAAAATGGACTAAATCCCCCCTAATATCCTCTTTGTTAACACATTCATTAATAGGAACCATTGCTGAAGAGTACCCCACTTTATTAACATTCTTTTCTTCACTCACATGATTACTATTGTTGTCGAGATTGGGGCAGTTAATCTTGACATGACCATCTTTTTTACGAAAGAATCTAAACAAACTAGACCATTTCTTTTACGACATATATATTTACCATGCATAGAAATACAATTTATTTGGGCGCCTCCTTAGAAATGAGTACCCTAACATTCATATGAGGTAGAGAAGACTTAATATCCTCAATTCTAGCCACCTCTAATGGATTTTATAGATGGGGCCAAAAAAAAAAAGACATTAGGAGGAATATCACAAACCTCAATCTATGTTGGAGACGAATAAAAAAATAATTTCATTAGGTTGAACTATAGGATTCCAAGAAATGGCTTGAAAAAATGATTTGCCCACATTCTAGAAATATTTAGCAACAATGTTTTTTGCATGCCATTACTTTAAAAATAAATAAAAAGCAAACACTTCTTTATCATTTTACACATTCAAATAGAGCCCTAATATTTGCTCAAAACCAACATAATCCAATCATCAATTTTTTTTCTAGAGGGCATAAAATCCTTACTAAGACAGAAAAAAATGCCAACATTCTTAAGCCTTTGTTCTTCCACCTCAATAGCATTCACCATTTCATCATTTGGCATGATTTTCAATGAACTAGTAGAGTGGTTACCTTGGATAGAGCTTCCTTGCTGGCACCTTCCATCTTTGAAAAAAGTAGCTCCCTCTCAAATAAGAACGCTCTCTGAAACCAGAGTAAGATGTTCTCCGACTCTCTTTATGCCATGTCCTCTTTTCTAATTAAGCTTAGGAAATAATTAAAACAATATTTTAAGTTGTCCAAATGACAATTTTAATCATTGTTTAAAAAGGGCAGCTTATTATTTTTCTGTAAAAAAAATGTCCAACATAATGTTATAAAATGGACATAATAAAGTGTTTTTCAAAAGAGGGCTAAAGTTATGATTAAAAGTGTGCTAGGGAAATGGGCCAATAGATTATTAAATTAAAATAAAGATAATTCTAGACACTTATAGAAGAGGCTAAAATTAGTAAAGACAAGATTTTAGGAGGGTTGGGTATAGAAGAGATCCATGGTATTGTTGCCAAAATCTTTTTTCTCAAAGATTGAGTACCTATTGTTCATCTTTTAGACGAAGGATGAGAACCCTCTTAGTATTGAAATCAGAGGAAGAAAACCCTCTTGGCTTCTAGATTAGATTTGGGGACAAAAACTTTTATTTCCATTAGAGGTGATTCCATCCAAAGATTGCATATGTGCAGAAAGATTATTTCAAGAGCATATCGAATATCTCCAAAGTTGTGCTAAAGATTGAAGAATTTTCAAGTTTGAGTTGGTTCGTGGTTTTTTCAGTTTCAATTATTTTGGTTGTGGGATTTTTAGAATATGTACATATTGGTGTGATTTTTGAGAATTTGTGTGTGGAGTTTCTAGATTTTTGAATTTGTGAGATGATTGCAGAGTACTAATTTTGTTGAGTTTTTAGTGATAAATCTTTTAATATTAATTATGGTCATTCGTAGGCTGGTCGTACCCTTTTGTTTCCCAACTGTACCTCATATTGATGTTAATATTCATAGAAGGGTTGCATATTATTGGGAAGTAAGTGGTTTTTGTACCCTTGTTAGCTGAAGTGATTCATTTAAGGAAGGTTAAATCATTGCTGAAGCTTGTTTTTGTGATGAGCCCTGCTGGCTCTCAGCTCAAAACCCTTATTTTCTTAAGTCTTTAGGTGTATTTTAAGTTTTTTAGAGAATTCTTAGTAGACAGAAGAGAAGGGGCGCAGCATATTTTTGCTTGTAATTTGAAATATAAAGCAAAAATTCACAAAATGGAAATGCAGAAGTTGTTATTATACTGAAACAATTAGATTATGCATAACAGACATACCCGAAAGTCTCCAGTTATTTTATATAAAGAAGTTGCCAGATGTACAGCTGGAATTGATGAAATCAAGCATAAAGGCACGCCATGACTCCAGAACTTATTTCTCCTGCTCAGAAACTGGACACAATGTGCAAGAAATACTGGACGCCAATGATAAAGCTCAGAAACCAGCAAAGAGGAAGGCGTTTCTACTTATTTCTTCACACGCCTCTTTCAAGGCACAATTCCCAATGAATGTCGTACGGCCAAGAAAAGGAGAGGTAGAATCCCTGATGGAAATCTTTGAAGCTGTGGAAGGATGCGCCACCAGAAGGAAACCCTCAGTTATTTCAATCAACAAACAAACTCAGTAAAACAATCTCTGTAGAATTTGTAGAACCTCTGGTTGAAGCTCTCAACATGCACTGATTCGACTGATATTCCACAATCTCAAGAGTGCTCACACTGAAGAGGTATCGTTCTTCAATGGCAGTTTGTTCAAACCCTGATCACAGGAGAATGCACAGGCAAAATGCTCAAGGCAAAGAGAAATAGTCAAAAGATATCAGTTTCAATTGCCAGAAATGCCCTTTTATGCAAAGGCACGCATTTCAAGAAGAATACGCCACTTTTAGGTTTTAAAATCTTTTAATTAATATTTAATTCATCTCAATAGTTCATGAATTAAATACTTGGCGCACTTTTAATATTTTAAGCCATTAAAATATTAAATCCCTCTTTTGAACATTTTAAGTGATATAAAAATATTATTAAAGTCAATGTGACTTTAATAAAAAGGCGTATAAGTTAAATAATTAACTTAATCACTTAAAATTCCATAATACGCTCAAAACTCAGGATAATCCCGTGCCGTCAGAAGCTGTGAACTCCTGGAATGCCAACGCTCGCTGTGATCCAATCACTGTCCACTGAAAACAAGAACAATCCAACTCTCCAGAATGCATCACTGACCCTCTAACCAATCTGGCTAGCCCACAAGGGTCCAATAAAGGGCTAACACACTGTTCCCGAGAACTGTCTAGCGAGGGGACATCACAGTCCGCCCTCCCCGAATTTGCTTGTCCACAAGCAAACTCAAAGCTGGATGCTGAAGAATACTGTCACTCTCCCACGTCGCATCCTCTGCCGGTAGATTCCTCCACTTAACCAAGTATTCCCTGATGACCCGCCTCCGAAGATGACGCTCTCTGGAGTCCAGAATGGCCTCAGGTATCAAAACTAATTTCCCCTCATCATCCAGGGGTGGCAAATCAATAGAAGGAATTACGTGTTGGCCCAACGCCTTTTTGAGGCGCGACACATGGAACACGTTGTGAACCCTACTGTCCACCGGAAGATCCAGCTCATAAGCCACTTGACCCACACGTCTGACAACTCTGAAAGGCCCATAGTATCGCGGCTTAAGTTTCTCGGAGCCCTTCTTGCGAAGGGTAGACTGCCTATAAGGCTGAAGCATCAGGTACACCAAATCGTCGATCTCGAAAGACCACTCAACTCGTCTCTGATCAGCATATTGCTTTTGCTGATTTTGGACTTTCTGTATATTTTCCCTAAGTGCTCTCATAATATCCTGGTTCTCCTGTAATAAATCACCAGCACTGGGAACTCTACTGTCACTCAACAATAAGTCAAGAAAGCTCGGAGCGTCATATCCATATAACGCTCGATATGGTGTTATCTGGATGCTCATGTGATGGGTGGTGTTGTAACAGTACTCACATAGGTATAACCACCTCACCCATGCCTTCTACTGCCCTGAACTACGCAAGTACCCTTCCACCCATTTGTTGACGATCTCCGTCTGCCCATCTATCTGGGGGTGGTAGCTGGTACTAGGGGTGAGCTCTGTCCCACAAAGCTTGAATAACTCCTGCCAGAAGTTACTCATAAATCTGCTGTCCCTGTCGCTAACTATATTGCGAGGTAAACCGTGCAGCCTGAATACCTCTCGGAAGAACAAATCTGCCACCTGAGTAGCCGTGTGTGTAGTAGTGATTGCGAAAAAGTGTGCATATTTCGTCAATCGATCTACCACCACGAAAATACTGTCCTTTCCTTGAGCTTTTGGCAAGCCCGTGACGAAGTCCATGGATAAACAATCCCACTTCCTCTCAGGAATAGGAAGCGGCTGTAGTAGACCTGTAGGGTATGTGTGCTCTTGCTTGTTCTGCTGACAAACAAGACATTCCCTGACATACTGGAGAACATAGGACTTGAGACCCTTCCAAGAGAATCTCTCCCGTACCTGCCTATAGGTCTTATAGTACCCGGGGTGTCCTGCCATGGGTGAATCATGTAATGACCTCAAAACCCTGTCCCTCATCTCAGAACCTGGGACCAATAAAATCCTCCCTTTGTAGATGATAAGGTCATCTACAAGTGAATACCTGTCATCCAATACTGATCCATCTACTATGCTAGAGGCCCATGGGTCCTTAGCATACTCTGCTACTATCAGATGTCTCCAGTCCTCTGAAACCAGTGTAATAGAACTCAAGTGAGGACGGCAAGATAAAGCATCAGCAACCACATTCTGAGTGCCCTTGACATAGGAGATGTCAAAATCGTAAGACTGAAGCTTGCTGACCCATTTTTGTTGTCTCTCATTAAGATCTCGCTGCCCAAGAAAATGCTTCAAACTATTATGATCGGTTTTCACAGTGAATTTACTACCAATCAAATATTGCCTGAATTTGGCCATGGCATGCATAATGGCCAACATTTCCTTATCATAGATACTGAAGCTCCGTTCAGGACCTCTTAGCTTCCTGCTCTCGAAAGCTATCGGGTGTCGATCCTGCATGATAACTGCACCAATTTCCTCACCACTGGCATCGCAATGTAACTCAAAGGGTCTAGTGAAGTCAGGTAGAGCCAAGACGGGACACGTAGTCATGAGAAGTTTGAACTTCTCAAAGCACGCCTGCGCGAGTGGTGTCCACACAAAAGCACCCTTCTTAGTCAAATCAGTTAGTGGCGCAGCATGCCGCGAGAACCCACTAACAAACCGACGATAGAAGGCACACAATCCTACAAAACCCCTGAGCTGTGTCAAAGTCTCAGGTGTAGGCCAATCAATGATGGCTCGAACCTTCTCTGGATCCATGCTAACTCCTGCACCGCTGATGATGTGTCCCAGATATAAAAGCTCTGCCATGCCTAAAGCACACTTGGACTCCTTGGCATACAAGGACTCTCTGTCAAGTATACTCAGTACCTCATCCAAGTGAACCATGTGTTCCTCCCATGATTTGCTATAAACCAGGATGTCGTCGAAGAACACCAATACAAATTTCCTCAAGTGAGGATGGAAAACCCTGTTCATTGTAGACTGAAACGTGGCTGGAGCATTGGTTAAACCGAATGGCATAACCAAGAAATCAAAGTGTCCACAGTGACATCTGAACGCAGTTTTCTCTATGTCCTCCTCTCGGACTCTGATCTGGTGATAACCTGTTCTCAAATCAATCTTTGAGAAGTAGCAAGCTCCATGAAGCTCGTCTATCAACTCATCTATCCGAGGAATAGGATACCTGTTCTTTATGGTTTTCCTGTTGAGCATTCTGTAATCAATACACATCCTAAGTGTACCATCCTTTTTCTTCACCAAAACAACTGATGAAGCAAAGGGTGACTTACTCGGCCTGATGTGCCCCATAGCTAAAAGCTCCTGAATAGTCTTCTCAATCTCATCTTTCAGACGCTTGGGGTGCCGGTAAGGAGTAATCATGATCGGTTTCGTGCCCTCATCCAGCTCTATAATATGCTCAATACCTCTATCAGGAGGTCTACCAGGTGGAATTGCACTGAACACCTTCGCATGTTTGATTCGAAGTTCCTGCACATCTGGATGGTATGAAGAAGCTTGCTGATCCAACTGTGAAGGCATTAGCTTGCACTCAGCAGCCCACTCTACCATATCATTACGAATCAAACGTTCCATTCTACGGAGTGAAATTTCTCTGAGGTTGCTGTCCTTGATGGCTTTTAGAATATGATTTGTGCCATCAACGGTGAATTTCATCTCCATGTCACGCAAATTAAGTGTGAACTCACCTATTGCATGAAGCCACTTCATGCCAAGTACTATGTCCGTACCTCCCATGTTTACAACATAAAAATCTGCCTTGAACTCAAAATTGTTAAGTTTCAAAGGCAAGTCAGGTATCATCCTCTCATAGTTGAGAGTGTATCCATCTGCAACCTTCACCGTATGCCTTCAAACTGCTGAGTTTGAATTCCCCGTTTCTCTACTAACTGTGAATCAATGAAATTGTGGGTTGCACCTGTATCTAGAAGAGAAATGACCCTTTGACCAGCTAGGATCCCACGGAGTCTGAAAGAACCCTCTTTCTGCATGCTGGACATATGAGCCTCTTTTAGTCCTGTTTCCACTACAATTTCTGCCTCGTTCTCTGACTCTTCTCCATCGGTATCATAGATTGGAGCTTGCTGATCAGAAAAATCAGTCAATGCTTCTCCCTCATAAAACCACTCCATGTGCTTGTTTTGCCCTTTAGGTTTGAGGGGGCAGTCATGATTAAAGTCATACGGACCTTTGCAGTAAAAACAAAGTTTCCTTCTTCGTAAATCATTCATAGTTTCTCGATCTAAAGGGGCTGCAAATTTCTTTTTCTGATCTGCATTATCAGCTTTCTTTGGATCTGATTTATTCTCTGTGTATGAGGTGGTAGGCTTCGAGCTAAAAGGCTTACGGGGTGTAGATAGCTCCATGCTGCGAGCTTTCCTCATTGCCTCCTGTAAGGTGGGTGGATCAAATGCTTTTATCCAACCTTTCATGGGCTCGAAAAGACCTTCAATGAACAATATGACCAGCCTTCTCTCTGAGATCCCTGTCACCATCACAGATAGTCTTTGGAATTCACCAATGTACGATTCCAAGCTACCTAACTGTTTCAGCTGTGCTAAATCTCTGAAGAAAAGCTCAAGATCCCTTCTGTCAAATCTCTCTACCAGTCTATCAGTAAACTCCTGGTACGAGGTAATCCTGTCATGATGAAGAGTGGTCATACCATGAATCCACCAGTCATGTGCTACGCCATCAAGATGAAGTGCTGCAAAACGAATGGCATCCTCCTCAGGCATGGGGCGTAGTGTCAGGAATGTATCAAGTTTACTAACCCAGGCACGTGCTGTAACTCTGCCACTGCCATCATAGTGAACTAAGGTTAGTTTGCTGGTTGCTTGTCTGAGATCATTTTGTTTGTGTATAGGCCGCCTCATTCCTGTTCCTGGTGTGCTCTCTCTTCTGGCTC
Source organism: Sequoiadendron giganteum (assembly GCA_007115665.2). Taxonomy (NCBI): domain Eukaryota; kingdom Viridiplantae; phylum Streptophyta; class Pinopsida; order Cupressales; family Cupressaceae; genus Sequoiadendron; species Sequoiadendron giganteum. The sequence goes on along the minus strand of CM021105.1, from coordinate 185,790,545 downwards.
ATGAATCTGTCAAAGTTAAGGTGCTCCTTAACCCTTGGTGGCAAATTATCCCACTCATCATGCATAGCCATAATATTATCTGCAAAATTAATTTCACCACCTTGTTCAGCTTCGTCCACTTCCTCAGCATCATCTCTGGTGAACGTGGGATATGTAGCTCTCTCATAGGTGCGTACTGGATCTATAATTCTCTGTGGCTCTCTATGGATACTGCCATCTCGATCTGGATCCAAACTATGAGCTCTGTTTATTGACAAATTTTGAACATTCGTGCTGAGTTGTTGAAGAATAGTTGCTACCTGTTCTTGCCTTGCAACCATACCTCTAAGCACGTCTTTGGCTTCTCTGTCCTCATCCTCCCAAGTATTCCTGTGAGAACTTTCTCCAGCCCTGTTCACCATATTGTCCCAATCTAATTCCTCCTCCTGATCTGCAAACGGAAATGGTGGGAAAGGATTTTGGTCGCCTCTCTGATTTCTAGGGCCTCCTCTATAATAGAACTTGCCAAAACCCTCTTTATTTGACTTCATAAATTTCTCAAACCCCACAAGCTGGCAGGATGTGAGCTCTGATACCACTGTGATGAGCCCTGCTAGCTCTCAGCTCAAAACCCTTATTTTCTTAAGTCTTTAGGTGTATTTTAAGTTTTTTAGAGAATTCTTAGTAGACAGAGGAAAAGGGGCGTAGCATATTTTTGCTTGTAATTTGAAATATAAAGCAAAAATTCACAAAATGGAAATGCAGAAGCTGTTATTATATTGAAACAATTAGATTATGCATAACAGACATACCCGAAAGTCTCCAATTATTTTATATAAAGAAGTTGCTAGATCTACAGCTGGAATTGATGAAATCAAGCATAAAGGCACGCCATGACTCCAGAACTTATTTCTCTTGCTCAGAAACTGGACACAATGTGCAAGAAATACTGGACGCCAATGATAAAGCTCATAAACCAGCAAAGAGAAAGGCGTTTCTACTTATTTCTTCACACGCCTCTTTCAAGGCACAATTCCCAATGAATGCCGTACGGCCAAGAAAAGGAGAGGTAGAATCCCTGATGGAAATCTCTGAAGCTGTGGAAGGATGCGCCACCAGAAGGAAACCCTCAGTTATTTCAATCAACAAACAAACTCAGTAAAACAATCTCTGTAGAATCTGTAGAACCTCTGGTTGAAGCTCTCAACATGCACTGATTCGATTGATATTCCACAATCTCAAGAGTGCTCACACTGAAGAGGTATCGTTCTTCAATGGCAGTTTGTTCAAACCCTGATCACAGGAGAATGCACAGGCAAAATGCTCAAGGCAAAGAGAAATAGTCAAAAGATATCAGTTTCAATTGCCAGAAATGCCCTTTTATGCAAAGGCACGCATTTCAAGAAGAATACGCCACTTTTAGGTTTTAAAATCTTTTAATTAATATTTAATTCATCTCAATAGTTCATGAATTAAATACTTGGCGCACTTTTAATATTTTAAGCCATTAAAATATTAAATCCCTCTTTTGAACATTTTAAGTGATATAAAAATATTATTAAAGTCAATGTGACTTTAATAAAAAGGCGTATAAGTTAAATAATTAACTTAATCACTTAAAATTCCATAATACGCTCAAAACTCAGGATAATCCCGTGCCGTCAGAAGCTGTGAACTCCTGGAATGCCAATGCTCGCTGTGATCCAATCACTGTCCACTGAAAACAAGAACAATCCAACTCTCCAGAATGCATCACTGACCCTCTAACCAATCTGGCTAGCCCACAAGGGTCCAATAAAGGGCTAACACACTGTTCCCGAGAACTGTCTAGCGAGGGGACATCACAGTTTTATTATATATGCTATTTTCCTTGCTGCTGTATTTGGTTTTGATGTATCGCAACCTTTGAAGCTGCTAAAATTTATAAAAATTGCTGGCTGCTTTAAGGAAGTGCTGCAATTTATTTCAGGGGAGTAAGCCTCTTCAATATTAAATTATTTTCTTGCTTCTATGTAGCCATACAACATTGGGGACTAGTTGTATTGATATAATTAGTTAATATATTTCCAACATCTTGCCATATAGTTGGGTAATATTGTTTTATCAATTTGTTGATTACTTCTATTTTTATTGATATTACTAGTTTTTGGTGTTGTTGTTGTCCTAACCAGAGATTTGATATAGAACTTCTGTATTTATGCTTAATTGATAAATTGTATAAAATAGATGGCTCTCTTTTGGTTATTATAGTTTTGTTTAAGTCTAGAAGGCTAAGCCACCACAACAACAGTGAATTATTCAATTTCTAGTATAATATTTCTAATGATAATCTGTGCGATTCTCTGCTAGATTTAATATTTGTAATTCTTTTGAAAGGCCTTCTGCTATAACTTGTTTCCTTTGGTATATTTGGGATTTTGGTATTATACAAATATTCAGTTAGGAAGAGTTGGAGATTTGGATTTGCTTGAGGACAAGAAAATTTTGGGAAGGGCAGATTTTCATGTCCCTTTTTTAATTAAGTTGAGGAAATAATTAAAATAATATTTTAAGTTGTTCAAATGACTTAATTTTATAACATTATTTAAAAGGAAAAGTTATTAAATTATTCTTTTAAAAAAGAAAAGTCCTACATAATGTGGTAAAGTGGACCTAATAAAGTGTTTTTTCAAAGAGAGCCAAGTTATGATAAAAAGTGTCACTAGGGAAAAAGCCAATGGAATAGTAAACTAAAGAAAAGGTATTTCCAAATACTCCTAGAAGAGGCTAAAATTAGTAAAGAAGAGATTATAAAAGCAGGGTTGGGCATAGAAGAGATATCTATTGTATTGTTGCCAAAACCCCTTTTCTTGAAGATTGAGCACCACATGTTCATCTTTTGGGTAGAGGACGAAAAACCCTCTTGGTATCGAAATTGGGGGGCAAAAACCCTCTTGATTTTTGGATTGGATTAGGGATGAATACCCTCATATCCATTAGAAGTGATTTCATCTAGGGATTGCATATTTGTAGGTAGATTATGTTGGCCTTGCCGTTGCACCAAAAGATCGACCTGTCAATGTCTGATACAAGCTTCAGTTAAGATCCACGGGAGGCGGTTAAACCATGTCGTGAACCCGAAGGGAGATGCTGGCAGTTAGTCCAACAATCACCCCCTCAGTGTCACCCGAGGGGTTCGAACCCATTACCGGCTTTGATACCAATTGTTGGCCTTGCCGTTGCACCAAAAGATCGACCTGTCAATGTCCGATACAAGCGTCAGCTAAGATCCATGGGAGGCGGTTAAACCATGTCGCGAACCCGAAGGGAGATGCTGGCAGTCAGTCCAACGGATTATTTTAAGAGCATATTGAAGATCTCAAAATTTATGCTGAGATTGAAGAATTTCTAGATTCTAGTTAGTTTATGGTTTTTCTAGTTTCAATTATTTTGGTTGTGTGATTTTTAGAATATATTATAGATTAGTGTGATTTTCCAGAATTTGTGTGTGGAGTTTCTAGATTTTGAATTTGTGAGATGATTGTAGAGTGTTAATTTTTTTGAGTTTCTAGTGATAAATCTTTTCATATTAATTTTTTGGCCATTTATAGGTTGGTCGTACCTTTTTGTTTCCTAACTGTACCTCATATTGATGTTAATATTCATAGAAGGGCTGCATATTATTGAACGATATATATTATTGGGAAGTCATGGCTGCTGTACCCTTGTTGGCTGAAGCAATTCATTTAAGGAAGTTTTAATCATTGTTGAAGCTGCTTGTATTATATATGTGCTAGTTTCCTTGCTGTCATACCTGGTTTTGATGGATCACAGCCGTTGATGTTGCCAAAATTTATTAATATTGCTGGCTGCTATATCTTAGAGGGGGTGCTGCAATTTATTTCAGGGGGCTCAGCCTCTCCAATATTAATATATTTTCACTTCTATGCAGCCATACAACATTGGGGACTGGTTATGTTGATATAACTAGATATCTTTTTGACATCTTGCCATACAGTTGGGTAATATTGTTTCATCAATTTGCTGATTAAATATTTACTGATATTACTAGTTTTTATTGGTGTTGCTGTTGTTCTAACCAGAGATATGATATAGAATTTCAGCTTTTATGCTTAATTGATAAATTGTATAATTTGGATGGTTCTTTGTCAGTTAGTGTAGTTTTGTTTAAGTCTGGAAGGCTAATTTGCCATGACAATAGTGAATTATTTTCAATTTCCAGCATTAATATTTCTAACAATATTTTGTGCAATTCTCCACCCAGAATTAATATTTGTAATTGTTTTGGAATGCTTGTCACCAGAACCAATTCTATTCACTTTTAGTTTTAGTTGTAATTCATCTGGAAGGTTGCTGCTAGGTTAAGATAATCTTTACTTCCAGATTTTGTAACAGTTGCAATATTGAGTTGTGCAGTTTGCCACTAACAAGCATAGTAGATTTAAGTATTCTAGTCACTCTATGCTCTCACCTTGCCCATTTTGGGATCTTGGTGATTAGAAAGAGTTGGATTTATGCATGACTGTTGGGTTAATGTCAAGTTGTCAAAAATTTCAGTTTACAACAGTATGGTGGCATCAGAGCTATGATTTTGACAGCCTCTAGGGAAGCTAACAATTTATTGCATATTAGATCACATGCATGTCAGCAAAGAGAAAGTATTGAAGATAGAAAAATCAAAGATTATCAAGAGTCTTTATCGAAGATAGTATAATCTATGCAAATTTTGAGTAAGGGAATCAATCATTTCATTGTTCTGATGAAACAAAGGGAAAAAATAGCAGAAGAAGGAAGATTGTTTGCAAATAATCAATCTTTGATCAGTTCCACACCTAATTATTTTTAGCCAAGGTTCGTACAAAAAGAAGTGGATTAATATATTGTTCAAGAGGCCACCAATTTTTTTGATTGGTATCAAGAATTGCTTGATGAATTCAAAGACCAAGTTTCTTTTGATCATTATTTGGACTTATTTCAAGTGGGGAATCCTAACAAAAAAGACTTATATAACTACATAAGAAGGTCAAGAAAGAAAGAAAAGTCCGAAGCTACCAAGGAGTTGGAGACGAAGAAAATGTTCTTGAAGGAGAAAAATCCCCCGATCACAAAGGAGGATGGTCCTAGAAATGAACTCTGAAGAAAGAAACTTTGCTTCTTATACAAAGAACCTTGAGAGCTAAGTCATAGATGTTGCAGAGGAGAAGTGGTGAAGTTAATGAAGAATCAGAGAAGTGAGATAAAGTGCCAGAAAATAAGATAGAGAAATAAAAAGTTTTGACACTCATATGCAAGTCCACTTAAAATAGTAAATTCTGAGTTAGCAGCAGTCATTCCAGATGGACAGAAACTTTTGAAGCAGCAGACAGCAGTAATTGATGGTCATTTTGGCAGGCAGAGCAGTAGCAAGTTCATTAGACAGTAAAATTCTGATGCAACAGTGATATCAGCAGCATGATGAATTCTACAACAGTCATCATAGCAGAAACTTCTAGAATCAGCAGTGAATTCTAAACAATAGTACAATGACTGTTATTGCTAGGACATCAGGCTATTAGGTCATTTATATTCCCTAATATCTAAAGCATAGGGATTCATACAAGACATTGCTGATATGGAAGGATGTATGATGGAGAGACTCCCTTCTAATGAGAAAATATCACAAAATTGAATCATGAGTTTTGATAATGAAAATTCTTGCTCATATATGTCCGAACCTTGCTGGTTTACTGAAAAGATGGCAAGATTTTAAAAATCAGCTTAAAAACCCTAAGTGCTGATATGACCAAAACCTTGAAGAAAGTTCTCTTCAAACTGATCTTATAATCTTGAATTCACTTGAATTTTCCGATGGAGGAGAGAATAAAAGACAGATATTGAAGAGAGAATTTGTTCTTTTTACAAATGTAACAGAATTATGACTATTCTGCTGCAAAACACTTTATGCCAAAAGATTTGATATAGAACACCATATTGAAGAATGAATCAGGATGATTAGAAGATAATAGGGAACCCCCGCAATATAACACTTGCAGATAGCTTGAGACTATGATGGAGATAATCCCTTCTTATGGGTCATTCAGGAATGGAGGTGGCATTGAATCCTTTTTATGGTATACATATATGATATAAAATAATCATAAATATACAAGTATATATACATACTTCAATGTGTGCCTAAGCATGCAAATATATACAAATATCTCTTTATATGCTCATCTCTTCATTTGTATACACATACAAACACGTCTAGGTTAGATATGTTTACAGTGTACACACAATAATGCATACAAAACCGTGTATTTAAGTATTGTTTTGGAATCCTATTTCTTGGGCAGCTGCTATAGTGCTTGTAGTTATGATTGTAACAATTCAGAAGTAAAATCAATTAGATTGGGGAAAAATAATAGTGAAAGGGTTTGCTTGGATGATCTCCATTTGATTAATAGAATTTTATAAAAGATTATAAATAACATATAACATCTATGATAAGCTTTAAAGCGACATCTCTCCTTTGATAGCATACAAAACACTTATTTGTTCTCAAGGTTTTCGTTTTAACTTCTTAATTACCATAAAAAATATTAAGGATAGTTCTATTGTCACTTAAACTCCTCTCCTATTGTTTGGAAAAATGGCTACATTATATGCTAACTTTCCCTTTTATCCTTGGTGCAGAAATGTTCATTTTCGATGCTGCTAGTGCTAGTCACGCCTCCTCCCATTGATGAAAATGGGCGCAAGCAGCATGCGAGGTCACTCATTTTGGCCCATCCTAGACTTTTGTACGTCTCTATTTAATTTCTGGGAAATAGAGAAAAGCTGGGGCTATGATAGGAATAGCTCTCTAAGATGATGAAGGATTCAAAATTTATCACCTTGTATGATCCAAATTTATGCTAAGTTAATTGAGTCTATTGAGAAGACAAATTCTGATCGGTGACTCATGAAATGAAGTACACGTGGTCGTTTTCATATCTCTTGTATTGTATTTATATATGTGGTGCAATGTTACGAATCTATATTTTTTAGTGTATTTATAATAATATTTTCTTTAATTTTTGCAGAGCTACTTATGGTGAAAATGCTGCTGATTCACCAGAACGAACTAACGAAGTTTCAGGAACTTATGCCAAATCTTGCCTAGAAGTTGCAAGCGAGGCTGACATTCCAGTAATAGACTTATGGTCAAGAATGCAAGAGACCCCAGGATGGCAACGCAAATATTTGAGGTAGACAAACATGCAGTAACTGTGTTTCCATGGATCACAAATATGTTCCTTGTTATTGACATTCCTTTTTTCTGCTGTTTTTCGACAGTGATGGTTTGCACCTTACCCCAGATGGTAATGCAATTGTCTTTGAAGAGATTCTCAAAATACTCAATGCAAGAGGTTTGAGTTTTAGTGACATTCCAGACGATTTTCCACATCGTTCTATTATTGATGCTAGGGATCCACAAAAAGCTTTCCATGGCAGAGAATGATGGACCACTCTTGTTGCACACTAGTCAGGAAAATTTATTTCAATAGCTGTGATTTATTTTATGTCCTTGCTATTAGTGCTAATTTATCTGCTGATCTAGCTGGAACCTGCAGTATGATTGACCAATATCAAAAAGAGTTTCCATTGATTGCATGAGACATTATCTTGTATTTTCCATCCACAATCACTTTTTAATGGCCAATCTTACAAGGCGTGAAAATTATGTTGCGATTAGACTTGCATGTTCTGTGTATGTTTGTATTCTACATTTGAACTTTGATAGATGGAATTGATTCATCCTCAGTTTACTTGTTTCAGGCTATTTATCATGGTGCACTTATATGGGGCGGTTTTAGCATCTAAATAACTATTTAAATTTATTAGACTCAAATGATTACATTACATACTTTTTCTAGGGGTCAAACACTATTCTATCACGACTAATCATTTTGTATATGTGAAAGTTTGAAAATACCTATTAACTATTTAAGAGATTCGATCGAATAAGCATACATGGTTAAATCCAGAAACTCTCATTACTGCAGATTTATTTAAATTTTTAATGTTGAATTATTGAAATGATATTTTTTAATTGATTCCACCTCATTTTGTTTCATGTTTAAATACATGTGACTTTTTTGATAAAGAGGAAATTTAAATATATTAGGAAGATAGTTTGGAAAAATGCAAACATCTTTTTTTAAGCAAAAAGAGGCCAAAAGATTGTGGCAGTTGTATATAATGCTTCCCATGGAGAAGACAAAAGAAGGAAAATATAACTAGTATCCAATATGGATAGAGAGGTATTGAATGATAGAATCTATAGAGCAAATAAAAACCTAGAAATTAGTGCATGAAATACATACTGAAAAATTGTAAATACAAATGGTTTATAAAATCAAAATAGCATTATCAAGTTAGTCTCCAGGTCACTAATGCAAATGCTCAAGAAACAAAATAGCATTAGGAGAGCTCAAAAGCATGAAGCTATATAAATAATAAAACTATGTCAAAACAAGCTAAGAGAGTGAGTATATAAAGGCTAAGTGAAAGGGAGGAGGTAGCAAATACAACCAATGAGAGGAATACATTACACAAATCTAAAAATAAGAATGTGTAACTCACATGCAAGATGTTGATACCTTAGACTCCAATAACATTAATGCTAACTTTCTTAACCTAATCAAGCTTAAATAAAAGTGTAGGAAAAATCTATGCTAGGAAATACAAATTTACACTAAAACCCCCTAAATCATAGCTTATGTGAAAAAAATGGATCTTGACAAATGAAACTTGATGATGTATCCATATGCATAGAATTCCCCTTCAAAGAGAAGCCCAACCCATCCTACCTCCCCAAAGAAAAAAAAAGACTCCCCTCCTCAAATAGAGAGAGAAAAGAACCCCCCTTAGAGTAGAGAGAGGAGGAAGGATTAAGAAGTCCCCAAAAGGTGAAACCTCTTGCACCCCCAACAATGCTTGTAGATGAAGATACTTGTTTTTTTGTGAAGGGTGTAGTGAAAATATTGGTAACTTGCTTAGAAATTGGGTAGTAGAGATTGATGGCCTATCTATGGATAAACTCCTCCCAAATGTAGTGCATGTGAACCTCTATGTGCTTGGTATGTTGATGATGGACTAGGTTTTGTGAAATCTTAATGAAACTTCGGTTATCACAAAAGATAAGGTCATTTGAATTGGGTACCAAATTTAGTGAGAATATGTTGAAGCCAAATAGTCTTAGTGGCGGTAGTCATAGCCCTTGACATTCAACCTCAGTGGAAGATAGAGCAATAGTAGATTTCTTCTTGCTTAGGGATAAAACTAAGAGAGAAATTGTAACTTGAACTCGACTTGCGACTGTAGCCCACCAAGTTGATATCAATGCCTATTGCATGATGAATCCTAAAATTTTAAGTACATTGAATGTAATGAAGAATCCACTTTGTTGCCTTCCAATGCAATTCATAGGGATCCTACATAAACCAAGAGACCGTGCTCGCAACAATGAAATATTGGGCCTTGTCGGAGTCAAATAAATAAGGTTCTCAATGAGTTTTTAATACAAAGTACTATTAACCAAAGGTGAAGAGCATTGAGCCTCAAGTTTGACTCTAGAAAGGAAGGGATTCGAAGTAGGCTTGTAATTAACCATGTGAAATTGTGAGACCAAATCTAGAGCATACTTGGGTTGTGTAATAATGATCCTAGAAGTAGATTGACATATCTCAATCCTAAGAATGTAATGCAGTAAACCCAAGTCAATAATTAAAAATACCATGAAGGGCAATTTTCATTGTCATAATGGATGAAAAATGCATCCTGATTAATAGATTATCAACATATAAATTGTAGAATGTAAACATTCATATTCCAATGATATAGATAGAAACTAGTTGTGATAAGGGACCCATCTTGGCATACCAAGCTTGAGGGGTTTGTTTGTGTTGGGACTAAGGTGCCATTTACCTTGCAATACTAGGTATATTTAAGGTAGTTCTACCACTCTTGAAAAGTGTCCTTGGATGTCTAATGTGTAATTGGAAAATAATTTGTAATTAAAATTTCTCAAGAATCTTGGCATTAGTTGTCATATGCATTCAAGGAGGTGGAACACAATGGTGGTGGTTACAGTTGACTCTGAACTCACTAAATATACTTTCACAATACTAGGTGCTAAGATTGAAGAGTGGAGAATCTTTGTATGATGGACAAGACCTACATGAGTTGGACCCCCAAAATGGAGCCCTATACTTGAGGATGTAAGTTGTTGGGAGTTATGGAAGCTAAGATACCTTTGCGGTTACATTTACTATTCGGTGGGAAAATTGATTACGCCCATGTGATGTCTAGGTGAATACATTTACTATTTTACTGTTCTCAAAAAATGCTCTCCAAGGTGAGTGTAGTTTTATGCATGATAACATGGTTTTGGTATCCATTGTTTTATTAAACCATTTATGGTTTTATCCTCTCCATGCCTATATATTGAGGTTATGAGATAGTGATTTCATAAGTTTATTTTATATGTACACAAATGATGCTAGAGTGTTGTTAGAGTGAAGAGACTGTTAGTATGTGGATGCATCTCTATGTTGAAGATAATATATACGTGTCCTCTTTCTCGTGTGAAGTTTGTTAATGAAAGGGTTTTTTATGCAAATCATGTGTTGATATGGTTTAAAATCACATAATTATTATACATTAATTCTTGGATAAATACTTTATTTTGAATTTGTAAACACTTGTAAGAGATTTTATGGTAGTAGTATCACTTTGTTTCTCAATAGTTTGAGGTCATATATTTATTTCCTAGGCTTACAAATCAAAGAAGAATCTTGAAGAAAACCCTGTGGTTGTTTCATGTGTATTTACTTCTCAAGATTTCCAAAAAGAAATGCACTCTTCACATCCATTTGGTGAACCTCCCATTGATGTGCTACAATGATACCAAGCATGAGTACTCATATAGTTTTTTACTATAGGTGCAAAGGTTTTAGAATAATCAACACTAGGAACTTGGGAAAAATCCTTTGCAACAAAGAGTGCCTTATGCTTATCCATTGACCCATTTGTTGCAAATTTTATTTGATAGATCCACTTATATTGAACAAGTTTCTTCCCTTGGGTAGGGAGATAAGATCCCAAGTGTGATTCCTAATCATGGAACTTTACTCTTCTACATAACAACATCCTACTTAGGAATCCCATGTGCCTCTTGAAAGGACTGTGGATTGGAGGCGATAACAATGAAAACATGTCGAGATCCCTAAAAATCTAAGCATGTCCCCTTGGTGGTTGATAAATTCCAAACTAATCACATATAGCTTGTAGTGTCTATCAAAGCCAAATTGGACCCGATGTTAGAGAATCTGGATGATAATCATCAATCTTTGAATGATGAATATAAGAGTAAGGAGATGATTCCTCATCATCACTATTAGTATCTAAACTAGAGGAAGAAGATTCCTCATTATTAGGAATTTGCCTAGGTGGACCTAAATCCTTAGAAGATTTGTCATCTAGGCCAAGTGATTCCAATGTGAATGTAGGAGAAAATATAGAAGTGGCAACAATGGAACTCAAAGAACCATCTTCAAAATAAATACCCCTCTCAATGTTGAAACGTTGAAGCATCCAATAACTCTTAACACCATATGGAAAACTAATAAATATATAAGGCCTATTGCATGGGTCCATGTTCTTGTGTCTCTTTATAGGAATATGGGTCCATGCAGGAGAACCAAACAATCTAAAGTGCTTAGTTGCTATTTTTTTATTATTGCAATATTTAAAATGAGTGGATCCTTTCAAGGCTCAAAGAGGAACATAGTTTTGGATATAACAAGCATAGTTTATGGCCTTTGCCCAATATTGAGGTATAAGTGGTAAGGAGAGTACAATGTGGTTTTCATTTCCTTCAACGACCCATTCTTCTATTTTACCACACCATTTTGTTGAGAATATTTATCAAACTTTGCACTATAAACTAATCCACCACATAGTGTAAAACTACTCAAAACAATGATTGATGTACTCATCACCATTGTTAGTTCATAAAACCTTGATGATTTTTCATAACTATTTATGTCAAAAAATTTGAAGTCTTGAAAGTTCTCAAAGACCTTAGATTTCTACTCGAGAAAGTACACCCAAGTATACCTAGAAAAGTCATCAATAAATGTCAAAACCTATCTCACTCTATTCAATGAAGGATGTGGAAATGGACTAGCCAAATCACTTTGAATTGACTCTAATATTGTGAAGCTCTCGATGCACTTCCTTTGTCAAAACTCTGTTTAGGATTCTTAGTAAGGATATATCCTTGACAAACACTATCAAAAAATAAACATAAGGTAACCCTATAACCATTCTCTATTGGTTGAGTTGCTACAAGTAGTAGTAATTAAGATAGCCAAACCACTCATGCCATAACTTACTCACCTATCAAAATAAGAGAAAAATAGTCAAAGGAGGATTAGGAGAAATGTGAGAAAATAGATAGAATTGAGACCGATGATCTACTCTCCCCATTGAAAATATAGAATAATTGTGCATCTCACCGATAACCACTAAATCAGGAGTGAACTCGATCAACTTTCTTGAACCTATGCGAGTGATTTGAAAAACAATAGGAGATTAGTAAAAAATGGGGGCACACAAGGTAATTAAATGTTCCATCCCTAACATCAATAGACCCTCTCCCAAACATTCAACATGAGTGTTATCATCCATCAATATAGTCAACATATAACAAGGCTCCAAATATGTGAACTCATTTTGAGATGAAGCCATGTTGCATGAAGCACCCAAATCAAGAACCTAAGAGGATGGTGTAGAAGCAACTAGTACATGGACTTTCTCTTTCCTTTCTCCTTGATGTTATCTTTAGCCTTTATAGAAACCTCATGTGAACTCTACTAACTCAAGAACTTGCTATTATTATTCTCTAGAATGTGTGCTAAGTGATCTATCTATTTCTTCAAACATTTATGTTCATCATGACCGTTCCTTTTGTAATAGGCACATTTGACCTCCTCCTTAATCTTGTTGCCTTTCAAAGAAGAGGTCTCATTAGCTACTTTTGAGGCAATCAATTTTTTATCCTTGTTCGCCTTGCCTTTTTTCTATTTCTTATCCTTATTCATGGTTCTTTATATTCTTTTGTGTCTTGGTTGTCAACTAGGGGATGTGATAGAGGATTTTAGAGTGCCCATTTGGATGAGCTTATCTTATGCATTAGTGAGAGAGACAAAAATCATTCAAAGATGGTATGGTTAATTGAGTACCAAGAGCACTCTTGGTGGCATAAAAGGTTAGAAACTAAAACTAAACAGTTAGAACAAAGCTTAGAGAGAATATTGAGGACCAATTATTCATCTTTCTTTTCAATTCCACATTGTTTCAACTACAATATTAGTGATTTCAATTTTGTAAAGAATTCCTAAATGGTGTTGAAATTTCTTAGGCTCAAACTAATGAGTTCATTTTCCAATTGATGGCCTTTCATAGAATATTGAGTCACAAATATTTGGTAAGAGAACTAATAAAATCCTCATAGGAAATAGGGCCAAACCAAAATAGCAATTGTTTGAAAAAAGTTTTCGAATTGGGTTCATCATGGGATCTCATATACTAATGAAACCATTGGACTTATTTTTCCAACTAGAAGGATGCAATAGCGAACCTATTTGTTGTATAGGTATTTCAGAGATTGAAATATTGTTTTTCTCTATAGAGCCAACATGTTGGAATGGTGCCATCAAATCTAGGAAAATCTAATTGAATCCATGAGACACATATCCTAGTGAAGTACTACTTTGAGAGGGATTCCCACTATGAAGTATTCTATAGAGTGTTCTAATCAAAATGATCAATATGGTAACAAGTTACAATGAGATAATTAGTTAGGTAAGAGTTTTATTAAATTTTTATTAGATCAATTTCTTCTTAGGTGCTCATATTAAGAAATACTTACTACATGCTACTTGCACTATATAAATGGTGAACATACTGGGGGGTGAATCAATATTCTATCAAATCTCAAACCCTACGAAACAAATAGATACTCTAAACTCTACCGCATAAGCAAGAACATGAAAGAAGAGGATAATGCACAACACAACACCAAATATACGTGGAAAACCCCATAGGGGAAAACCACGATGAGAAAAGCTGCTAGGAGCTACTGTCCTAATCCAACCTCACAAGATGAACAATAATTACAACTTTGATTTAGGGCTACAACCAAGGAAGCTATAACTTCCTGATTACAGGTTTTAGGGTCACTCCCAAGGAAGCTACAACTCCCTAATTAAAATTTGTTTTAGGGATTCAAACCAAGGTAGCTACAAATACCTGATATGAGCACACACTCAAGAATGATTACATAATGATAGTCCTTCCATTGTCTGAAACTAATGATTAAACTCAATCCTTTTGGTGATTGCAATTCTGATTTTTCACTATCTTTTGATGATTACAATTTTGCACTGTCACTTCTTCAAATGTCTTATCTGCTACCTACTAACTCACTAATTTCAACAATAAAGAAGTTCTACTTTCGGCTCATTGTATCCAACAAAAAATTAAGAACACTCTTCACTTCCCTTTTGTCATAAAGATATGATCAAAATGAAACCATACAAGATCTACCACTTATGCTCTTTCTCTTTCAGTTGCTTACACAATTATCATAATGCATCAAACCACACTCTGCCCTAGATCAACTAGGTTTACAATTTATACACGATATTACATTGAATACATTTCATGTTGACCTATAACAATACAAATATTACATTTCCAAGTCGGCCAAGGATAAAACATGTAACTTGTAGCATGTCGGCCCACACAACATTGGCAATATACATGAATGATAAAGAATTAATTGCATCTCTTTTAGATGAGTCAACATGACCCATACAACACCTTCAAACAATCCATAAGCTTCGCTCACACTTGAACTTGTGGCACACATCATCGACATGCCTTAGTCGGCCTTAGCAGGAGGATAACTTCACAATATAACTTAAAACATCTATGCGGTACTGGAAACAAGAAATATATTCATGTGCTTCATAACTTATACACTATGAGACATGTGGAGTGTCCACCAAAACTCATACAACTGAAATTCATAACCTTCTATTGGCACAAGTAGATAGACATTAAAGTCAACCACTAGACAACACAGTCTTGCACTCTATCACTTCCAACTTTCTTTGCGGAAGGCATATTGACATGAAACTTGGGATATAACACATTCACATCTCCATGAATTTAACTTTTGAATTGTAAGACCAAATATTCAAATGCAAAGAAATGTAGAGCCAATCTTTACACCTTTGTTAACATCCTCAAGGAACCAACATAGTCTTCAATCTATCACTTTCAAAAACACATTTTTGGTAACCCAAGAGACAAGAAACTTGGATCACACATGCCTCGAAACACCATGAAACTAACCTCCAAACTGTAGGAGAAAAACATCACTAGTGAAGAAATATAGAGCATTTCTTAGAGATTCTGCAACCAAACAACCAGACTACAACATACTCCAATGAAATTTTGACATCAATGAAAACCAAACTACAACAATCTCCCCCTTTATCATTGATGGAAAAACTATCATCACACCACTTTGGTGCAAAATATCTTCCCCTCAATCTCTCCGTCTTTGACATAAAGGACAAAGGGCAAGCATATTCCTTCATGAAATAACTTATAGGCTTCCCTATCAGTAGTAACCACTACTTGATCCCCTTGAGAGGTAGCTCCCATTAGTCTAGGAATAAATATATGACTTGAATTACTCCCCCTTGACAGATGCAACAACTATGTATCTAGCAAGGAGGGGCCTAATTACCCCTAACTTTTGCCTAAGATATTCAAATGTATCCTTTGAAAGTGCCTTTGTGAAAATGTTTGCAATCTGATCCATTGTAGATATATACTCCAACTTCACTTCTTTATCTGATACCTAATTGATATGTGCTTGGTTCTAGAATGCATCACCAGATTCTTTGAGATATTGATAGCACTTATGTTATCACATAAAATAGGAATGGGCTCATCATACATTATTTTGATATCCTTCAATGTTTGCTTCATCCACAACACTCGAGTATAGCAAGATGTTGCAACAATATACTTCACTTCTATTGTTGATAAAGATACTGAATCTTTCTTTTTACTATGCCATGAAACCAACCCTTTTCCTAAAAAGAAAGAACCACTACCTATACTCCTTCTATCATCAACAAATCCAACCCAATCAACATCAGTTTATGAACTCAAATCAAAGTTATTACCTTTTGGATACCTTAATCCATAATCTAGAGTGCTCTTCAAATATTTGAAGATTATTTTGACTTCATTCACATGAGATCCTTTAGTATTAGCTTGAAATATTTCAAAAAAACATCACATGCATAATATCATGTCTTGAATCAGTTAAGTATAAAAAAATTCCAATCATAGATCTATATAGAGTATGATCAACCAGGGGAGACTCATCATCTTTACTCAAATGACAACCAATTACCATAGGAGTACTCAAAGGTTTGAAATATTCCATGCCAAACTTCTTTAACATCTCTTTGACATACTTTTCTTGAAAAATAAAGATACCATCATCTAGTTGAGAAATTTGAAGACCAAGAAAGAAGGATAACTCATATATCATAGATATTTCAAATTCCTTCTACATTTCTTCAGCTAACTTCTAGCACATTTCATCATTTCCACCAAAGATTATATCATCAATATATACAACTATCAAAATTCTTTCATTCTCAATCTTGAAGTAAAGATTACTATTTGCACTACCTTTCTTGAAACCTTGTTGAAACAAGTACTTATCCAACCTTGCATACCAAGCCCTAGGAGCTTGCTTGAGACCATACAATACCTTTTTGAGTCTGCACAACATGTTTGGTTCCTTTGATAACCAAAATCCATCAGACTGCTCTACATAAAATTCTTCTTCCAAATATCCATTCAGGAAGGTTGATTTGACATCCATTTGAAATACCTTGAAGTCCTTATGAGGTGAAAAAGCAAGAAACATTTTGATTTCTTACAATCTTGCTACCAGAGAAAACATTTCCTCAAAATCAATTCCTTCTACTTGTGAATAGCCTTTACATACAAGTCTTGATTTTTTCTTACAACTTCCCCTTCTTCAAGCAAATTATTCCTAAATGCCCACTTTGTTCCTATTACATTTTTATCTGCAGGCCTTGGAACCGATTCCCAAGTTTGAGTCTTGTCATTTTGATTCAATTCTCCTTCCATTGCCTGTATCCATCCTTCATCCTTGTTAGCATCAAAAAAAGTTTTTGGTTCTATCTTTGATAACAAACAAATGTTTACTTGTTCATTTGTATTTGCAAGCTTTCTCTTATTCATTACTCCATTCTTATCTCCAATAATTTGATCCTCTGAATGATTCCTTTGAACATACTTTGTAGGAGTCTTATTGTGATTTTCTACTATTTTTTCTTTCTCTTCAACTTCTTCTTATTCTTCTTTTGAGTAAGGAGGTGCATCAGATCCATAATCCTCAATTTCATTCATATTCTGATGTAGATATTCATCAAACTTAACATTTATAATTTCAACTGTTCTTTCAAATATTTTGTTGTAGCACCTATATGCTTTACTCTGAGATGAATATCCCCCAAAAAAAAATTCATCACCTCTCGAATCAAACTTCCCCAAAAAATATTCATCTCTTTTGATGTAGCATTTGCTTCCAAAGACTCTAAAATATTTGATAGTTTCCGGTCTTCCATACCATAACTCATATGGGGTCTAGTGTTGTTAAGCCTTAATAAACCTCTATTGAGAATATAGACTGTAGTATGAATTGCTTCTTTCCAATAAACATCAGACATATTTGCTTCCATCAACATGGTCCTTGCCATCTCTTAAAAAATCCTATTATTTCTTTCCACCACCCCATTCTACTGAGGAGTTCTAGCAGTAGATAGATGCCTCTTAAACTCATTTGATGTGAACTCACCTCCTTTATCGAACCTTAAGTACTTGATTTTAGCATTCATTTCATTCTCAACCATTGATTTGAAATTCTTGAATCTACAAAAAGCATCAGATTCATCTTTCAAGAATGTTACCCATGTCATCCTAGAGAAGTCATCAATAACAAGCATGAAATACCTTTATCCTTTTAGAATTTTTATCTTGGTAGGTCCACACAATTCGGTTGGTACCAGCTCCAATGGTCTAGAGGAAGAATATTCTTTGGACTTGAAACTTATCCTTGTATGTTTTCCAAACTAACATTCCTTGTACAAAGTACTTGAAGTCTTGATTATCTTGGGCATATCTCTTACCACATGTAGTGAACTGATCTTCACAAGATTGTCAAAATTGATGTGTCCCATTCTCCTATGCCAAAACCAACATTCACTTGCTTGTCCCAAAAAACAACTTCTCCCTTTGACATCCCTTAGACTGTATATGTCACCATTAGTCCTAGATCCTTCTGCCACCAATTTTTCTCACCTTTATTTTTTGATTTCACATCCTCTTTCATTGAATATGAGATTGTATCAATTTCTGCACATCTGACTTACACTAAGAAGATTGTGCCTAAGACCTTTAACATAAAGGAAATATTCTATCATGTGCTTTCCATCAATAATTAGTGTACATTTTCCATAGATATATACTGAAGTATCATCTCCAAGCTTGACTATGCCTCCATTCCATTTCACAATCTTGATAAACTTGATTCTATCCCCTGTCATGTGGTTAGATGTAAGGCCCCTCCCTTTATATCGAAGTTACAATTCCTTTAATTCTAAACTTATGCTACTCTATTGTGTATATTTAGAGTGCATTATTTAGATGATACATGATCCAACTATGTTTGAGTGCCAATGTACTTTTAGTCATTTGATTTTAAGAGTAGATTAGTTCAATTCTTATGTGAATTCTTCTATTAAAGTAAATGAATAAATCTACATTGATATATACTATAGTTTATCGTGCTATAATGTGTTGCTAGGGCCCAGTTGTAATATAAGTTCTTTCTTATCATTTGACTCATGTTGATTGTGAATGCCTCCTATAGTGTTCACTTGAGGTTCCTCATATCAAGTATTATGATTAAAGTCACTAAAGGAGCCTTAGAGGTTTTAGTAAAAATAGTAGGTGTAGATTCGATCCCTATAGTATTTCTTAACTTTGAGAAATTAAGATAACAAGTAAATAAAGATGAAGAGTTTAGAGTCTATATTGCCATTGCATTGTGGAATTATGATATGCACTTAGATTAAAATGTCACACCTTTACTTATTTAAATTAGGTGATGTTAATAGTGAGTTAATATGATAGGGATGTCTGGACATATCTATATTTAGATTAATATTCTAGAAATATGATTGCCATTGATGTCAAAAGGTGCACCTCTTTAAGGTCAGAAGGAGATCTGAGTGATATCAGATGAGGAGTTATTATTTGAAGTAAACAAGGGATTCATAAGGATGTTAGGGAGAAGGATTCATTGGCCTTAGGGTGTCATTACAACAAGCCTTGAAGAGTTGCAAAATTTTAGGCATCGGAGCTTGGGCTTACTTGGTATCACTTGCTAAAGAGAAAGGAGTTAGTATCTTTCAGCTAAGTCCAATCGGGCTTTGAACTTCGGGCTTACAACTTACTCTACGCTATAGATGATCATAAATAATTCTTTGGTCATACAAGTAAGTGATATCACATGCCTCAAAGAAATGCTATAAAAAATATGCTAAGTCTATAAGTTATCGATACTTCTAGTGGTTCTTGTTGGGAACAGGTTCTGGGGTTGAGCAAATACAACACCACAGGAGCCCAGTGATCTCTGCAAGCAAGAATACCTGTTACAAGGAGAAGCAAGGAGAAGCAACCAAGAACACCATGAAAATGCTCAAAGATGTGGAGCTCAATATTCACCAAGTTGTAAAATTGAATTATTACAATAGAGAAGAATTCAACCTCAAATAGGTCAAAGAGACCCAAAAAAGGAAAACTCTAGGTTTGAACATTAATAATTAATAAAACAATTAATTATTATGCACCAAAAGTTAGCTTAAGTGTAAAAGAGATAAAAGGTAACTTTAAATAATTAAACACATATTGTTTAATTAATAAAGTAAATAAACAATTACTCTAACACCCCCCCTTAAGCTAGACTTAGAGAGAAGCTAAAACCTAGAAGAAGCTACTGAAAGCAAAAGCAATGGGTCCCGGCAACTAGGCCTGATCAGGTATCCAAATACAAGGAAATCTCTATGAAACGGAGAAAAAGGAGAAAACCCAGTGGGAAAAAACTCCTCTCCAAAAAGAGATAGAAGAACATGCTAAAAGAAACATAAAGGAAGGAAGGCTCATAAAGAGCCCCCAAGGACAACTTCCTTCACCCCAAGCATAGAGTGCAACTGAAGATAGCGTGGCGATGTAAAAGGCTTCGTGAAGATGTCTGCAACTTGCTCGGCAATGGGAATATACTCCAAGATGAGAGAACCATCCTGAATCAACTGTCTGATGAAATGCATATGAAGCTCAATGTGCTTTGTCCGCTGATGCTCCACCGGGTTGCGAGAAATGTGTATAGCACTCTGATTGTCACACCAAAGAATAGTGGGACTATCAGGAGGAAAACCAAACTCAGTCATCAACTGTCAAAGCCATAAAATCTCCTGACTAGCGAGCATAGCAGCTCGGTACTCAACCTCTGTAGATGATAATGCATGAGCAGTCTGCTTCTTGAAAGACCATGTGATAGGACCAGAGCCAAGACAAAAAACAAAGCCAGAAGTAGACTTCCGATCATTGACATCACCAACCCAATCTGAGTCAGTGTAGCCAACAATGTGAGGATCCCCTGATGTGTAGTGAATGCCATAAGAAATGGTGCCCTGAATGTACCTCAAAATACGTTTGGCAGCTTGCCAATGACTCTTGTGAGGATCATGGGAGAATTGAGAGACAAGGCCAACCGCAAAGGAAAGATCAGGATGAGTGTGAGTCAGGTACAACAAACTACCAACCAATTGCCTGTAAAGTGTAGAATCTACTGAAGGAGTGGGACAAGTAGTAGTCAAAACAACCCCTAACTGAAAAGGTGTGGGGGTAGGCTTGCAATCAAGCATGCCAAAGAATTGAAGCATATCAAGAGCATACTTCTGCTGGTAAATGGAGATCCCATCAGAAGACTGAATCACCTGAAGACCAAGAAAATAGTACAGAAGACCGAGATCTGTCATCTCAAATTGCTCCATCAAAGCTTGTTGAGCACGCTGAATCATAGAGGATGAGCTACCTGTGATGAGGAGATCATCAACATATAGCACAAGAATCGGGATCTCACCCTCAAGATTCTAAATATAGATAGTGGGATCAGAATGACAACGTTTGAAACCAGTGGAGAGCAAAAATGAGTCCATCTTCTCATACCAAGCCTAAGGGGCCTGTTTGAGACCATACAATGAACGCTGAAGTCTGCAAACCAAAGAAGCATCTTGCACAAATCCTTGAGGCTGCTCCATATAGATCTCCTCATGTAGGTCACCATGCAAGAAGGCACACTTCACATCCATCTGAAAAATGGGCCATCCCCTAGAAGCTGCAAGTGATAGTACAAAGTGAATAGAATTCATCTTGGTGACAGGTGCAAATGTTTCGGAGTAATCAATACCCTCAACCTGCGAGAAACCCTTCGCAACAAGATGTGCTTTGTACTTATCAATAGAACCATCAGCAACATATTTGGTGTGATACAACCATCTGCACCGAACCATCTTTCTGCCCTTAGGAAGAGGACAGAGATCCCAAGTATTATTCCTCATCAATGAAGAATACTCCTCCGCCATAGCACTATCCCACTCAGGGTGACCTGTTGCCTCTGAGAACCTCTGAGGATCCTCTAAAAGAGCATGACTCAAAAGACTAGAACCCACAGTGTGAGAACGAGTGCGACGAGTGTCTGAAGGATCACCTGCCATAGATCCTATGACCTCAATAGTAAAGCGAGCCCATCTGGGCATCTGAGGTGGAGCAAGTGGAGGTGGAGATGGGGGATCATCAACATCCTCATCAGAAGCATCCTCAACATAATCCTGAAGAGTTGCAGTGGGAGGAGTAGGTAGTGAAGTAGATACTCGAGATAGGGTATCCACTGTGGGAAGGCGCTCATCAAACTGGACATCCCGTCGAAACAAGACCTCTCTGGAATCAGGGTCAAACAACTTGTATGCCTTAACATCCTCACAATAGCCGACAAAAATGAGGGGTCAACTCTTCCGCTCCATAGCTCTCCTCTGAGCATCAGGAATAAATGCCCATGCCTCACTACCAAATACTTAGAATGATGAAACATCAGGCTTGTCATGAGACCAAGCCTCCTTAGGAGTCATATGTCGAAGCGGCTGAGGGCGGTGGTCGCAGGCGGCGGCCGAGGGCGGGCGTAGGAGGTGGCGGGTGGCAGGCCCAGGCGGCAGCACGGACGGCTGGCGCAGGTAGTGTCGGTGGAAGGAGGTGATGCTGGGGCGGGCCTCTGGTGGAAGCGGGCGATGCAAGGTCTGGCCGCCGGTGGCCGGTGGCCGCTTGGTGGTGGATCGGTGGCGGAGGAGATTTCTTTTGGCCGCGCCAAAAACCAAGCACAAAACCTTTAAAAAATATTTTTTTTTGATTTTTGTGAGCGTTTTCCACCTCGTAGAACATGCCTTGGCCCTTGGGTAAATTTTTTTTGCTTCCCCAGTTGACTGTGGCCAAATCAGACAAGTTATATATGAAAATAGGGGTTTTTGGGCCTTCTGGACTCAACCATGAGGTCAGTTTTTGCTCAAAGTGCTCCAAAAAAAAAAGGCTCCCCCCAAGATCCACACAAAGAACTTCTGAAACCCCAGATCTACTCCCAATGCAAAAATCTCAAAGCAAGAACAGGTAGCTATAGATCTGATGCTTTGATACCATGTTGGGGTTGAGCAAATACAACACCACAGGAGCCCAGTGATCTCTGCAAGCAAGAATATTTGTTACAAGGAGAAGCAAGGAGAAGCAACCAAGAACACCATGAAAATGCTCAAAGATGTGGAGCTCAATATTCACCAAGTTGTAAAACTGAATTATTACAATAGAGAAGAATTCAACCTCAAATAGGTCAAAGAGACCCAAAAAAGGAAAACTCTAGGTTTGAACATTAATAATTAATTATTATGCACCAAAAGTTAGTTTAAGTGTAAAAGAGATAAAAGGTAACTTTAAATAATTAAACATATATTGTTTAATTAATAAAGTAAATAACCAATTACTCTAACAACAGGTACCTCCACTTCTAGTTTGGAGCTCTGAAAAGACTTGAAAAAATTATCATCCATTCTCAGCATTTATTGCTCTACCATTGAGAGTCTTTCATAGAGGCACGGTCTGGTGGTTTACCGCATTACTGTGGGTCTCTGTCGGTCTATCCACGGTTGGACGGTGTCACCGCCATACTGTGGGGTCTCCGTCTTAGGCTAGTGGTAGCGTGGTTGATGAGCGACAGTTAAGCAATGGTTCACCGCCATATCGTAGGTATGGTTTGGAGATGGCACGATGACGCGGTGAAGGGTGATGGTTAGTATGAAGGTTACTGCCTTACTACATGTGTCACTCAGTTGAGCCGTGGTGGCTATGGTTAACAACTGGCGGTATGCAAAGAACGCTTACTGCCCTACTGTGATGGCCTTTTGGCCATGTCGTAGTTGTGTGGTAAGCTGTGGTGATCAATGCTAACAGTTACCTCCTTGTTGTAGAGGTCTTGGGATCAGGGCCCAGTAGCACGGTGGAGCTCAACGGTCGGCTTAGGTGGTTACCACCAGATTGCGGGAGGCTTTGCTTAGCCTCGCGGTTGGGTGGTGGCACCGCCATACCGTGGAAGATCAGGTTGAGCTTGGCGGTGGCACGGTAAGAGAAGCTTGGAGCTCAGGTGGCAATATGAATCATGGTCAAAGTGATGAGCAAATGGGAAGGTGACGTATGGCAAGAAATAAATACTTGATTAGTCGATGTCTGGAGCAGTGAAAGTAGTAAATGCAAGACGTGTTTCAACTAGTGAAAAAAACCATTTAAGGCAAGGAAGTTGATGCCTAGGCAGCCTGATGCAAAGAAGATCAGATTACTTGATTGGGTGATCGATACATCATTAAGACTTGTGATTGGTTGGAATGTTAAATGAGATGTAAGACTTTTACATTCAATTACAATTGATATAAGTCAATCGAAAGGTGACGGTGAAAAAGAGACAAGTAAGACATAAGAGTGTATTGTATTCATTGTATACTGTAAGAGTATTGTAATAGTGTGTGCATGAAAATACTCAAGTCTGTTGCTATGAGCTAACTATCAGAGAGTGAGGACTGTGATCTTTGTATGTGATTTATTTTACTGTAATACAAAGTGTCTTCTCTTGGTGTGGTGGCTTTTTTCTCGAAAGGGTTTTCTCACGTAAATTTGGTGTTATCTGTGATTCCTTTTTTTTCTGTTATCTATTTTACTCTTTATGTGTTTATCTCAGTTGTTTTAAGAAGCTTTAAAATTGGTCTTTTGCACTTCTCCTCCATTGTATTAGCATTAGGAAAGCGATTCCACACCTCTTTTTTCCTTTCAAGTGGTATTAGAGCTTGGCTAGTTGTGTTATCCTTGTTAGTAAGGCTGGTTTTTTGTGCTAATACTGTTCTAGTGGGAGTATTGTAAAGTTAGAACTTATTTTTGTTTGAGATGGCGAGTACATCAAGTAGAGTAGAGATTGAAAAATTCAATGGTGGCAACTTTGAGTTATGGAAACTCAAAATGGAAGACTTGCTTGTGGATAGAGACCTTTGGATTGCTATGTCTGGAACTATGCCACAAAGTATGAAGCAAGAATATTAGGACCTTATAGATAGAAAAGTGAGAGGTTTGATAAGACTTAGTCTGGCTGATTTTGTACTCCTGAACATCCATGAGGAGAAGTATGAAACTTCATTATGGAAGAAGATTAGTGATATTTATCAAGGAAAGTCTCTGGTAAATAAGTTATTCTTAAGGAAGAAGTTGTACTCCTTGAAGATGGAAGAAGGTCCATCCGTTGTAGACCATCTGAACTCATTTAATATGAGTGTTGCTTAGTTGGCATCTATGGGTGTAAAGATTGAGGAGGAGGATCGTTGCATGCTCTTGTTATGGTTGTTACCTGACACTTGGGATCATCTTGTAATGGCTATTGGAAGTATGACCATTACTTTCAAGATGAAATATGTTGTTGCCTCACTGCTGTCTGAAGAGATGCCAAGGAAGTATTTAGATATGGCCAAAGAGGCCCTTGCTGTTCAAGGTAGATAGAAGCAGAAAGGCAAGAAGAAGGACAAGAAGTCCAAATCTGAATCTGTAGGAAGATCAAAGTCTCCTGGTAAAAAGTCCAAGGTGAAATGATGGAACTATGGGTAGTCTGGTCATATCCGAAAGGATTGTAAGGAGAAGAAGAAGAAGAAGAAGAGTAATGCTTCAGAAAATGACTCTTCTCAAAGTGATGCAGATGCCTTCATTGAAGCCCTAGTGATCCAGGCATCAAATGATGTTTGGCTGGTTGACTCGAGTGCATCCTTTCACATGACGTCTCATAGAGAATGGCTCACTAAGAACAAGAAGTATGATGGTGGAAAGGTGTACTTGGCGAGTGATTCAACATTGGAGATTGTTGGTCATGGAAGAGTCAAGATATAGTTCCCTGATGGTAGAATCAAAGGGATTGGTGGCGTACTGTACATACCAGGTCTGGATCATAAATTAATTTCTATCAGTAAGATGAATGATGCTGGTGTAGAAGTTTCTTTTTCAAGTAAAGGATGTAAGATGGATATAGATGAAATGGTGCTAGATAAGGGTGTACGTACTAGAACTCTGTACAAGCTAGATGCATGTCCTGTTCAATGCAACATCACCTCTCTAAAGTCAAACAATGCTGCTCCTGTAGAGGAAGATGGAGATGATTCTCTGGCTGCAAATGATTTGGAGGTGAAACTCCCAATAGAGAAGACCATGTTGTGGCATCATAGACTCAGTCACATAGGTGAGAAAGGTTTAAAAACCTTGAAAAATAAAAATCTTGCTGAAGGGCTTGATGATTGTAACCTTGAGTTCGATTTTTGTGAACACTGTATTTTTGGAAAGCAACATCGTGTTTCATTTTATTTGAGTCCTCATAAATCTTCTGGTGTACTGGATTATGTCCATTCTGATGTGTTTGGTCCAGTTAATGTTCCTTCGTTATCGAAGTCTAGATATTATGTTTCTTTTATTGATGACTATTCGAGAAGGGCATTTATATACTTTGTTAAGATTAAATCAGAAGTGTTCAACCAGTTTAAAGAATTTAAAACTTTGGTGGAGAATCAGGCTGGAAAGAAAATTAAATGCTTGAGGATGGATAATGGTGGTGAGTCTTGTTCTACAGAATTCGAAAGGTACTGCATAGACCATGGAATTAAATGGCATAAAACTACACCTTATACTCCATAGCAGAATGGAGTTGTTGAAAGGTTGAAAATAATGTTAATGGAGAGAGTGAGAAGTATGTTGAGCAGTGCTGGTCTAGAGTAGAAGTTCTGGGCTAAGGCTATGGCTACAACATGTTACCTGGTAAATTTTTCACCTTGTTTTGCTCTTATTGAGAAGACACCTTTGGAAGCATGGTCTGGTAAGAAGCCCTTTCTTGGACATATTCGTGTCTTTGGTTGTGAGGCATATGTATATGTGCCCAATGAGAAAAGATCAAAGTTGGAGAAAAAGGTTGTTAAATGTATCTTCATTGGCTATGGCATTGGTGTGAAGGGATACAAGCTTTGGGATCCTGATTTTGAGAAGGTTCTATACAAAAAAAGTGTAATATTTCTTGAGCTGAAACCTTCAGTAGCTGATCCACAGCTAGAGACAGATAAAAGAGAAAAGAAGAATGATGTAGTTCAAATTCCTCAAACTCTAGAAAAAAAGGAACTACATGGTGTACCTAAAACTGAGGAGAGTTCAAGCAGCTTTGAGAGTTCTGAATATGAAAAACCACAACCTTAGTCAGTAATAAGGTCTACATGTGAAAAATGACAACCTGATAGGTATGGTTTCTCTATGTAAGATTCAAACTGTGCCTATGCTTTGATTACTAACACTGATGAGCCTAGGACTCTAAAAGAAGCTATTAGCATGCCTAATTCAAATTCCTGGTTGGAAGACATGAATGAAGAAATGGAATCATTGAAGAAAAATGAAACTTGGGATTTGGTACCTTTACCTAAGGGGTGAAAGCCTGTTGGCTATAAATGGGTATTCAAGAAGAAGACTGGTCTAGATGACAGTGTAGAAAAGTATAAGGCAAGGTTGGTTGCAAAAGGTTTTTCCCAGATAGAGGGAATTGAGTATGGAGAATTTTTTTCCCTTGTAGCAAAGCTGACATCTATCAGATTTCTGTTGTCATTGGCAACAACATATGACTTAGAGATTGAGCAGATGGATGTGAAGACAACGTTTCTCCATGGAGATCTAGAAGAATAGATTTATATGTCCCCAGCTTGAGTACTTCGTTGAAAAAGGTAAAAAAATTCTGGTCTGTAAATTAAAGAAATCTCTATATGGTTTGAAACAATCTCTTAGAATGTGGTACTAGAAATTTGACACTTTTGTGATGTCTATGGGATTTGTGAGACCAAAATATGATCATTGTATTTATTATAAATCTGGAAATGATCATGTGCTTAATATTACCCTATACATGGATGATATGTTATTCATAGGAAATAGTAAGTCTATGATTTCTGATCTTAAATCTTAGTTGTCTGCAAAGTTCGAAATGAAAGATTTGGGTGCAGCTAGGTATATTCTTGGGATGGAGATAACCAAGGACAAAATTGGCAGAAAGCTTTGGGTAAGTCAGAGTAAATATGTCAATACAGTTCTGCAAAGATTTGGTATGGATGATTGCAAGCTGCTAGTTGTTCCAGTTATGCAGGGAATGAAACTATTTGTTGAAGATTGTCCAAAGTTTGTTACTAAGATGGAGGACATCACCAGGGTGCCTTATGCAAGTTTTGTTGGCAGTCTAATGTATGCAATGGTTTGTACAAGACTAGACATTTCCCAAGAAGTGGGAGTTCTCAACCGGTTTATGGAAAATCTAGGAACATCACATTGGGATGTTGTGAAGAGAGTATTCAGATATTTGAAGGGGACTTCGAGATATGCTCTGTGTTACCATGGTAGTTTGGTTGCATCACAGAGAACACTCAACATTCATGGATATGTCAATTCTGATTGGTTAGGGGATGTTGACAGCAAAAGATCCACCAGTGGATACACTTTCATGCTAAATGGTGGTGCAGTTAGTTGGATGAGCAAGCGACAAGCTGTAGTCACTTTATCCACTATAGAGGCTAAATACATGGTAGAAACACATGCCTGCAAAGAATCAGTTTGGCTGAGTCGATTGTGATATGATATTGGTTTCAATGCAGGGCATATCACAATTTTTTGTGACAGTCAGAGTGCCATTTTTTTGGCAAAGAACCTGACTTTCCATGCCAGGACAAAGCACATTGATGTGCAGTATCACTTCATGAGGGACATGGTGGAAGATGGAAAGATCTGTTTGGAAAAGGTTCACACCTTGAAGAATGTTGTAGATGTGTTAATGAAGCTAGTGAGCATGGCCAAGTTTAAATGGTGCACAAATTCGACGGGCCTTGGGGCCTATGATCATCAGTAATTTTCAAAGTCTAGAGGAAGCCACGAAGTCTTCCTCAAGTGGGAGCTTGTTGGGAACAGGTGCCTCAACTTCTAGCTTGGACCTCTAAAAAGACTTGGCACAATTATCATCCATTCTCAGCCTTTACCACTCTACCGTTGAGAGTCTTTGATAGAGGCATGGTCTAGCGGTTTACTGCTTTACCGCAGGCCTCTGTCAGTCTGTCCATGGTTGGGCGGTGTCACCGCCATACAACAGGGTTTTCATCTCAAGCTGGTGGTAGCACGATTGATGAGTGATAGTTAAGTAATGGTTCATCACCATACCACGGTATGGTTCAGTGATGGTGCGACGACGCGGTGAAGGGCAGTGGTCAGTATGACGGTTATCGCCTTACTGTAGGTGTCGCTCAATGGAGCCATGGTGGCTGTGGTTAACGGATAGTGGTTTATGAAGAACGCTTACCACCCTACCACGATGGCCTTTTGACCATGTCGCAGTGGTGTGGAGCCATGGTGGCTGCGGTTAACGGCTAGTGGTTTGTGAAGAATGCTTACTGCCCTACCATGATGGCCTTTTGACCATGTCGCAATGGTGCGGTAAGATGTGGTGATCAATGCTAACGGTTACCTCCTTGCTGCGGAGGTCTTGCGATCAGGGCCCGGTAGCATGGTGGAGCTCGACGGTCAGCTCAGGCGGTTACCGCCAGACCATGGGAGGATTTTCTTAGCCTCATGGTTGGGCGGTGGCACCACCATACCATGGAAGATCGGGTTGAGCTCCGTAGTGGTGCGGTAAGAGAAGCTTGGAGCTTAGGTGGTAGTTTGAATCATGGTCAAAGTGATGAGCGAATGGGAAGGCGACATGTGGCAAGAAATAAATACTTGATTGGTCGATGTCTAGAGCAGTGAAAGCAGTAAATACAAGACGTGTTTCAACTGGTGAAAAAATCCGTTTAATGCAAGGAAGTTAATGCCTAGGCGGCCTGATGCAGAGAAGATCGGTCAGAAGATTAGATTACTTGATTGGGTGATCGATACATAATTAAGACTTGTGATTGGTTGGAATGTTAAATGCGATGTAAGACTTGTATAGTCGATTACAATGGATATAAGTCAATCAAAAGGTGATGGTGAAAAAGAGACAAGTAAGACATAAGAGTGTATTGTATTCATTGTATATTGTAAGAGTATTGTAACAGTGTGTGCATGAAAATACTCAAGTCTACTGCTATGAGCTAACTATCAGAGAGTGAGGACTGTGATCTTTGTATGTAATTTATTTTACTATAGTAAAAAGTGTCTTCTCTTGGTGTGGTGGGTTTTTTCCCGAAAGGGTTTTGCCACGTAAATCTAGTGTTATCTGTGATTCCTTTTTTTTTGTTATCTCTTTTACTATGTATGTGTTTATCTTAGTTGTTTTAAGAAGCTTTAAAATTGGTCTTTTGCACTTCTCCTCTGTTGTATTAGCATTAGGAAAGTGATTCCGCACCCTTGTTTTCCTTTCAGCTCTCTTAACTATATCAGTCCCCTCCCAGGTTGTCATAACCTTTCTCACATCCTACATATCATAATTTGTCTTCTAAAGTTAGTCTTTAGTGCATTCATAAGGTCTGTCAGTGTCCCAAGATGTTGTCCTAACTTTTATATGTGTTGCCCAAGTTGAATTTAAGTCATTGTGGTATTTTATAAAGGTTATGAAACCTCCATTGACCACCAACAAGGTTATACAAACACCTCTTTCTGTCAATAAATACACTAAGGACAAAGAGTTTCAATATTTTATAAAGGTTATGAAATCTCCATCAGTCACTGACAAGGTTATAAGAACATCTCTTTCTACCGATAGATACATTAAGGACAATGAGTTTTAGTATTTTATAAAGGTTATGAAACCTCCATCGGTCATCAAAAAGGTTATAAGAAAATATTTTTTTGTGGATAAATGCACTAAGGACAAAGAGTTTCGGTATTTTATAAAGGTTATGAAACCTCCATTGGTCACCGACAAGGTTATAAGAACAACTCTTTCTACCGATAAATGCACTAAGGAAAAGAAGCTAGAATGGTGGATGTCTGAAAGGGCATTGGACATCAGGGTCAAGTTTTATGGTTTACTCGATCAGGTGTCAGTGGTTGGTGTTAAGGCTTACACCTTAACAAAAAGTAATGAAAGAGGTATGAGGGAGCCCTGAACGCTGACACTCGAAATGGTCTCAATTTTTGTGGGTTGGTGTTAAGGCCTTTGCCTTAACATGAAATAGAGGAAGGGGAAAGATGAAACCTCAAGCATCGACACTTGAAATAGTTTCAAAGTTTGTGGGTCAGATTGAGGTTTATGCCTTAATAGTTTGGAAAGCATGCGTTAAGGAGAAAGCCCAAGGCCAACACCTAAAAGGGTAAAGCCTGCGAGGGAAACGTTCAAGCTTCATAGTTCATAGGAAGGCTTACGCCTTATGGAAAGGATGGTAAGTGGTAAGAGTTATGGGTGAACCCTGAAACTTGAAATTGCTTCGATATTCATGGGTTGGTGTTAAGGCTTCTGCCCTAACATGAAACAAAGAAAGAAATATGAGGTAACCCCGAATCCCAACACTCAAAATGGCTTCGATGTTCATGGATTTGACCATAAAGCCTATGCCTTACCAGTTGTTGGTATGTGGTAAGAAGGATTTTTGAAGTCCAATACTTGAAAGCGTTAAGTCTGTCAATTCTTAGGATTATTTTGGACATCATGAGTTGGTAGGTTGGCTTACACCTTAACAAAAAGGCATGAATGTGATAAGGTGGAAGAGAGAACCCTGACATATGATAAACTCATGCATGTTTCATGGGTTGGTGGGAAAGTTTGCAATGGAGTAAAGGTAGGCAGAAGGTAAGGGGTAAGTTCGATGGCCAAAACTTGATAGGTGTAAAGAGTATAGGACATATGATTTTGGATTTTCTTGTTAAGCTTGGTTATGCACTACAAGGATGAGGCAAGAGGAATTAGCGATCCTCGACCTCTAACAAATTAAAGCTCTATTTGGAGTCTCACACTTTGTTGTTTTAGAGGTTAGTGTGTTGGTTTGTGATGGTGTAAAGGAGGGAAAATGGTAAAGGGTAAGGCCAATGGATGAACCCCGATAGGGTAAGAAGCTTTAGACTCAAGTGTTCAGGCTTGCCTCTAAAGTTCTTCAATACACTTCAAATGTGAGGTAAGGTGGATACCCGAACCCTGAAGGTTGAGAAACATAATGTCAAAAAAATGTAGTAATCCCACCATTCTACAAATGCTTACATTGACTTGGGTTGACCAATGAGGGTATGTGGGATAGTGACACGTGGAAAGAATTGATTGCTTTACCTGATCCACATTGTTGTTGTGAATCAATAGAGAGCTATGACCAAAATTAAAGTCAAATTAGACAATGGTGTTTTAAAGAAAGATAGGTAATTGATACGCGCTAGATCATGGAACAAATTCAAGATATATGGCCTACATTCAAAGGCTAGATTGTGTTAGTGGCTAGGAAAATGGAACTAGGGCATGAAAAATGATATGCTAGCTCTAGGCAACATTCTTGTAAAGGAATGAAGGAAATTGATGCCACCATTAATGTAAAGGCCGATGATGAAATATGGGAGAAATCGAGAAAATGGTGAAATGGGATTAAATGTAATACAAACCCTAGTTGGAAAAGCTAGAAAAATAGCCAAGGAAATAAATGAGGCTGGTGGTGC
This sequence comes from Sequoiadendron giganteum, assembly GCA_007115665.2. Lineage (NCBI taxonomy): Eukaryota > Viridiplantae > Streptophyta > Pinopsida > Cupressales > Cupressaceae > Sequoiadendron > Sequoiadendron giganteum. The sequence goes on along the minus strand of CM021105.1, from coordinate 185,758,106 downwards.
TTGGCTAGAGAGAAGTGGCTTGTCGATGAAGAAAAGAGGAATGGAGTCAATTTTCTTGGGAAAAAAAGGGGACGATGGGCAGAGAGAGAGAAGGAAGTAGAAGGAAATAGAGAAGCCAGGGGCTAGGAATGACACCTTTCTCCAAGTGATGGAGATGGGGAGGAAAGAAATCATACCGCCTTTCAGATTTATTTTATGACTGAAGTCCTTTATGGGGTTTCATGGTGGACAAAGGATTTGTGGAGCAGAAGAAAAGGTTCAAGGCCCCACCTCAAGCCCTTGGAGAATATTTATGTAGGTATGAGATTCTATCTTTAGCTGGTTCTAAGCATAACCACCCAACATTTTGTATGTATATAGATGCATTTGCATGTTGGACCCTATCGTGTGTTTTGGGAGAGTTGACTGTGTATTTCATGTATTGTTTTAGTGGGGTAATATTTGGGAGTTTATGTTTATACCCAGATAGTACCCATGAGTTTTTGGGGACTGTGTTTATAATTTTGGCTTCCATTGACCATTCCATTGGTCTCACACGAAATCCTCGTTCATAAGTAATTGTATGGTGATTTTGATGTTACCCCTAAACAAATAGAGTTTGGGTTTCTATGTCCTTCTTGGAATTCAAATTCCAATAATAGTAATTTCTATATAAGTTTTTGATACATAATAACTAGTAAGAATAATGGGTGTTGGAATGCTTTGTTTTGAAAAAATTGAGTATCACACTCATGACACTATTGACAATTACTTAGATAAATCTTGTATTGAGATATCATTTTATATTATCTGAATGGAAGATCCCATTTCATCATCATGGGGCTAAAAGGTTTCTTGGTTGAGGGTTTAGCTAGAGCTCATGAGGCTTCATGATGCCAATATGGTTGGGTGGAGAGCAATTTTGATTCTTTTGAGCTATATCATTATTACTAATCTTGTGGTTTGAGATGGTCTTTGAAAATTTCACTTAACTAGGATTTTTGCCTTGAAGAGAAACATATATTAAGTCTAGACATTAAATTGTCGTGTATGCCTGATGAGCATTGTTTAAGAATAATCTGTCTTTATAAAATTTGTGCATATCTTGAAAGGATTCTTAAGATAGAACAAGATCCTTAAAATGTAAGCACTACGATTTTTATAAATCCAATATTAAATGTACCTAACCTTAATACTTAGTATATTTTGGATTTAGCAAGGGAATAATATTGCAGGATGCCCCCGAATATCTTTCAACCACTTATTGATCAATAGAAGTCTGATAAGGGAAATATAAGATATTATTGCCAGGATCCCTATAATGCATTTTTATGTCAATACACAAATTCAACTCATATTATGCATGACTGAGTTTTGAAAAATTATCAGGGATTGATTCTATACCCTTATGTTAAGATATCCTTAATGAGTTTTCTGATCCCTGACTTCACCTAAGTGGGTGGCAACCGCCTATAGAACTGTCTGGGAAAAAATGACCCTAGAAAGGGTTTTGTACCCACTTATTTAGTTTATAAATAAAAGAATAGATGCACAGGATGAATTGGAGTAGAGATATGAGTTCACGTATGTCAGTGTTGTTGGGTTATGAGAGTGGTTGAGGTAGAGTCATCTTGAACCTAATGGTTATACCCCCTATGTTAGTCAAGCAAGTGTATGATGGTTGAATTGTCTAGAAATATTCAATATGTGAATAGTATTATTAACCTTTCACCCCATAATATTAATAATGTTATATGGTGAACTTTGTATGGTTTGGATTAAAACCACAACTTCAATTATAATCATCTATTCAAGATATGATATGGTTACCTTCATCTCAGATCATTCTTGGTTATCTATTTTGTCAAGTGGCCCTTGAGGAGTGTTGTAATCGGGCTTGTTAACCATTACTTCTTATAGTAAAAGGAGCCTTTATAGTTTTCTCATTTTTATCACTATGTATTTACTACTGTTGTGAGTTAGTGGTGATTTAAACCTGGGTGAAATGTGTGATTGTTGGTCAATAAAATATATGAGTTGGGTGAACTCTAGTTGTTTAACTATAGAGCCTCTGCACAATACATAGTCAAGGTCGTCAGAGATGAACCTTTCAAGGACTAGGTCTAGCCCCTAGGTCTTGTTCTCTTATTTTTACCTTGAGATTACTATTGATATATATTTTATTGCATGGCATGTGACTTGGAATTATGTTTCATTTTATTAATTAGCTAGTAGAACTAATTATGTCTATTTCGGTGATGTGGATTCCATGTCTCCATTTGAACTCGACCATGATTGTCATAACAATTGTTTACTTGACTAAGTTCTTATAATATTATTGATCAAATGTTGTTACATTTTTATGAAGTACAAGTTTACGAAACGACCTTTAGTGAGTTATGCAAGTGTTGGTGGTTGAAATTTGAAATTTGTGTTGTGTCCTTAAATGTATTTTGGTGTAAAATTTTGGGCATGACATATCTAAGGAGTTAGATATCTTGGGACATCAAAGATTATTGTTATAGATGAAAACATTTTACTAAATTGGGTATTAAAGGTCTCAAAATTCCATAGTGTATTTAATTTTTTTTATACTTCAAGGGCTTGAATAGGTCCCAAAAATTATATGTGAGACTTGAGTCAAACATGTTTAAATATGAGTAGAGGTTAACCAGTTCTCAATGATTTTAAAATTAATATCCTATAGAGGTGAGATATTGAATAAATTAGATTTCATAATGTTGACAAGTCTATTGAGCACTCAATCAATGCATATTTCAAATCAATGATGTGAGGCACTATATAAATTTTAATTTGATAACTTCCTTGTGTAACACCCCAAAAAGGGCTACCAAAAATTAAACCTTAAATTTTCTATTTTCATAATTTTTTTTACAACTTAGTGTAGAAATGCAAAATTGCCTAATTCATATCACACATCATTAATATTGCATTTTCACCTTATTCATGATCCTCAATTAGTGCATAATTCATCATTTTCATCACTTGAATTACTAGTTCCCCTTTTAACATCATTTTCCATCATTTTATCCTATTTCCTCTATTAATTAATTTTGGATTATTTAATTCATTCATCACATTTCACAAATTTTCCTCTTATCTTCCCCATTGAATAATTTTAATTATTTAATTAGCCATAAATCTAATTTTCTTCTAATGCCTTATGATTAAATAATCTTTATTATTTAATTATTTAATTCCCATCCCATTCATTTGGAATATTCCTTTTTAACAAAGAATATACTAATCCTCCATAACTAAATAATCTTGAATTATTTAATTGTCTTAATTTTCCTCTCAAAGGCATATTTCCATGGAATATTCTTTTTCAAAATATCCTAAAATATCTCATTCTTCTCATTCATTCTCATCCCTCCATTTCTTGATCTAATCTTCACTCTACATTTCAAATATCCTCAACCAATTTTCCTAAAATTGTGGAGATATTTTGAATTCAAATTGATCTTGGACCCTCATCTTCCTTGATTCACTCAGATTCATGGGTCTTTAAGGATTAATCTCAACCATTAATCACAAACATGAAAACCAATAAAACAAAAATCCTTCCATCATTATGAGCTACCTAGATTATTTTTTGAAGCACTTCAAATTCTTGAGCATTTGAACATAGCATTATCATTGAGAATTTGAGAAATTATCATCATCTAGGTCATCAATCTTCATGATTTTGCAATCATGAGAGATTTTTTATTGAGTAATCCAACATCCCATCACCATTAAAATGGAATGCAAGGTTTGCACATGGGTTAGTTTCTTGTTTTGAATTGATTTTCATTGTTTATGTTGATTTCTAACCAGGTATGTACTCAATTTCATTTTGCAAGTGGGATTTGATCTTATTTGTTTTGGGTTTGCTGATTTCTAACCCTTGTTTGATCTCATTTCCATTTTCCACTTCACATTCTTGGCATGCTCAGTCGGACCCATGTCCTTGATCTAACGAAACTGTGTTTTCAATGATTTACAAGTTTTTGGCTTGATTACAGGTTACAAATCCATGAACAATTGTAAATGGCTACTTCTGTCAACTGTGAATGAATCATGTTTACTAATATTTCCATGTTTGATAACCTAGTCGCCCTTGTTTTCTTACTATGTAGGGTTTTTTTGATCATTTTCCCATGTTTGTAGGTTTTTCCGCATCTGTTAGAGTAATAGAGCCGTGTTTGAAAATATTTCTACCTCTAACAATCGCAAACGACCACTTCTGTGAATTTTTTTGCATCTTTTGAGATAAATAGAGATGCCTCTATTGGTAATTCCACGTTTGACTATTCTTTTTGGTCTCTATTTTTTGATAACAACATTTTAGATTTTAGATTTTTTATCTAACTCTAACCATTTGTCTGTTGTTATTTTCTTTTAAATCTAACATATCTATGCAACATTCATTTGGGGAAAGAAAAATTATTCAAGCTTCTAATGTATTTGTGTTTGTAGGTTTCGATCAGTCCAATTTTTTTTCTCAAAATACCTATATATCATGCTTACAGGTTCCTTTATGTAATATTTTATCATTTGAACTTGGATGCTTTCTTATTTGGTAGTGTAAATCACATTTGTAATTTGGTTCCTTAAAATCAATTTGGTTGATGTTTATGGTATACTTGGAAGTACTCATCCTCTCCCATTGTGCTTCTTGTGATCTTGAGTGAAGAGAAATACTCCTAGTTTACACTTTCTTTTCTTTAATCAAAGGTGTGTTGTCTACATATCCTCTCCCCTTGCACTTCGTGTGATCTTGGGTGAAGAGAAATAGAAACACACAAGTCTTCCTTTTTTAAGTAGGAGGCCTGCCTTGAGACAAATATTAATTGAGAACCCAAGGAATTGACCTCGAGTATCATTTTTGGGTGCGTTATATAAATTGGATGAGAGTGAAAGTTATAGTTAGATCTGTGCATGTAGTGCACTAGAATTTCGCTAGGGGACTATGATTTTCTGGACCTTGAAGAGATGTCTATTTAGCTAGTGGTGTTCACCGATGATCCACCCACTAAGAACCCTTGTTGTAGAGGCCTTAAAGTCCATTGAAACATAATATTATAAAGTGGTGCAAGGGATGTCGATCATAACTTGAAGCTACTCACCATGTACTCTCTTAGGTCAAGATAGAGTCTTTTTGGGTTGCTAGCAATAACCTCTCAAAAAGAGAAAGAAGGCGTGCTCGTGGTGTCTGTCGATGACCTTGTGCCATTGGACATCTACTATCTGCCTTTGTATAGAAAAGGTTTTGAAACAATTGTTTCATTACTCGATCTTTTTGAGTATTTACCCCTTAAATGGGGGGTGTGCCTACTTAAATATTACATGCCTTCTCTACTACTAATTTGGTTGTACTTATTTTTTTATATTGATCTATTGTTAGTGGGATTTTGTGGAAGAAATCTCATGAAATATCTCCCTTTACCATTGATTCAGTCTTGATTGTTCATGTTTGTTGTTCATATCACTTATTTTCGAAACATACATTTAGACTTTGGCATCACATCAAACTTTGCCAAAAATTTCAAGAAATAGAGAGACAGAAACATAAATCACATTTAAGTGTCATAGTTTACCACCTTTGAACAAAATGCCACATCATCTTTGATACATTTCTGTGATTTCACAAACTACTGTCTCTATTCACTACATCTGACCGCATTTGCTCAAACTTTCACATCTACTTTTGCATTTACTGTCTCTGTTAGAACCTTTTTCCTCATAAATATGTGTTTGTCAAACATGCCTCATTTGTTTTCTATCACATTATCGCATTTGCACTGTCTACCACTTTTTCTCTTTGCACAAAGTTGCTTTTCCCTACACTTCCACATTTTATTAGGGGTAGTGTGACAGTTTTTCTTAAACTGATGCATTTGTCTGTATTATTTTTCCATCTCAGATCTGAAAATTCTCATAACTTAAAGCTGTCAAAACCTACTATCTTGTAACTGAAAAACATCTATTATAACACTCTTGAATAGTCCTTTTTCCATCAAACGTCATTCCTATCTGTCAACTTGGTTTTCTTAGGAAACATCAACATAGTCTTTTGGATCAAACATCAAACATATTCAAACATCAACAACCTTAATCAATATCAGTCTTTTGAGGCCATCCTTGACATCCTTTTGGAAAAAAATCAAACATCCTTTTTGGACATCAACATATGAAACCTATCAACTTTGCTAGTACCTTTCAATCTCATCTTTCTATATCTTGTGAACTTGTCAACTTAGTAGAACTATCTTTCTCCTAGGTTTATAAATCATCACTATCATCCCTCTTTATTTGAATTCATGAGTTTAGTCCAAACAAAGACATCAACCAAATATTTCATCAACATCTTGAGATACTAGCATAAATCAACTTGGTTATCCTTTTAGTCCAAAGGTTCACTACACATACAAAATCAACTTGAACATCATCCAATCCGATATCAACTTGAACATCATTATTTTGTCCAAATTTTTTATTTACACATCCTTTGAAATCCAAATTAGAAATAAAGAAATCCAAGCAACATCACATATCAAAGATCTTTCTATCCTTTAGGTATAGTAGGAATTTTATGACAACAAAAAGATCACAACATAGGAAGAAAATGATAGCTAATACTAGCGGTTCTAATGTTCCAAACACAACAAACGTTCAAACAACAAATGTTGACACTACAACTGAAATTCCATGGGGTAACTCTATTCATCAGCCATCAAATGTAAATCCTTCTTTTCAACCAAATGTTAATCATCCACCACAACTAAATGTTAATCCTTCACAAATAAATGTACATCTTGAACATCAAAATCATTTTTATCAACAAGGAAATCAACCCAATAGAGGACAAGATGGTTATATAAAAGAAGATTCCAATGAAGAACATACCTGAAGAAAGGATCTTAGAAATGACTCAAAACCACACAATGTTAAAGGTCATGGATAAATTTCTTAGTTATGATCCCAACAGTTACTTCTATAGGCTTGCACAACATGGTGCAAAGCTACCCATTGATTACAACATTGAAAGCCTTAAGGATCCAACCCTCATTTCTAGAGATGAAGATAAGGTGGCTAGGAAAGTTTTCAAACCTATTATACAAGCAAAAATTCCAAGCTTCTTTGTACAAACAAATGATCCTCCTCAAGGAGTACCACTTGACAATCCATTATATAAACAACCATCTCAAATAGAAAAAGTAATGGTATCTCAACAAAATCAAACTGACCCTAATATATTAGGAACAAAAAACCATCCAAAACAAGCAACGGACCCCTTTTAAAAATCCATTCATACCTCACAATGATTCAAATAGTATATGGAGACCAAATGCATCAAGAAAATTATAATCCTCTTGGTCACAAAATGCACCTCAACAAGGTCAAAAATCTAGCATGCAAAATATATCAAATCTTCCACTTAGACCACCAAATCCACCATTTCATGCTACCATGCCACTACAACAACAACATATGGCTTTGCCTATCTACATTGTTCAAAATCTAAACAATCCACCTCTTCAACCACAACAAACCAATCCATCTCTTTAATCACAAAAACAACTGCCAATCTATCAACATGCACAATCCAACCCCCCACAATAAAAAATAATGTACCAAAAACATAACACTCCTCAAAAATAACATGCTTAACAACAATATTCATACCAAGACTCTTCATATAACCTTCAATATCAACAAGGGTTATACTCTCAAAATTAGGATCCTAATGCAATGCAATATCCACATGGTCCTTCATATACATAAACTCCTCAAAAAAAAAATCTTGTTCCACAACAACAAAATATTGGTCCTCAACATCAAAATTTTAATCCTCAACATACGTATGCCAATCCACAAGATCCAAATGCTTATCCTCAATACTAATACAATGCTCCTCAAGGATCAAATGTTTCATCACAAACATATAACGTCCCTCAAGGTCCAATACATACTCAAAATCCATCGTACAACTCATCATCCTTCCTTGGACAAGAATACTACAATCCACCTAACCTTCCACAAGGAAATGAGTTAGCATTACAAATCAAAAGCCTCAATCAAAGGATAGTATATATAAAACTCAAAAAGACTAAGAAGAGATATGCCTTGCAATACATTTTTCCTTATCCTTATGATTGAAGCATTTCCATGATTTTGATGGCACTCTTAAATTTTTCAAATTTGAGATGACCATTTCAAAATTTTTTCTCTGCACTTACAGAGGTGCACCTGACAAATCTACCTGACTGACCCACTTTGGAGGCTTGTATTTTGAAACCTGTTGATTGTTGTGCAAAACCCATTTGCAGACATATTCAATTAAAATATGTGAACGTGTGTGTCAGTTTTCAGCTTCCCACGGTAAGTTTTGATAGAGTTTCAAAAAGTGAAGCTGGAGGGTTTTGACACTGTTCTATTGTTTGCAAACTGTTGGTTTTGCAAAGTTGCATCTTGTTTGAGCTTGCATTTTGCAACTAGGTGACTATCATGTCAGAACGAATATTGTTCTGTATTATCCATACTTAAATGATCTTAAGTGTCATTTTTCAAAGGCTCATGATTTGATTTGCTATTTTTAGCAGATCGAAACAGAATGCAGTTTGTTCAGTTTCACATCTGCATTCCTGACAGCTTTTCTGAGTGGTCAACTTTGATCATTAATTTATTTTGACCAATGATGATTCAAGAAAATTCCTTTTACACACGTGCTCAGGGTACCTTAATGAACTTGTATATCTGATAGCAACTCGCCAGGAGTTGATTTTCTATTTTTACAAATTGGTAGTTAAGTGAGTTTCAATTGGTTCAGAACAAGTGCTGTTTCAGAAAGGCCTGATTGGGCAACTTTGCCGATTAATATCTGGTTCCTCGGGTTTCCTTTTTCTGAGCCGTTTGTTGCACTGTATTCTTGGGTCAAATGACTATATGTCTACATGTTCTCATTGCTCTAGGAGGTTGTTTTCCCAGTTTCCCGGGCTGATTCTAGGGCCAACTTGGTCAATTTTCACCATTCTGCAAAAGTGCCTGAAATCAAATTTTAGTCACGACCCAGTTCATGTTTTCACGTTTGAAGCATTCAAAGGGTAGTGTTAGGACAATTTGAGCATAAAAGTTGTTTGAAAACGAAATGTTTTTTAGCCGGGTCCACATGGGGACCCAACATGCTCTACAAAATTGTGAAAGTAAGGGGTTGCTAATGAATTTTTAAATGTAGAATGTGAAGAAAATGAATTTGTAGTTGGAATTGAACACCATAATTCAAATAATGTTTTGAATGTGAATTTTGACATATGTATGCAAATGAGGAGGCCGTGTCACATATGATGATTGTATCTTTAGATTGGTTGTCAAAATATCAGAAAATGAAGATGATTTGTGTGGAGGATGTTCACTTAGAATGTTTTCAAGTTTACAACCATTGGAGGGCTCAAACCAGAGTTCAAAATGTTTTTGTTTCAAAACATGAAGAATTAAGATGGTGCTTCACTTAAGTCACCATGGGATAAAGTCACAACACAATTTGAAGCTTGATGAATTGTTTCACAACTTGCACCATAATCAGAAAGAAATCAAGGATGATGAGTATTTTAAAAGGCTACACTTTAAAGTTTGAAACCTATTGTCAATCTAGCTAGTGTTTCTAGCAGGGATGTTTCTATGAGAGATGGGAACAAAGATGACCTCAATTGCTAGTCAAGAGCCATCAAGAACTGAAACTCTTATATGAGCTACTACACCCATGATACAAAATTTTCTTACTTCTCAACTATCTAATCCAAGAAAAGATGAGATGACCATGAAACATATTCAAAATGAGATCAAAGCCATTCAAAGTTGCACCAAATTATATGATACACGAAATTCTTTTGTTGAAATTTCAATTGGAGATTGAATTAACCCTGCTGTTGTTCGCAATGGGAGGATGTATCCATAGACTGAAACACCATGAAAGAAGCCAGGATGGACTATTGAAAAGGCATCAAAACCTTCTCAGCAAATAGCGGCCACCAAACTCATTAATTGAAGTAATGTATGATGATTAAAAAAAAGAAGTTGGGAGCATAGGTAAGGCACACATTCTATCAAGAATGCCATTGTGCGCATCACATAATGGTTAGAAAAAAGACTTTAGAAACTCTCAACTAAATGTAGTCAAGTGAGGCCTCGTGGTTGTGCTTGGATTTGGAGAACAGGGCACCAGTAGATGAAATCAAACGCCTATGTTTGTAGCTAATGCATAAAATGTATTCATTGAAAAGGCCTTAGAAAATTTAAACACAAATGCAATTAGCAGAGGTCACCATGGTTGCTGGGCACAACGGGAAGGTATGGAGAAGCTTGCACAACCAGCCAGAGGAAACCCACGCCGAAAGAAGAGAAGGCAAGGAGTAGGGGTGTGCTGGCCATAGGAGGCAAATGCAATCAGTATGAGGCCCGCACATTGCATGAGAAGCGCTGGTCACCAAGGAGAAGAGCCCATGCACTAGGCCAATGGAATGCCATGTGTGGCATGCACATGAAGGAAGCTGGAAGGCCCACACAAAGAGGAGGATGAAATAGAGGAAGGGCACAGTCTGAAGCAGGGGTGTGGACATCCCTCTGAGCATTTACAATGCCAAGCATGGAAGAAGTATGGAGGCCCACGCTTGGTGATGAGAAGGCCAATGAAGACCCCTGTGCTAGAGAAGGAAGACACAACCCATGCCAAGTACGGAGGAAATAGAAGGGAGGAGGCTCGATGGAGAGGCAGATGAGAAGCAGAGCTCGGGAGCTCACAAAAACAAATAATTAGGGCCAACCTCGCTGACCTCGTGGGATTTTGGTGACGCTATCAAAATTCTTGTGAGGTGTGTGAGAATGCACAGGAGGAGCCCATTTTAATTTTTTTCAAAAGTTACATAGTTTGTGATTAAAAAAAGGGTGGGCCTGGGTGAAATAAGACACATGCAAGTATTTGAAGAGGCCTATTTTAATTTTATTCTAAGGGGTGAGATAAATATTTTACTCCGTGAGTAAAATTAAAATATAAATCAATGAGAAATTGTGAGGTGGGCCCTCATAATTTTAAAATGTGCCCGTGAATTTCTCCTTCTTATTTTAAAAGGAGGGAAATTTTTTAAAGGTGAAATTCTCGGGGGTAAATTTTTATTTTTGGCCAGGTAATTGGAAAGTGAATAAAATATTCACTATTAGGGGATTTTATTTAAAAGTGAAGGTGCACGGGAATGTTTTATGGAGAGAGTAAATATTCATTGTGTTGAATATTTTATTGGCTCAAAAAAATATAACACATTGGACAATTAAGTAAAGTTGGAGTCAAAGTATTAAAATTGTAAAACTTTAATACTTGTTGGGAAATAAAATAAACAAAATTGTTAAATGAAGAGCAAAAAACAGTAACATAATTTTGCACGGGAAAGAGGATATTTTCCAGCTGGGTGAATTTGGAGATTCTCCACATGGGCATGCTTTCAGTTACTGGGTAATGATGAGCTAAGGCAGTTAGAGGGAATAAGTTTGTTGCTGCAAAGGAAGAAGAGGAGATATTCTTTTCAGATTGATCAACAGTAAATGGACATTCCAGATGGCATTTCTAGATCAAATTTAGGGCTACTTCTGCTTGCTTGTCTTCTTCTATATCTTCTATTATTATCTCATTGTATAGGGTTCTGAGTTTTTGTATTGGGCTGGGTAGATAGAGAATTGAAATTTCCGAGTCATTGTTTGAGTCTATAAGTTGTATTTTTCTGAATTTATGAGTAAATACAACCAGTTTATGCAAATAACATCATGAAGGTGTTTGCACATTCATGAATGTCTTCAGATTGTCTCCATATTTGTACACTTTTAGTCATGTAAATTCAGTAATACAAAGTGTCTTTGAGTTTATCATCTCAAATTTCATGAGGTTGTTTTGTTTGTTCATTGTTTTGTTTCAAAGAAATGGTTAAAATGCTTTGAGCAGGTAATTGTGATTTCAGGTGTGCAGATGGGATTTAATAAGAAGAATCTGATTGATAGTAAGAGAAGGATTGTTGGTGCAAGACACTAACAGTTGATGCAAAGCATCAACAATTTAAATCCACTGGTTGAAGACTATTTGCTGGGAAATTCGTTTTATTTGTTTGACTCCATGGCCCAGAATTGGCACTGATCTGTTTGCAATTAATGCCTCTCAAAAACAAAATTAAGTGCAAAATCATTCTTAATCTTACTATGTTATTGTGTGTCCTACTTTCCAATGGCTGAGAGAGGGTTGAGTTACTGAGAAATTAGCCAAGTTTGAAGTTATTAATGCCTCCCTTAGTGTATTTTCTTTGGGAATTATCTGCTTTATAAAGAAATGTTAGTGTATGAGTGATTTAAGTTTTGGGCATTCTATAGGTTTACCCACCTTGGTCCTGCAGAGCCAAAAGTGTAGGAGATGTCAGTATTTGACTGAATCTTGTCAATTTACCACTAGCCTTTGTGGTTCTTTAATATAGAGGTTGGCTACCTCTTAGAGAATTGCAAATCTTAGCTGGGTTGCATTTTAAAACACCAACATATTCCCTTCCCTAAAAACTTTGAAATTCCCAAATTTGATAAGTATAAATGAAGAGGAGATCCTATTGAACAATTATGATTTTTTTCCGTGGCATGCATGGAGGTAGCTAACAATGACTGATATAATGAGACTCTTTCCTAGGATCCTTGGTGGACAAGCCATATAATGGTTTTCTCATTTACCACTTGGAATTAAAACATTCAATGAACTATCAAAAAAACTCATCAATCACTTTTCATACAACATAGAACAAGAGATCACAATAACTAATTTGTATAAAGTGAAAAAAAACCAAGGTGATTCCTTTTCTTCCTTCTTACAACGGTGATGACATAAAAAAAGTACATGAAAATGACTTGTTCCAAAAAATCAACTTGTTGACATCTTCATGGGAAATCTAAACACTAACTTAAGCTTCCAATTAACCATGTTATGTCCTAACACATTTGATGATATCATTGAAAGGAGAATAGATATTGAAAGGGATATTATTGAAAAATGAGTTATCAATCTATACAATAATCAAGATCAACCTTCTAATTCAAATGATAAACCACAACTATGGGAAAAGAACAAAAACATTACCAATTATGGAGTAGTGGATACAAAATTTGTGCAAAACATACAACCTCCTCCTAACTATACTCAACATAATGTTCAAAGCAATAAAAAAAATAATCCTCCAAGAAATTAACTGAATAATCAAAATCAAAATCCTCCAAGGGGACCACCAAGACCTAATAATACCTTCAATCAAAGAAGGAAAAAATACACTCCTTTGGTAGAACCTGTTGAAGTGGTCTTGTGAAAATTTATTCAAACAAACCTTATCAAATTACTAAAACAAAGAAATTATGAGGAGCCACAATTCAAACCTCCTTGGTATAATGAGAATGACCAATAAAAATTCCATAGAACTAAATGACAAAGACCAATAACTGCATGAAACTAAAGAACCTCATAAAAGATCTAATTGACAAGGGAGAAGTTGACAATAAACATCGTCTTAGAACATCTGGTGACAACAATTTGGGAATATATAAGGATCCAATACCTGACCATAATAAATGAAAATAAAAATGGTAAGGGAATGGATTATAATAAAGCCACATACTCCTATGATAATGTATTGGGTGCTACTTTTGAAGCCAATCACCAAATATAAGTTGTAACTATAGTCGGTAAGAATCTTGAGTTTAATGTTACTACACCATGGGGGAAAGTTACAATCTAGAGAGCACCACCGTAAAATAAAGTTGTATCTAAGCCTCCACAAGCTGAGTACAACCTTATTGACCATTTAAAAAAGACTCATGCATAGATTTCCATCCTTGAACCTCTCAAAATATCCCCAACTCATAAAGAAGTTTTGGATAAGCCTTAGTAGAATATTTCATACCCAACGACATTGATACAGAGATGTTTCAAGCCATGGTAGGGAAAATTTCTTCTACCCATCATATCATCTTCTCTGAAAGAGATCTTCCCTTGCATGTACATATCATAACCAAGATTTATACCTAGAAGTCTCCATCCATAAACACAAAATCAAGAGAGTATTGATAGATAGTAGTGTGGTCTTAAACATTTGTACCTTAAAGCTTATACAATAGCTAGGATATTCTAATGAGGTTATTCAAAAATAAAAGAGAACTACTATTAGAGCCTATGATGACAATGAGAGATTATGAAGGCATTGTTAGACTTCCTATTCAAGTGGGACAAACAATAGTGGAAACAACTTGTCAAGTATTAGATATTGAGCTACCATATAACCTTCTCTTGGGATGACCTTGGATTCATGTAATGCAAGAAATCCTTTCAACCTACCATCAATGCTTGAAATTTCCTTATAACGACAAAGAGGTCACCATTTATGCTGATCCAAAACCTTTCCATTTATGTAATAACCTAGAAGAGAAATACATAAAGATCTTCCAAGTTCCCAACAATGATATCTCTTTTTGCTCATTTGACTATGTTGATCCAACATCTTTAGCCTCATAATAAAAAAACCTCATCATCCATTGCTCCATTATCCTCAACAAACCCATCAAAATCCAATCTTAAGATCTAAGTACTAGACAATGGTTATAGGGATTATCACATGAAACAATCCCTTTTTTTTTGGATTTTTTTTCCTATTGCTAAGATCATATGGAAAGCCATAAGAAATTAAGGTAGTTCATGCTACTACCATTGAATTCAAACCCAAATTATTTTCTAAATGGGAAGATTTGAGCAAGGAAATCATAGAAGAAGATGTTTCTACTTGGTTATATAGGGAAGAAGAAGAAGAAGAAGAGCTAGAGTCTATCCCCTTTGATCACAACAATAAGGGTTTTCAACTTGTTAAAAGCATGGGATTCATAGACAAAGGTGGCCTTGGCATACATGAGAAAGGTATGAGAGAATTGATTATCCTTGAGAAGCGTAAAAAGAATCATGGACTAGGATATGGTTCATTGGACAATGTTACTCCTAACATTGAAAGTACTATTTTTGAGGAATGTCCTTCCTCTTTTATGGTTAAGACATTTGATGACGATGATTCCATCGAAGAATATTTCATGTACATCACTGACTTATTTGAGAATTCTTTCATTAATACCATCACTACCCTATCATTTGACAAACCATTTGAGAAACAAAAAATACAACTTGTCTAACCTCAATTAATTGATTGGGACCAATAACGAGTGCCAGTTTTAGACGTATTCCAAAATGACAAAGCAATTGCTGAGTTTATGGGACTAAGAGACAATATACCACTTGGAGATAATATGGTAGGTATGACATAGAACTTGGTGAAGATGAATACTTTGGATTAGAGATTGGGTCCTTCAGTCACAAAAGTAAAAATCTAAAAATAAAAAAGAGATCCCCTAGTGAAAACCATAATATGACACTATTGAATTGTGGAAAATAAAAAATAAAGGATGTATTTGAAGGTGAAAACCTCTTTGAGGTACCCGAAGATGGAGGATTCAATCTCCATGACATAGTTTAACACCAAGAGAGATCAATAGTATTTGTAGAAGACTCTGAGGAGATAAATGTGGGAACATCAAATGCACCTAGAATCACCTTCTATGCAACTTCTTTGGAGCTTGAAGAGAAACACAATTTCCTAGCTTTCTTAGGTAATCATATGATCAAATTTACTTTGTCCTATGCTAACATGTATGGATTGGACCCAACCCTAGTAGT
Organism: Sequoiadendron giganteum; assembly: GCA_007115665.2. Lineage (NCBI taxonomy): Eukaryota > Viridiplantae > Streptophyta > Pinopsida > Cupressales > Cupressaceae > Sequoiadendron > Sequoiadendron giganteum. The sequence goes on along the minus strand of CM021105.1, from coordinate 185,742,343 downwards.
TCATCACTTGATAGTCTTTCTTGGAGAAAAAATGGTAAGGCAGAAGCTTCACAAGATGCATTCACAAATAATAGTTTTGGTTAAGGTGGAGCTACATAGACTTCTAGATGTCAGTTTCATTAGATTGATCGATTATCCTAAGTGGGTATCAAACCTTGTACCTATTTCTAAGCCCACTAGGGGCATAAGGATTTTGATTGAATCTAGAGATCTCAACAAAGCATATCTAAAGGATGAATTTCCATTGTTGAATATAGATATCACAATGGATGTAATAGTAGGTCAAAAAATGCTTTCTGTTGTGGACAATTTTTTAGGATATAATCAAATCAAGATAACACCTGAAGAACAACATTTAAGAAAACATTCACTTGTCCTTGGGGAACTTATTGTTGGAATGTTATGCCATTTGGGCTTAAGAATGTGGGAGCCACCTACAAGAGGGCGATGAATTCTATATTTCATGATATGTTTCACATTTCCGTGGAAGAATATGTAGATGATCTTCTAGAAAAATCCCTAACAAGACAAGGTCACTTAGATATCTTAACACACATATTTGATAAGTTAGAAGAGTATAGTCTATGCCTCATTCTGAAGAAGTGTGTATTCGATGTCACATCAGGAAAGCTCCAGGGATATATTATATCTTGAAGAGGAATAGAAGTGGATACTTCTAAGGTTAAGGCCATCTTGTAAATTCCTCCACCAAAGATTTTGAAAGAATTGTGGATCCTTCAAGGTAAGTTGTAGTCCATCCATTTATTTTGAAATGATTGGAAATAGGTTAATTGGAGTTTTTAATTTGAAATGTGGGTATGATGGACCTACTTATCACTATTTCATTAGGAAATGATATCCACACAAATAATTGACTAAAAACCCTTAGGTGAGTCAACTCAATGAGGGAATCTACTCATTTCCTTATGCTTGAGGATGGGGATTTCAGCCTGAACAAAACTTCTGGGAGAAAAACTAAAAATAGAAAATCTACACAATTATGCTCTTTCAAACTTGAAACAACAATTTAAAGCTCAATACTAATGATGGAACTTCAAATTTTTTCTCTTTGTGTCAATTTTTTATCTTGCTTATGTTTTTGTTCATCTATAATGTTTGGGAAAAGCCTAAGGTTGGGGTTTTACCTTTGTCTTCATGTAAAACCCTAGTGTTTTATCTTATGTCTTGGGTGTGATCTATTTGGCCGTTACTTTTTGAGGAAGGTTTTAAAACAACTTAAGCCCCATCGTTTCATCTAGGCTAGGCCCCTTTTAATCTGTCATTTTATTTCCTTTGGTAGACTTTTTTATTTCCTAAGTCTAGGATGGCCCTGTGTTCCCACGTTTAAAAAACAACTTATGTCATTGTTTGTCATTGGCCTAGTGATGTCCCCTCATGCTTTTAATAAGTGTTTTGTATTTTGCAGAGGGACAAATTTGCATGACCGTAGATCAATTACCGTTTGATCTCAACCATTCCCTGCCATCCTATGATGACCCCACCACACTATTTTGGTTGATTGCAATATCATAAGTGAGCGCCACGTGTCTCATTTGGTGAAGCTGAAGGGATGATATAAATACTTTATTACATTTATGAGGTTTTAATACATTATGTAGTGGGTTACTAAAGCAGTTATGAGGTGCACATGCTTCAAATCAATAGAGATGTTATAATCTCGGTAGGAAATGTGCTCGACGATTAATGACAAGAGCTGGTGACTATGTTGAACGAGCAGGATTTCCAATGGTTGAGATCCATAGTTTCCCACCATTGCATGATAATAAGTTGTGAGGTCTTTATTGATTGCGATATCACGAGCGAGCGCCACACGGATTTCCTTGGCAATGCAGAATATGGCAGGCCCTTACCGCCACCGTGGAGATCATGTCAGTTTGTTTTGAAGGTAGCCATTCGATGATGCAACCAAAGTAAAGGATCGATGACTAGTATTTGAATTTGCATCAAATGTGATTGGAGCCGTTGGAACGGCGTGCAAGTGAGCTTTAATGGTGGTGGAGATGTCTAATGGCATGATTTGATCGAAATAAAGCAACCATTTTCTTTCCCTATTGTGTCATAAATAATTCAAACATCTTTGCAGAGCAATCTCAAGGCTGATGATGAATTTACGAGTTGTTACAATGAGGATTAGGGTTGCTGCAAATACAAAGCCATGAGTTGAATTCTATTTCTCCTAGTTTATTTGTAATCTGAATTTGGGGGGATTTTTCTGTGTGTTTGTCAAAGGGTTTGTTGATAATTGTTTTAAGGCTATAGGTGAACTGAATTGTGAGAAATTACAAGGTTTTATTCTGTAATTTCGTAATTTCATTTAGCCCTAGTTTGTGTGAGGTTTGAAGTAGCAAGGAAACCCTAGCTTACTCAGGATGGCACCATCAAAGCAACATTCTGGCCAGATTGATTATCTAAATAGAAATTTGTATGATGATTTCCTGGATCAATTTTCCTTGTCAATGAATGATAGGAAGAAGGGGTTGGTTTTGATGTGAGGAAAAACCCTAGGGGATGGATTAGTGTATAATTGTTCTAACATAGCTAATGCTACGGTTCCCCTTACAAGTTTAGAGATGTTCAGATTGTGGTTTGGATAGAGTAATTTTCCCCACCCCTTTTCAAATGATTGGATATATGATATGGGGAAGCTGGTAGTACCGAATGTGTTCCCTGATGTGGACTTGCTTAGGGCTGTGGCTACACGATATGACCCTGTTACATGTGTGATTAGAGATAATGATGGAAGGGTTCTGTTAAGCATTAGCAAAGAAGAGTTTCAATAGGTTTTTGATCTGAGTGTGCCCAGTGTGTTCTTGGTTCCTATTGATTTTGACGGGATGAAACAAGAGTATGGGAGGTCAAAGTCACTGTTCAGAGTTAAGTTTCTCCCACCTCATTTGGATGGGGCAAGAGGTTCCAAATTTTATATTAGCCCAAATGACTAGGAACCTTTCATATTGAACTACTTTGCAAATCATTTCTTAGCCACTTTTTACTCCTTATGTCATATTTTGGGTTTTAGCCCCAACACAGTGATGCCCATAGCATACATGTTCATGGGGGTGCAAATACAACACCCCAATTTGTCGGTGGTATATGATTTTGCTTCTTTTTTGGCCGAAAAGATACATGAAGGGCTATTGAAGTTGAAGCAAAATGATGTGGGAACTCCATTCTTCTGGTATTCCATGTTAATGTATATGTTCTTGTATAAGAATGCTGATTTCTTCTTTGAGAAGATGGAGTTAAGGCAATTAGTTAATGGAGAAATATTGCTAGTGCAACTATGGACTACTGACTTATCATATAATAGGCAGAGTGCCAATTATGTGCAGTTCGACAACTCTTTTGCTTCTAGATTGAGAGCCAGGATGATGGTAAATGTACCCAAAATTCCTAAGGAGTTGCATGATTTCCTTAGACTAAAGGGGAGGAAGCCAAAATTGAAAGTTTGTCGTAATTGGGGTGACATTATCCCATACCTATTCAACACTATTTTGAGGGTATATGGTTTTCAAGGGACCCCTCATATATTGCCATTAAATGTGCCACCAAGAGTTGGTTTTGCTGAAGTTATGTGGTAGATTGGTTGTATCCATGAAGACAACCTTATAGGAAAAGGTATAAGAACATTTTTCCCAGATTATACTGTGGTGTTTGATTTTGTCTTTTCAAAAGGAGGCTGGGTCTATTTTGGAATTTATTTGAAGAATACCATTTGAGGTGTGGTTCCAAGCGACATCATGAACCTGAGGGCTTCTTTGCCCTTTTCAGACAAAGGATAAAAGGTGGTAAATTTGTGCATGAATTTAACTTCCCCGAGGACTTGATTAGAAACGAATTTGACCTAAGTAAGTAGGAATTGAACAAGGAGAAATGGATAGCTTATGACAAGCTATTGGCCATTGTGCACAAAATGGATCCAAAGTATGATCCATTGATGGAGTTCAGTCCATATCATAAGAAAATTGACTTTTTGATGGACAACTTCAAAGAATTCATGGGCACCTTGATGGCCAAGAAGATAAACCTGGAGTTGGACTTGGGCATATAAGAGAAAGATGTCAAGCCACTTGAAGAGAGGCCAACCTACCAACCTTCAGAGAATTGGCCTATTTATAGAAGGAAAAAAATGATAGTAGTGATGAGGAAGAGGAAGATAGAAAAGGAAAAAAAATAATGAAATTTCCTGCACAACTAGGTCCACAACTCAAAACACCTGGGGCAATTAAGATTATTGATTTGGAATCATCACCTAAAAATAGTCCCTCACCACCACCATCAGAGCCAAGCACTAAGAGGAAAAAGATTGAGCAATCACAAGAGGACTTGGTGGGTGAGATTGTTGTCACTGACCAGGATATGTAGATGGGTATGCCTTCTCCTCCCAAACCAATTGAATTGGTTCTATATGATTTGGATATGAAAGGAAAATGTGTGCAAGATGCAAGGATGGAGGCCTGTAAGGAGTTCTTAAATGATGATGCCTTTGTAAAAACTCCAGTTTTCTTGCAATTAGTATGGAGAATGAAATTGGAAGAGTATCAGGAAAAGTGGAAGAAGAGAAAAGAATTGAGGCCTAATAGGTTAGACCAGGAGAATGATGATGAAGTAAAAGCTGAATTAATGAATGAATTCAAGAGCATCACTCCTGAGGAGGGGAGAAAATTGGTAAATCAAGCTAGTGTCTTGATTCTGCCTGAGTGGGACATTGTAGATGGACTAGCTTTTATTGCTATTCTAAAGTCCAAGCATCCCCTGCAAGATTTTGAAGAAGAGGTTAAAGAAGCATTGTAAGATTCTACTTTTAGTGAAGAACACAAGACCTTGGAAATTTGGGCTTTGGCCCCTCAAGGGAGAAAGCCTAATGTTACTGATATTAACCCAAACCTAAGAGGGGGGTTGATAATAAAGAGAGCTTTAAAGACCTCAACTACAAAGGCCACTAATGTCACTGTGAATGTGGTCAACTGGCCCAGAAGATTGCTAAAAGAGAGGAGGCTGAAAAGAGGAGCCTAATGGAGAAATATAATTTTATAATTGGAGAGTATAACAAGGTGCATCAAAGGAATGTTGAGCTGCAGACTGAGGTGGACAGGTTGAGATACAAGAAGATTGGGGAAACATCAAGTGCCCTAGGGATTAGATCGTTGCCTTCCACATCTGGGTTAGTGCCTCCTACTTCCCCCATTGTTTCTACATCGGGGTCTCCCAGTCAAAATCCTTCCCTCAACCCTACTTTAGAACCAATTAATGAAGAAATAGAATTCTCTATTGATCCTACAAAGAAGCAGCTAATGCACAAAATTGCAGAGTTACAAGCATCCTTGAAGGTAAGTGAACATGGAGTAATTTTAAAGAAAAAGGAGATTGTCAATGCTGTATTGAGGCATTTGAATGAGAAGGTTGATGACAGATTGTCATCTGTGTATTCTTTATATTCTTTATTATTAGATGCAATAAAGAACATTGATAGGGATCAAGAGGTAGTAATACCACTAATTGAAAAATGGATCCCTAGGGCCAATGACTTAGACATAATGTATAAGGCCTCAAGGTTTGATATATATAATAGGCCCCAATCATTAAGGCCTACTTAAGTGTTAGTTAAGTCATTGCAAGGTTTTCAGGCCTTACTAGATGATTTGAGTAGGAAGATCAAATAATTGGTAAATAATTTTGATGATTGGAGCGACACATTGTTACTTGACATAATTGATGAACAGGGAAATATCAGGTCACTTCAACAGTGGTAGGATCAGGCAAATGAGGTCATCAGTGCTCAAATTACATTAATTTGTGATGAGTCATATTTTGATTTATTGGTGAGTTGTATAGACAAAATTATCAGCACCAACTCATTCTTGGAGTCTTTTGAAAGAGAAGCAAATTAGGTGGCAGTCAAGTAGACACCATATAGTGTCAAGGAAAATTAGGTAATTAGTTTTAATTGGCCAATTGATGAAGAGTACCAATAGTGGGTAAATGTATATTGAACTAAGGAGGAATGAAATAGAATAGGATGCTAACAGTTAACAAATCAGCTGTTGCAGTTACAATAGATTCCAGTTTTGTTTTTGGTGACAATAATAGGTGCAAAGTTCTTGAAGTTTTGTTGCTGCATCAACCATTCTCAGTGGGCAAGATGAATAAGAAGATTCTCTGAGGAGATTGTTGTTGTAACAAATTTTGAAATATCATAAGGCAGTCCAAGTGGCTAGTGACATGTGTACTCTCTGGCCCGATTCTTGTTTTCTCCTTCATTCTATATAAGAAGGATTTCAAGGCCAGAAGTATGAGTTAGCAAGTTAGATGTTTTGGGTCGAGTCTAGGTGAAGTTGCAGAGAAAATTGTAAGGTTTGGTAGATTTTTTAGAGAAAATGAAATTTAGGTTTTGATTCATTCTGTTGTAGGTCTTGAACTCACGGAGATTTAATGTTTTATGCCAGTATTGGTATTTGAATTGAAATGATTAATTCGAGCTCATGTCTCTCCATTGTATAAGCATATCTGAATTTTGAATAAAATGATCAAGGGTTGTTTCGTTCATCTCACTGTTGTGGTGTGTAGGTTGATTGTTTTAGCTTTAACTCAAGGAATTAATTAAAATACTTAAACGGGATTGTAGGTTGATATGTTCTATATAAGGATTTGATAAGTAGTATTGGGTAAGAGTACATATTAATGAGATTGTAAGGCAATGTTATCAAGGATCTTATATGTTATGTGTTAAATATGTCATGAACCCTTAGATGCTTATGAATTTGACTCCTCCAATGGATATATGGCATTGATCTAAGTTGTACTTATTCGTGAGGTTCAGTATTTGTTTATCTTTACCTAAAGCTTGCTACAAATTGAAAATCAATGACTATATTTCACTGTGAAGTGTTGTAGTTATCTCATGCTCCAAATAGTTGATATTATTGATGAAAAACCAATTCTATTCAATATTATCATGTTATGTTGAGATATTAAATGAGATTATCTATTGTTTTTAATGTTGTTTATGATAATGGTGGAGAGGTTGTAAACGCATTAAGGGAAGGGATCACCCTCCCGGGTCTTGCAGAGCCCAAAATGTAGGAGGTCTTTAAAATCCTCGTCAGTTGGTCCAGGTCCTTTGAGCTGCCCTTGATTGGAATTGGAAATTCCATAGGTAGATTAGAAGATCAACCTAGTTACAACAAAAAAAACCAGCAACTAATAGAAACAATTTTTTTTTTGTAGATCTGAGAAGAGTAGAACACTATGTGCCAGTCACCAAAAGGTAGTTTTAGGAGGTTTTCTTGGACTCATTCACCCATGGGTGAATGGGTCTCTGCTCAAGGTTTTCAACCAAATTTTAGGAGCCTCTAATGTCAATCTATAGCTTTCAGTTGATATGGGTTTTAGTGTTGGAAAGTCAAAAATCAAATTTGTAGGTGAGTTTTCATGAATTGACGACAACTTTGACAACTTTTGCAACTTTGACAACTTTTTCAATCTTGATCTTCAAAAGATATTTAATGATTCTTCAACCTAAGACCTGCAACACAAACACAAGAGGGAAAAAATGTTTTTTTTTTTTGAATGGGGGCTTTCCTTGGTCAAACCCCATTTGGGTAATTAAACCTTGAATTCAAATAATGAAACATGAAAGGAATCATGAAAGGACAAGTTCTATGTTGAAACTCACCAAACCCTTAAATAAACCTTTGGAAATTTGAAATGTTGATGTTGATCTTGCATGAAATGGCTTCAATGGATATGGATCTTGATGCTTGAAATATGACTTGAATGCTTTGCTTGATATTCAATACTTACATCACAATGTTAGCTCCAAAAACATGCATGATGCTTAAGACTTTGACATGATGCTTGAGATCTTGATTGCTACAATAAATCATTGATAAATCTTCCCTTGAATGCCCTTGATCATAATCTAATATCTTGTAAACTTTCACTTGAAATATCATAAAAATTCTATGATTTGAATTGATGAAATAACCTTGTATTTATAGGTATGTATCCTTAATTTCTCAAAAAATTAATCATTACATGTTGATATCAAAATTTAATTTAAAGATGTTAAAATTTCCAAAAACATATTTTGAATTTAGGTTCAAAGGCCTAGGGAGGACCCATTTTCCCATGGGAAAATGGGTCCCAGGTACCTATTCCTAGAACACACATTGATCAAGGTAAAGTGTGTTGGCCTTTCCGTTGCACCAAAAGATTGACCTACCAATGCCCAATACAAGCTTTAGTTAAGATCCATAGGAGGCGGTTAAACCATGTCATAAACTTGAAGGGAGATGCTGGCGATTAGTCCAACAATCCCCCCCAGCATCACCCAAGGGGTTCGAACTCATGACCGACTTTGATACCAATTGTTGGCCTTGCCATTGCACCAAAAGATGGACCTGTTAATGCTCGATACAAGCTTCAGTTAAGATCCATGGGAGGTGGTTAAACCATGTCACGAATCCGAAGGGAGATGCTGGCAGTTAGTCCAACAAAGTGTTGTATGTTGGCATTAATTATTGTCAGGTTTCCCCTTCAAAAAATGTAATTTATTAGGCTTGTAGATGTAAAATAGGGCTTATTAAGGCATAATTAAGTCTATTTTAATTGAGGGGCCTAAAAAAAGTGTTAAAATACAAAGGAGTACATTTTTCTACACTACATTTAGCCCCCACTTTAGTGAGAGGATGACCTTGCATCAAACTCATACTAAAGTAAACAATCAAGGGAGGTCTAATTGTACAATCATTGGAAAGATAAGATGACAAAGGTCAAGGAGGATGATCAAGCCCCAAAGATCTAAGATCTCATGGAAAACCAACAAAGGCACAAAGATACACATACCTTTGTTAAATATGCAACAATAATGATAATATACTCAATCATACAATGTCAAAGACTTAAAGAAATAAAGAAAGAGAAAAACCAAAAATTGAAGGGTGGATCAAGCCTTGACTTTTTGTCCAACTCAATGTGGATCAAGCCTTAGCTATTTTTCCAAAAATGTTTACAAGTGAAACCCATTGTCCACTATGCAAATAACAATGCACACTCACACAGGCTAGTGAAATCCATTGTCCACTAGGTGAGCTCCCATAAGTGGCCAATGAGAGAGTCTTATTAGGATCCCATTGAACTAACCATACAAAAGCTATACCTACTGATGAATTTGATAAGGCGCCACATGATATGAAATTCGAGCTTCATAAGGCTTAGTAAGCTATGCTAAGCACTTATGAAAAAATATGGCCCTACTAGCAAGTAAAGTGTGTTATGCTTGGTGGTCATGAAAAAGGGTGTAACTTGAATCTTCACAAGGCTAGCAAGCTACATTATGCTAGGAACTCAAGAAAAAAATGAAAAAAAAGACATTCAAAGGGGTTTTGATTAGTTCATGTAAGGTCTCCTCTTAGGGAACATCATGCCTAATGTCTCCAAGAGAGGAGAAGTCGAGGATAAAAGATTCACATTTTAGGGAATGCACTCCATAGCATCACCACTAAGAGGAATGCCATATTATCAGCAAGGTTGCAATCTTGGAGGACATCAAACCCAATGACACCACCAAGAAGAAGACACAACATATGAGGTAAGAAAGCCACACTATGAAAATTAAGAAATGTCAAAATGATAATGCTAATATATGTCCCCACTTTAAAGAAATATTTAAACACCATGCTGTGAGAAATTACTTTAAAGTAGGAAATGATAAATGCTAAACAAGATATGAGAGCTTATTTAGAAAGACCTATGCCAAGCATATGTTTCCAAATGAAGCTGTCATGAAAAGTGGTTGCCCCCAAATGAAATCCCAAACACATAAGGGATCCACAGATTCAGGTTCAACATATGTCTTTTCTATAATGTTATTATAGAGTTCAAAAATGTCATCATTCCCCAAATATTCATAGAACGAGAAGAATGACACATAGAGAGTGAAAACAAAGAAAAATATTTTGGGTCAACAAGGAAGATACTTAAATGTCTTGATGCCTTACATCATCCCCAAAAGGAAAAAAAAAGACAAAAGAAAAGATAAAAGTTTACAACATATAGAAGAATGCTGGAACAAATAGAGGAATGAACATAAAGACATTTCAAATAGAATGATATGGGGGATCAAATTACGCACATGCAATCACACAAAAAGATATGAAAAGAAGATAAAGAAAAGACTAGTAAAGTGCATGTGAGTCAACTTATAGCAGGTCATCCGCATCCCAATCTTGTTCGTCATATGTGGAAGGTGGATAAATAGCCAAAGGGAAAAAAAAAGTGTTGTACTAGGAACATCACCAGGTTCAACACGTAGTGAGTCACTCTTTCTAGGAGGATCATCAAGGTTGTTATCATCTAAGCTCATAGAAGAGGAAAACAATAAATTCAGCTCATTATGCACTTCCTCATCAATTTTAGTAGTCTCATCATCATCATCCAAGATAATCACAACAAGAGGTCATATGATAATATCCATGGAAGGTGCTTGTTCTTGTTGTGGTTGAGATTCAAGATTTTCTTGTTATAGTGAAGGTGGAGAATCATCATGTATTGCTCGAGTTTCTGTTTGATTTTGAGTTATTGATTAATGTTTTTCTTTCATCAGATGAGCAATAGGATGACGTCTACACCTATGCTCTCTATAATTTCATTTTCTTTTTTTTTGGTTTTCAAGTTGCGATTGTGTAGGAGTGGGTTTGTCAACCATAGGTTTCCTTTCTTCCTATAAGGGAGGAATGTAAGGAACCATGGGAGGTTGTTCAACCACTTTCTCTTTAACTTTATAAACTTATTTTATTTTAGGAGGCACAATGGGACTTAGCTGGTTATCTCATGGTTTTTTATATAGGAAATGGGTGAAGGATTTGTCATGTCTTTAGTTGGTTACTTGGAAGGGATTTTGGTTAAATCATGGTTTCATCAAGGATGGGAGGCTCAATTGTGGGTGTAGGCATATTACTAAGGGATATTTCTGCTATGCACTTTGGCTTAAATTTTTTATAAGATTTGAAAAAGAAGTTCTCATGAGGCTGAATAAGTTCCATAGGTTCGGGCCAAAAGAAATCCAATAAAAAATTCCCACGGGAAGACACATGATTAAAGCCACTATGATGCATAGTAAAGATCTCTTTACCAAATGGAAACTTTAGGAATTTATGCACTACCATGGGATGGATTTCATAGAGCGAAGCCATGGGTAGCCTAACTTCACACAAAATTGATCCGATGTCGGGATGATGGAGAATGAGACATTCAATATTTTCGGTCCAACTTGTAGAGGAAGAGTTATCGAACCTATCATAGGGAAAGAAAAACCATTATGCATTTTGATCCATGCTTTTAGTTGTTCATAAGTATCTTGATAAAGTTCATGCATAGACAAAAATTATTTAGTTGTCATGTTCTCTACATAGATGGGATCAATTAATATCATATTAGTAGGCTTGTCATTGATTTTTATAGCTATGTAAAGAGGACCATTGGGTGCATGCTTAAGTATGTCATTTTGTGATAAAACAATGTCAAGGGACATATTGGCTAGGCCCTTACGAGGTTGAAATTCAATGTAGTTGACCATAGGGCTTATATAATACTTTTTCATGTGATGATCAATGATGTAAGGGAGGCTATGCAAAATTTATATTCCTTATTCATATTTAAGCATTTTATTCATGTTATCTATGACAAGAATCATAGTACTATAAATATAGTCAAAATTCACACATTTTTGTAATTTGTCTAGTTCTTCATTCATTTTTCTTAGGTTCTCTTGACGGACATTATCAACCATTGATTCAAAATTAGTGATATTTTTTTTTGGCAAGGAGGTCATAGGAAATGGAGAGTCAAGGGTATGGTCCATAGTGGATTGATTAGTGTTGAAACACTATGAGTGAAAGAGTTGGAAAACCCAAGATCCATGACGAGTGATGTATCATAGGAGGACATGAGTCTCAAACTATGTCTTACAATAGTATTGGGAATATGACACTAGATTGTGATTCTCATACAAGTTTCACCAAACCTAAGATGCACCCAAAATGGAGAATAGGAAAAATGCAATCAAACACCCTAGAATATGAAGTTCAATGCAAGTATGCCAAAAGAGATACAAATTTCTAGATTTTAAACAAGATAATTTTCTGATTATACTCTGCAAAAACCTGAAAAAATGATGTCTTTTAATTTCAATTTTGATTTTGAAATGCACTTAAATTGATCAATTAACCTTAATGTAAATTATTGTAAAAAATAGAAATTTCTAGAAATTGAAACAAAAACCTGAATATAGAAATAAAAAATGCAGATAAAGGCTTTTTAATACCCAAAAATTTAGAATGAAGCCTAATCAAGGACTCATTCACCCATGGGAAAATGGGTGTTGTGTCAGGGTTTTGAAAAATCAAATTATAGATTTCCGAGTTGATATTTATGCTTCCAAATTCTGGTTGCAAATAGGTAGTTACAATTTCAAATTTCTAGAAAATTAGATCTAAATGCAAGTGTGAAATGATGCTAAATGACAAGCAAAAAGACCTAATTTGAGATGCAATTTTGATTTAATTTTCTGATTTAAGTGATTGATCATGCAATGTTATGTAAACACTCTACAAAATTGATGAAAATTTTAAATTTTTTAGATTTTAAAGAATGCAAAAATGCAAACCTAAAACCCTAAATGAGATGCAAACTAATGCAAGTAAAAAACCATAAATGAGATTAAAATCAATGTAATGCAATGCAAAGTAATGAAAATCCTATATCTAGGGTTTGAATGGACTCCAAATTTCAAAATTTTGTTGTACAAAGTCGGGTTCACCAAAATGAAATGATTGGAAATAGGTTAATTAAAGTTTTTAATTTGAAATGGGGGTATGATGGACCTATTTATCACCATTTCATTAGGAAATGAGATCCACACAAAGAATTGACTAACAACCCTTAGGCGAGTCAACTAAATGAGGGAATCTACTAATTCCCTTTTGCTTGAGGATGGGTGTTTCAACCTGAACAACACTTTTGGGAGAAAAACTAAAAATATAAAATCTACAGAATTATGCTCATTCAAACTTGAAACAAAAATTCAAAGCTCAATATTAACATAAACAAAAAAATCTCTGCAACTTTGAGAAGAGAACATAGTGTACCAATCACCAAAAGCTAGTTTCAGAAGGCTATCTGGGACTCATTCACCCATTGACGAATGGGTCTCTACTCAAGGTTTTCAACCAAATTTTCGAAGCCTTTGATGTTAATCTGTAGCTTCCTTTTGATCTAGGTTTTAGTGTCAGAAAGTCAAAAATTAGATATGTAGGTGAGTTTATGTGAATTGACGATAAATTTGACAACTTTATTAACATTGACAACTTTTCCAATCTTTCTCTTCAAAAGAACTTCAATCCTTCTTCAAGCTACGATCTGCAACACAAAAAAAAGAGATAATTTTTATTTTATTTTTGGTGAATGGGGATTTGCCTTGGTCAAACCCCGTTTGGGTAATTAAACCTTGAATTAAAATTATAATGAAGCATGAAAGGAATGATGAATGAACAAGCTCTATGTTGCAACTCACCAAACCCTTGAATAAACCTTTGGAAATCTAAAATTTTGATGTTGATCTTGCATGAAATGGATTCAATGGATGTGGATCTTGATGCTTGAAATATGACTTGAATTCTTTGCTTGATCTTTGAAACCTACATTACAATGCTAGCTCCAAAAACATGCATGATGCTTAAGAATTTGACATTATTCTTGAGATCTTGATTGCTGCAATAAATCACTGACAAATTTGACCTTGAATTCCCTTGATCATAATCTAAGCTTATGTAAACTTGCACTTGAAATCTCATAAAAATTATAGGATTTGAATTGATGAAATAACCTTGTATTTATAGGTATGTATCCTTAATTTCCCAAAAATTAAACATTACAAGCCGACATCAAAGATTGAATTTAGAGATGTTAAAATACCAAAAAAAACATATTTTGAATTTAGGTTCAATAGGCGAATGGGTCCCAGGAACCTATTCCTAGAACACACATTGCTCAAGGTAAAGTGTTATGTGTTGGCATTAATTAATATCGGGTAACCCTTCATAAAATGTAATTTATTAGGCTTGTAGATGTAAAATAGGGCTTATTAAGGCATAATAAAGTCCATTTTAATTAAGGGACCCAAAAAAAGTGTGAAAATGTAAAGGAGAACATATTTATACACTACAAATTCATAACTTAATTAGCTGATAAATGTCATCCTTTCATGTACCTACTCCATAAGGATGTTTCCTTTAAGTGGGATGAGAAGTACCAACATGATTTTCAATAGATTAAAGACTATTTGCGTCACCACCCATTTTGATGCCTCCTCTACTAGAAAAACCACCTATCCTCTATATATCAACAATATTAGCAGCCTTAGGTGCCTTGTTAGGACAATATGATGAGAAAAATAAAAAAATAATGGTGTACTATACCATTTGTACATTGGTGGGCTATAAATTGAATTACACACTTGTAGAATGAGCTTGTTTAGTCATTGTTTGTGCATCACAACAACTTAGGCATTACATTCTTAACCGAAAAATCAAACTCATCTCTAAGGTGGACCCTTTGAAATATATTTTGGCTAAGGCAACTCTAATTGGCTGAATGATGAAGTGGGTCATGATCCTTACAAAATTTGACATAAAATATGTCGACAGAAAATTAATTAAGGGACAAGTGATAGCAGACCAATTGGAAAAATCACCTCTTGATGATCACCTCCCTTTGATATCATAATTCCTTGATGAAGGAATCCTTGTGGAAAATCAAGTAAGCTGATGGAAATTGTACTTTGATGGATCTCACACCCAACATGGATTAGGATATGGCATTCTCTTTGTTACACCACAAGGAGATAGTATACTTAAAGCATATAGGATTGCCTTTCCTTGTACCAATAATATAGAAGAGTATGAAGCATTGATCACTGGATTGAGAATGGTAGTTGAATGGTAGATCAAGGAACTACAAGTCTATGGAGATTCACAACTAGTAATCAAATAAATGAATGATGAGTACCAAACTAAGGATGATAAATTGATTCCTTACAAAAGAATGGGAGGCCGTTTCAAAAAATACTTCCTAGTCATTCTCTTTGAGAAAATCTTGAGGATAAATAATAGAGCTGCTAATGCTATGGCTACTATTGTTTCTCTTCTCGACATGCCCTACAAAAATCCAAAATATGAGTTTCTTCTGGAACAGTTTCTTATACTCGCATTTGATTTTCCAAAGTCTAAACTTGAGTGCAACATTAATGGTTCCACATTAACTTGGTATCAAGATATCTATGCCTATATTCAACATGGAACCATACCTTCTAACATTAATAGCAATGAAAAGAAAACCTTTATTCGACAAACCTCATGCTTTACCATCCTTGGAAATACGTTATACCAACGAAGTCTTGATGGAACATTACTGAGATGCCTTAAACCTAAAGAGGCATTGAATGCCTTACTAAAGGTACATGAAGGTGTCTGCGGGTCTCATTCTAATGGAACTAATCTAGTTAAGAAGCTATTAAGGATTAGATACTACTGGCCCTCAATGGAACAAGAAGGTAGTCAGTTTGCAAAGAAATGTCTTCAATACTAGTAGCATAGTGACCTTATTCATGCACCAACATAGGAGTTACACCCAATAACTACACCAAGGACCTTTTCATAGTGGGAAATCAACCTTATAGGAAAGATATCCCCTACCTCATCAAATAGACATAAATTTATCATAATAACCACATATTAATTTACAAAATTGATAGAAACCATACCCTTAACCTATATCACGGTTAAGAAAATAGCTAAGTTTATTCTAAACTTTTTAGTTTTTCACTACAACATACCTCAAACCATTGTCACTAACAATGGAAATCTATTTAAGAATCAATATGTCTATGACCTTTGTTCTAAATTCCACATCCAACACTGCTTTTCTACACTGTATTATCGCTAGGGAAATAGTCAAGTGGAAGCATCGAATAAGACTATCCTTAAAATCCTCAAGAAGGTTGTTAATGATGTTGGCTGTGAATGGAACCTTCAACTAAATCAAACTTTGTGGGCTATCAAACAAGAATCCACACACCCATTGGCACTACCCCTTTTTCTCTAGTATATGAAACCAAAGCTATCTTGGCTATAGAGGTCAAAATTCCTTCCTTAAGGGTATCCTTGCAAAATTTGGTCGATAATGAAGAATATCGAGTATCCACACTCCATGAGCTTGAGTTTTTAGATGAAAGGAATTTGAGAACTCTAAGCCATCTCCAAGCTTATCAAAATTGTCTCAAGAATAGTTACAATAAATGAATCAAGATAATAAGCTTTCAAGTGGGTGATTTAGTCCTAAAGAAAAATCAAAAGATTCAACTAAATCAAGATGAAAATTAAAATTTGAACCAAATTGGTTAGGACCCTTTGTGATCACTACAAATTATATCTCTAATGCATATCAACTGGAAACCCCTAAAGGATAACCTTTGGAGGAACTTATTAACAACAACCACCTTAAAAATTTCTACACCTAGCCTATCAAAATATCCAAGAAAAAAGAAAAAAAAGAAAAAAAAGAAAAAAAAGAGAAAAATATCAAAAATAGTAAAGAGATAAATCATTCTTTAAGTGAAAACCACTTTTTTGGTGCTTCTAGGATAGGTACTGTGGTGAAAACTTGGCAAACATGCACTACATTTGAATAAGCTCTGCCCCATCATCTATCGAAGCTCACATCCATTTCATCTCATCTATCCATTATAATAATCACATTTTCCTCCATCCATTTCATTCCATATATTGCCATAATAAACGTGCACACAACCATGGCTTGATCACTTAGTAAGTTTCTAACCTTAATGCACTATAACCATCCTCCATCCACATCATCCCATTTATCCATAATAAATGAAATCCTATACCTAACTGGGGGCATCTTCTTGAACTTGGTAGATGGATTAGATCCTTGCTCATGCCTCAAGTCGTGATAATCCTAAAAAATAAAAAACATGCAATAATCCTAAAAAATAAAAAACATCTAAAGAACCTTCAAAATAAAAAGACATCCAAAACATTCATTAAAATCCAAAAACATTCATTAAAATCCAAAAACATTCATAAAAGGTCAAAAACATCAAGAAAATTAAATTAGTCATCCAAGTATGAGCTAATAGCCCAGTCCAATAATTGAACTACGTAGCCTCTACATGTGTCAAGCAGGAAAGGCCATCATTCATGAGCCCCCAAGGCATTAGGTTAGTCCCCTAAGGTCCCCCTCACCGGGTTTAAAAATCTTCAAAATACCAAAAAAAAAAAAATATCTATCAACAAACACCAAAAATAGCCTCAAACAATCTCAAAACCACAAAAACATTAAAAAAATCTCAAAAATCCCATTCCCCGTCATCGCCTATCCAGAATAAAATATCCATCCATAATAAACTTTTCATGACCCTCATCCTTTGAAAAAGAAATCAAACGGAACCTAGCAACTATCAAAATCTAAAAGAGCATTCAAGCAAGAATCATGAGAACTTGATCAAAATCAGATAAATTAATGCCTAAATATCAATTACCTTATCTATTGACATCATCATTACCATCAAAATCCTAGCATTATCGTTTATGGATATGTCATTCCTACAATGGGTACCATCAATAGATAACATCCCTAAACTATAAATATCCTTGGCAAGTGATATGACAACTTTGTTTGCCTATTTTGATATTTTATTTTGATTTATCTTTTGATCATTGATTTATTATGACATGTTTGTTTGATATTCTTATAATATGACCACGGTGAACAATTTCCTTGTGTGTTCAAGGATAGTCTCAAGTAATATAATGGCTAGTTCATATCAAGTTCTTCATACCTTTTGTGTATTAGTCTCCTTACTTTGATGGCTTTATTCTCTCACATTACTTAAAAAGGTTTTCATATGTCTGGTATGAATAGAAATACTCCTATCTATTTACAGAGTCAAATTCCACACAATACATACAAATCTGCCTTGGTTATTCATACCCTGATGCATCATGTCTATTTGCTACATTAATAAGGATTGCTAATCATTAGTTTCTCCCCAAAATAAAAAAGAATGCTTATCACATTTTTCATACACCATCAAATATCAAATCAATCATTCATTCATCACCACATGTATAATCAATGGATTTTGAACAATCTAACCAATATCATTCTATTTTTCTAATCCCTCTCTAATAATTCTTCTAATTAACACCATCTCCTCCACCCTGCATCATAATATCATTAGTACCGCATGCATCCCGCATCCAAAAACTCATTAGCTATGCATCCATATATCATGCATATCATCAAAGCATCAAAAAATATAAAAATGATCATATCTCCATATCATCCATAAAATGGCATCACATCCTACATCATAAATCACACATCACATCTCATAATCATTCGTAGCAGTATCATAATCTCATAATCATAAAATGCATCACATCCTGCATCATAATCTCATAATCATTAATTTACCCATATTATAATCATAATCATAAGAATCATATAGAATAATGAACATCATGCATAAAATACATCAACATCATGCACATCATTGGTTTCATTAGAATTATTTCATCTCATATATCATCAAAAATGGAAATGTCGAGCTACATCATCACCTATCACATGTGTGATATAATAAATACATCATAAATATATAAATATATGAGGCCCACAAGGTTGATGAATGTATATACATCAATATAAAATTCATGTTTGAATCATATAAAAGAACATCAAGTTTGTGCATAAAATATCATGAGATGAACAAAAACTAAAGGTCTAGCCCTCTTTATGATCCTCTCTATCAAGAGGAGGCTACTCATCACACGAGATATCTATGGGTATGCTCACTATGGGATGATGACTTGTGTGGTTGAAGGATGGGAATTGAAGGATGTTGTGATGGCCTATTCACGGAAGCACCCCCTAACCTACTAGGCTCTCCTATAGTAGTACCACTCTTGAATCCAAACCTAGGCCGTCTTTGAGCTCTAGGGATTTCTGCCTCATAAAAATTCCTATAATAAGTCATATCCTTAATAAGGCACTTTCACTCTCTCATATAACTATGGAGGGTTGTGCTATCTCAAGTTGTACCATTGACCTCATTTGGTGTCCCTCTCCATGATGGCTGCATATCTCTCTGAGTGAGCTTGGTCCCGCTTGATTGTAAGAATGACTATCTATGCATCTGCTGCCTATCATCAGAAAATCTTAGTGTCTCTCTCCCCATCCCATGCATCCCTATTGGTGAGAGCCTGATCTCTCTCTACTATGTGTGAATCTCGCTCTATATGACCTTGATCCCTCTCAGCCATGACCTATGCCAATCTAGTTGCATGATCCCCATCTCCTCTATCTCCCTGATCATCCTACTAAGGTACTTGATTGTCCTATTGGGGAGGTTCCTGGTCATCCCCATCCTATCTGAGAGGTACCTAAACATCCTGTTGTCTAACTTGAACTACTTGATGGTGCTTGGCCTTTTCTCTCTTTCTCTGTTAGACCTCTCGCCTCCTTACTCCTGCGGCTCTCCTCCTCTAAGCCCCAACAGCTCTTGGAGCACTGACCCTTGTAGCTAAAGTAAATCTCAACGAATGCTTCTGTGCCCACCATCCATCATATCCTATGTGGTCCTAGGGTCATCTGGTCCACCTGCCCATCCCAATGCTAGGGGAGCCATCTATGCAAAATCTGCTGAAGTTGTGTGAAGAGAAGTTGTCAAACCCCATATTGGCACATACCTAGTGTGATAATTGCATAAAAAATGGGCTACTACTCTCAAAACTACCTCCAAACCCTATCCAATATGTATTTATCAATAATGTGCTCTTTCCTCCTGATGATCCATCAAGTATGTCTACAAAAATTCATATGGAGATGGTTGTCTCTCCATACCTCACATCTGATCCATGGTCTCCATATAAACTAAGTTATATCATCAAATATGCCTCACTAGTAGTGTAGTCATCCTGGCTACCTATATGTTAGAAAATTAGAGTATTTGTATGAATAAGGATCTCCATCATCCCTCTCTCCAATGCCCTCTTGATGAGTGATAATGATCCTTTCCTAGGCCCAGATGTGTAACAAAGTCATGCTTAATGAGATACTAGTAGCTCCTCTATAGCATATATGATGCATATCATGATACAAATGTGCTAACACATAGGGTCCCCATGTATATATAGTAACTTGAACCATCATACTCTCTATAACAACATCCCATCTCACTAAAAATTGGCGAGAGCACATATCGGGCATTAATGGTCACATGATAAGTCCTGGAAGAATGATGGTCATTTAATGAACCTCACCAAGATAAGCCTATAAATCAATCTTTCCATTAGTGACAACCAACTAATCCTCTCCCAGGAGCCTCAACATAGTTGATGCTCCTCTGTCTATATCATACTATACCAAAGCTCCGTTAATGGGAATCTAGAGCATGTGCCATACATCCTCGAGTGTCACTGTACACTCTCTTGTGGGAGGATGGAATGTAGCTGTATCTAACCTCCAAAACTCCATGAGTTCAGTCATCATGGCTCTATGTGCTCTAATATTTGACATGAATGCTAGATCATGTAGTCCAACAATAAAAAGGAATTGGATCTCGAAGTCACCAATGTGAGCTAGCCTTTCCAAAATCCTCAGCCTTTTCTCTCTAGCATATAGAGGATGAAGCGTCGTCTTCAAGAATACCACCAACAATGTCAAAAATGCAAAAAATTAGCTAAAAAATCCTAGTTTTGCTAGCTAACTAAACAAACGCTGTAGTTTTTGCAAATGCATCACTATAATAACAATTAAATGTGTTCTTTTGACAAAACATGTTAAAGTGTTATTCACATTAGAGAAAAATAAAACACGAGCACCTTTTTCAAAGGATCTGTTACATACGCATCACCCTTTGGAAAACATACAACCCTTTTGCACACACAACCACCTTTTGCAAACACAAGATTTCATGAATGCAAACACAACCTTATCATGCTCAATCACGACAATCCTTAGATTACCGCATTTTCTAGCCTAACTTTAGCTAATAATTTAAATGCCTAAATCTATGTGTAAGAAAAAATGAAAGGTGTACATATCGTAGGTCCTACGCTAGCTAGCCACTGGTGCTGAAAAACTTGTAATTAGAAAAAAAGTTTCATGTTAGTTGCAAATAGCCCAAAAATAAATCCAAGTCAACAATGAAGAACGATGAAAGCAAGAAATATAAGAATAATGAAACAACATCACCTGGTCTTCATTGGCCTTCTCCATCTTGCTAAAAATGGTATGATTTCCCTCAAATTTGGAGTGTAACTATCACCTATGCCTTAGACAAGCAAGATATTGAAGTATTGTGAGTGCTCAAGTATTCAAGTCCTCGAGCATTCTGCAAATAACTCTGTGTCCAAAATGGCTTGAGAGATAACCTTTTTAAAGAACGTGAAGTTGAGAATCGATGGTCAGGATTAGAAGTGGATAAAAACCTAAAATCAATGGCCATGATTGAATGTGATAAGAAGCATTAGGGTTAGGGCAACATTAGGTCAAAGTTAGGGAAAGCTTTGAAATGGAGGGCTAAGATTTGGACAATTAAATCAATGGTGGACAATAAATGAGATAGAAATCAAATAATAGAAATTATTTGATTTATGGAGGAAGGTTGAATTTTGGTAAATAATGGTTTAATGTCATAAATGTTGGAAACATGTGCCTAAATGTTCTGACCTGAACCTCCTGAAAGAGAAAAATTGGTGAGACACCTAGGATGTCTTACCGACAGGTAGTTTATCTCTAAAGGGTCGAAGTGGTCAGATCAGTGAGAAATGTGGTTAGTCTTGCCAACGACAGCTGTCAGTGTGACCTAAACTATTGGTGTGAGTTTTCTAACTCATGATGATGCTAGAAGTTTGGATGAGAAGTTCCATTGGGGAGATTCTTACCGATCTCAGTGGCATCGAGGTAACATTGGCCTTCGGTTGGACTTGGGAATTTTATATCGACTTTGATGCTCTTGCCGATGGCTATTGAACGTCGGTGTGACTCTTGCCGATCCAAGGAAAGGTTGTCCAACTTAGGTCATTGGGGAGACATGGAACTTCGATGAGACATTTTGAACTTCTTCTGAAGCATGTTGTTTTGCCGATGAGTTTGTTCTAGTTGAACATCGGTGTGACTCCTGCCAATGAGGTGTTTCAAACTACATTTGAACTAAAGGTCATCGGGGTGACTTGGGACCTTGGTGAAACATTTTAGACTATCTCCGATGCTTGCTATCTTGCCAATAAGGATGTTTGGTTGACATCAGGGAAACTCTTGGAGATGCGCATGGTAATGATGGTTCTTTTGGGACATCAAGGAGACATGGGATATCAATGTGACCTTCCAGCCTCTCATCGATAGTGTTGGTCATCCCGATGGACTCAAAGGTTGATCGTGGTTGAATGAATGCTGACCTGAGTGACCTACTGAGTTGTATGATGGTAATTGGAGGATTGTGTTGAGTTTGTGGTGATCGTTCCTTGACTGGTAAGATCGATATTTGCTTTGTAGAGGAAATTGAACCGAACCATTTGTACAAAGATCAAATTGACCATGACTGTTGGATATATATTGCAATGTGGTGTAACAGTGATGGGGTTCTGAACATTTTGATAGTTTGTGTTCTTCATTGTATGTTGTATAAGTATTGTAATAGTGAGTCATAGAACTGTAATCAAGATTTCATTTGTACAAGGTTGATTAGGGAAATGTTGCTATTGCGAAATTGATATCTACAAAGGGGAACTGCAACTTTGTATGTAATTGTCATTTACTGTAATACAAAGTGTTTTTCTTGGTGTGGTGGGTTTTTCTCCTGTAAGGGTTTTCCCATGTTAAATACTAGTATCCAATTCTGTGTATGATTTAATTGTCTATTATGTTTCTAGTAATGTGCAATTTTAATGAACTGTAATTATTTTTGAACCTATAGTCTGCACTATTCCTCTTAGAATTAGCATTAGGAAGGAGTTTCCACAAATTTTCTTTCCTTACAAGTGGCATCAAAGCCTGACCAGTTGTGTTATCCTTGTGGGTAGGAATGGTTTTTTGTGTCAATTCTAAAGTGGGAGTCTTTTAGAAGTCTAGTAATTGAAATTATGGATTAAAATGGCAAGCACATCTGGAAGAGTAGAAATCAAAAAGTTCAATGGAAACAATTTTGAGTTATGGAAACTTAAATGGAAGATATGTTAGTGGATCATGATCTTTGGGTTGCTATGTCTGGAGCAAATCCTTCTGGAATGAAGCAAGAAGAATGGGATCTAGCAGATCAAAAAACAAAGGGCTAATAAGGCTTTGTTTGGCAGACTCTATCCTTCTAAATGTTCATGAAGAGAAGACCACATCTTCTTTATTGAAGAAACTAGGAGATATTTATTAGGGCAAGTCCTTGGTGAATAAGTTATTTATAAGGAATAAGATGTATTCCTTGAAGATGGAGGAAGGAGCGACTATTGTTGATCACTTGAATACATTTAACATGTTGATTTCTCAGTTAACATCTATGAGTGTGAAAATTGATGACGAAGATCGCTGGATGCTTCTATTATGTTCTTTGCCTGGATCTTGGGATCATTTAGTAATGGCTATAGGGAGTACAAAAACCACTTTCAAGATGGAAGATGTGGTTGCTTATTTTTTATCAAAAGAGATAAGAAGTCTTCTGAGATGGGAAATGAGGCTCTTGCTGTTCATAGTAGATCAAAAGAAAAAGGAAAGAAGAAGGATAAGAAGTCCAAATTGAAATAAGAAGGGAGATCAAAATCTCATGGAAAGAAGTCCAAAGTGAAGTGCTGGAACTATGGGAAGCCTGGTCATGTCCGAAAGGATTGTAAAGAGGAGAAAAAGAAGAAGAAGAACAACTCTTCGGACAATGGTTCTTCTCAGAGCAATGTAGATGCCTTCATTGTAGCCTTGGAAACTCAGGCATCAGATGATGTCTAGCTAATTGATTCCCGAGCATCTTTCCACATGAAATCTCATAGATACTAGTTCAAAAAGTATGAAAAATACAATGGTGGAAAGGTGTATTTGGCAAGCGATTCATCTCTAGAAATATTTGGTCGTGGAAGAGTTAGAATTCAATTCCCTGATGGAAGAATCAAAGGAATTGATGGTGTAATGCATATACCAGGTCTAACTCAAAATTTACTTTCTATAAACAAGATGAATGATGTTGGAGTGCAAGTATCTTTCTCAAGAAATGGCTGAAAAATGAATAGAGGCTCCATAGTTCTTGCAAGGGGTGCTTGAATCGGTACTTTGTACAAGCTAGAAGCACTTGCTGTTCAATGTAACAATGTCTCTACAAAGTCACAAAAATTTGTTCGTGAAGAGGAGGAAAATATTCCTGTTAGTGAAAACTCTTTGGAAGTTAAAATTCCAGTGGAGAAAACTATGCTTTGGAATCAAAGGCTCGATCACATTGGTGAGAAAGGTTTAAAAGCCTTGAAAAATAAAAACCTGGTTGAGGGGCTTGATGATTGTAACCTGGAATTTGAATTTTGTGAACATTGTATATATGGAAAACATCATCGTGTTTCTTTTTACTCTAGTCCTCATAAATATTCTGGTGTTCTGGATTATATTCACTTTTATGTTTTTGGTCTAGTAAATGTTCTTTCATTTTCGAAGTAAAAAAACTATGTATCTTTCATTGATGATTATTCGAGAAGGGAATTTGTATATTTTTTGAAAAGTAAAACATAAGTGTTCAGTCAGTTTAAAGAGTTTAAGAACTTGGTTGAAAATTAGACTAGAAGAAAAATTAAATGCTTGAGGATAGATAACGGTGGTGAATTCTATTCTACAAATTTTGAAAGGTATTGTAAAGACCATGGAATTAAAAGGCATAGAACAACACCTTACACTCCACAACAAAATGGGGTTGCTGAAAGGTTGAACATGAAGTTGATGGAGAAGGCAAGAAGTATGTTGAGGAATGCTAGTCTAGAGTAGAAGTTATGGGCTGAGGCTGTGGCTACAACATGTTACTTATTGAATCGGTCTCCTTCATCAACACTTGTTGGTAAAATTCCTTTGGAAGTATGGTTTGGTCATAAGCCCTCTCTAAGACATGTTCGTGTCTTTGGCTGTGAAGAATATGTTTATGTGCCGAATGAGAAGAGATCTAAATTGGAGAACATAGCTGTTAAGTGTATCTTCATTGGCTACAACATTGGTGTGAAATGATACAACCTTTGGAATCCTTTGATTGAAAAGGTTGTGTACAATAGAAGTGCTATTTTTTGTGAGCTGAAACCTTCTTCAGTGGATCTACAGTCAAGGACGAAAGAAGTCAAGGAGGAAAATGATGTTGAAATTCCTCTAACACTAGAAAAAGAGGAACAAAAAATTGACAATGTACCTGAATTTGAGGAGAGTTCGAGCAGCTCTAATAGTTCTGAAGAAGAACCACAACCTCAACCTTAGCTTGTGAGGAGGTCTGCACGTAAGAGGAAGCAACCTGATAGGTATGGATTCTCCATGTTAGATTCTACATGTGTCTATGCTTTAATTACTAACACTAATGAGCCTAGGACTATAAAAGAGGAAATTGGAATGCCTGACTCAAACTCTTGGTTGGAAGCCATGAAGGATGAAATGACATCATTAGAGAAGAATGAAACTTGGAGTTTGGTGCCATTGTCTGAAGGTAGGAAATCTGTTGGTTGTAAATGCGTATTTAAAAAGAAAATCAATCTGGATGGTACTATTAAAAAATATAAAGCGAGGTTGCTTGCGAAGGGATATTCCCAGATAGAGGGAATTAATTATGGAGAAATATTTTCTCTTGTAGCCAAGCTGACATAGATATCAAATTTCTTTTGTCACTTGGAGAAACATATGACATGGAGATTGAGCAGATGGATGTGAAGAAATTTTTTCTTCATGGTGATATTGAAGAAGAAATCTATATGTCCCAACCTGAGCATTTTGTGGAAAATGGTAAAGAAAATTTGGTTTGCAAGTTAAAGAAATCTCTATATGGTTTGAAACAATCGCCGAGAATGTGGTACCATAAATTTGACACATTTGTTTTGTCATTGGGATTTGTAAGATCGAAATCAGATCATTGTGTGTACTTCAAAACTGAAAATGATCATATTCTTATTATTGCCCTCTATGTTGATGATATGTTGTTCATAGGGGATAGTAAATTTATGATTTATGATCTAAAATCTCAGTTGTCTGTAAAGTTCAAAATGAAGGATCTTGGTGCAACAAGGTATATTATGGGTATGGAAATAGCCAGGGACAGAAAAAGAAGAAAGCATTGGCTCAACCAGAGTAAGTATATTAATACTGTTATGGAGAGACTTGGTATGAATGATTGCAAGTAGCTAGTTGTTCTAGTTTTGTAGGGAACAAAGCTATCTATTGAATATTGTCAAAAATCTCCTAAAGAGATGGAGGACATGACTAGAGTGCCTTATGCAAGTTTAGTTGGAAGTCTAATGTATGCAATGGTTTGTACAAGGCCAGACATTTCCCAAGTAGTGGGAGTACTTAGCCGATTTATGGTAAATCTAGGAAGGCCACATTAGGATGCTGTGAAAAGAGTATTTAGATATTTAAAAGGTACATCATAGTACACTTTATGCTATCATGGCAACTCGGTTAGTTCACAAAGATCACTCAACATTCACGGTTATGTGGATTCTGATTGGGCAGGGGACATTGACAACAAAAGGTCCACTAGTGGATATATTTTCATGTTAAATGGTGGTGCAGTTAGTTGGATGATCAAGCAGTAGACTGTAGTTGCTTTATCCACTACTGAAGCATAGTAGATGGCAGCAACTCATGCCTACAAAGAAGTTGTTTGGCTTAGATGTTTGTGTTCTGATATTGGGTTCAATGCAGGGAAAATTAAAATTTGCTGTGACAGTCAAAGTGCTATTTGTTTGGTGAAAAATCCAACTTTCCATGCTAGGATGAAACATATTGATGTGCAATATCACTTTGTACGAGATATGGTGGAGGATGGAAAGGTATGTTTAGAAAAAGTGGATACTCTAGAAAATGTTGCAGATGCATTGACGAAACTAGTGAGCACATACAAGTACAGGTGGTGTGCTAGTTCGATGGGCCTTGGAGCCCATGAATCTCAATAGTTCTTGAATGCTCTAGAGGTGTCAAAAGATCTTCATCAAGTGGGAGTTTTTTGGAGACATGTGCCTCAATCTTCTAACCTGAACCTCTTGAAAGAGAAAAATCGGTGAGACACTTGGGATGTCTTGCCGACAGGTAGTTTATCTCTAAAGGGTCAAAGTGGTAAGATTGATGAGACATGTGGTCGGTCTTGCTGACAACAGTTGTCGGTGTGACCTAAACTATCAGTGTGATTTTTATAAATCATGTCGATGCTAGAATTATGGACGAGAAGTTCAGTCAAGGAGAGTCTTACTGATCTCATTTGTGGGTTGAATGAATAAGTTTATTTAATTGAAAGATAAATGATAATGTTAGTATATGGTACTTAGGAATAAGGATTGATTAGTGACATATTTAAATAAATAAATGTAATTCATTTATTTAAATAATCATGGAGGAATAGTTAGAGATTAATATGACATTAGGAGATAATCAAATGATTTAATTATGTGAGGAGGACGTTTGACATAGAAAAATGCAGTTCAGGGGACTAGGTCATTTTTATGTGTCTACAAAGCTAGATCCACTCAGTGTGGTGCATGAGGTACTCGAGCTATCATGAATGTACATCAAAAGGCTAGGAAAGAAAAGAGCTATGAGAGGGTAATAATTTTTAGAAGTTAAGAGTGCAAATGAGGATAATTAGAGCCTAATTGTCTATCTATACCCCCCAAACCCTAGGGTTTTTCCCGCGTCCACCTTGTTAGGTCATCTTTTGAGCCTTAGTTTTCATCTTGAGTATTTTTTGGGATCCCTAGGAACTAGTTTTTTTCCCTCTTCTTATCAGAACTAGTCCTAAA
The DNA here is from genome assembly GCA_007115665.2 of Sequoiadendron giganteum. Taxonomy (NCBI): domain Eukaryota; kingdom Viridiplantae; phylum Streptophyta; class Pinopsida; order Cupressales; family Cupressaceae; genus Sequoiadendron; species Sequoiadendron giganteum. The sequence goes on along the minus strand of CM021105.1, from coordinate 185,714,237 downwards.
CTCTTATCATGAGTTCAACCCAAATTTTTTTTTGGCTAGTCTCCCAAGAGGGTAGCCTAGCATCCTATCACCCTTCTGTCACTCACTGGGGCATAATGGGGCGTCAATTTTTTTAAAATTTTAATTCTGAGCAGAAAAATTCTTTGAAACAATGTAACAAGTGCATTTTGTCAAAGAGGGGAAAAATGTAGACATGAAAAATTGCCTAATTCATATCACACATCATTAATATTGCATTTTCACCTAATTCATCCTCAATCAGTGCATAATTCATCATTTTCATCACTTGCATTACTAATTCCCCTTTTAACATCATTTTCCATCATTTCATCCTATTTCCTCTATTAAATAAAAATAATTTTGGATTATTTAATTAATTCTACATATTTCACTAATTTTCCTCTTATCTTCCCTAATTGAGTAATTTTAATTATTTAATTAGCCATAAATCTAATTTTCCTCTAATGTCCTAGATGATTAAATACTATTTATTATTTAATTTTCTAATTCCCATCCCATTCATTTGGAATATTCCTTTTTAGCAAAGAATATTCTAATCCTCCATAATTAAATAATCTTGAATTATTTAATCGTCTTAATTTCCCTCTCAAAGGCATATTCCCATGGAATATTCTTTTTCAAAATATCCTAAAATATCTCATTCTTCTCATTCATTCTCATCCCTCGATTTCTTGATCTAATCTTCGTCCTCCATTTCAAATATCCTCAACCAATTTTCCTAAAATTGTGGAGATATTTTGTGTTCAAATTGATCTTGACCCCTCATCTTCCTTGATTCACTCAGATTCGTGGGTTTTTAAGGATTAATCTCAACCATTGATCACAAACATGGAAATCTATAAAACAAACATGCCTCCTTCATTATGAGCTACCTAGATCATTTTGTGAATCACTTTGAATTCTTGAGAATTTGAACATAGCATTATCATTGAGCATTTGAGAAATTATCTTCGTCTAGCTCATCAATCTTCATGCTTTTGCAATCATGGGAGCTTCTTGATTGAGTACTCCAACATCCCATCACCATTAAAATGGAATGCAAGGTTTACACATGGGTTAGTTTTTTGTTTTGAATTGATTTTCATTTTTTATGTTTATTTCTAACCATGTATGCACTCAATTTCATTTTGCAAGTGGGATTTGATCTTCTTTTTTTTGGGTTTGTTGATTGCTAACACGAGTGTTTGATCTCATTTCCATTTTCCACTTCACACTTAGGTATTGGCAATATTAACTAGAATTAATTCAAACCATAATACAATTTTTGTGGACAATAGTTTTTGAACTTCAAATTTATTTGCTCCCTTGATTCCAAAATATGAATTAAATAATGTTAAATTAACCTTGTAGACCTAGAAACCATATACATTCTTCTTGATAATTATTTAGTTCTATAAAAATGTTATTTTCATAATTCTTGTGAATTTAATTTTTTTACAAATTCTAAATTACTTGGGTCCTTCCCAATTCTATACATATTTAAGCTCAAGGTGTTCACTAGATACAAGGAATTGGTTTAAGACTAGGATATTTAGGTTTCATGTCTATTATTCAAGATTTGTAAGATGAATATAATAATATATCTATAATTCCCACATGTAGAATTATCTAATTGGTCCCACTCACTTAGAGCTCTCAAAGTTATTTCCTTTATAAATTTCCCAAACATATGTGAGACTTGTATAAACAATTTACTTATAACCAAATTAATATCAATTTTATTAAGAGACACATTTGAGACATTCCCTGAGGGGTACTTGTCACATGATGATTCACTCTAATGGATTAATGGCTAAATATGTACATAATATGTCAATAAATGGATTTTTATTCTAGGATCTCAACTTTACAATGGTACCTTTTGATGATTCTATTGGATTGGATTATTATATTCAATTGTAATTTATTGAGGTTGTAAGATACAAATTTAATAGGTTAACACATATGATAGACTTGGAAAATTTAAGACTCTTTTAAATACTTTTTCAACATAAATTTGGATGCAAACTTGAAATTTAAACATGTGGATATCAAAGTTGCCCTTTTTATATGTACATACATTAGCCAAGGATTAATTTTGAGGGATTAATGGTTAAGAACCACCTTGATAGGTCTAAGGTTGAAAAATTCCTCATTTATTATCAAAATCATTGATCCAATCTCCTACTATAGGTGCTCATTATCAAGGCAAGGAGATTTATTGGTGTGGATGAGGTGTTTTACCTAACTAGTTTACCACTTAGGTCTTATTCAAACTAGTTACTTAAATTTATTTACAGTACACATAAGGTATTTATCACTTTATACCTCAAGCGATAAGATTAAGAAACATGTCATAATCTTATGCAGTCCTATATTTCACCTTGGCCTATATAACCAAGGGGTTCTCATTGCAATTTTAAAATATCATAATCTATCATATTCATTTATTCATATTGTACATTTGCATCCTTTGATAGAATATAATTATTCTCTCATATTTGATCTCTCATGTGATTTCATTGAAGCTCCTAGATCTTGGGTGATTACATCTTTAGCTAAATCTTGTATGGTATAGAGTGTTCAATACCAAATACTACATGGTATCTTATGGTTGATTCATTTGTATTGATATTATTGGTCTCTAATTTTATCATTTGACAAGGTATCATGGGTTTTTTATTAATCCTTCTATGGTAATTTGGGATAAGAATAATTATGAGTCTTACCAAGAAAGGAATCCTAACATCTTATGTGGATTAATATTTTACTTTATTTTATGGAATTTTACCTAAAATAGACACACTCGGAAGAAAATAAATTCAAGGAAATAATATTGATCATGTTGTAGGATTGTTTAGTTCTACTATTAATCGTAACATTATGTGTATTTTATTAGGTATGGATTACCCCCAAAAATATTGGACTAAGATTTTGGATATCTTTGGAGACCCTCGTATTTTTTCATTCTCAAATTATCTAGATATATATTTCCTCATTTCTCTTGATGATGTATAAAATATAACCTTTGATGATGATATTTTAGTGGAGCTTGAATGTATTGAAAATATGGAATATTTAGATGACATAGAGACTTATCTTCTTACTTCTTCTCCTCATATTGAGATCAAATTTCCACATTTTATTTCTTTTGATGAGACTAGTATTTCTACATCCACAAATTCTAATGATATTAGTGTAATAATACATTTATTTTCCTCTAGATATAGCTAATTGGGATGAGTACTTAACATACATTATAGATTTTTTTGTATCTTATATTAAAAAACTGGATGAAACTATTGAGGATATTCATATTGTCTTTTTTTTTCTCCCATGGAGTTACATTAGCAAAATAATATCTATTGGAAGGTGGGAGTGGTTTTGCAATTAGGATAATATTTCAGTGTGTCAAGGAATATTCCATTTGTAACTGATTCTAACATCAACATGACATTACTGCAAAATTATAACCTCTTCACCACTAACAAACCCCCCTCTCCATTGGTAGTTTCAATTTTTGGATCAAACTTTGTAGGCTCCATTCTTAGTTATATGGGCTAATTTTTGCAAGAATTATTTTTTGATTAAATGGGGAAAATTTAAAGTTCTTCATAGTGGTGTCAATGGTTTTTGATTTTGGTATCTATTTTTTATATAAATTTTAGATTCTCATAAGTGTTGAACAATAATCATTTTCAAAACTTCTAGGAATCCATTTGGGCTCATACAGTAGTATTTTTCGATACAATTTTATAAAAATTAAATGAATTTTTATGCAATTTATATTGGTGCGATCATATTGGTCTATTCTATAAAAAACATTACTTTCAATTTTGTGGCCAAAATTGGCATTTGTAATGCACTAAGATCAATACCACTTCACTATTTTGGAAAATGACACATGTAATCACTCTAATTATAAAGTGCCAATATCATATATTCTAAGGGATCCTTGATTGAGTGAAATTGGGGGGGGGGGGCGGTGGGGGTGGGTAATATTATGATGTTTGATTAGTTTTATTTCTTTTTTTGTGTGTTATTACAATGGGGAAAACTCAAATTGAAATCCTAAATCCATATTATTATGATTCATGGAGACAATCAATATGGAAATAAGCTAATGGAAAAATCTTATTTAGGATATGTAAAAGAAAATATTCTTAAATATATTGATGCTAGAACAAAGGAAACATAGGAGATCAATTGTGAGAAAAAAATTGGATGCATTTTTTCATTAGACTTTTTTGATTTATAGGTTTATTTTGTATCATGAAAAAAACCTAAGAAATCATTGGAGAATTTTAAAAAAGTGTATGGTAAAACTAAAAAATTTATGGGATATAATATTGATAATGATTTTAAATAAAAATTCCTTCAAATATTTTAGGGGTTTCATCATCTTCTTCTTTAAGGTCAGAGAAATAGATGGGGTACAGTTTTTTTGTAGTTATAAATATGATTTAGAGAGGTGGATACTTATTTTGGAGCTTCACATCATATGACAAAGTATGTTCTCTTCATTTTATTCTTGTTCATCACCACACATATTGATGGCTAATAACATATATACTAATATTTTTGGGAAAGGATCTATTGAAATATATGAATGATATTTCAATTATATTCTTTGTGTTCCATCATTATCAACCGATATCCTTTCTATATATCAAATCACACATGGTGGAGTAGGAAAAGGTGTTGAGTTCACACTAGATTCTATCATTATCTAGGATTTGCATAGAAAAAATATTATTGTAGTTGGGGGGGGGGGGTTGATCATGAGTATAAAGTATATAACTTCTCACATTTTTCTCATATTTTTCCTTGGATAACGTACACACTCATCTAGTGTGGAAAATTTTAAGGAGATATAGTATGGTCATTTGAATCTTGGTGTTCTTTCATCTACTGAGGTTATAGAGACATGTGTCAACATTGTATATCCTCCATTTACTATTGTGTCTAATGATTATAGTGTGTTGGAAATTGATAGGTTGTCATTGATGTCAATAGATAATGGAATTTTGTTGATTGCCAATATTTTTCTGCTCCGATTATACATGCCTATTGATCCAATATTTTGATCCGAACTATCCTATTTTATATTATCTGCTCAGAAGATGATAACATGATTTATCTTAACATAAGTTGCATCCTATGACATGCTTTCAATTTAATATGGTGCAGGGGTTGAGTGGTACAATTACCAGTTGGTTGGAAACAATGTTATGCTTATACACTGGCTTTGTACGTTAATTTTTTGGTCCAAATTCTATCTCAACAAAAGATATCATTACAAGAATTTGTACATAGGTTTGAGATTACAAGATGTATTCTAATTTGGAGTTTCATGATGATATGTGAAGGAATTTGGAAGATATGAATGACATTATTCTGTTATGCAGACGTCGGTGAGTTTTCATACTACACACTATTGTGGGAGATTCCATATTTTCTCATAATTGATTATCATACCATGTGGTGTTGAAGATAAGTAGTTTGATGTCATCCAAGGGAGAATTAAATGTGTTGACAAGTTTTTGTGTTGCACGTTTGATGGAGTGTACATATGTTTGGAGTTTTGGTTTTACTCTAGCCAACCTAATTATATTTTAATATTGAGGTGTTCTATGAATAATAAAGGGATCCATCTTAGGTCCATACTGAAAAAATTAGTTTTTGAATTGAGGTTTCTCCAATTAGGCCGACCTAATTGAGAAACATATATATATATATTTTAGAGTGAGAGAATATATATGCAATGTGGTAGAGAAATAAAGAAGAATGTGTGCATGCACATGATACTTGAAAACATAATTGAAAATATATATGTGTGAATTATATAGATGAGAAGTTGAGTGAATTACTCAAGTATTGTGCTTCATCGGAACTAAGCCATAACATAAGGAAGGTGCATTTTTTATCAGTTCACGCTTTTGGAAGTGAGCCACTTCATTTTTAATCTTGGTGGCAAGACAAATCTTTTGTATATACTTCAGGCTATGAGCCTTTCAAGGACAATGAGTCCTGGTAGTGAGCCCTATAATATTTTTCATCTAGATATATTACATTGTGAGCTAATCCTCACCATGGTTTTTCCCATTTTGGGTTTTCCACATAAAAATACTGGTGTTCATGTGTGTTGATGCTTTGTCTTGATTTCATGTCTTTTTCTAGTAATTCAGTCAGATTTGTGATAATGCTTAGATGAGTTTTATGTGAATGGTTCTATGGGATACTGATTCACCCCTCCTCTCAATATTCCAGATGTTCAACATAGTGTTTATACATCCATGGGTTCTAATGATTTAGTGTAGTAGGACATTCATTGTATTCTATATATAGTTACTTGGGATGAGTACTTGATAAAAGATTAAGTTTGTTTTGTGAGTCCTATCTTGTAGACCTGGACATGATAGTATTAATGATATCAAGATCTCTTTTATTTCAGATCTTATGGAGTTGCATAATATTATTTAGATATTACGAGGGAACCTTTAGACACTCTTGTTTCTTCTCTACATCTTCATTTGTCATATCTTGGCATTAGTTTGGAGACCTTTGAGAATAATTTGGAGTATGCATATATGTATTTAGATTATGTTGTACATCCATTTCTATAAGGTTTTGAATTATCATCTTCATTAGTATGGTTTGAAATAGTTAAATTGATTGTGGTAGCTTTTGACATTGACATGGGGAGACTTGAGAAGAGTTTAGAGATGTCACATACCTTGATTTCTGTTCATATTCCCTTTAGGAATGGGAAGAAATCCTACATACATTATTGGTTTTATTTCTTCCTAAGGGGAGGAATATTATTTGAAAAGATTGAATCATAATCTAAATTAATTATTAGGCATCTAATATCATTGTAGGAGATTATAATTTGAGGAGAGGATGGATTGTATCTCTTCTTATTCTCTCTTATGGGAGGGAATTTTTCCTTAGATGGGGTTTTATCATTTTCACACTTTTGGAGAGAATTTTGTATTTTATCTCTTTTGTGGAAGAGTTTTATCCAATTAGGTTTTCTTCTCTTCCCTATTTGCGAGATATTTTTTTGTATGGGTTCCTAACATGTATTGCATATTTTCATATCCAACATTTTCCCCGAGTTTCACTTAAAGGGGGCGTTGGTGTAAACAAGGTGTTTTACCTAACTAGTTCACCACCCAGGTCCTATTCACGTGACTAGTTACTTAAGTTTACTTAGGGTATGCATATTATCACTTTATATCTCAATTAATTATATTAAGAAACAAGTCATAATATTTGGTAGTCCAACATCTCACCTTGGCCTATTTAACCAATGGTTTCTAATTGTAATCTTAATCAATCATAATCCATCATATTCATGTACTCATACTATACATTTACATCCTTTGATAGAATAACATTATTATCTCAGATTTGATCTCTCTAATGGATTCATTGAAGCTTCTAGATCTTGGGTGGTTACATGTTCAACCAATTCTGGCATCGTATAAAGAATTATATACCAACTCTTTCAAGAACAACATTAACCTAGATACAACCTTGGGTAAGGCTCATCATTAGAGAATGGATAGTTAGGCACCAAGTAGTAAAAGAGGGAACCTATTATTCTTCTAAGTATTTCTAGACCTAAGAAAATATTTCCCTAAGGAATTTAAATAGGAATAAAAAGAAACACATGGCTACATGTTTAGGCCTTTTAAAGCAACTATTCCTTTCGATTACAATAAATAAAAATGTAAGGCTAAAATTTTAAGAAGATGATAAAAATTATGCTCATGTGGATTTAAACATGGAAAATACTACAAATTATTGGTTTAATCCTCTCTACCTCACACACATGTACAGTTTTTCAAAACACTCTATCATGAATCTCATAATGTTTAACCAACTATATGGTCACACTAGTTTTAACATAAGTGTAGTGAATTGATCACTAAAGATAAAAAATACTTTCTCCCTTGGTTTAATTATGACTATAATGAATCATGGGTTGTCTAGAATGTACATGTGTTTTATTTCTAAAATCTTATGTTAAAAATTATATCATGTATTAAAAATATCTACTATTATTGAAAGAGTTATTTATTTAACATGAGCCTTTATTTTGTGTTATTTTCTTTTTGTATCTCTTTCCATTTTTATCTCACTACAATTTTTTCTAAGGTAGAATAGGTATGGAGTTAGACTTACAATCTTAGAGACTAAATCATCATTTTTCCCATGTCTATTGGGATTTCCATGTTTTTGATTAAAAAAGCAGAGTTAGGGCCCTAATCCCATACAAAACAATAGTTAAAATCATAACCAAGAGGCCTATAGGATGACCAATAAACAACACAAAATTGAAACCAACAGTTCAAACCAAGGATTTCCATTTTATTGGTCCTATTTCCATGTTATTGGTCCTATGTAGTGTATTTTTCTTAAGGATATTTAGAGATCTCAATAGCTTTTTTCCTACCTAGTGCGATGAAAACCCATCACTAAGTAAGTTTAAGTTATTTCTTGGTATTTTATTTCTTATATATTCTCATTATCATGTGCCAAATTTTTTAAAGGAAACATAGATTCCTATGACCCCTAGGAATTCTATCAGATATAAAAAACTTGAATACACTATAGAATCCACTCATCTTGGTTAAATAATGACTTATATCAAAACCACATTCACCAAAATATTAGGAAAAATCCATGCATGGGTGCTTAATAACCAACTAGGTTTTTTTAACATGAAATATTATGGGTCCATTTATACCAACACTTCCACCCATCATATATGGGGCCATTATGGATGCTATCATACACTCCCTCCCACATTTCATAGGTGGTTCTCTAACCACCCCAATTGAGCATCTACGTTATGTAGTGAATTACTACGTGATAATAATGTTGCTAAGGAAGGTATTTCACAAAGACTAAAAGCTACATCATTCAAAGACAAATATATTGACTAGTATTGTCCTTAGTTCCTATATTAGTTGGTGATTGGGACCAATTGTGTTGGGATTTAATAAAAAATTTGACAAAGGAAATGTGACATCACTATTGAAGCAAGTCACAACCACAAAAAATATCATATGTAAATGTTATATGACTTCAATACTAGATTAGAAAGTGCATGGCTAAGAAACACCATGAAGGTTTACTCCCTATTGGGTAACTCATACATCAAATATTTAAATGAAGACTTTGAGATGGTCATGATGATTAATTCTAAGAGAGAAAACAATCTCTCAAACACTTATGACATTTCTATTACTACTAAGATTACTTGATCTAAATTAGAATGTTTATACCTCATCCCATAATGCTCTTATTCCCTAACATGCAACCTCAATATTAGCATACTCATATTCATGACCTAGAAGCTATCCACCAACTATAAATCTCTTTCTAGTTTCAACTATGTCAATACAAGAATACCATTTCACTAAACCTTTATTCCCTAATAAGCTTGATGAAATGTAAAAATTGATGAGAAATATGTGTAATGATACCACCACCCTTAGAAGATAACAGAATATGTAGGGACCCAAAAAATCTAAGTAAGTAATGCCCTCAAAGACAACAATATAACTATTGAAATATTCAAGGATTCACACCATTTCAAAGTAATCGAGGCTACTAGAAAAGGCATACATTTTAACAAAAAAATAGAGAACCTAGCCAACCCTAAAACTAATTGATTCTAATGGATCTCCCTTAATAAAAAATTCCGTACAATCTCTTAAAGAATTCACCACCATATAAAATAATTATGTAAATAAACTACCTTATTGTATTATCGTTTCTTAGCTCCCCATGATACTATTGCATGTCCATGCAACTATATATCATAGCTTGTTACGCCTCCCTACCAAATTCAAATTAGTAATTTAAGTGGCCATATGTAATGCATATAAAAAGCTTGGAATCATCAACTTATGCTTAAATTTGGCACATTGGAGGATTTTGAGGCATATGCATTGAATGAGCCTATATTATCTATTAGAAGCTAACAAGTGTAATTTTACTAATTAACTACATGGAAAAAATAAAGCTATGGAAGAACAATCCCAAGTAAAGAAATCCTTGCACACAAACCACTCAAAGATGAGAAATAATTCCTCTTTCTAGTGTATCAACTACTCACACTTCTAGACTTTGTTTCTTAACTAGTGTAAAATCAATGATCTTATGATAAATAGATCACAACAAGCTCCTAAAAAGTAGAACAAAGAAGTCTATCTAGGATACCAAGGGTACATTGTTCATCTATTATGGCACAAAAGGTGCATTCAACTAACTCATTCAACATTATTGAATAATTAAAGTTAGTGTGCCATTCTTTAGAGGTTCTCTCAATCTTTGAGTAGATGAAGACACACGAGGAGCTATTGAATCTAACTATAAGGAAGTTGGAAAAATGAAAGTAACAAGTCATAGATGTGTTGGAAGTAGTGTAGAGTCACTTACTATTAACATAGAATGGGGAATGAGGCAAGCAAGACTAAACCAAAAATATTCTACTTGACCTTATTATACATTGATAAATTGGTACATAATTATATTGTGGATTCTAATTAAAGTACCTTGGTTATGATTAATAATATTGTAGATGTATTAGGATTGATTTATGAACCAACCACCAAGGAAGTAGTCTAGTTAGATGACACCCTAATCAATGCATTACAATTTGTGAAAAGATATTCTCCTATCCCTATGCTTACACCAATGTTGAGGTTCTCCATGATGTATATGTGATTGAGCTTCTTGCCACATTTAGCCTCTATCTATGTAGATACTTTGCTACTAAACTATGAGGCTATTTGGTAGTGGAATATAGTCACATTTTCTTAAAAACTAGGCTTAGAATAAAGATGAAGCTATCATTTGAGGCTTTGAACATGCACCACATTGAGACTAGGAATTTGAATCATGTAGATTCCATGTATTATTTTGTAATAGGTGGTGAGATATCATCTTTCTTGTGATGAAATTCATACAACTAACCAATTCCCAAATGAAGAACACAATATATAGGTGGGTTATAATTGATGAAGATAGCGACAACAATAATTTTTTTGAAGAAACTAGATCAGTATAAAATATATTATTAATGAAGAATCCACACTCATCCCAAAGAAAATAAAATGTAAAAATGATAGTGCTATAATATTGAAGCTATATTTTGATGGTGCTAATAGTAGAATTAGAGTTGGAGTTCACATATTTTTAGTCTTGGCACAAGGAAAGGAATACTAATAGCCTTATTAGGTAGAATTTTATTGTTCTAATAATATATGAGTAGTAATTATTGGTCCAAAATATGTATTAAGATTTTGAAACACCATGATGATTTGAAATTAGTAATCAAGTAGATGAGGTCAGAAATAAATGTATTAAAAAGCATGTAATAAATATAAAATTGACATTATAAAAAAAACCTAATTTTACATAAATTATACTATAATTGATAAATATATCATATATCAAATTATTCTAAAAATAACATCAATATACAAATTTCACTATTATAATCACATAATTTAATACTTATTTAAAATAAAATATTATAATAGTCATTTTGGAAAAGCATATAATAACTTTATCGAAAAAACTTGATCCTTTGATATAATTACCTTCTTCCTCTAATTGTAGCTTTGCCTATAGTTGTGGTCTAATGTCGACAATAATTGCTTAGATATCATTTGGCATCATCCGTAAGCCTTTTTCTTACAATTAAGAACACAAACCTATCGTAGCTTCCAAATTGTGCCTCCTTTGTAATTTTTGAGTGTTTTGGATGACCACCATTACATCACTTTCGCCCGTGCCATCTAGCTTTGTAACGATATAGTATTAAAAGCTACGATGATCCCTATTACATGACGTGTAGGAACTATGTCGAAGACTCTTACTTAAGTTTGGTGAGTATATATTTTTATATTGGATCAAGAATAAACTGCTACTGATGCTGAATATGCCACCACCCAAATCAATACTTGCAAGGTTCGTTGATGCCAAGAAAATCTCTAACTACGACAACGATTTGAAGGTGAAAAGCCCCAAGAAAACGTCATTTTCGTCTTCGATGTTGTCTGTGCGAGAACTCGTATAAAGCAGCAACAACAACTCAAATGGGCAACATGAAGTCCCTTGGAGAGTGAGAAAATCAAGCTCAATATTTTTCATATTTCCAAGATAAATCAGCCATGGCAATGTGGGAGATGTTCGTGCCATGGACTCCATACAACGAAAGCTGGATCTCCTTCGGTACAGCTGCAATCGTCTCTGTTGTGGTTGGCATAGCATCTGTATCTGCTATCTTTTATGCTCCCCTTGTCTATGCAGCCATAAGACTCAAAGCCAAAGGAAATATGCCCCCGCTTCCTCCAGGGAGAATTGGAATCCCCTTCTGGGGAGAGTCTCTGGACTATCTGAGGTCGTGGAGTAACCTGCTCGATCTGGACGTCTGGTACGACACCCGAAAGGCTAAGCATGGGGGGATTTTCACGACCCATATTCTGGGCAGCCCCACAGTGGTCATGTTGGGTGCTGACGCCAACAAGTTCATCCTCATGAATGAAGACAAGCTGTTCAGAAACAGCTGGCCCAAATCTTTGAGAGTTCTGATTGGGGAACATGCCATGACCAGCTGCCAGGGCGCCGACTACAAAAGGATGCGCCGCATTATACATTCTTTTCTAGGGATCGAAACGTCGAAGAAGTCAGTTGGAAGGTTCGAAAGGCTTGTGCTGCACCATCTGGACTGCGACTGGCGTTCTGGCGACGTCATCCATGCCCACCACAGAGTGAGGGAAATGGCGCTGTGTGTGGCTGCTGAGTTTTTTTTAGGGTTAAAGGCTGGTGAAGAGTTGGAGAGTTTTAGGCTGCATTTTAATGATTTTTATGCTGGGCTTCTCTCTCACCCTCTGGATCTTCCCTGGACGGTCTTTGGCAAGGCCAAGCGCGCTCGGGCCGCCATTGTTGCTCAAATTGCTTCGCAGATCCGTGTGCATAGAACGTCGTTCAGCGCAAGTGGAGAAGAGGATGAAAACTTTATGGGCATGGTTTTGAAGGCGCAAAAGGCAGGGGGTGACTTTTGCTTGAGTGACGAGGAGATTGCAGACAACTTGATGGGTCTTCTCACCGGAGGATACGATACTACTGCCTCTGCTTTGGCTACAATTCTCAAGTACCTGTCGCTCTCACCATGGGTGTTACAACGCCTTCGTAAAGGTAGTTGTATTTCAACCGGTTAAGCTTTTAAGTATTCTGAGATTTCAAACATGAGATGGACTCGTAGATTTTTGTTTAAAGCGAAGTGAAATATTAGAAGTTCTAGTCTTACATGATTATTTTTTTTTTTTATTAAAAAAATATATTATTTATTATTTTATATAGGAACGAAGTGAAGTTCTAGTGTTATATGATTTTTTTAATAAATTATTTTTTATAAATGAATGAGGTGAAATTCCAATCTTACACGATTATTTTATTGTGTTTTATTTTTAAAAGTAATGATTATTTATTATTTTTATATATGTGCAAAATTCTAGTCTTATTCATATGAAGTGATATTCTAATCTTACATGATTATTTTTTGTTTTATTTTTAAAAATATTAATTATTAATTATTTTTATTTATGCATGATGTGAAGTTTTAGTTTATAAATTATTTTATTTTTTATTTTTTTAAAATATCATTTATTATTTTTATATATGAATGAGGTGAATGGTGGATTGATTTTTTTTTTTTAAGCTTTATAAGTAGTATCTTATATGTTCTAATATTTTAAATCAATTTTGAATTTTGTCTTTTTAATTTTTTCAATCATTAGATTTTATTATAATTTAATTATTATAGATATCTTAAATATATTTATCAAAACATATTAATGATATTAAATTGAAGTTATTTTATTCAATTAAGAATTTTTATGTACTTTTAAAATATTTAAATTATTTATTTATTTATTGTTTTGTTTGTTTTTATTTGAAGAGTTAATTTATTTAGTTAGTTATTTTGTTTATTTAACATTTATTAATTAAGAGATATTGTACAATAATTATACATAAATTATTTATTGCATATTTAATTATATAGTTGTTTTAAAATTATTATTTACTATTTATATATGTAGTTATTTTATATAAATAATTTTGTAAAGTTATTGACACTTTTTTTAATAGTTTTTGTAAGATCAACAATATTTTCTCTTTAAAAATTAGATGATTACTTACATATTTGTGTAGATGAGATGATTGGAGGAATAGTAAGTTATGGTACTCGAAAGAAATAGATAGGATATTTATACCTTCTATTATTATGGTAGAAAAATAGGAATTGATTATTTTTTATTCATTAGATTTTTTTTATAATTTAATTAATATTTCAAAAAAATAGTATTTCATTATTTCATATTTTTTTGAGTATATTCTTGACATGTGTATGATTCAATGAGCATTGATAATTTTTTCTTTTTAATATTATATAAACATTTACCTTTTTTATAATTGATAAAATGATCTTATTAGGAATAAATAGTTTCATGTGTTAATTTCATATTATATTTGATCATTTGATTATTGAAAATACTAAGTACAAAAATTAAATTATTTAAAGTTTCTTATTGATTGTTCCATTGGCATCTTTAATGTTACATATTAGCTAAAATTTATAATCCACATACACTTAATTTATCATCCTCCTAGTAATATTGAATTGATGTTTGAAGTTTTCCACATTGTCTTAAAATTCCACTTAATTGAAAATATTATAGTCTTATATAAATGTTCTTTTTTTTTCTAAATTTATACTATTATATTAATGCAATCCAGATTGTGAAAAGCTTAGAGATAGCAAGAAGGAAGGAGAACCTCTAACTTGGAATGAGATCAAAAGTGTGGAGTACATGCATAATGTAATATCAGAAGGATTACGCATTGTGCCCCCTATAAATGGAGGATTTAAGCAAGCAAAAATAGATGTTGTATATAATGGTTACACCATTCCAAAAGGATGGAAGGTGGGTATTTATACTTATTTATTGAAGTAATAAGACTTGTAATATTTCAAACTCTAATTTTGACAATGGATGAATTGTAGGTTCATTACTCCATTAGCCAAACAAACAACAAAGATGAATACTTTCCAAGTCCAAAGAATTTTGATCCAGATCGCTTCAATGATCGACACAAGCCATTTTCCTACATTCCTTTTGGACAAGGTAATCGAATTTGCCCAGGAAATGAATATGCAAAGATAGAAATGGAAGTATTTATATATCATTTAGTGCTAAGATATGATTGGGATTTGGTGGAGGCCAATGAACCCCTCAACATGTACTTTAGTCCTCAACCTATACATGGTTTACCTTTGATGCTTAAACCAATAGCTTGAATAAGTTCATATGTATAACATGACACCATCATGGCCATAAAAATATTATTTTATGTTCCTAATTCCCCATGTTTTTCCAGTCTATCTATCAATATTAGAGTTTTTGAGAAGAATTATGTGGGTCAATTTGCAAGAACTCAATTTCCTATTGCAAATTGTTAGGATTTACATAATGGGACATGTTTTGGCACGTTTTATTATGATTTATTTTCTATATCATATTTTATGTTTTCAATGAAGTATTGCAATGCATAAAATGAATTGTGAAGTATTATTCTATTGAAATTTCAATTATGTATAGTAAATCATTTTTATTATTTTTTATCAAATTTTTAATAAGGTGAGAAACAAAAATAAATGTGTATCCTTTAATAAGATTTTTTTTGTGCATATAATAATTTAAAACCAACTTTGGAATTTTCTAATTATGTTTGAATGACACTAAGTATGCTATAGTAGATGGGCTTGAAATGTAGAAATTTAATGTTCTCTTTAATATAGTTAAATTTCTCTATTTAATATAAATCCTTCCTTGTTTACTTATTATATTTATCATAGTATCCCCACTATGTATTCAAATGATATGTTTGTGTCTTTATTTTGATGTTTTAGCAAACATTAGACTATGATTTTCATGTTAGGTATTCTAATTTTCTCTTCTTCTTAATTTATGTAAATTTAAATTCAAAAATAATAATTTACACCTATACTTTTTAGTACATGATACATCCATGATCATCTAATATAGAATTTTATTTATCTTTCCAAAATTTATCTATTTCATTCTAAAGTTCTTAAAACTAATTTAAGAGCCATCAAATATGTGATTGTTGAGCTCCAAAAAAATAGAAATTTATGTGATATGTAAAAGTTTTGAACTACATATGCAAATCTAATCTAGAAAATCCTAAGCTTAAAATATGGACTTCTTATATGTAGAAAAATATTCATGTTTATGTATCTAAAAGGGGTGCTACTTAAAAGAACTATTAAAGCATACTATAAAGAGGGGAGATCCATGTCTTATCTTGATGATAGTTAGGCCACATTAGATTGATTCCATAGAGTTTGAAGAGTTCAAAGACATGCCAAGAAAATTGCAAATATATATGTCTATCCTAATGATTCTAAATGCTAATGGAATCCTCACTTTATAATCAAATGATGCATCTATGCTCAATATATTTAATGATCTAAAATCATATAGGTATTTTTATTTTAGTATAACACACTAATATTTAAATTTAAATATTTACCACTAAAGGGCATAAAACATAATGATCTCTATTCACTGTGCAACAACTACCTTTATAACAAGGAAATAGTACTTGGAAGAGAAGTTGGTGAAGATAATTAAACTCTAAACCTCCACTATCATTAACCATTATTAACAATGCAATATCTTAACATTCACCCATATTATATTGTTCCTACAAATGTACCCCTAAAAACTTTAAATTCACTTTGCCAAGGGACCCCCCTAAAGGCTTACATAACAAAACTGGTCGATGACAAAACATATATAAATTCTTGAGAAGATCTTCCTTTGAAGAAATAAATATTGAATGAAGTGGAACTCCATCAAGATACCAACACAAAAGAACCTAGTATTTGAATTTGATATGGATTTAGCTAGTCTAGGACACCCTACATCCTAGACTGAACACCTATTTTTTGAAGACTACTTTCACAGGCTTGAGGTACTTGGTTTTTAGCTTTTGTCTTTCAAGATTTTTTGTCAAAACTTCATCTATTGATGAGAAAATGAAAATTTTGTGACTTGACAACTTGTAGGGTTTAAGTACAAGGATGAACAAACAAACTTAAATCTTTCTCCAATTCAGTTTAGATCTACAACCTACACACATAAGAGGAGAGAAGGGTTAATCCATATAGGGAATTTCCTTAATCAAACCCTGTTTTGATATTTCTAAATGACAAAGTTGATGATAAAAGAGAGCTTATCCTTTTAAGGGATAGAGGTTTAATGATAAATAAGTAATGAATTTACAATTCGATGCAACACACCACTTAGATATGATTTCCATGATGGATGGAAGTCACACTCTTCACCTTCAAGGATAAATTGTTGCTTGACTTGATTTGATTTGAAGACCTACAAGTGTTAGTGCTTAAAAATGCGATGCATGCAAAACATGAACATGAATCACATAAAACTTGACATAATGCTTGAATAAAATAATGCTACAATAATCTTAAAAATTCTGCTCTTGACTACTCTTGAATACTTTTAGGACACTTGATTTTCTCAATTATGCTTCTCTAAATTGCTAGGATTTTTGTTCTCTTTTAAAATGGTGAAAATACTTTGTATTTATATACAATTATTATAATTTCTTAAAAAATAAACCTCGATAGCCGATAATTAAAATTTGAATTTCTAATAATAAATTATCAACACTAGCATATTTAAATTTGGAACCAAAATAGGTAGTTTAGGGTGCCCTACACCCTAGATTGGATTCCTACATTTTAAGGATCTAAAGTGTTGTGGGTAGAATTATAAATTCCTCCTTTGATTTCCCATGTTTTCAATTTTTTGATAAATATTTTAAAACACATAATTAAAAGTACACTTATGAAATTAAATGCATAATTAGGTCCAAGCATATAGGGGGAGAAAAAACTAGTGTGAAATTGTCAAGGGTGATAATTTACGATGTTACAATTTTATAAAATTCTTGTCCACGTCAGGTTTTTCTAAAGATCAATGCTACAAAAATTAAGACTTGATCCATTATCTATAAAATTGAATATAGCCCTAGTTTTATTAATTATAATCATTACTATTAAAGCCTCATATTTAGTTTAGACCTCAATCAGAGGTAATTCATGTTGAGGGAAGGCAATATCCAACTTTTTTGCTTGCATACAATCAATAAAGGTTGATACATTATTTAGTTTGATAGAAGGTGAGATATCAATCTTTTGCAAAACCTCTTGGAGCATCTTGTGGTATGTAGGTGATGTTTGAACCAAGTCCCAAAGGGAGATCTTGGCTGGAGTATTACAAAGTTTCTCAACAAGATCATATTCTTTACCATTATGTTGAGGAAGACTAGGTGGGGGTGGAAGACATGGTTGAGGTAATGGAATGGATGTTGGTATTTGTTTTGGTTTCTTATTATTTCTAGTGTTATATGTGTGTTCAACTATATTATAACTTGGTCGTTTCAACACATCTTATTGCACATGGTTACTATTAAGTTGTTTTTCAAAATTTAAGATATGACCATGTCGTTTAGGAGGTCCTATAATGAGAGGTGATTTAGGTGGTCCAATAATTAAAGGATTTTTAGGAGGTCCAATAATCAAATGTGGGTTCATAATTTTAGCTTGTTATAAATCTTCTATTAATGGAGGACCTAATGTCCATTTTGAATCGTCATCTATGCAAGACACCTTAATATCATTTGAAAATGTATCAATGATTTCACCCTCTTGTGCCACAACATCTTCCCAAGTAGGAGAGCTATTGAGATGCAAATAAATATGATTATCAAAACTATCAATGGTTGCATCTTGTTGCACCAAAACACCCTCACAAATAGGATAGATGTTGGGGGAAGAATGAATATTAGGTAAGGTGATGAACTAATAAATGTATCAATGATTTTATTCTATTACATCACAATATTCCCATAGGTAGAAAAACTATTGGTTTGCCAAATGCCAGCACATATCCCTTTTGACAACATGGAATGAGGTTCAAGGTAGCGCCCCGATTTTCTTTAGATAATCCATATTTTGCTATATCAAAACTAGAATTTTAAAAAGAAAGCATCTTGTTATTGTCCTTTTTAGGGGGTATGACACTAAATTAGGAAAAAATAGAAATTCACAACAAAATCTTAAAGTTTTAGGAAAAATTTCTAGAAACATGAACTAGATATGAGTAAAGACCATAGACAAGGTTTCACACATAAAATTTCAGCCCAAAATGATTGGATAGGGGTGCAATGTTCCCTAGACTAGACAAGTGTTTTTATAAAATTCAAAATATCAAAACCACCTATAGTGTCTAAGGTTCTTGTGTTTCAAAGTATGAACTCCAAATCTAATAAAAATATGTTCTATAATAAAGTTCATGACCACTTTACTTGTTTCCTTTGTAGCTCAGCTTACATCAATCCACATTGTGAAATAATCTATGATAACCAAGATATATTTGAATAAACCAATAGATATTTCTAAAATATCACTTATGAAATCAATACCCCATAGTTGAAAAGGGGCTTCCACAATCATAACCCTCAATGAAAGGTTTAGGTTTGGAAGTGAACAAAGCTCTAGAAATGCACCAAAAATATATTTTTTCTATATGAAGCACATGTATGCATGCAATTTTTAAAATTTTTAAGGAAATTGAGTATGTTCCAATGATACTTTTTAGAAATTGAATACTATAATTAACTAATTTTAAAAAAAATATGAAAAAAATGCTTTTTGATCTTTTGAAATGAAAAGAGTATGTGATTTCCTTAGTTTTTCAATGTTTTTCACTAAAATATTCATGCATAAATAAAAACAAAGTTTTTTTATGCAATTGAATTTATTAATGAAAATAACTTAGATCTAAGCCCTAAATAGGAAATAGTTAGATCTAAAATTATGTAATTTAATTCTTGAATGATTTTCAATTTTTCCTTTAATGCATAATGATGAAATAATACAAGTGCATAGCTTTTTAAAATGAAATAATTAAAAAACAACAACAATATTTTAAAATAACCTAGGTTTTGAGTTGATTTTCAAAATTCATGCAATGGAAATTAGAAAATTGCAAGTGTAGGATATGTTAGGTTCACAAATTTTTTTAATGTGAAAATGGTATCCTAGGAGTAGTGTATACCTGACTAAAATCACTATTTTTCCAACTAACATTCAAAGCTAGATCGACAAGGGTATGAGATTGGCTAACAATGTAAGAGGAGATCCAATTTTCACTGGATCTAGGTCTTTTATTATCTTGGAAATTGATTGAAATTAATGTGGATTATTTGGATTAACATTGTTGGTAAATATGATGAATGTTATTGATTTGATAATTCACTATTAAGCATGGATACAATATAAAGGATGAGAGGATACATAGATATGTGAAAAATAGTTGATATAACTATGACAGGATGTGGTTAATATAACCACCTTTGCCTTCCCTAACAATGTGATACTAAAATTCTATGCTAACATTCACTAACATTACCCCCTTATTACATTGTTCCTACAAATGTACCCCCTAAAATCTCCTATTCACTTTTCCAAGGGACCCCCCCTTAAGGCTTGCATAAGAAAAATTGCTGATTACAAAAAATGTATACATTCTTCAGAAAATTTTCCTTCTGAAGAAACAAATCTTAAATCAAGTGAAACTCCTCCAAAAGCTCTGAGATGATTTTTTGAGTTCTTCCTCCATGAAATCTCAAACCATAGACTATAGTTATTGGGCAACCACCCTCAACAAGTTGTCTCCTCAACCCTCACAAAGGTATAACCCTTGGTCCCTAACGATAATTACTAGACAATCGCCCTCGACAAGTTGTCTCCTTGACCCTCGTAAAGGTGTAATCCTTGGTCACAATCTCGTGAAATATTTGGGCAACAATCCATACCGAGCTCTTCATCAAACCCATTACCTATCTCCAAAAAGTAAACTTCACAATACATGTATCTTCAAATCTGTCAACAATAACAAAGAAAATAAAATAAAGCAAAAAATATGTCTCATACAAAGCATCATCTCAAAGCGAGAAGATAAATTGAGATGATGGAAATTCTTGCATCCTCTGATGCCACCAGCCTCCAATATGACCTTATTACACTTTATCCATCTGATGTCTTGGGATGAGTCTTTGGAGGCCTCATTAGCACTAGCAAAGATGACCCTGAAAGTTCAAGTATAACTGTTTGAAGATCCATTGGTAACATTGATAAACTCATATTTGTCTTTTGGTAAAGATGATGGAGACTCTATTCCCTTATGCTTCTTCCTAATCTTGATCACTCCAACACGTCCTCCATCATGAATTTCAATAACCATGATGACACAAAATCTCGAGGATTCCAAAATCATATAAGCTCCTTGAATTTGGATCAATGTCACACTCTCTCCATAAAGAAATGACACCTTAATCCCAAGAAGAAATTACCACTAATAAAATATGTAAATGAAAAGATCTCTACCCAAAAAACAATCTTTACTTGCACCCTTCAAGGAGAAACAGGCACAAGTTTTGGCCACCAAGGAGAAACAGGCACAACTATCTACACTGGCTTATTACCATGTAGTTTCTTGATTCACAAGCCGCACTACAATCAATATTCTTTTATCCTTACCTTCAAACACACTTGATGCATCCTGAGAGGAACAAATGAATGAGAAAAAGGAAACATTAAAATTTAATGGCTCACCTCATGCCACACATATCAAATATAATAATCATTTTGATTATTATTGTAGAGCAAGTATCACGTATCCACAAGTTCCTGTCTATAGTCTTCTCATAGGTGGGAGCATCTAGTTTGATAGTTAATAAACTATATACCCGAACTAACTAAAACTGAGTGATAGGCCTACAACACCATCCTAGATGAATCATTCCTTTCTCACTAGTGAGAACATGTTATTTGATTATGTTTATATCTTTTCCTCCACATGAATTTTTACTCAAAATTGTATGATATATTTCCAAATATGACACACTCAATATAATTTAGAGGATAAAATTATAGGAAGCATTCTGGCCACCATGTTGTCTACACACTCATTTGGTATTCACACCTTAGTCACACTTCCTTATCACCCGAGAACAAGACGTTGAGAGTTAAATTTGGTTTCTACAATAGGTAAATCATCTTCAATTCTCGCCTCTTATTGTATGCATCTTTCCATCACACAAGACAAAAGCATTGCTTCTCTAATACCACATGTTAGAAAATATAATTGAAACCTAAGAAATAGGGTTCCACCCTTTAGGAGATGGAATACAAGGGGGGTACGGACCTATTCCTATATCACCTAGTTTCACTCAAGGAAACCCTAGAGATCTCAATCCAAAGGTGGAATGAAGGAAATAGATCTTCTAAATGCTTTCCTAGGGTATGATCAAAGGCTGAAAAGGGGTTCACCACCAAGCTAGTGCTTGGAAAGACAAGTAACATACATGATCTAATTATGGAACTTATATGCAAGACTACAGTAAATGACCTAAAAATGAATGCAAAATAGTATAGGAAACTGAGAGAACACAAAGGTGCACCTAGAAACCTATAGCATCTTGAATGAATACCTGAAATGCTAGAAATATTGAATTTAATACACACTAGGACTCATATGCCAGGCTAGGTGATTTAGTCCCAGATTATGGTTTCTGGGAAGGAACATAAATCTACCAGAGACAAGTCTAAACCTCTTGAAATTTAGAAAGTTCATTATATTGGGACTCATACGCCAGAAGTGACGTATCAATCATGCTTGACCTTTTTGAAAAGTCAAAGTTTGAACCTACTCTTCAACCTCTACTCTATCTTCTCAACTTGACTTCTAGATCTGAATTGTTGAGTTATGCTCTATAGGTGTCTTTTAATGATCTTCTAAACAAAGTGGCAACTTGGACAACTTTGCACACTTGAAAACTTCTTTCCAATCTTTCTCTCCAATATGTCTTCAACCTAGATCTACAAATCACACACTAGAGAGATGGGAAAATGTTGTTTTGTTAGTGGAAAGGGGTTTTCCTTGGTCAAACCCCATTTTGGTCATCAAAAATTGAAATAAAATGAAATGGAAAGGAGTAATGTTGAATGAAAAAAATGATATGTTGCAACTCACCAAACACTAGAAATAAAGTCTACAAAAATGTATGAAATGGCTCCAATGGATGTGGATCTTGACTCTTTCTTGAATGTTGTAGATCTTGAACATTAGGGGAAAGGGGTGAATTGTTTTATGGCCTAGGTCATATAACACCACTCTTCTCCTAAAAAATTGTTCATTCACGAATGTTCTAGGATCCCAAATTGGATTGACTATCAACCCAAAGGTGAGTCAATTCTCAACAAGGAAGACCTAGGAGTGGTTCTTTAGGCTTTGAAGGGTTCACCAACAAGAAAAATCTTGGAAAATACAACTTAACATTCAACTCACAAAACCTAGTAATGCAATTCAAATCATGAATATAAATGATGAAATTAAGAAACATCAAGTTAGGGTATGTGTACCTGGGAAGTCTAGAAATGTGATGAGGATTCTGGAAATGCAAAAATGATATCAAAATATGCCAAGGAGGACTAAGAAACCCTTATTGTTGTCTTAGTCCTGCTGCTATTTTTTGGGGGAAATGCAGAATCTTTGGATGTCGAAACAAGATCTGAAAGAATCTCTACAAAATTCCACTTGGAGGACTAAGACACCCTTATGTTGATGTCTTAGTCCCATCTTGAATTTATAAAATATTTGAATGTGATCCTGAGACTTAAGGTTTGCACTTCCTTCTTCTCAAATCTTAGGTTCTGAAACTTCTAGATCTGGCCTATAGGTGAGTTTTTGCGAAGATGAAAAATTTTCTATGCAACTTTGCACTTCAAATGATCTTCAAGTCTTCAATCTAAATATGAAAAAACAAACATGCAAGAGAAAAAAAACTTGTTGATTGTTAGTAAATGGAGGTTTTCCTTGGTCAAACCCCTTGTTGGTAATTAAACCTTGAAATGAAATAAAATAAAGGAGGGAAATGATGAATGAACAAAGCGCTATGTTGCAACTCACCAAACCCTTGTTGTGAAATATGTAAACTTGTGTGAAGTGGATAGCTTGAATGTAGATATTGAATCCAATGAATGCTTGATAGATCTTGAATTGAATTGCTTGCTTGAATCAAAACCATACATCACAAATGTTAGCTCAAAAACACACATGATGCAAAATATCCTTGATATGATGCTTGAATCTTGATGATGGATCCGAATGCTTGAAGAATTTCTCTCGAATTCTCTTGTGAACTCAATTATTCTATTAGGAATGCTCTCACAAATGTCTTAGTTCAAAATTAATGAATGAACCTTGTATTTATACTTATCCATGCTTAATATTCCAAAATTACACTACAAAAAGCTAACATATGAATTCATTAATTAAAGGAGGTTAAATCTTGCCAAGATTTGAAATTAAATCTTGAAAAATAACTTGAGGGGGACTAAGATGCCCTAGGTGGCATCTTAGTCCCAAGGCTTGAAACTTGGGGAATAGACTCCAAAAAGGGGCCCATTTAAGGTGCATTTGAAAATAGGGTCCCAAGACCTTTGGGGGAAAAAGATGGCCTTGGTGGCATCTTAGTCCCGAACCAAAAATCAGGGACACACAACCAGAATCATTAAATTATCATTTATCCTTTGATGTTTGTCGGGATTAGCCATAAAAAGATATAATTTATTAGGCTTGTGGATGCAAAATAGGACCAATTAAGAAATAAATAAAGATAAATAATGCAAGGTGGGCCCAACCAAGTATGAAAATGCAAGGGTATGCATTTTCCTATAATACATATATTAAATTGAGTGCTTGCTTGAATCATGAAACCTAATTAAGTGCTTGCTTGAATCATGTCTTAATTGGTCGTTGTTGTGTTGGAGACATAGGATCTATTGGTTCTGGTAATGGAGGAGGCTCATCATTTATTGCTTCTGTCAAGTTTGGATTTTGATTTTCTATGTTGGTCTCTTCATTCATATTTCGAGCAATAACACTCTCTAGAATTTTGGTTCCTTTTATTATGGTTTTCAATTTTCTTTTGTGTAGGAGTGGGTTTGTCAACCATAGGTCCCTTTTCTTCTTGTGAGGGAAGAATGAAAGGAACCATGAAAGTTTGTTCAACCACTTTCTATTTGGCTTTATAAATTTTCTTAAGAGGTGGATTAGGACTTGTTTGGTTTTCTCGTGGTCTTTTGTAGGAAATAGGCAAGGGATTTTCGATGGATGGGATTTGGTTAGTCAAAAGGGCTTTAAGATCAATATTGTTTTCTGAAAGGGGTAGAGGTTCAATTATGGGTGAAGGAAAATTTTCAAGGGATAACTTGGCTATGCATTTTGCTTTGAACTTTTGGTAGGATAGGAAAAGGAAGTCCTCACAGGATCTTATAGGTTTCATGGGCTCAGGCCAAAAATAGTCTAAGGAAAAATTTCTATGGGAAGATGAAGGTCTAAAGCCACTATGGTTCACGATGAATATTTCATTGTCGGCTAGAACTTTTAAGCACATATGGACAACAAAGGGGACCACATTCATGCAGCAAAGTCATTTGTAGCCTAACTTCACATGAAATTGATCCCAATTAGAGATGATAGAGAATGAGACATTTGATTTATTTGGTCCTACTTTTAAAGAGAGTGTGATTGAGCCCATCATAGCACAAGAAAACTAATCATGCATTTTAATCCATGATTTCAGATAAATACAACACAACAAGGACCAATTAATACATAAATAAAGATAAATAAAGCAAGGTAGGCCCAAACAAGTGTGAAAATTCAAGGGTATGCATTTTCCTACACTATAGATCTTAAATTGAGTGCTTTCTTGAATCATGAAACCCTACATCACAATTGTTAGCTAAAAAAACATGATGCATGATGACTTTGACATGATGCTTGATACTTGAATAATGCTCCAAAATGCTTGATAATCAACTCTTGAATGTTCTTGTGAACTCTTGTAATCCCCAATGTGCTAGAATGCATGAATACTTGAAATCTTGGGAGAAAATATGTGAAATAACCTTGTATTTATACTTGTTTATGCCAAATTTCCAAAAATTACAACACTACAAGATGACATCAGATCTAGGAGAATAAAATCTTAGAAATAATTTGAATTTAATTTAGGTTTAAGCCACATGGGACTCATATACCAGAAGTGGCGTATGAGTCCCATTAGGCTAGGCTATGGGAAATATTTCTCAAGAAAAGCTTAGACTAATGTGAAATCTAGATCAAGGCCCCAAAATTTAGGTGGGATCCATATGCCCAATGTGGCATATGAGTCCAAATCACTAAATCTGGGCCACACAATCCAAAAACATTAATTTTTGATTGGTCATTACATATGTGTCGGGATTATCCACAAAAAAATGCATTAATTAAGGTTTGCAGATGTAAAATAGGGCCAAATAAGGCATAGCAAAGCCCAATTAATTAATGAAAACCATGTGATCCCACAATAGTGGTTTACAATTTTTGGCCAAACTGGACAGTGCAATTATTATTTTTAACTAAATCTTCATATTCGGGCACCTATAGCGACTAAACCACGAGGAACTTGAAGATGATGCAAACTAGAGTCTCATCACATTTTGTCTGTAGATTCTAAAAATATTTTTTTCAAAATTTTTGGAATCAGATTGCACTTTTTTTTCCATCTCCCAGGAAAACTGGTTTTTTTAAGAAAACAACATTTTTAAAAAGTGATGCTCACCGTATACAACATAACTTTTTTTGTATGAAGGATAAAATTCTAATTTTTTCAAATTTAGATTTGTAACTACGATATCTAGCACATTCATTTGGTCTCATATTTTTTTATTGAATATTTTTTCCTTAATCAAGTTTCAAAGTCAAACCAATTGCAATTTAGACATAGGTGGACCGTATACAACATAACTTTTTTTGTATGAATCGAAATTCAATTTTTTTTTTTAAATGGATCAAGGACATTAATACCTAGCCTCAATGCATTTTTAAATTTTTTATTTTGATAATTTTTTATTTTTCCACATGTGCAAAATAGAGAGCTTGATTTTCGGTGAAAAACCTAAGTTTAATAAAACTAAAAAAACACATACATAATAAAACCAAAACATATTAAAATTTTATTCGTTGGATAGCTCGTTCTGAGGACTACCATCTTCGAGTTGGGTTTGTGAAGTCTTGTCCATTTTCATCCTCAACCCGAGCTTTGTAGGGCATAAATCTGCTAAAATTTGGTGGAAGAAGGGGAGAAGGGCAAAAATGGGGGGTTCGAGCGAACCCCCCTTTGCTCGAAAGGGTGAAGGGGGGTTCGCTCAAACCCCCCTTTTTTTTTGAATTTTCCATTCATTTATTTTGAGAAACGTGGCATCATAGGGTTCGAGTGAACCCACCATGCAAAAGGGGGTTCGCTCAAACTAGGGGTTCGACCGAACCCCTCTTTTGGGTTCGTGCAAACTCCCTAGTTCGAGCGAACCATTTAAAACAAGAAATTTTGAATGTGTGCGCATTTTTACAAATTTCCTTCCTCATGAAAATTGTATACCACTATTATGGGTTTACCCCATAGACTAGTGTGAAAGTGCCAGAAAACACTTTACAACACCCTAAATAACACATAATTAAGTCCATTTAGTTTACAAGGGTGAAAACAAGTGTGAAAATTTAGAGGGATACATTTTTCTACACTACATTTAGCCCCCGCTTTAGTGAGAGGAGGAACTTGCTTCAAACTCACACTATAATAGACAAAATCGCATCAAGAGGGGTCCAAATGTACCAATGGCAGTAAGATAGGACAATGATGACCAAGAGGGTTGTGCAAGCCCCTAGGATCAAGGTCCCATGGAAAACCAACATAGAAGCAAAAGAACACATAAGAAGCAATGACAAGGTACAATCATGCACTACCAAAGACAAAGAAAAGAAAACAGTAAAACAAAAAGGGGGTGGATCAAGCTTCAATTGTTTTTCTCAAATGTTGTGGATCAAATCTAAGTTGTTTGTCCAAAAAAGCATACTCACTCTAAGGCAATGGAACTTCACGCTATCTGTTGGGTGAGTATCCAAAAAATGTGAGACAGATACGCACATGATCGGTATGCTCTCACACACACAACCAAGTGGCTATGGGAAAGTCATGTCTAAGTTCAGCTTCCCATTCAACTAGACCAAAGCTATACCTCTTGATAAATTTGATAAGGTGCCATACAACAATGAAATTCGAGCTTCATGAAGTAAGAAAAATGCCATATGCTTGGAACTCATGTAAAAAAAAGATGGCACCAAGGCAAGAAAAGTGTGTTATTTAAGGTGGCCATTTAATAAAAAATGTAAATGTAAAATAGTATAAGGTACATTTAAAGGAGTTTTTCCTAGTTCATGTAAGGTCTTAACTTAAGGAACACTGTTCCTAATGTCTCCAAGAGAGGACCAATCAAAGAATAGAATATTCACAACTTAGGGGATGCAGTGTGTCACATCAAGCCACTAAGAGGAATATAATATGCTAAGAGAGATCACACTCTTGAGGGATATCACTCCCTATGTCACCACAAAGTGAAAGATGCATCACATGAGTAAGAATACTACATAATGGAACATGAAAAATACAAAATAATAATACCAATGTATGCTCCCACTTTAAAGAAATTGCTAAACACCATGGTGTGAGAAATTACTTTAAAGTAGAAAATGATAAATGCTAACAATAAAGAGTAAATGAGAGCTTATTTGGAAAGCCCTATGCCAAGTCATATGTTTCCAAATAAAGCTACATCATGAAAAGGAAAAGAGGGGTTTCCCCAAAACTTCAAACACATGACAAATTTATGGATTTGGGGTTAGTATGTTTTTGCAATAATGTTTTTAGAGAGCTCGGAACTGTCATCATTCCCTAAATACTCATGGAATGGGAAGAATGACACAAAGAGAGCAAAAACAAAGAAAAACCTTTCGAGTCAACATGGAAGAGACATGAATGTCTTGACACCTTGCGTCATCCCCAAAAGGAAAACACAAGACAAAAACGATAAAGGAAAATATTTTGGGTTAGCATGGAAGAGACATGAATGTCTTGACGTCTTGCATCAAACCCAAAAGGAAAACAAAAGAAAAAGAAAAGATAAAGGAAAATATTTTGGGGCAACATGGAATAGACATGAATGTCTCGATGCCTTACGTCATCCCCAAAAGGAAAAAACAAGACAAATGAAAAAGGTAAAGTAAAATATTTACAACATAGAGAAGAATGTATTCAATTTGTATGGGTTACAGCCCTACTCTGCTTATTTAATAAAAAAATAGAGAAGAATGTAAGTACAAATCTAGAGGAATGCACAAAGAGAGAGAGACACATCAAATAGAACAACACAAGGGATCACATTACACACATGCAATCACACACAAAACATATATGAAAAAGAAAAAAAAGGCAAGATTAGTAAGGCACATGCGAGTTAACCTATTAGCAGGTTGTCCATATCCCAATCAAGTTCATCGTATATAGAAGGTGGAAAAATAGACAAGGGACGATGACAAATGTGTTACTAGGACAAGACTATCTAATTCTTGCCTCCCACTAAGTGAAAAACAAGAATGAGTTGAGCTAGGTGATGGGATTGAGCTCCTTACATTTTGAAATGGTTTTCAATAAATGTAAAACATGTAATAGTGAGCATGTTAAGATCCTACAACCATTACATGACAAGGAGAAAAAGGGTCTCGCTTTAAGGGGCTATTTCTATGATATCAAATATTTTAAATATTTGTTTTAAAGCACGCAACTCATTGGTACTATGTCTAAGGACTCTATGATATCGACAATGTGATGTGTTTTTATTCTTAGGATTTGGAGATTGATATTATTTTATAGGTGGTAATGTAATTAGTCCTTGGTTTAAAAGTATTTTAAAAGTTCTTTCAGTGGTAGTTGGTGGACAAGGGAATTTTAGTTTCTTTAGTTTTTAAGGCCTTCATTGCTTGCTAGATTCACCAACTTCTCATGTTGAATGTTGAGGAGGAGGAACTAAGATGATCCTATCATCCTTATCATCATTACAAGGCATTGATTGTTCTTTAGGAAGAAGGACATTCATATCGGGAGGAGGATCCTGATATCCTAACCCTTTAGTATCTTCAATTGTTATTTTATCTAAGAGTTGATGAATTTCATGTTCACTTATTGTATCACATCCTTGCCTACTCAAGATTGTGAATCCCTTTCCATATGCCTCTTCGAGATTGATGGGGGTGTTGGTCACTTTATTAATGTAGAAGGGTTGTTTGTTTGCTTGGTTAGAGGAAAGTCAGGTTCACCTATTGTGGGGAACTTAGGTTTGGTTTGTGTTTCAGTTTTAGGATGTAGGTAACCAAACATCTCAAGTGGTGGTATTATAGGGGGTGTTGGTTGTTTCATGGATGTATAAAATGATGCATTAGTCTCAAGGTTGTTAAGGTAATTGTTTAGGAAGTTGTTTATGCTATCATCATCTTCTCTAATGATGTCAACATCACGAGGAGGGCATGCATTAGGATTCTAATGAGCATGAGTAAGTTTCATGTCATTAGGGTCTCTTCCAAAAGCACAACTTGACACATCCACTAAGGATTTTATGGACATCCAAAGCTTACTAAAGCACATATCCATGATGAAATGCAATACAATAACCTAAAATAAAATAAGGCCATGCATGAATTTAATTGAATGAAGCTAGATGCAATGAAATGAGGAAAATATAAACTGCAAAATGAAACGAACAACTAACAATAGAAAATAAAACAAAGAAACAGAGAATTTAATCCTGGAAAATGCAGTTTAAAATCTAAAACATGACTAAATCGCCCAAAGGAGTATATGGGTCTAAGTCAAGGTTTTTCAAAGATCCTAATTTTGAATAACAATCACCATAGAATACCCAAAAATTAAGCAAAACTACATGTACTGGGACTAAATCGCCCATAGGGTGTATGAGTCTCAATTTAGGGTTTTTGTAAAGATTTCAATTTTTTTGAGTCAAATTTATGCTTTCTGGTTTGGATGATGTCTTGGATAAATGCAAATGCATATTTTAGATGATATTCAATGATGCAAGATGCAAAAATGCAACCTATATGCACTTTCACTAATACAATATTTAGAAACCCTAGAATGCCAATTAACTAATGCAAACCCTAATGCAAAGTTAATGTAAGCTAAATATAGGATTATGATGCACTCCAAATTAGAATTAAGATGTTCTAAATATGGGAACTTACCAAAATGACTTGTCAAAAAATGTTGCTCTATGTTTGGGAGATAGATCAATACTTTTCTCCAAATATCATTCAAGGAAACCCTAGAGATCTCAATCTAAGGATGGAATGGGGGAAATAAATCTGCAATAGGGTGTCCTAGGGTTTTATTAAAGGTATAAAAGGGGTTCACCACCAAGCTAGGGCTTGGAGATACAAGTAACATACAAGATCTAATTATGGAACTTAATGATATGCAAGATTACAATAAATGACTTAGAAATGAATGCAAAACAGAACAAGAAATTGAGAGAACATAGTGGTGCACTTGGAAACTTGTAGTAGCTTGAATGAATACCTAAAATGATAGAAATACAAAATTTAATGCACACTGGGACTTATACACCAGGCTGGGTGATTTAGTCCCATATAAGGGTTTTTGGGTAGGAACAAAAATCTAGCAGAGACAAGTTTGAAACTCTTGAAATATGGAAATTTCACTATACTAGGGATCATACACCAGAAGTGGTGTATCAATCCTGCTTGAAATTCTTAGAAAGTCAAAGTTTGAACCTTCTCTTAAACCTCTGCTTTGTCTTCTGAACTTGATTTCCGGATTCAAATTGCTAAATTTTGCTCTACAAGTATCTTTTAATGATCTTCTAAACAAGGTGGCACCTTGGACAACTTTGCACACTTGAAAACTTCTTTCCAATCTTGCTCTCCAATATGTCTTCAACCTAGATCTGCAAATCACACACTAAAGAGAGGGAGAAATTCTTTTTTTTGTTAGTGGAAAGGGGTTCTCCTTGGTCAAACCCCATTTTGGTAGTCAAACCTTGAAATGAAATGAAATGGAAAGGAGCAATGATGAATGAAAAAAATGATATGTTGCAACTCACCAAACCCTAGAAATAATTTTTTGTAAACATGTATGAAATGGATCTAATGGATGTGGATCTTAACTCTTTCTTGAATGTTGTAGATCTTAAATTGAAGGCTTGATTGAATCATGAAACCCTACATCATAATTGTTAGCTCAAAAACAAACATGATGAATGATGACTTTGACATGATGCTTGATACTTGAATAATACTCCAAAATGCTTGATAATCAACTCTTGAATGCTCTTGTGAACTCTTATAATCTCCGATATACTAGAATTCATGAATACTTGAAAGATTAGGAGAAAATAAGTGAAATAACCTTGTATTTATACTTGTTTATGCCAAATTTCCCCAAATTACAACACTATAAGCAGACATCAGATCTAGGAGAATAAAATCCCACCAAGAATTCGAATTTAATTTAGGTCTAAGCCACATGGGACTCATATGCCAAAAGTGGTGTATGAGTCCCATTAGGCTAAGCTATGGGACACATTTCTCAAGAAAAGCTTAGATTAATGTGAAATCCAGGTAGGGGCCCCAAAACTTAGGTGGGACCCTTACGCCCAAGGTGGTGTATGAGTCCCAAATCACTAAATTTAGGCCAAACAATTAAAAAACATTAATTTATGATTGGTCATTACATATGTGTCAGGATTATCCTCGAAAAGACGGATTAATTAAGGCTTGCAGATGCTAAATGGGGCCAAATAAGGCATAAAGAAGCCCAATTGATTAATGAAAACCCTAGATTAGTGTGAAAGTGCCAAAAAAACACTTTATAAAACCCTAAATAAGGAACAATTAAATCCATTTAGTTTACAAGGGCCCAAACAAATGTGAAAATGTAGAGGGATACATTTTTCTACACTACACTAATGAATGTTATTGATTTGATAATTCACCATTAAGCATGGATACAATATAAAGGATGAGAGGATACACAGATGCATGTAAAATAGTTGATATAACTATGAGAGGATGTGATTAATATAACCACCTTTGCCTTCCCTAATAATGTGATACTAAATTGCTATGGTTAAATTCGCTAACAAATTTGATTGCAAGAACTAATCTAAAAATGCAAACATTTTTATGACGAAACTAAATTGAGAAAAAAAAAGATTTGAAATGGAAAAAATATTGAGCACCTATGATAGAAATTTAGGGTTTAAATAGCTAGTCTAGGATGTAGTGCCCCAGATTGAGCTCCTTCTTTTTAATTCATAGGCCTAAGGCCATCAATTTTTAGTTTCTTTTGCTTGGATTTGTTGTCAAAACTTCATCTGTTGATAAGAAAGCGTAGATTTTGTGACTTGGAAACTTGTAGGGTTTCAATGCATGAATGACAAATAGCCTTCAATATTCCTCCAAATCACTTTAGATTTTTAATTTTCACAAATAAAAAGAGGGGAAGGGTTGTGCCATATAGGGGCTTGCCTAAGTCAAACCTCATGTTGGAATTTCTACCTCTACAATAGAAAATTATGATATAAAAAAAGAGCATATCCTTGGTTGGATAGAGGCTAATGAAAGACAAATTATGAATTGATAACTTGCTACAACTCACCACTTAGATTTGATCTCCTTGATAGACTAAAGTCACACCCATCACCTTCAAGGATTGAAATTTTTTCTTGATTTGAATTAATTTGATCACCTAAAAATGCTAGTACACATGAATAAAAATGCATACAAACATGAACACAAACTCACATAACATATGACATGATGCTTGAATGAAAAATTCTACAAAAATCTTGATAATTCTGCTCTTGAATACTCTTGAATGCCTTTAGTATCTCTAGTTTTCTCAATAATTTCTATGTGTACTTCCTCAAAAATTGCTAGGATTAAAATGGTGAAAATACTTTGTATTTTTATACAATTC
The DNA here is from genome assembly GCA_007115665.2 of Sequoiadendron giganteum. NCBI lineage: Eukaryota > Viridiplantae > Streptophyta > Pinopsida > Cupressales > Cupressaceae > Sequoiadendron > Sequoiadendron giganteum. The sequence goes on along the minus strand of CM021105.1, from coordinate 185,680,079 downwards.
TTCTAATTTCCAAAAACTAAAATGTTGATAGTCAATAATTGAAATTAGAAATTTAAATAATAAATTGCTGACACTGACATATTCAATTTGGATCCAAAAATGACCCTAGAATAGATACCTATTTTTTTGGGATCAAAAGTGTTACGGGAAAAATATTAAATGCATAATTTCATTTCCTAGGTTTGATTTTCGGTTTAGATGTCTATAAAACTAGTAATTAATGCATAATTAGGTTCAAGAACATAAGGAGGAGCTAAACGTAATGTGAAATTGTCAAGGATAACAATTTTTATAATGCTATAGGAGGCATAAATAATTTTTTTCTAAATAAAGGAAGTGGAATCATATAGTGAGTGGTGGTGCTTTGCAATCTCACAATATGCTAGTTACTTACATTCCTTTGGTAGTAGTATGAAGAAAAATGGAAGTGTGGGGAATATCCCCTTCAAGGGAAGTTAGAGCATGCTAAAGAAGGTATTTATGAAAACCCGGAATATACTAGCATTTAAGTTTCTATTACTTCCATGAAATATTAGCTACATAAATTCAAAATATCTAGGGGACAAAGAACTAAAATTAGAGCTAGATGATATTAGATTAAGGTAATAGGGTTCCAAATAAATTTTTTACTATTGAAACTATAAGCCCTGAAAGGGGAATATTTATGGAATACTGGATGACGTTGGATCTTTACATGTAGACTCTATTAAGATACAACTTTACATTTTTTCAAGATTTCTATGATAAACATTTTAGAGAATAACAATATTGGTGGAAAATCCAATTAGCACTGTAAGAGAGTTAAAGATTATATAAACTAGTTTAAATCATAATATCTCTTTAGAATATTTAGAACATGTTTTATTCTCTATGGATTCTAATAGAATTCTAGATATTGATGGGCTCTTAGTGGATTTTATCAAGCCATGTAGGATCATATCAAGGAGGAATTATCTTCTATATTTGTAGGTTTTCAAGAAAGTTATATTAGGTCTTAAAATTAATAGAGGTCTAATCAAATTAATTCCTAAATAAAAAAATGAAGATGTAGTTTTAGGTTGGCATCTAATTACATTAATTAAAACTTATTATAAAGGTATTGTTATTTTTTTAACTATTTAGATTAAAGAAATAGTGCAAGGAATAGTGAGATTTGAACAAACAAGGTTTCCTAGTGGTAGATATATTCTTGAAAACTTAATTTTGGCTTGGAAGCTAGCTAATAGGCTCAAGAATTTGTCCAAAATGTATTTTTGGTTAAACTATACTTTGATAAAGAATATGATAGAATTCATTAAAAATCCATTTTTAATATGTTACATTTGTTGAGTTTGGGCCCAATATTTGATCACATGTTTAGATGTTATTTGAAGACTTTAGTGCCTAGTTAGTTATTAATAATTATGTCTAATTCATTTGCCTTATAATGTGATATTAGGGAGGGTTGTGTATTCTCTCCATTTTTAATATATGCTTTCCACTAACGTATTGGTCTATTTATTACAAAACAAACAATCAAATGAACCTTATATAAGGTATATTCATTCCCCAAAATGTGGTTGAATAGTATTTTTTTTCGACAAAATTTAGAAAAAGGAGATTAATAATACCTTTAGTATCCTAAACCCACAATGTTCCATTTTTTACTCTCAATTAGCCCACTATAAAACTAAAATTTTGATGGTGCAATCTAATCAAATTCCTTAGTGGTTCAAAAAAATAGAAACAAGTTAAACATGGGAAGACAACTAGATATATTGGAATCCTTTTCAGTCTAGGAGTATCTCTTTCCAAGATTTGGAACTATATCCTTATCAATCTTAAAATAAACTATTTACTTGGGGCAATAAGTTCCTTTCTTTAGAAATAAATATTTAAGTTGCAGATTGAATATTTCTTGGTTCAAATAAAGGTTATGAGTATTTAATTAAAATTATTCATCAATTCCTTTAGTTGAAATTGAGATATTAATATTGATTTAAGAGATACTTTTTTAATTTTTTATTTATACAACTAAAAAGCAAAGGTGAATTGAGACTTTTAGATCCAAAGACACAAGTGATATGCTTAGATGCTAAGTGAATAGCCATCACTATTTTAATAGAGGATCCTTATTATTTTTTGGTGCATTATTGAATTAATCTTGCTTTTGTTAAAAGAAAATGACAGTTCATTAAGTTGTTGGATACGATCCTTTTCCCTTTTTTCCAAATTAAAACATCACCTTCCATACAATATATATAACTTGAGCATATGACAACAGTTTTGTCCATTCTTAAAATGGAATGATCACTCTTTGCTATACAGTCTCAATTTTGCTACATCTTCCATTTGATAAAATAAACTAATTCAATAACCAAACCATTTCTTGTTCGTTTTCCCAAACAAACTTATTACCTATTTTAAAAAAGGTTCATAAGGAGAGATGTTTGGTATTTTTCTATTCTAAACTTGATCTCTTCTTAAATCTCTAAAAGTTATTCAGACTAAATAACAAGTTTGAAAGGTATCTTATTTTTGTGGTCCTTCGTGCTCGTGGATTTAATTATAAAACTATGTTGTACTATTTAATGTAATTCTTTTGAAGACTGGCTGTGGCTATACAAACACAATTTCTCTTTCTTTTCTTCAAAGTTTTTTTTTTCATTTCTCCTCTCTCATATGTCAATGAATCCAATTCCAAACAAAAAATGGAGATATAGATTTTGGGAATTTTTTTTGGATAAAATTGAGCGCATAAAAATGGAGATCTAAAGCTGATGCTGGTGCTCATAGGAACTCATGCCCATCAGAGAATTGCGGAAATCGTGTAGGCGCTCATGCCCATCTTTGAATTGGGTACACTTAAATTTGATGTTGATGCAAAGGTTAGCCAATATGATTAGCTTTACTGTAACATCACTCTTTCTTGCAGGCAAAGGTGAAGCTTTCTGTGCATTTGGATGAGCTGGTAACAAAGATGGGCCAGATTAGAATACTTACAAATTCAAAGTTATTTCTTTGAATGTTTTAAGTCACATGCAGATGAATTATAGTTCAAGTTACCAAATATTGAAGTGGGAGCACCGAATGGCCTATCCCCTTTTGTGAAGAGGTATTTATACATGGGATTTAACTTGTTCACTCTCAGGTTTAATTTTTGTTGCATCTTTTCTTTGTGGGGGAGGGTGCTATGATGTTGGCTAGTTGTTGCTGCCTGTCATTTCTCCGGAGGCATATTTTTGGAATAGCCGGTTTCCTCCTATGAATGATGATGAAAGGGATGGCAAGGTAAAAGAGAGGCGGCAAGGGCAGAGACAAGGACATGGCGGCGTCGGGAGGAAGAGTGAAACAAAGGCAAAGCATGGATGACATCACTACTACATAGAGGGGGTGTTTAAGACAATTATTGAGTAAATTGTCTTAACTCGAGACAAAAAAAAACTTGCTTATTGTCTTAAATAATGTCTTTAAGCGAGCGTCTCAAGTTATTGTCTTAAAAATTCTCTCTAAAGATGATATGAAACAAAAATATTTTTGTCTCTTTAGAGACAATTTCACTTTCGTCTTTTTAGAGACAATAGTTGGCATTAAAAACATATCGTCTCTCTAGAGACAAAAGTGAAAAAATGTATTAAAAAAATAAAAAAAATATTTTAAATATTTTTTTAGTATGATTTTTAACATTCAATGTTTACAGATTTTCGTCGTCCTCTTTTTTGCTGGAATTTTTATTTTTATTTTTCCAAATGTGGTGGAAAAATTATGACAAAAATTATCAATGATTTTGAAGCTGGGAGCAATGAACAGTTGACACAAAGCATAATTTCATAAAAAAATAAACAAAATAATGTGCCATAATTTGAATCCAGAAAGTTAATGCCAATAAGTATTTTTTAATTTATAATTTATAAAACTGTTCATACAATCATGAGCAACACATACATCATATCATGGTGTGAGAAAACGATTCTTTTCTAAGAAAGAGAAAATGCTAATATTTATGTACCAACTAAACCGACCATCCTGTATGTGGCAACTTGCCTCATACACCGTTAACTAGTTGGAGAGCATTATTTCTGAGACAACTCTATATAGTCAATTGTATCCCAGACTTTTGGGTTTTACAGATATTTACAGATTACTGGGGTGTCATATGACAAAGAATCATAACCTCTGAAGGCAGCTGGGTGGGTAGACATGCCCAAAAGCTAAGCCATAAGCATTCACATAGATTTTGTTCTTGGTGATACCACTGATTTCATATCTACATCTCTGGCAATTTCTTTGCACGACACACTCTTACTACATACAAATTTCACTGCCTGTTCCTGTGTCGATGTCTCTCTGATGTTTTGGTAGGTAACATTTTGGATTTGTACTGCCGATTTCTGCACACAAAATCACATTAAATCAGACACATCTAAATAAACTGATCACTAATTATTTTTAACAGTATAGGGAGTAGTGTCTTATACCTGCATCATCACTAATTATTTTTAACAGTATAGGGAATAGTGTCTTATACCTGCATCTTGCAGATTTTAGAAGAGTCACAATAATTATGATCTATGATGATCGGATAGCCAACATTATTAACCTTGATGTCTGAAAATGTGATTTGTCTTGCATACCTGAAACCACCCTGCAAGTACAAGTTGAGCAGGTCGTAAATTTAATAAAACATCAATGGATCTTTGATCTATTGGTGAAGTTGAATGGTTCTAAATGAATTCACTAGAGATCCATAAGGGATGAGACTAGGAATAAAGGATGAGACTGGGATCATGATCTTGAGTGACTTTAGCAAAATGGACACCCCTCAATCATTGAATCTCAGTTGAAAAGGTTTTAGAACTTGACTCAATAGATATCCCTCAGTCCTTGACTCTCAATTGAATAGGTTTAGAATTTGACAAAATAGACATCCTCTATCCTTAACTCTCAACTGAAAAGATTTCAGAATGTGATGAAATGAACACCCCAATCCATAATTTTCATCTAAAATGATTTCAGACTCACAAAATGAACACTCCCATCTTTAAGAAAATCACATAAAACTAACATATGAGATCTGGGAAGAGAATTATTGGGAATGAATTCACCTGCCAACTCTTGATTCTGGCTCCATTTTCTGTTCCATCAAACATAACGTCTTTGACTCTGATTTTTTCCACGGTTGCTTTCTCTCTATTGTATCCCAAGCTTCCAATGCTGCAAAATCAAAACAAATTATCATACCAATCGGTAGTCATCACTGTGATGAAATTCAAGCAGATTAAATGATAAACAACTACCTGATGCTATGTCTTGGTCCACATTTGATGTTTCGAATATCAACATTGGACGTCCCAAATGTAATGGATATGTAACCATCTCCTACAGGGTAGCAATTAACAAACAAACAAGACTCCTTAGAATATGGAAAAAAATAATATAAGCATCAGATTTTTAAAAAAATATTGAATATATTTACTTATTCAGATCACATAATTTTTTTGAACTTTTTATGGACTATTTGGGAGTTGAATATAAGGTATTTTACTGCTAAATTACGGTCTTGTGTTAATCCATCCATCTTTGGTTAAGGTGTGATTCATTTTCCAACAAAAACCATTTTTTAAATATTATTTTTTAGAGATATTTAAAGATATTATTTTAGAGAAGTTTATATTAGAATTGTTTATAAGTAGGAGGTATTTTGGGCAGTGTGTCAAATTATGCTATTAGTATTATGATTCAATTGGATAGTTTTTGAGTCAAACTCATTGACCCATATTTCATGAGTAGTGGTTCACACAAACTCATATCTCATGAGAATAAATTGTCCACTTAAACACTTATTGTATCTAAATGGGTATCAGGAAAATTTACTGGCAACAATTTACCACCAGTAATTCGCCCCCAACAATTCATCGCATATACAATTCACCACCAACAATTCATCGTCGTGGTATATTCACTGTGTATGCTTTTTTTATGCGTTCAACAAAATATCTGCACTTCTTTTTTTGGGTGCTCTTGGCCACTTAAATATTGAAAAATGTATACGTGGTGAATATACCATGGTGATGAATTACTATTGGTGAGTTGTACACATGATGAATATGTCACGATGATGCATTACTGATGGTGAATTGTTGAGGATGAATTGTTGGTGGTGAATTTTCCTAGAGCCATCTAAATGATGCTCACACAGACAAAATAAATTAATGATATTTCTTGAGAACCTTTAGATAGATGTATTCTAGATATCTATACTATTTATTTAAATCAAATATTTTTCCCACTTACCTCAAAATAAAGTTAATAGTGTGGCAATCCAACATTCAAAAGAAAATATAAACTTAGACAGATTACCTATTCCAATGTCACAATTATAAACTTTAGCATTGGTAACCCCCTGCAGATGAGTACCATCAGTGTTTGGGTTGTCTTTTGGAGCTTTTATCATCAGTTCACTAACATGGAGTACAGAGTAGAAGACGCCCAGATGTATTTGTTAGCTATTCACAAATTGTAGATGTGTCACTACAACGTTCCTGCAACTGCTAATAAGAATTTCCTGAAAGGAAGAACAAAGCAACATAAACTTAGCATAGAATCTCATGGCATATCAATGTTTTTGGATTTCAATTAAGCAGAAGATTGGTTGCTCCCAAGTCAGGAAAACACACCGTGGGCACCTTCTTACAAGGCTGCACATCCTAAATACACTGTTAGATTGAAAGTACAACCTAAATGACTTAGACAAATGTTTTGACAGTAAACACTAGGCGTGTTGTAGAACTCATCCTTTTTTTAGGAAGGTGACGTAGGTAACTATAGGTAGGTTAACTACTGAACATCCCAATCATTAAGCCGTTTCTATACAAATATAGGAATAATTGAGTTGAAAAGAAAAGCCTTACATTTTTCTTGTTACCTTTGCAAGATTTTTCCCACCAAACCTGGCCTTGCCCATTAATATTGATTTATTTGAACTGATCCATTATTTTATCTGTCCAAGTAGAGTACAATATTAATGCTAGAAAAATCCTACTGTGGACATAGTCCAAATCACACAGGACATTCTTCTATGTGCTACATAAAACTTCTTTCATATTAGATAGGTAAAAATATTAAAAATTTTCTCTTGGCATTAGACTGTAAAGTTTTCCATTCAATACAAATATGAGATAACACCCAACAACCTTTAGATAAAAACGTCTACAGATAATGCAAGAAATACAACTGAAAAACAACTTGACCAAGAAAGATCTCCATATTCCAATTTAAGTGTAGTAATAATTTTGAAGGAAATAAAAGAAATGACTAACTTATCAAGAGATTATTGTGTCCCAATTTTTGTATTTGTTAGTAATAACCTTCATCTGCTTGATATTTATTTATATTGTCTCCTGCAAATGCCAAAATATTGTGCTTGGGATTCCACTCAACACTATTCATGGCTGCTCGACAGGGTATTTGATGCACTATCCATCCAGTCTGAACGCCAACCTACAATAAAAAGTATAAAATTCTTGTTGGTTAGTTTTCAAAGCAATTCAACATTGAAAAGGTTACATGTCAACAAAACATGCATCAAATAAAATTTTACAATTAGAGAAGAGAATACAAAATACTATATCAATTAAAAGATCTTCACTGGCTGAAGCTATGTACCTCCAATTAGAGCTTGACCATCTTATGGAACATATTCATCAAGAGCTTGTTGGAGCAGAGCATCGTTGACTAAGTGTTAATGAATGTATTTCCTACAAATAAGTCTCAACAAACAATGACATTGAACTATATCCATTATATTTGACAGGAAACATGAGCCCACTTCCAAGAATGAAAGATAACAAAGAGGGTCCAACAACATCTTTGTTCTAACTAACTAACTCGAATAGCACCTTCAATCGATTCACAGTCAAAATTAAAACCCTTTTCAGTTTAAGGGTGTCAAATGCTCCAGCTTTTGTAGGATCCCATTTGGGGTCCTCAATGCAAATAGGTAGATTTACCATGCTTGGAAAACATAGACAAAAAAACAGAGTAGAGGAAAGGAGTAACGAATTAACAAGTTCATAATGGCATGTAAAGAAATGATGGTAAGGCTAAAGATCTCAAAAAGATATGTATGAATCACTAACACAGGTGAAAATTAGGAAGGGAGTAGAACGAATGTCCTCCCAGCAAAGAAAATAGCAAATTACGCTGTAGTTGACAAGCCTATAAAGTATTGAAACTAAACCTACAAAATTTAAAAGCATATGTTAGACATTGAAGATCTATTGAGAGAGAATTGCTGGCAGATGTGAGAGGGATAACACGTACCAATCCCAGCTCAGAGATCTGACAGTATACTAGCCATCCACTTAGAATATTTTCTCATCCTGATTGTCAAGTGTATGATTTCCATGAAGGAATTAATGCAATTCAAATCTCTAACAGGTCAGAGGTTACTAGAAGTCCATTTATCACCAAACTCATAAGGGAAAACTACATTAATTTTGGATGAATCTGGTTGGAGTCATTTACTATACATAGTATTGAACACTCAACATTGAGAATACACAACTTTGAACAACAATTGAAGATAAATCAAAACTTTCCTATCAAAGGACTTATTTAATTGATCATCAATCTTGTTAAATTCTATTTGATTAGTTCCCAACTTCCCAGTAATTGATGTTTTTTCCTATTTCCTAGTTAGCAAGAGTGTTTACAAGGAAATTTGCTTCTCTATTAGTGTTGGACTTCATAGTAATTGAAACTTTGTTGTAGAATTTTAATCTAATAAAAATGTATTATATTTTCTAGTTGGTTGAGAATTATGAGATATTATGTTGATTATCACCATATAATCCCCTTCAATGTGAGAATTTGTTCAATTGTGGCCATGTTTAGGAGCCATATAGACACAGAACATTGCACAACAAGGATGATGTAGTCTATAAAACAAAAAGATACATGTAGAACAGAAGCTAGAAATCTGAACAAAGATATATAATAAATGAAATTTATAAATGAATAAGAGGAAACCTGGAAAAACAACTTGAACCTTTGAGCAAAGAGGTACAATGATTTGAGATATATTTTTGGGACAACAAAATACTACTGTTTAAGAGATATGATAAAAGTAGTGATGTTTTTCATTAAAGGGAAAATAAGTTGTAATGGGCTTCTAAAACTTATTTACAATCAGAAAAACAGTTGATCAACACAAACCAGTTAGCAATAATTTAGAAAAACATATACAAGAGCAATGTGACAGCTATCAAAAAAAGTCATTCTACAACATAGTTGTAGCCAAGTCACCATTGAAGAATAACCTATGCAACTTATACAGGGGGATGTATTTTGGGGATAGATCTTTTGGAGGCCATTTTAGGGGACAGAAAAGCAGACAGCTATTAAAAAAATAGGGAAATTTTAGAAATATAGAGAAAATTTAAATATTCATATGATAGCATTGATAAGGCATTCATAAAATAAATTATAGATCCTTAATATATAACAGTTAGAAAAGAGATGCCCAAAGGCTGCAAATTCTAACTAGTGCAATCAATGAGCCTGGGGCCCTATCTCCCCCGTCTTAGGATTGTAGTGGTTGACGCAAGAAACAACAAGTTCCTGACTTTGTATTGAGATTGGAAAGGAGGTTGCCTCAATAAGACCGAAATATCTGCCATTACATGTTGCAAACCTGCCTGATTTTATTTTGAATACCCTACTATTTTACCAACTGAAATGGCTGAAAACTGCTTCTGAATCTTGGAAATCCAACCCTAACAATATGTGACTACCATACACCATAAAGGAGCTTTAAAAAATCTTGTTTCGTAGACTGACATCTTTCATTTAAGGTTGAGAGTGGCATGGGGGCCCACAAAAGAACAATAGACTATTTTTTAATTCATTTTGGGCCTTTTTTTTAAATTAAGCATAATTGTAATGGAACAGCTGGCTGTCCCCGAGATGATCAGGGGACATCAATGACATTCCCAACCATCCCCACAAAATCCCCACATTTCTGGGAAATCAAGGCTAAAAACAATTGATAGCGAGCAGCAGGGGGGGCCATTTATGAGGCATCCCTCTCCTCGGAAAGTCCCCAATATAAGGACATGTCAAAAAATGTTGGGGACACATCCCTGGGAACATGATGAAAATTTGAAAGTTGCCATTACCTCATATCTACATAGGTAACCAGCCTTATGTTCAAGATCAACACATCATCAGCTAAAACTAATTTCACATATGAACTACATACAGTTAATGAACAATATACATAACCAACCTGAGATCAGAGGCACCTCTAATAACATGATAATTAGTAACAATATGCCCCTTTTGATCCCATATAAACCCTGATCCTGAACCCTAGGGAACTTCCAGAACATCCAGTGTGAAAGCATCCTACCTATAACAATGGAAGAACATAATATATCAGTGCATTTTAAGTTTTAGAAACTAAATGGCCACTTCCAACATATCAACACACCTTTTTGAGCAAAATTTTGTCCTAATTTACAGAAATTTACAGTAGTATAGCAATTGATGGATCCATACATGTAATTTAAACAGAACGAATTACATTGCATATAGACTGGTAAAAGTGAAATAATGTAATAAACCTTTACTAAATTATAGCTTAACATGTTTTAGTGAAATTGATCCTACAAAACTATCTCTTGCAACTAAGTGTCAATTTTTTAGTAAGCAAGAAGCAATAACTGCTTTGAACTCCCTGTTGTACATGGCTTCATCCTTAAAACACTTTTTTTTAAGGTAACTTCCCTTTGCAGGGTAGCCTTACATCAGCTGAGAGACAGTTACAAGGGAAGTCTCACCCTATGAAAGCTAGAAAGGCTCAAATCTACGTAGGTAGGTCTTTTTAAAAAATGCTAAACCCTCCTAAGTTGAATGGTGTATTATCCTTGAGAATGGTTGCTTTGAATCTTGTTTCTAGAACAAATAGAAAGCAATCAGACTTATCATACACCATGTGCTTTTGCAACTTTCTCTGATCATACACATATTCTCTCAAAGAGAGCATCTCTCATAAGGCTGCATGGCCAAGTATCTCTATATTCTGGATAGGAAAGAGGAACGAATCGAAAAGTGTTCATCAGCCAAGACTTTGTAAGTATCAAAACAGGCAACAATTTGCCCTGGATTTAGCACTCTTTGTGAAACAAGCAATACAAAATTCAACAGAGTAATAAAAAATGGTAACTGTTAAAAGTAAAGGTCTTAACAAATTGAGCTATGAAAGGCCTGCTACATTCAAAATATTGAAGGGTAAGACAAATTAGAGCAAACAAGAATTAAAAACTATACACCAATTAGACCATAAACCTAGTTAAGAATTTTGAATTAGTATTAAATGTCTGTCAAGACATGATTTCCAGCAATCTAATCAAAAGAGAGTTTTCTTAGTGGAAAATTATTAAAGAATGTGGGAAATTTTTTGATGTTTTATACTTTAATCTAGGATTTGAGATTCAAGTTAAAAGAGAATATGGATTACCCAAATCCATTGAATCCAAAAACCACATTTCTCTCTTGAAGTTCACAATTTTCTTCTATTTTTTTTTAATGCATAGCAATATAAGGTAACTTCTTCAAGAGAGCTGCATCACTAGGCTCTAAAGCAAGCCAATCTTAGAGATTCTCTACAAAATCCTAGGTTAGAAATAAAAATAAATTCTTGATGTTGAAATTTGCCTTCCATCTGTATGAATTTGTAGTTGTTACCCACATACAGGAATGACATGAAGATCTAATGAAACCCATAATTTACTTCACAGAGTTACAAGACTGAAAGTGTCTGCTCACCATCTATTGGGTAGAGGAATTTAAAAGAAAGTTGATAACATGAATGAATTTAACTGAAATCAAATTTATATTATAAGAGCTAATTCAAGGTGTAATAAGCAACCATTTGCACCCCAGGTGAATAGTGTGCTCCAAAGACAATTTAAAATACTGGGTTCCTTCAATTTTTCCAAGTTTAAAATGTTGTACCAAACTGTGTATAATTTGATATAAACAGTTCTTCCACAAACTTTTCCTGTTCTAAATTCTGCCAATATGGAAGTCACTTCATAAGGAAAATAAATTGGAATCTTGATAAAAAAATATGCATTTTTCTAAACTTTGGTTTTTTGGTTCTCGTGTAAAAATTGTCAGTAACACATGCTTTTTCTTTATTCCATTTATTAAATGCATCACAAAATAATCATGCATTTTAAAACTTAGCCTCAACTACAACCTATTGCAATTATAATTAGCCATTGCAAAATAATTGTCACCTTTCATTTATTAGTTGGCATGTTGCCCAATAACATGATCTGTCCAGTTTGAGTTCTGTTGTTAATTGTCTTTTAGTTATTGCCTAAGCATACAATAACAAGATAAACAACTAAACTTAACAAATATTTTGCAGCCAAAATTCTTTATAGCAGAAAGCTTTTGCAAAAAGAAAGGTAATTTGAAAAGAAAAAAACTTTTCCTATGTGTCAAATTGTCAAATTCTTTAGTCAGTATTAAAATAAATTGAGTTAGAGCCTTAGTGGAGTCCTGTCAGATAAGCCAAATACCAATGAAAGAACAGAGAATTGATTACGACTGGCAAGCGACAGTGATTAGCTAAAATACAGCTAACAGATTTTCACATCTTTCAAAATTAACAATTCTTTTCCACAAACTTTATGAGATTCATGAACTAGCTGTAGAAGAGATCATAGCAAGCTAATGTCTAATGGGTCAGAATCTTAACAAACATAGATAAAAAATTTACAACAAAAAGTTTGGCATGTAATACAGTGTTTATTGAGTGTCACAAGTCCTGCATGTTTGTACTTTGTTGAGTGTTCATGTTTTTTAAATCACTTTATTGGATGAAAAAAGATGGCATGCTTAATACTCAATTTCATAAGATTTCCTTACATAACCATCCATTTCATGATCTATTATCATTTTGGTAAATGATTGCTCTTACTAATCTTATTGTATGACCTTTTGGGGACCTTCCAAATTGATTAGAGTTGCAGTTACTATATTATTTGCACATTCATGTGTGCCAATGTAGTTATCACATGTTAGGATGCATTAATTAGATTATCTAAATCTGACAGTTAGTACTTGATATAAATGGAAAATGGTTTTCTTTTCTTCTCACAGTAAGTGGTAACAATGAAAACTATAGCTGAAGATGCCGGTTTGCACTCTTTGCTTCTTCCATATTATTTGGCACTGAATTTTTCGATTATATGCCCTCTAAATTTGCTCCATTCTAGCAACACTCTCTGAGCAAGAACAATTCCTGAGAGAAGGGATGTCATTATTTGTGGAAGAAAATATTTTTAAGCACAACATTGTTTCAGCTTTTAATAACCCCAAAATAGAGTGCCTACTGTTGCTACCATTGTCACTAAAGATGCTGATTTCTACTCTTGAATGCTGCTTGGCAGGTGATTGTGAGGAATAGTGACATATAACAAGCTTTATTTTAAGACAGATAGATCAGCCCTATTCCTGCTAAATGAGCAAGCCAGCCTTGTTTTATTTTGCAGCCGATTGAGGACTAAAATCTGAATTTAACCCTTGTTTTAGGCGCCTAGATCTGATATTGTCGGTTACTTCCATTAGCATTAAAGGCCTCAAGTATCACCATGTCCCAATCAAGCCTTAGTGGACCTCTAAATTTATCAACATGCCAATTATAAGATATAGTAGTCAAAGACTTTAAATTCAATCAAAGTCACATCAATGAGATAAAGTTTTTAGGAAACCATAAACCATATTATTTAGAGAACAACTGTCAACACAAAAATTAGAGGTACCTAGATGACTTGTATTTTACCCTTTGTCTTCCATTTACAAAATGACATTGTCGGCTCAACCAGAATGAGCAATTATATTCCTACGTAGGCAAGATACTAGTCAACTATCCAAGGAAGTCCACAATATACTTCATAGCAGACCAAAAATCATGGAGCAGAAGACAAAAACTATGCATAAGTTCTCAGAAGTCAATTCTGAAGAAACTGAAAATGCATACTGTCACAGCTCTGTAAGGCTTGGTAATAAACAAGGAATGATGGCATGGAAGGATCACCTTTATACAGCTATGGCATAGAAAGATCTTTCATGTACAATCTTGATTACCAAGAAGGATCTTCCATAAAATGGAAAATCTGACATATACTCGGTTAATAATAAATATTGAATCATCTGGATGATACTAACAATCTATAGTTGATGATATCAACTGCATTCATGATATTAATAGTATATTCGATGATATAGACTGATTTCCTCTTAATAGTGTGTCTGGTTTTAGTTAAAATGGACAGTGTAGATTGTCTAATTCTTAAAGAATCATACATATTCATTGTGTGTGCCATACAAGGTTATTTCAAAAGTTGCACAGCCTTTTCCTAAAATCAAGGAGCCAAGAGTAAACAAAAGTTCCTGGGTAAACAAATGATTCTCAGATATAAATACTATGATAATTAAGATTTTCCAGAGCACATTAAAAAATTTGTGATCTCAATTTGCAACCGAATACAAAAGCTTGAACTGCCTATAATATTATTTGTCAAGATCTAAGTGTTGATATGAATTTATGGGCAAGATATGGCACAAATATACCTTCAATAAAATTAGTTCCGTGATAAAGAACCTAAACTCATCCTTAAATTGGTTCAACGCTTTTTCAAATAAGGATACCAATATCAATGGAGGCACATTAAACTTCCAGATATAGGATTTTAAAAGCATATACTTATGTAGAATGCCACATAGATTACGGTTGCTACTGAATTTAGGAAAAATTGAAGTTCCAAGTTATGCAAATCTAACTAAAAAATCTTTTGCAACTATACAATTGTAAAACGTCGAAACACCTGTCCACAAATCTTTTTATCTTCAAATTTGATGCTATGAGAAATATTAATTTTGACAAAATGGGTCACGGAGAAATCGATTTGTGTTTCATAATCATCTTGTTAAAGAGGTTCTCAAGTTATTTCTTTGACATAGAATTTTCATATTTGTGGCACATCACCATGTCATTGCAGCATTCAGCAGAAATTCTATGTGGCTTAAGAAACAAAAATATTATTTGACATATATTTATTATTAATTAATAGATTATAGTGATAGTGAGTTCTATTGGTCTATTAAACAAGACGTTAATTTTACAGGGTAAAAAATTTAGGTTAAAAAAAGATAAAAACGTGGGGCACACCTGGTCTGTTGCTGAAAGGCCCTTCGTAGAAGCTTTATTACTGTCGCTTGTCCAAGATCCTGCACCCACGTGGTCGTCACTTGCTCTGAGCTTCGTGCCCTTTTGATTTTCTGAAAAGCCCCTTGTCATTTCAAATGAAAAAGCCCTTGTTGTTATTGGAAAACCCCTGTCTGTGCTGCTCACTTTTCTCTGTGCCCGTTGTGCCATGCCTCTGTTCCTCGTGCCTCTGTTCTTTGATTTTTCTCATGTTCTATTTGTTCTAGGCAATTTTGGTTGTGGAAAGTTATTCAAAAGTTCCTTTTAACGCAACACTGCGGGGAGAACCTGTTCTGAAAGCGCGGGAACTAAGATATGAGAAAGAAGCTAAAAAAAAATGAAAATGCATGTGAATGTGAATGTCGAGGGAGGGAAAATGAGGAGAGAAATAAAAAGTTTATTTTGAAAAAAAGTATTTTTTTATTGTCTTAATTTAAGACAATTAGAAAATTAAAGACAAAATATTAATTTTGTCTTAAACTAATGTCTTAAAACCCTCCTACATGTATTAGTGCATACACGTGGAGTTGGACTGTTGAAAAGAAGTAAAGAGTCGTGGCTCCCTTGTTCTCCCCTCCTTTGTGACTCTACACTGATTGGAGTATAGTGAGGAGCGTTGCTACAAGATATTAAGGCCGAAATATGAAAGATATAGATTCATCTTGAAAAGCTTGAAGATTATGTCCCATACAGCACATGTTTAAATTTCATACTCTCAACTCCAGTAGGAATCTTTTGGTTTTTTCTTAGTTGAAAGGGGCAAAAAATCAAAAAGGTTTTTGAAAGCAGGAATATCTCTAACTATTTACCTGCCAGCGTTGTTGATCTCTAATATCGTCGATGATAACTTTGGCAAAAACTTTTCCCAAAGGGTGCTTCCAATCTTATCTTTAAGAAAACGACGAAAACGTCTTTTCAATTTTCCATTTTTCTTCTATCATTCTGCAAAAATCTAATGGGAGTTCTAGGAATGAAGTTTTAACACGTATCATTATAATTTCTATTGCATGCCCTCCACTCATCCAGGATAAGTTTAGGGAATCAAACCTACTATCATCAGTTGTATCTTCCTAACAACTTGACCATCTGATCTATCTCCAAGACTCCAATGCACCATGTAAACACTCGTGTAGATTGTGAAAATTCATGAACTGAAGCTCAGCATTTGTCATATTTCCAAGATAAATCTGGGATCGTGTTGTGGAAGATGTCTGTGCCATGGATTCCATACGACGGCAGTTGGATCTCCATCGGAGCAGCTGCAGCAGTTGCTTGTATTGTGATTTGCATAGCATCTGCATCCGCCATCTTTTATGCTCCCCTACTCTGGGCGGCCATAAGACTGAAAGCTACAAGAAATATGCCTCCCTTACCTCCCGGAAGGATTGGAATCCCTTATTTGGGAGAATCCCTCGACTATCTGAGGTCGTGGAGTAACCTACACAACTTTGACGTCTGGTATGATATACGATACGCTAAGCACGGGGAAATTTTCACTACCCATATTCTGGGCAGCCCCACTGTGGTCATGCTGGGCGCACAGGCGAACAAGTTCGTCCTTATCAACGAAAACAAGCTGTTCAGAAACAGTTGGCCCAAAACTTTTAGAGATCTGATAGGAGATCACGCTATGGTTACTTCCCATGGCGCCGACCACAAAAGGATGCGGCGGATTATACATTCCATTCTGGGGATCGAAACCCTGAAAAAGTCAGTTGCGAGGTTTGAAAGGCTTGTGTTGCACCATCTGGACTCTGACTGGAGTTCGGACCACGTCATCCACGCCCATCGCAATCTGAGGGAAATGACGCTGCGTGTGGCTGCTGAGTATTTTATGGGGTTAAAGACAAGTGAAGAGTTGGAGAGCTTTAGGAGGCATTTTCACGATTTCAATGCGGGGCTTCTCTCTCACCCTGTCGATCTTCCTTGGACGGCCTTTGGGAAGGCTAAACGCGCTCGCACCGCCATTGTTGCTCAAATTCTTTCGCAGATCCGCCTGCATAAGACCTCGCTGAGCAAAAGTGGAGAAGAGGAAGAAAACTTTTTGAACATGGTATTGAGGGCGCAAAAGGCAGGGGGCGACTTTTGCTTGAGCGATGAGGAGATTGCAGATAACTTGATGGGTCTTTTCACTGGAGGATACGATACTACTGCCTCTGCTTTGGCCACAGTTCTTAGGTACCTCTCTCTTTCGCCAAACATATTACAACGCCTTCGTGAAGGTACTTGTACTCCGTACTGGTTAAATACTCTCAGATTTCAAATATGAATTGAGCTTAGAAGATTATGTTGTATTCTTAATTAAATGTTCTCTATTATATTGAGGCAATCCAGATTGTATAGAGCTCAGAGATAGCAAGAAAGTGGGAGAGCCTCTTACTTGGGACGAGATTAAAGGTGTGGAATATCTGAGAAATGTAATAGCAGAAGGATTGCGCATTGTGCCTCCTGTGATTGGAGGATTTAAGCAAGCAAAAGTAGACATTGTATATGGCGGTTATACCATTCCAAAGGGATGGAAGGTAGGTACTTTTTATTATTTGTACATGTAAGAGGGGTTATAGCTCTTTTAACACTTTAATTTTTAAATTGATGCTTGCAGGTTCATTATTCTATCAGACAGACAAGCATCACAGAGGAGTACTTTCACAATTCAGAAAAGTTTGTTCCAAATCGTTTCAATGAGCGACATGAGCCATTTTCCTACATCCCTTTTGGACAGGGAAATCGAATTTGCCCAGGAAATGAATTTGCAAAGATAGAAATGGAAGTATTTCTCTATCATTTTGTGTTGAGATACAATTGGGATTTGGTGGAGGCCGATGAACCCTTTAGCATCTCCTTCAATCCTCAACCCAAACATGGTTTGCCTTTGATGGTTAAACCAATAGCCTAAACAAGTTGATAGGTATAGGAGAAAATAAAATGGCCATTAGTATATTGTTTTATATTTCCCATTTCACATGATTTATAAGGTTTACATAGTAATATAAGATATTTGATAGGAACTATGTTTTTCAACATAGCAAAAGTATATTACCTATCATAATGTCATGTTTTGGAACATGTTATTATGGTTTATGATTGATAGAAAGCTATTATCTATCGTAATGTTATGTTTTGGGATATGTTATTATAGTTTATAATTGATATTGAAGTTTATAATTTTAAGGACATTTTAAATTCATTAAATAATTATGAAATAGTGGTACGTTAAACTTTATATATCATATAGTATAAATCAATTTTTTTTCTAAAATTTGAATGAGATGTGAAATAGAATTTTTTTTTTTGGACACATGCTAATTTTGGATCCAAGTTTTTCTTTGCTACTTGTCAACTTGAATGAACAATGTGTGGGTTGTTATAGATGCATTTGAAATCAAGCTAACATTATCTCTATGTTTTCTTGGGATACTAATTTTTTTCTTACTAGCATCCAACCTTACTTATTTTCTACTAGGATTTTTTGTAGTATTCCTTCTACATATTCAAATTCTATTATGAATCTATACTATTATGTTTTCCAAATAATTTTGGATGTTCTAATTGATGCTAGTTATTCTAGACGAATCCTTGTATTCTTATATCATGCTTACTTCAATAAAAAAATACATTTTGAAACCTATATTTCAAAGCATGATCATCTCCTTTATATTTCAATTTAACTCTCCAAAATTCATCTTAAGTATATATTTAAAAGTACTTATAAATACATGCACAAAATCCTAAGAAACAATGCAATGGATTGAAGAGGCTATATATATATAGAGTTTTGGAATAATAGAAAACTAAATATTCTCTAGATTAAGGTTCATAATTGCACACATAGTCTTAATCTAGAAATCCTAACCTTGAACAATAGACTTTTGGTGATCAAAAATATATTCAACTCTATGTATTGAAAATGGTCTAGTGCTTAAAAATCATTAGTAGAGCTTACAATCGAGAGAGAGAATATGCATCTTATCTTGATGGTGGTTAAGACCTTATAAATAGATTCCTTGGTTTTCAAAGAGCTAAAATAAGATAATTTTTTTAATACATATGTACAATTATGGTTAACACACTGACCTCTTTAATGTAGTTGCATATAAAGAAATCAATGAAATACGATCATTTTATAATATAATCATAAATAAGTAAAATACCAAAAAAAATACACAACAAAAATAATAATTCAAAGAAAAATAAAATCTTATAAACTTAAAAAGATCAATTAATTACCATTAATTAATGACAATAATATTTAATTATTTATTATATATATTTTATATTAACATTTTCATACAGTATGTACTCATTACATTATATTTTAAACACATCTCCCCTAAGCTACACCCTCTTCAAAGTGATCTTTCTATTTTATTGATAGGGATCATTTCACATGATATGGTATCATCAACCAAAGGCTTATGAACCATTTTTATAAGTGTTTGAGACCAACTCAATTTATTTTAATTAGAATGATTCAAAATTTTGTGCTCAAGAAGATGCATGGGTTGGATTCTATGTATAGCGATATGTATGTATTAGGAAAACAAATCTTTGAAACATCATAGAAAGTATCATAAGGTTTTAAGTAATTGTCAAACCATGGGACCTTTATCTTAAACTCAAAATTCTTTACAATCATGATTAGTTGTTGCAATTTTTAGTAAAGAAAAATGATTCGGAATGCGAAATATGCTTCAAAAATAACCAAATGAGAAGAATTTGATAGAATTCTAATAGCCTCTTTGTTATCTATATAAGAGTGTAGAGGTACTATTTGGTAATCATAATGGATGAGAGCTACTATATCATTAATGACAATTTATATTTTTATTGTAAATACAAATTTATTTTTCTTGATAGGATAATGGAATATTATGACTCATTTGTTAAAATTTTACATGATAAAAGTGTTTTAGGTCTATAAACCCTTTTTTTATGTTGGACAATTTTTTCAAATGATTTTATATAGTGCAATCTTGAGAAAAAGAAACTTCACTATTGATTCTAGAAAGTATAAAATCCTATAAATAAATAGTAAAATTGATAAGGTTTCCTCATAATTTCTATTATTTTTTGGGGGGATGTTCAATTGGTGTTGATATTTCCATCATACCATCAAATTGTAGCATACTTTTATTTTTAATAGAGTGAAAGAATAAAGTCGTGTCATACTTTTGTATAAAAGAAATGACAAATGGTGGTTCAACTTTTTAATTTCACTCACTAGAAATTGACATTTATAAAGTGACATATATATTTTGAAATTTGAAATGACACAAAATAATGAGTTGTATTTTTTAAATGTATTTTATGTTTATATTTTTTAGAAATATTAAAAAAATATTTGAATAATATTTTTTTATTAGATAAATATTCTAATTTAGTTGTTGATCAAATGTTAAAGAATGAAGTTAAATGCATTTCTATATAGTATTTTTTTAAAAATATTTATAACTTGAAACATTACTCCATGGATTTAGTTTTTCCCCATTTTGATAGATATATTTTTTAAATAAATCTTAAACTTTGTGTGCACTCAAAGCACACCTTAACTATTTATCCAATAATTATCTTGGCATAGAATATTTTCTCTCATATTTTTTCAAATACTTAAAATAAATTTTAGTAATTTTCCTTGAAAAATAATCAATCTTATATTTTGATGCTGATGACTTACTTTTGATAAAAATAAAAAATAAAATGTAAATAATAAATAATCCATTTTATTTTTTTATTTTTTTAAAACTATACTTATAGAGATATACAAAGGTATAGAGATATACAAAGGTATTTTTAGTTATAAGTCAACAGTGTGACATAGTTCTATACTTTTACCCAATAACCCTTTCTTATGGAGAGATGACTTCCATTAATTTTTCTTTTAATAACCTTATTTGATGAAGATGAGCCCTTTACTTTTTAATCTATGATATTTGTGTTTACATTTGTCTTCTACTTAAGCATCTCATTGGTTATAGAAATTGTTGGAGCAATAGAGAGATACTCCCACCAATACAAAATTAAAATAGTACTTTAAATTAAGTTAATGGTTGATCACCAACCATTTTAGTTTCATCCTTAACATTAAGCTTTCAATCACTATAGCTTTGGATATATATTTTTAATTATTATTACTTATAAATAAAGAGTTATATTTCAACATTAAACGTTTATGAGCATTTATATTCTAATATTTTATAAATTAATTGTATAATTTATTAATAAAGATCTTTAATTATTTTACTTTTAATCATTTTATTGAATAAAATAATTCTTTTAATTTTTAATTATCTTTCTAAACATTGACGAGAGCTTCAATTATCAGTTTTTTGACTTGAATTATTTAACTTGTGTATAATTTTGTCTGACATTTAAAAAAGTATTAAAACAATATAAATTAAATCCAAATAAATAACTTTTTAATACAAATGTATTCAACTACTTAATTAAATAATATTTAAAAAATAACTAAGTTTTACTAAACATTGGTATTTAAATAAGTGTATTGTTGATTACTAAAGGTTCCACTTTCAAACTTGACATGAAGCTAAATATTTTTATAATCCTACATATGCTCCCTACCAAAAGTATTTCCCACTGTAGGTGACGTTTATCTTATCTTTGAAAAGGAAGGCAAAATATCACGAGGAGAATCCCAGTTTAACACGGATGTGAAGTTATTTGCACCGGTTGCCTTACAATGGATTTTATTTTAATAATTGTATATTTACTCTGGGCTTAAATTCAAAAAAGGCGGCCACCATTCGTACAAACGGTCAAACATTTTGAGATATGCTTTTAACTATATTAAGACATGGCTTCTAATGTTATGTGTTCTAATAAATACTTAATAATAAAATAATATTTCACTTATATTAAAAGATCAAAAATAGTTATTTACTGCCAGCGTTGTTGATCACTATGAGCCGTGCCATCAGCTTTCTTAGGGAGTTTGAATCTATATCGTCCATATAGATTTGTATATGGCAAAAAGAACGATTTGACATATTTTGGATTTGTATACTTTTGTAATGACGAATATTTTTCCATAGGGAGCTTTCAATCTCTGAGAAAACGACGAAAACGTCATTGCAACTTCCCATTTTTCTCCGATTGTTCTGCAACGAAAACCCAATGAACGATTTTTTCAAAGAGAGAATCAAATACTTGTGGAACTTGTAGAGTTAAATCCAAACACGTATCATATATCTTCTATTGACATGAACTGTCATCCATTCATAAGAGATAAGAGATAACTTCAATGAATCAAACCCGTATCCATCAACGGCTTGAGCGTCCTCCGATCTATGACTGAGGATTTCAATGAGCCATATAAACACTCTTGTAGAGTGTAAATATGAATGAACTAAACTCAATATTTGTCATATTTCGAGGATAAATCTGCGATCGTATTGTGAAAGATGTCTGTGTTGTGGTCTCCGTACGGTGGGAGCTGGATCTCCATCGGAGCAGCTGCAGGAGTTGCCTGTATCCTGATTGGCATAGCATCTGTATCGGCCATCTTTTATGCTCCCATTCTCTGGGCGGCCATAAGACTGAAAGCTGCAAGAAATATGCCGCCGTTACCTCCAGGAAAGATTGGAATCCCCTATTTGGGAGAATCCCTTGACTATCTGAGGTCGTGGAGTAACCTGCACGACCTTGACGTCTGGTACGATACGCGAAAGGCTAAGCACGGGGGTATCTTCATGACCCATATTCTGGGCGACCCCACAGTGGTTATGTTGGGCGCGGAGGCCAACAAGTTCATCCTTACCAACGATAACAAGCTGTTCAGAAACGTCTGGCCCAAATCTTTGAGGGTTCTGATGGGGGAGCACTCCATGACTAGTATCCAGGGGGCCGACCACAAAAGGTTGCGGCGGAGTGTACATTCAGTTCTGGGGATCGAACCGCTGAAAAAATCAGTTGCGAGGTTTGAAAGGGTTGTGCTACAGCATCTGGACTCCGAATGGCGTTCTGGCCAGGTCGTCTACGCCTACCGCAAAATGAGGGAAATGGCGCTGTGTGTGGCGGCCGAGTATTTTATGGGGTTAACGACTGGGGAAGAGTTGCAGAGCTTTAGGCGGCATTTTTATGTTTTGAACGCTGGGCTTCTCTCTCACCCCCTCGATCTTCCCTGGACGGACTTTGGCAAAGCAAAGCGAGCTCGCGCCGCCATTGTTGCTCAAATTGCTTCGCTGATCCATCTGCGAAAAACGTCGTTGAGCAAAAGTGGAGAAGAGGACGATAACTTTTTGGACATGGTATTGAGGGCGCAGAAGGCAGGGGGAGACACTTGCTTGAGCGACGAGGAGATTATAGACAACTTGGTGGGTTTTTTCATTGGAGGATACGATACTACTGCTTCCGTTTTAGCCACAGTACTTAAGCATCTTAGTCTCTCGCCACACGTGTTACAACGCCTTCGTGAAGGTACTTTACTCAACATTAGATCAGCACAAATACTGTGAGACTTCAAAATATGAAATGGGCTTAGCAGATTAGTTTAAAAAAAAATAAAAACAATTAATTCAAGAGTTATTAGTTTAAAGTCTGTTTTTAATTTAACAAAATATTAAAATAATTTGTGTTCAATATACAATATTGTAGATAAATTAAATTAAAAAGAATAGTTAAAAATATTTAAAAAGATATTTTTTATACAAATAAAGTGATTGGTAGAATTGTATGTTTTTTATATTATTGTTCTCAAGATTTAATAGTGTAGTTTTTTGGTCAAACTCATTGAACTGTGATTCAACTTATGTGTTTTGTTTTATAGAGTAAGATGTGAATTTGAATCTTCACTTTTTTTGGAGGAGATGATTGGTAGATTAGTAAACTTCTCTATTTACAAAGACTAGGTTATAATTTTGAATTCTATAATTTACTTAATATTTAATTTTTTAAATATTTATTGTTTGGTAGATTTTAAGTCTATTCTTAAAATATGTATAGATATTTTTTTATTAAAATTAATCAATTATTTATAATATTTGTATGTTATTAAAGTGATAAATAGATTAGTAAAATTATTTTTAAAGGAGCAAATAGTTAGAGGCAAACATTTTATTTTACAATTTAATCCTCTAACTATTCAGGACATTAAGTACAATAATTAGACCATGAAATTTTTTTATTCATCCATCTTATAAGATTCCACTAACATCTTTAATCTTATATTAGTTAATATTTACAATTCAAATTTATTTATTTTATCATCCTCTTACTAAGAATAATATATTGATGTTAAAATGTTCTACCATTCTTTTTTCAAAAAATTGAATCCTAAAATTTCTCTAGTTATAAATATTGTACTCTTTGTTAAATATTCTCATTTTTTAAGTGTATATTATTATATTGAGTCATTGTAGATTGCAGAAAGCTAAGAGATAGCAAGAAGGTAGGAGAGCCTCTTACTTGGGATGAGATTAAAAGTTTGGAGTACTTGAGAAATGTAATAGTAGAAGGAATGCGCATTGTGTCACCTATAAATGGAGGATTTAAACAAGCAAAAGTAGACATTGCTTATCATGGTTATACAATTCCAAAGGGATGGAAGGTGGGTATTTATATTTATTTGTCAAAGTAGAAATTTTAACCATTCATAGTCTAAATTTGAGAATGGATGATTTCTAGGTTCATTTCTCTATGAGACAAACAAGCATAAATGAGGAGTACTTTCAAAGTCCAGAGAAGTTTGTTCCAGACCGCTTCAACAAGCAACATGAGCCATTTTCCTACATTCCGTTCGGGCAAGGGAATCGAATGTGTCCAGGAAATGAGTATGCAAAGATAGAAATGGAAATATTTCTATATCATTTGGTTCTAAGATATGATTGGGATCTAGTGGAGTTCAATGAGCCCATTAGTATATCCTTTACTCCTCAACCCACACACGGGTTACCTTTGATGCTTAGATTAGTAGCATAACTTAATTACCTATTACAAATCAATAGGATATGCATAAGGCCATGTTTTCATATGTTGTTATGGTTTATCATTGATATTGTAATATTTTATTTAAAAAGAACTCCTGAAATTTGTAGAAGAAATTAAAAAATGACACATATTAAAATTTGTATTATATAGTACAAATCGTTCTTATTATTTTCCAAAAATTTGAATAAGGTATGAAAAATCAATGTCCTCCAATAAGAAAACGACTTTGGGAATGTAATTATTTTGAAACCAACTTTTAGAATTGTTAATTCTAATTGAATAGATATTATGTGGCTTTTCGTAGAGGATTTTGAAATGTAGACAACTTGGTCATTATGTTTTCTTTAGGATACTCATTTTTCTCTCACTAGTATCCATCTATCCTTATTTAATTCTTTGAATTTTTGAAGTATACCATCTTCATGTTCAAATTATATTTTGTCTCTATATTATCATGTTATTTTGAAGCATTTAGACTATGTAATTGATGGTAGCTATTTTGCACAAAATATTGTTTTCTTATATCATGCTTAATTCAATCAAAAAAATATTTTGAAACCTATATTTCAAATCACATCATAGCCATGGGAATCTCATCTATATTTTAATTTACTTCATAAATATTTATCTTTTTTATTTTAATGGACCTATAAAAAATTGTATAAAATATTAAGAAGTGATGTAATGTATTAAAAAATTATTAGATCTATTAAAATACTTTTAAAGAGTAGAAACTAATGTGTAGTATGCAAAGATTCATAACTACACATGTAAAGTTTCCTAATACAAAAAATATTAACTTTAAACTAATCTAGAAAATAATATTCTAAAATTTATTTAGCTCTATGCATTTGAGAAGAGTGGTGATAAATGGTAGTATTAGAGTATATAATAAAAAATATGGAATATGAATCTTTTATTCATGGTAGGTGTATGATTCTAGATTGATTAAATGGTGTTGAAATACTTTTGTGACATATACCAATAAGAATGAAAATAATTACTTGCTATATTTGAAGATGTTAATAAAATATTATATTTGATGCAATTACAGATTGAGAGTGTAATGAATTGTATTCTATTTGTGTATCCAAATCATAAAAAATACCAAAAAGAAAAATAATAGAAATAAAATTTAGAAATACAATGACATTCTATAAATTGAAAAGACTAATGAGATGTCACAAATTATTGACATTGATTCATATTTTTAATCAATGGATGTTGCATTTAATATATCTAACACACCAATTCACAATATTTTATAGAATAAGAGTCCTATTACAATATCATGCTCATATGCTGTGTACTCATTAAATAAATTAAGAACCTAAATCCCACATTACAAACTTATCTCACCCATGGTCTACCCTCTTCAATAGATGTTACTATCCTACTTACAAAGATAACTTCTCATGATAATTTATCATAGAACAAAGGATTGTGAAGCTTATTTCATAACCTTTCTTGGAACAAAATCAAAGTACTCAAATAGGGCATAATATTCAATTTTTTCCATAAAACACAACTAGTATTTTTGCACAACCTATCAATAAAAAAGACTATATGTAGTGAGATTTATGCATTAAAACTTAATATGGTTTTAGCTTGAAAAATACTTAGGAAGATAAATGTTGGAAATAGTCTCCTATCCTCATGAAATTCTTTAATAATTTCCTTATTATGGGAACTTTATTTTTGACTTATAATTCATCGCAAAAATGAATTATCATGAGAAAACCTTTGTGGCGAGGATTAAAAATGGAAACCCAATAAAAAACTACAAGAAAAAATAAAAAAAATAAAAAAAATATTTGTGTGACATTTGTTTTTTAAAGTCTTAAGATGCCCCTACATTAGACATCTCAAGTAATAATTTTTTAGCACGGTTCTCAAATTTGAGAAAGTGAGAGGTTTCTATGGCTAGCCCAACCAACCCAATTCATCTTCAAAACTCCATGTATCATACTCATGTCCCTTTCCATTCTATCATAACAAATATTATATATATTCCTTATTCCTATTACTTTTTCTCAAACACACACTAAATTTTTTATCTAACTCATCTCTAGGCCTCTCAACAACCTATTTCCTAAAATTTTATTATTGGAATGAAGTTTACTTCTCTTCATCTTCAAATTGATGATATTTATATAATATAGATGATAAAAAATATTGAGATTCCCAAAGAATATAAGTATTTAATCTTAGAAGAATTCAAAAAAAATATACAACACATTGAATGATGCATTCTTCTTTGGCTTCAAATTTATATAGTTTTATCCAAGAAATATTTCATTCCTTAGGTGTTCCATGAGTAACTTATTGTTTTGGTTATTATTTTATCTTCAATGCTTTGTTTAAATTTTCTTGTATTTAATCTTTGTTCTCTACAATTGATGCTTTAGTTGTTCATCTATCCATTGCATATGTTGTGTATCTATACTAATGTATTCTTGACTAATCTCCTTTGACAAATATATGAAAAAATTGGGAGATCTCCCACACACAACCTAAAAATGGGTCATATAATTAAATCAATTCATTTGATTATTGAATGGAAATTATACTTGCACCAATAATATATCCCATTATGATATTTTATCTCCTAGAAAAAATCCTAAGGGATTTCATAGATTAAGTTATTAACATAATTTGTTTGACTATCTCTTTATGTATGGTCTATGACGCAAGAGGGTACTCACCTTCTCTATCTCACACAACAAAAACACAATTTTCACTACCAATTTCTTTACCCAAATTAAACTTGACTCAAAACATAGATTACAAATAGACCATTCAACTTATGATTTCACCACCAACACTTACACAATTGAATTTGATTCAAATTTACACATCTCTTCTCAGATAGAAATTATTTTATTCCTCCAATAAATTTTTCACATACAATTGTAGTGCTTGGTTCTAATATATTCTTTGCACTTTATTCTCTCTACTACCTGGTCTCTCGATCCTTCAACCTCCTGTTTGTTCACTTCAATCTATCCACTTTATTCACCATGCCATCTCCATGATAACAACTCAACTTCAATTCAATTTCTCTCCTGGTACAATTCTCACTTCTGTGCAAAGAGGCACCCTCACTCTTCACCTTGCCTTGGTTCACAACCTTCTCACTATGCTTGCACTACAACCTTTTCTTATCCTATCGCTCACCATTCTATATTCATTCTTCCTTAAAAAGTGTAGTGTTGAAAAATGTTGTCATTTACATTTCCACACTTGTTTGTGCCCTTGTGAGTTAATGAAGATAATTTATGACTTAATTTTGGAAATAATTAATGTTGAAATTAACATAAGGTCACCTTAATCTAGTGCTTTAATGTGTTGTACACATCCACATTGGATTTAGGGCCCGTTTAAGCTAAATAAACCTAACTTTTCCTTGATTTAATGTTGTAACATGTATTCATTTACACCTTCATATTAAATTTAGGTCACTTGGACCTAATTTTGCCTTAATCTAGTGTTGTAATGTGTTGTGCACATTCACATCAGATTTAGGGCCCTTTTAAGCTATAAATACCTATTTTTTCCTTGATTTGATGTTGTAAAGTATATTTGCTTACACTTTCACATTGAATTTTGAGCCCTCTTAAATTTATGACCTTAATATCATCATTAATAGGCCCTTAATATCATATATTATACATCTCAAAGCTTATATCAACCAAAATCATGACAAGATCAACAAATAGACTTAAATTCTCAACTCCCCGACACTTTCTCTCTCTAGAAAGCTATTGTGGGACCCATACACACCAAGGTGGGACCCATATGCTAGAAGTGGTGTATGAGTCCCATTTGGGGCCTTTTTGGGGTTTTGAGTGGGAAAACAAGATTTTAAATTCAAATTTATTAAGTGTCAGCCTGTGGGATCTAATTAATAGGATATTAGATGCATTGCCTATATGAAAAAGGTATTAAATAATTATTTCACCTAAGAAAGAATAATCCTACATCATATCAAGTCAAGCACTCAAGAGTTAATCATTCGAAGACTTCACAAGATCATCAAGAGAGGATTCAAGATCATTTGTAAGGCATTCAAAGGAAGATTCTTCATCATTTGTTGCAGAAATTCAAGATCCATGATCATATCAAGGATATAAAGCATCAAACATTTTATTGAGCTACTTTTGTGATGCTGCATCTTAGATCCAAGGTCAAGTATTGTTCTACACTTATCTCAAGATCTAGATCTACATCCTTCATGGCCATTTCATGTTAGATTGAAGATTTACAAGGCATCAATCAAGGTATCATTTCTCAGTTTTCATGTTTCATGTCCTTATTTAATTGTATCATCATTTGGTTTAATTACCTTACAGGGGTTTGACCAAGGAAAACCCCCATTTACTAACAAATCAACAAGTTCTTCTCTCTCTACATGTGCAATTACAGATCTAGGTGTCTTGGACCTTGTCGATCCCTTGAAGATCAGGTTACAAGCTTAGAGATTTTTTTGGAGATTTCCCCTCATTTGTAAGGTTCTTATCTTCACAAAAAGTCATCTACAGGTTCGAAATCAAGGTTTCAAGTCCAGAAATCAATTTGGAAGGAAAGAGTAGAGATTGGAGTACATATTTGAACTTTGAATTCCCAAAAAACCAGAATGGGACTGATACACCAAAAGTGGCGTATGAGTCCCACTACAAGCGTTTTTCCTAGATTTTTACTGTTCCAGATACCCTTTTTCCATAAACCTTGATTTGGGACTGATATGCCTAGACTAGATTATGAGTCCCAATAGGTGAAAATTTTAGTCTTTTTCAACATTTCTAGTATTCATTCAAGCCTCTACAAGTTTCCAGGTGCACACTTCTAATTTTACAACTTTCTATTCTTATTTATATATATTTCTAGGTCATTCATTCAAGTTTCATGCATCACTAGGGTTAAGCATTACATCTTACATTGTAGTTGTCTTTCCAAGCCCTATCTTGGTGGTGAACCCTTCCTTAGTTTACAATCAGTTGCTAGAACAACCTTATTGCAAAATCTCTTTCTCCTTTGCACACTTGAGGTTGCGATCTCTAGGGTTTTTTATTGAATGAGAGTGTTGTATTTTGTTGTTCTATCTCCCTACCAAAGAAGAACACCAAATTTCTTCCTTTCATTTTGGATTTTAAAATTCCTTTTACAGCATCAAAAACCTCATTTATGTGCTTCCTAGAAGCTTGCTGGTAACATATAGTATCAATCTCGAAAGTTTTAGTAGGTTATGTTTTATTTATCTAGGTCAAATCATCCATGTAGTGTAGTCATCTTTTTAAAATCATTTCAAAAATTTATTTCAGTAGTAAAAATCTTTAGATATGTCAGCCATTTGTTTAAATTTTTGAAGAATTGCATAAATTAGATAGTTTACTTTTGCATATTAGCATGTTTCCTTTTAAGAGATGTTGTTTTGATATGATTAAGAATGGATTACATAAATATAATATCTCCTCTTATGAGTTCAATTTAGAGTACAACAATGAGGTCGTTAAGAAACATGTTAGTCATCCTTCTACTATCTTTCATAGTTATGATAACATCTTAGAGAAAGCAGATAAAACCATTGACACACTCCTTAATATTACATTGCCTATTGTTGAGGATGGTATGATACAAGAAGATAAAAGCATAGACAATCATGAAATCCATAATTATTCTTCTCCCTATACCTCTCGTACTAGTGATGAAATTGGTGAAAGAAGATACAATCAATGAGAACCATGAGAGTCTTGATTGTCTCTCTCCTCATCCCTCTTGGGAAGATATTATGACATAAGAAGATAAGATTTTAGAAAAATTTATAAACATCACCCTATCTAGTCTCCATTCATCCCTTGCTTGTGAGAATATTTTAGTGAAAGAGAGTAAAATCATAGAGAGCCATGCTAATCAAATTTTTCCTTCTCATAATATCCATGCTTGATGCGAAGAGAATAGATTAGTGTTAGATGATGCACCTATTGAGAATCTTTTTCCTTCCTTCCCTAATAATCCTACCATTTGGAAAGATTTATTTGGTAAGCATGAAAATCATAATTGTCCTTCTCTTGATGCCTCCCCTAGTTGTGATGAAGATACTTTACAAAATCTAACCATGGAATGTGATGAACATCTTACAAGATCTCCTACTAGGCTAGATAGTATGGCACAAGAGAATAAGACCTTAGAGAAAAAGGATAATCAAATTGAGCCTTCTCTTATTGTCCCCACTATTGATAAAGAAGATGTTATGATCCCCCTTACATGCGATGAAGTCATTTTAGAAGAACCAACCTTTTAATGTCATTAACATCTAGGTTTTGGTTCTCTTAAAAACTCTCCTCCTAGGGAAGATATCATGGTGCAAGAGAAGGATAACATTGACAATAATGATATAGTTTCCTTAGATGGAGATGATGAAGTAACATTATAATCTCCTTCACTAAGGGAAGTTAATATTATTCAGCCTCAACTCATCCTTTACCTACCTTCACACAAAATTCAAACTCAAAACAAACCTGAACTTATTCTTTACCCACCTAAGAATAATGTTTTCTAGTAGCCGAGTCATAATACCATTTCTCATACATCTTACACTAGAAATAATCTGCAACCAAGAGAAACAACTTCAACATCCCTCCCATTACCTAATCATATCTTACTAGGTCGTCCTCGTTTGCCTCCACAAAAAGGAAAGGAGTATGATCTTGTTGAGCAACTAAAGAATACTCTTGCTAAGATATCCTTATGGGAAATTATTCAAGCCTCCCCTAATTATCACAACATGATTCAAAGTGCTTTTGAATTTTTTTTGTAACATGCAATCAAGTGAAGTAGCATCCCAAATTCAAGCTATAACTTTAAATAATGTAGACATTACTTTTCATCACCATGAGCTGCCTCCTTTGGAAGTGAGAAAGACAAATGATGCATTCATGATAATAGCTATCCATAATAGGCCGAGAATAAAAAGAACCCTTTTTGATAATGGTTTTGCGCTTAATGTGTGTACTGTATCCCTTTTGGATAAGCTTGGTGTGGATAAATAATTTATTTTACATGATTCCTTATTGATTCAAGGGTTTGACAATGTAGGAAAATAACCGCTTGGAGTGATTACATTACCTATTATAGTTGGAAAGGCCACATTACAAACCTTGATTCGTGTTATGCTTCATGATCTTTCATACAATCTCATTTTAGGAAGACCATGGATTCATGAGATGCATGTGGTGCCTTCTACCCTTCATCATATCATGAAATATGTCTATTTTAACAAAGTATAGAAAATGGTTTAAACCTTCAAAAAGGGGGTTACTGATATGCAGGTTTTGGAGGCAGAGACAAAGACTGTCCTTAGGTCTCTGAAATAATGGTTGTTCTGTGTTCTTTTTCTACTGTCCTTTCTTTTCTGACCCTCCTGGTCTTTTTTGCCTGTTTGCTGCTGGTTTTTATTGGGCAGCTATTTTTTTTTGGTGGACCTTTGGTGTTCTCTTCTCTATATTGTAAACTTTGTGGTTTCAGGTCCCTATAAAACCCGTTTTACCCTTTTATCAAAACAAAGTATAGACAATAAAAGTTGACGAGATGAACCAAACAGTTGTTTAAATATCAAGAAAGGCAATGAGAATCCTTTGGCAACATTAACACCAACTACACAAGTGGAACCTATGCAACATAAAGACAAAGAAAAAAATATTGAGGAAGTCATGAAGCTAGTAGAAGATGATTTGGGTTCCTTAGATTTCAAACCAATACGCATGGGAGAATATATTTTCATAAACAAAGATTCAGACAAGGGAAAAGAAAAAGTGGTAATGGGCGGGTGCATGGAAATGGGTAGCAATTTCGTGGACAACCTCCAATTTTAGTTTTTGAAAATCCATAATGCGAGCGTGTTATAATGCACTCGTGTTATAATGCGCTTGCGTTATGGTTCGTTATGACAAGACTGAAGCTCGACAACTACAAACCGATAACGCACCTGCGTTATGGATTGTTAAAAGAAAAAAAAGAAATGCAAATCTGTCATTAGCATTTCGACTATTTTTTTTTTTTGCAATGGCCAAAACCCCCACAATTTCACGCTCGCATTCTAGGAGGAGCAATTCAACAAATTTCTTCACCAACAATTGATATTTCTTTGCAATGATGGTGCCACAACGAGGAGGAGCTATGAGAAGTAAGGATTCCATGGTTTTTGTTTTGAATTAGTTATTTTTAGGTTGAATTTGATATATATATTTGTTTGAATTTTTAGGAGATGCAAATCAACCTGCAAACTCTCAAAATACTGAACAGGAAGACCAACCAAATCCTCAAGATCAAAATCAACCACAACGTCAACCTCCTCCACCAATCACTCAACCCCCTCCTGGCACTCAACAAAATTTAATGAGTGAAATTGAGAACAACAAAAAGAAAATTGATACACCGAAGATTCCTCTGAGTCGGAGGAAGCTGATACCAACATCTCTGAGCGCTGTGCTGACCCTTTACTAGACATACACATTGTTGATAATTCCCCTGTTAACACTGGAAAAGAGCCCTCACTTGATTATCTACCTTGCTAAAACCAATTTTGAGTCCCATTCTAAACTCTTGGATTGGACCTTCTCTGAAATCAATGAGCTTAAAATTAAAAACTGGGCCCTGCAAAGTAAGATTGAGGAAATGGGTGCTAAGATTACTGAAATGGGTAAGAAAGAAGCGGCACATAGTAATAGGAACATTGATACCGATGCTGATAGCTTAAGGAATACCATCAAAACTATTGCGGAACAAAACAACTGTATAGCAAGACATAATGCTATAATTATTAATGCAATGACTGAAAAGCTTGACAAAGCCCAATAGGGATCTGTGGTGGTTGACCTAAAAGATACAGAAGATGAAAGCTAGGACACAGATGGTGGCATTTCGAGAAGAACCCGTGCCAGCTTGAAGCGCAAGGTCCCCCTAACTCTGAAAATGGTTCAAACCTTTAAAAAGGGGGTTAAAGATATGCAGAATATGGAGGTGGAGACAAAGACTGTCCTTAGGTCTCTGAAGTAATGGCTGGGGCTCCCTATGTTTTTTCTCTACTGTCCCTTCTTTCCTGACCCTTTTGGTCCTTTTTGCTTGTTTGCTGCTGGTTTTTTCTCGGGCAACTATTCTTTTTGGTGGAACTTTGGTGTTCTCTTCGCTATTTTGTAAACTTTGTGGTTTCAGGTCCCTGTAAAACCTGTTTTACCCTTTTATCAAAAACAAAAAGAAAATTGAGGATTTGATCAGTAGTTGAGTGATCCAAATGGTTCAATTGTAGAAAGAATGACCCTAGCAAATTCATTGAAAGATATGTTAAAAATGTATATTCAATTAGCAAACAAATATCTGGATGGCAAGATAGGAGGCAGGCAGCTAGGGATTATTATGCAAATAAACTATCATACAAGGATGTAAAGGATTTAAAAATTACAAAAGGTGATTTATGCTCATTATTCACTGACCCACGCACAAATCAAAATCTTACCCTCAATGCGAGGAGGTTTCCTATCCATTGGTGCCACCACCAATAGATTAGGGACCAATTTTATGATAGGTGGTACATGGTCTTCAGTTACCCACCATGCAACAATTGCGAGGTCCCGCAATATTTCCTTAGGAAACTATACAGCGAGTTCATATTGAACAAGATCCCAAATTATTTTGATATGAGGGATTTCCAAGGGAGAGGTGGGGGGTCAGCTCAGGATAGACCTGGTGCACAGTCGGATCCTATGCGACAAGGTAGATGAGCTCTCGCTAGGCCACCTTGTGAGCATGTTGTTATGCCTTCCATCACGAAGGAAAGTGCTGACGTAGAGACATTGTAGGTGATCAACACTTTGACCCAGAGTGTCATCCATCATACTAGCCCCATTCTACAATGCCATCTAGGGGAGTCTTTGAGTGGTGGCCTTCGAACACATGTGTGTCAATCTTGCGGGGCTACTTGTTCATATGACCCCACTGACACTCAGGAGACTGGTACATAGGATCCATCTGTAGCTATGGAGATGGAGAGGGCAACTGACATTTTGCATCAGGCATATGGCATTGATAGTGAGGTAAAAGTTAGTGCATGTTCATTGAAAATAATTTATTAAATTTTGATTTTGAAATGCAAGATTAACTAAAAATGTTTTATGATTTTAATAAAATTGCAGGGTCACAGTGTTGAGACTGGATACACCAGCCCCCCACTAACTTATTTCTACAGTACACCTATCGCTAGGGTATGTAACTAGTAAAAAATTATATATTTATTGCATGTTAATAGCATTGTTTTACGAATGGTAATTTAATATGAGATTTTGGATGTTGAATAGACTAATATTGGAGGTTTTGATGGAACACTTCCCAATGGCGGTGGATTTACTCAAACCTACACAGAGGTAATAGAATAAAGAGTTTAACTAATGAATCAAGTACTTAATAGATTTGTGTAGTTTATATGCACATCGTTGATTACGTTGAATAATTTGTTGTTTTATTTTCAGTTGTTGCAAAATGATACACCTCCGAATGTGATGAGGGCAATGGATATTGGTGTGAAATCTGCTATACAATCCTCGATGGCTCTGACAGGAGAGGTATGAGGAAAATTAGTAAATTTACATTTACATTTGTTGTTATAGATGTTAGTTAGTGAAAAATAAAACCATAATTGATTCACGTAGTTTAATTTCTATTTGTATGGTTTATACAGGGCTTGAGCATGCCTGAGCATGGGTGTGAGAATATTTCCCTCATGGAGAGAGATCGTGAGATGGCAGTAAGTGATTATTTTTTCAAATATATCATTTTTTATAATGTAATTTCTATATATTCATGTCTTTACATCTTATTGTAACAATTAAAACTTCACAATGAACTAAACCCTAGGAGGAGCAGTAGGAGCACTCCTTGAGTGCAACAAAAATGAGTGACAGACCTATCACCATCCGATCAAAAAGGAAAGGGAAATATTTTATTTCCAAGGCATGGAGAGCAATGACTTTTGATTCTAGACCCCTTTTTTGTATGCCTACATGGTAGTTTTGTACATATTTTTTATTGCACATATTTGACATTGTATGCCTATATGGCATTCTCATAAGCCTATATGGCTATTTTGTACATATATTTCATACTTATATCGACATATATTGATGTATGCCTACATGGATATTTTGTTAATACAAATATCTTTTATTGATGCCTGTCCATATTTGCATTCTAATTTGATGGTTCAATAGATATGAGTTACGTGTATTCAAGTGTATACTTTACAACTTATGTGTATACTTTGTGACTTACGTGTGTTCAAATGTATACTTTTTGGCTTACGTGTTTTCATGCGTATACCTTGTATTTGTGCATATACTTTGTTTTAATTTGTGTATACTATGTATTCGTGTGTATACTTTTTGAGGCTTATGTGTTTTTGAGTACTTGTACTTCCCTTATTGACATGTACATGCTTGACTTATTCATGTGTATAATTATTAATTGGTTAGCCCTAGCATTGATCTATGTCATCCTCAATGCATGATCCTTGAGATGGAGTAAGAACACCCTCAAGGTCCAAAGGAGTTTCACATGCATTCTTCATAGGCTCGTTTTGGTAGTCAAACCAAAACCCTCTTGCATCATTGAAACGAAAAAAGTTATCCTTTATAGCAGGTCTGAAGCTATTATCATTCTCCATTGGTTCTTCATGTATCCACTCCCCATTAATGGTTGCCTCATGACCTTCATGAAACCAAGCACTTATCTCATTTGTGACACAAGAAATGTATGAAGATTTATCTTCCTCCTTATGAACCATTCATTATCATGAGAGATGGGTTCTTGTGAACCACTACTCATGAATCAAGGGTCAATGAGTTTGAATTGTAAAACTAGATGATTGAATCCTGATAGCAATATCACAATATTTATATATCTAAATGTCTTATTTCCTTCAGCTAAAATTTGCACTTATACTTATGTGATTGATGTATGTTTGTGTATGGGATTATAGTAATTTCTATTTGATAATGCTATTGTGTCTTTAAGGTTTATTTATTAAAGGGTGCATGAAACAAGTTTTAAATCCTTAAAAAATATTTGAATTTCTTAGGTTTTTCTATTTGTCGAGTCTGGGCTCCGAGCTTGAGTCCAAGTCAAAAATTGGCTTGTCAAGTCCGAGGCGAGTCCAAGTCTTGTAACACTAGTGTGAACACATTGAGGAATAATGTATATGTCGATGAAGAGAGAAACAATCCTTGTTTCTAAAAAAACCATAGTATAGATATGGTTGGTCAAGATAAAACATCACTCTTTTGGATAGTTCAAACCATAACATTTCATGGCTGCAAACACATCTTCATTATGTGTGTTCTTGATCCTACTAAAGAAATGGTGGAACATGTTGTAGATCAAATCTTACAACCGTAAGTCCACAAGAAGGTCACTTGTCCCGATTTCCACAAATGTCTTTAAGATGTTCATCCTTCTTGAGTAATGTGAACTATTGATGCCATCTAGATATTTGAAACTGTCTACAATCGTGTGCAATACTGTAAAAGCTAGAGCTATATCTAATACTACAAATGACTGCTCAATAAATCCTAAACATTCTTCTATTCTTTTCAATGTGACCATAATGGCATTCCTTTAAGATAAACTACTAAGCTTACTACCTGATTCATAAAGTAATCTTGCCAACCACTATCATCGGTTGCCATGCTTCCAATGGAAAGTCAATATGTTGCAATACCCAAAGGCTGGAAGGTTCATTCGCTCTAATACCACTATAATGAATCGAGCTCTGGATAAATAGATTTTTGATTTATTTCTTATTGGATTGATAAAGGTTGTCATCCAATATTATTAAGATAGATAACAGAGTCCCGAAATTATAAATGAAATAAATTCTAAATATGAAGTATAATTCAAATATTAATTTGATAAATAAATATAATAGTTGTTTCTAATTAATCAATTAAAATCATGTGCTAGCTTTGAATATGAATTTTCCTATCATTGATATATAGGCCTTGAGAATTGGGATGCCTTTCCTGATCGATACTTTGTACTCATGCATCTTACTTTGAGTCCTTTCTAGATTATATGCTTAAAACTTATACTCCCATATTATAAAATTTTGCTCATATAGACCAATCCAACACTAGGTAATTCAATAATAAAAATAAGTCTGCAAATTGATTACCCTGATCTTCCCTTCTTATTCTCTTTTATACTCGAA
The DNA here is from genome assembly GCA_007115665.2 of Sequoiadendron giganteum. NCBI lineage: Eukaryota > Viridiplantae > Streptophyta > Pinopsida > Cupressales > Cupressaceae > Sequoiadendron > Sequoiadendron giganteum. The sequence continues at coordinate 185,641,623 of CM021105.1, read as the reverse complement.
AACTACAAAATTGAATCTTGATAGCAATATCACAATTTGACACATTGTAGAAAATACCTCCTACTTATCAATTGATGAGCTAAAGGGGCTCTATAATGAATGTTTCATAAGGTAAAACACTTGCTGAAGGTTTTGCAAATGGGGTTGCAAACTAAGTGGGCTTAACCTTGGGGAAAAAATCCATGGTTAAACGCTTGAGCTGGAGTAGTACTGAGATGGGTGACCTCTTGGGAAGGCCTAGTGCCTCACCTCTGTGAGCATCACCTAGATGTAATGAGTGCTAAGTGGGCCATTAATTATCATGAGAGATGGGTTCTTGTGAAATCAGCCCTCTTTCAATCCATGTCAGCCTTGGGACTGTACAGGAAGCTGGAGGTCATACCAAGTACAGGATCAACAAGTTTGTATAAAAAATCTAAAAAACAGAGAACAATGTGAATAATTCTTATTAGATCTTCTCCAAAAGTTCATCAACAACCTCCATTCGAGCCTCTCAAGGATTTAGATAGTGTTTTAGACCCTTCTCTAAATGATCCACTCCCTCAACTAACTAAAAACCAACTTTCAAAACAAGTAACCGTTGCATTTCAAATTTGTTGCTTTAAGCAACTTAAAAATTTGCAACTTTAGACTCCTCCAACCTAAGGGATCGATCCAGTGGAACATAGCTCAAAGTGATTCCACATGTTTTAGTGTGAAAGAGGACCATGCCTAGTGTAAACATACCTATTCGGATGTGTTGGAACAATCCGCTTGGTCACACAAGTTGAAGAACAAAAGTTACACCACTTTGCAACTTTGCATTGCTTGCATTTGATACTTTTTCCATCAAGTGAAAATCCGCCACCATGGGAAAAGCACTTCGAGATAGCCAAAAATGAGAGAGGTTTTTCTAGAGGGGCCCAACACAATTGTATAGGATCATATGAGAAGTTTCTATGCATCACAGTATCTGAGTAATAGCATGCTGAATTTTGTAGCCATTTTAGACTTTGGACCCTTAAGGGATTGATCTGATGGAACATAGCTCAGAGCAATTCCATGTGTTTCGGTACGAAAGAGGACCATGAATAGTGTAAACATACCTATTTGGACATGTTGGAACAGTCCGCTTGGTCACACAAGTTGCATAACGAAAATTGCACCACTTTGCAACTTTGCACTGCTTGCATTTGATGCTTTTTCCATCAAGTGAAAATCTGCCGCCATGGGAAAACTACTCCAAGATAGCAAAAACCGAGAGAATTTTTTGTAGAGGGTCCAAACACAATCCTATAGGATTAGACCAAAAGTTTCTAACCATCACGGTATCCGAGTAATAGCATGCTGAAGTTTGTAGCCATTTTGCACTTTGGACCCTTAAGGGATCGATCCGGTGGAACGTAGCTCGAAGCGATTCTACGTGTTTCAGTGCAAAAAAAAGATAATTCCTAGCATAAAAATACCTATTCTGATGCGTTGGAGCAATTAGTTTGGTCACATGCATTGCAGAGCGAAAGTTGCACCACTTTGCAACTTTGCACAACTTGAATTTGACACTTTTTCCATCAAGTGAAAATCCGCCGCCATGGGAAAACCACTTCAAAATAGAAAAAACCAGGAGACATTTTTGTAGAGGGTCCCAACATAATCTTTTAGGATCAAATGGGAAGTTTCTAAGCATTACGGTATTTGAGTAATAGGATGCTGAAGTTTGTAGCCATTTTGCGCTTGGACCCTTAAGGGATCGATCCAGTGGAATGTAGCTCGAAGTGATTCCGTATGTTTCAGTGCAAAAAAAGACCATGCCTAGCATAAATATACCTATTCAGATACATTGGAGCAGTTAGTTTGGTCACACGAGTTGTAGAGCGAAAGTTGCACCACTTTGCAACTTTGCACAACTTGAATTTGACACTTTTTTCATCAAGTGAAAATTCGCCGCCACCAGAAAACCACTCCGAGATAGCCAAAACCAAGAGAGGTTTTTCTAGAGGAGCCCAACAAAATCCTATAGGATCAGATAATAAGTTTCTAACTATGACGGTATCCAAGTAATAGCATGCTGAAGTTTGCAGCCATTTTGCACTTTGGACCCTTAAGGGATCGATCCGGTGGAACATAGCTCAGAGTGATTACACGTGTTTTAGTGTGAAAGAGGAGCATGCCTAGGATAAAAATACCTATTTAGACATTTTGGAATAGTCCGCTTGGTAACACAATTTTCAGAATGAAATTTTCACCACTTTGCAACTTTGCACTGCTTGCATTTGATGCTTTTTCCATCAAGTGAAAATCTACCGCCACGGGAAAACCACTCTAAGATAGCAAAAACCAAGAGAGGTTTTTGTAGAGGGGTCTAACATGATCCTGTAGGATTAGACGAGAAGTTTCTAAGCATCACAGTATCTGAGTAATAGCATGCTGAAGTTTGCAGCCATTTTGCACTTGGACCCTTAAGGGATCGATCCAGTGGAACGTAGTTTGAAGCAATTCCGCATGTTTCAGTGCGAAAAAAGACCATGCTTAGCATAAATATACCTATTTGGATGCATTGGAGCAGTTATTTTGGTCACACGAGTTGCAGAGAAAAATTTGCACCACTTTGCAACTTTGCACAACTTGAATTTGACACTTTTTCCATCAAGTGAAAATCCGCTGCCATGGGAAAACCACTCCGAGATAGCCAAAACCAAGAGAGGTTTTTCTAGAGGGGCCCAACACAATCCTTTATAATTAGATGAGAAGTTTCTAAGTGTCATGGTATCCAAGTAATAACATGCTGAATTTTGCAGCCATTTTGCACTTTGAACCCTTAAGGGATCGATCCAGTGGAACGTAGCTTGGAGTGATTCTGCGTGTTTCGGTGTAAAAAAAGACCATGCCTAGCATAAAAATACCTATTCGGACACATTGGAGTAGTTAGTTTGGTCACACGAGTTGTAGCATGAAAGTTGCACCACTTTGCAATTTTGCACAACTTGAATTTGACACTTTTTCCATCAAGTGAAAATCCGCCGCCATAGGAAAACCACTCTAAGATAAGCAAAACCCAGAGAGGTTTTTCTAGAGGGGCCCAACGTGATCTTGTAGGATCAAACAAGAAATTTCTAAGTGAAAGGGAATAAGTTTTATGGGGTTTATGTTGCTGCCCCTGTAGATTTTGATGGAAAAGGGCATGGAAAATGAGGTTTCACCCTAGGGTTTGATAAAATATTTCATAAAATAAGGGTTTTGGTTTGGAATGGTGGCGTGAGTTTGTCTTGAGACAAACTGTGGACCTGAGGGTTTGGATACATGATAATTTTTGCCCCAACAATGCATTATGTAAGTAAATCTTATTACAATGCCTCAAAGTTTGTCATTATGTAAGTAAATCTTATTACAATTGTGGATCTGAGAGTTTATCATTATGTAAGTAAATCTTATTACAATTCCCTAGGCACTTTGTTCTCACAGATCTTTTACAATGTCACTCATATATTCGAGATTCTCTTTAAATGTCTACATCATAGGTGCTCATTATGAGGTTAAATTCAATTGAGTAACTTGACATTCCTTCGCTAAGCTTCACACACTCTTTTATAATGGCTTGAAATAAAAATTGAGATTTGTCAAGATCATAAAAATAAGGATGTTCCATTTCTTTTTTGGTTGAGATTCTCTTTGATGGCTCTTAAATCAATATTTTCTGCAACGAGAGATCAATAAATTTTTAGTAGTTTACTTACAAATATGCAAAGTAAAAGAGAAAAAGAAAGAGCATCCAAAATGGAAATGAAATAAATATAGATGGAAGGCACTTATAGATAGGCATGTAGGTTTCACAACTTAGTCACTCTTGGTCATACATCTTCACTGGGAATTCCAACATACCTATTGCACACAACACATCTCATGAATAGAGTAAGTTGAAATTTCAGATGCTCTTATAATGTCTACATCATAACTACTCATGATAAGGTTAAATTCAAATGAATAACTTGAAATTCCCTCACCAAGATTTGCACACACTTTTCTAATGGCTTAAAATCTTGATTGAGATTTGTCAAGATCATCAAAATAAGGATGTTGCATTGCTTTTCTGGCTGACATTCTCTTGGATGGCTCATATATCTGCATTTTTTTCAAGGGGACACCAATCAGTATAAAAGAAGATGACAACATTGGCATCAAAAAAATTAATGTGCATACAAGTATAAATTAATAAGAACTAATGTGCATATACTTACAAATTAATCCAACGAACCATCCGGGTCTGCTCTACTCTTTATTGTGTCAAGTATAGCCTCATGGTCAGACTCACGGACCTTCCATAAGGTCTTGTTCAAAGGTCTACCCCCATATTTGGTCAAATGAACATTGGATGCCACAACAAGGTTTGAGTAATGAAGAATCTTATGATGCATGTCAAAGTCCTGAAATAGCCAATGTTTAACACTTAAATGTGGGTACCTTCTAAGCCATGCTCTAGTAACCACAACTGAGCCTATAGGGTATTCGATGTTTTCTCCATCTATAACTGGGGCCTCCAATTTATTTTTGGCCTCAACACAATGACACACGTAATAGTATGTTCCCTCTTCATTTTCTTCATCTGCAATAACTGCATAAACATGCCCTGCATTGATATGTCTAGAAAATCTCTTAAAATTTGTCAACATTACGAATACAATACAAAGTAAGATAACGATATGGAATTTCAACAACTAAGCAAGTAGATCTATCCCCTGGTTGAACTATATTTGATACGTGGTCAAAGTTGACCGATGATTCCATCTGTGTCAGTTCCAATGTCGTCGAAGGATGATACATGTGAAGTGGGCTAAGATAACTTGTGAAACATTTGTCAACCCACCCCCTAACTCACAATCATTGCAGGCTTGCATTGTACATGAAGAACAAAAGCATGCCATCTTTCGTGTATCGATACTCCATGAACTTGACTTTGAGCCAAGAAAAGAGTGTGCCTCACTCGATCCTATTAGTGTAAAATAGTCTTCATATGGTGCAATGTTAGTATCATCCATCAACCAAAAAATCTACGAACTGAAGATGTACCTTCATTACCTGGACCCATCAAAGTATTACACCACTCGATGATTGATTTTGCATTTGTCAACTTTGCACTATCTTTATACTTTAACTCTTCTCATGCTAATTCTCTTTTCACGCATGCTCCTGCACCATCATGCTCCCCATTTCCATGTACGGCCTCACAAAAGCTCCACATATGTTGAACACTTGTAATGACATTCATCTTGCACAACTAGTAGAAAATGCATGAGTTCTTGAACTGTGCTGCACAATTATCAGACCATATTATATGTCGATCGTATTCTATGCCACTCTGAGCCAAACCACTGTAGAACATCTAGAAGCAACCTTGCACGAACTCTGGAGAATGCATCCGATCATCACTAATGTAAAAGTGGTACTCCCTCAATACCTTCCTTTACTCATTTTTACTATTAGATGCATGAATGAATGCTATGTGCACAAATATGAAAACTTGTGTGGAGTTGTAATATTGTGACTGCACCTCATGTTGTGGCTGTAGAGTGTAGTTCTCTGCAAAGTCAGCCACAGATACTATTCTTCCAACTGGAAAGGTGTCCTTGCATAGCTTGAATTTCCTGTCCAACCATCGGGCTCTATGGGTATGCATTGCATACTCAGATAGCATATTGTCACGAAATGTGGTCATAAATTGGTACACTAGAATCTTCTCAATAACCAAATCACACCTTTTTTTCTTGAGACCCATATTTTGTAGCATATGCCACTATTTTATACTTCCCAAACTCTACTAGTTTTTGTCCCACCTCATTTGTGCTTTCCATATGTTGACATACTGGCATACGCTGGAAGCCACTACAATGCTCGCATGAACCATCCAAGCATGTTGTCCTATAGAATATCTGGCCATCCTCTATTTCACATAATTTTTTTTATAAGAACTCTCTTGAAGATTTTGGTGGGGCTTGTATGCCACTATCCTGCAAAACATCATTAGTATGGAAATCTAAACATATAGAACGATAAACATCATAATGGTTAGAAATTTCAATATGTATTATGCAACAACAAGTAGTGCATGTGTGATTTATCTTGACATAAAAAGGTTTAAGAATTTCAAAAAATCTTTGAGAAATACTAATTTGAGGATAATCATTTTCAAATTTTCAAAAAAATTGGGTTTGAGTCATCCAAAAAATGCTTTGGATGTGGCTCACGATTCCGACTACCAATTCTCCTTCTTACCACATCCCTTTGATTTGAAGATGGCCTTGTTTTATTCTTCCAATACTCTTCAATTAGTGTTCTCAAGGTTTCGACAACTTCTTTATCTTTTCATGACAGTCTCGTCGAGAATGCCCATAATTCATTTGAATCATTGCCCTCAATTCTTTTCCACCTTTGAATGGCTCGTGATAAAGTTTTTCTACTAATTCTTGTTTGTTCACTAGTATTTTTAATTAGAAGAGCTCTCTTTGTTTGAAAGCTTACCAAAGTCGATGTAATGACACATTGGGTGACATTACTATCCTTTGAGCATGAGGTCATACCCACATTCTCATAAGAATCCATTAGATTCTTCACAATAGTGTCTTTACTCGATGCATTCGATGTTCTCAACCCAAGAGTCTTCATGATGGTCCAATACTTTACACCCCGCATCATTTCAACAAATAGTTGACATCTTGCAATCTCATTTAGCCTTTCAAAGAATCGTTCCCAAATCTTATCAACATATCTTCTACAAGTGCGTGTTGAAATCTTACCTTCCATGTGCTACAAAATCTCATCATCAATATTAATCAAATACTTTGGCTTTCTACGCAAAATTCTAGGTGGTGTTCTCCTAGGTACATACATCTCAACATTAGGAATTTCATCAATATTTAATTGAGGTGGGCTAGATTGTGTACCTTCGATCGAGGGTGGAGAAGAAGACATACCTTGAGGTTCACATGAGGATGATGGCATACCTTCTTCGTCAATTCCGAGTGATGATGTACTCTCAACTTGAGATGTGTTGGATGGCGTTCAACAATATTCACTTGTGGTACATGGTGTCCCTCCGTATTCACTTGCGGTAGATGGTGTCCATCCATATTCACTTGTGCTAGCTGGTGTCCCTCCATATTTTCTTGTGCTTAATGGTGTCCCTTCATATTCACTTGTCATTGAGGGTGTGTCTCCAACTACGGTATCTAAATCTATGTTACGATAATGCTTTCACATTCATGCCTGTTGTGCTGCCAATTCCCATTCTCTTTTTGACGGTTGAGGTTCCTCTACAATCGGCTTGTTTTCATCAATCGTTTCCAATTTCTTCTTTTCATGAAATGCCGCCACCTAAATTCTCTCATTTTCTTTGAAGGTTTCGTTCCCTTCGTCTATTAGTTTCCTCTTTGTATTTTTCTTCTGCATGGCGGATAATTTTATCTATACCATGGTAATGAGACAAATATTAGTTCATAAAAAATTTATCCATTGGAGTTAATTAAAAAATATATGGCATTGAAGGCTTCATTTAAATAATACTTACAATCATCATGTACAAAAGTTAACCTAGCATAGACAAATGTGTACAAACTATGGAAGCATAGACAAAGTTTTTATATGATTTCAAAGGTGGTTGTTTGTTAGTTATAGGAATTAGGGGGAGTTGGTTTTCATTGAAAAATGTTTAAACAACCTCCATTGGCTCGAAGGGAGGAGTATTGTGTATTTTGAAATCCATTTTTATGATAAAAAAATGTCATTTTCCATAAATTCACTGGTTTTTTTGCACATTCCTGCACTTGTACAGATTTGTACAACCTCCCCTTGTACATTGGAGTTAATTAAAAAATATATGGCATTGAAGGCTTCATTTAAATAATACTTACAATCATCATGTACAAAAGTTAACCTAGCATAGACAAATGTGTACAAACTATGGAAGCATAGACAAAGTTTTTATATGATTTCAAAGGTGGTTGTTTGTTAGTTATAGGAATTAGGGGGAGTTGGTTTTCATTGAAAAATGTTTAAACAACCTCCATTGGCTCGAAGGGAGGAGTATTGTGTATTTTGAAATCCATTTTTATGATAAAAAAATGTCATTTTCCATAAATTCACTGGTTTTTTTGCACATTCCTGCACTTGTACAGACTTGTACAATCATCATGTACAAAAGTTAACCTAGCATAGACAAATGTGTACAAACTATGGAAGCATAGACAAAGTTTTTATATGATTTCAAAGGTGGTTGTTTGTTAGTTATAGGAATTAGGGGGAGTTGGTTTTCATTGAAAAATGTTTAAACAACCTCCATTGGCTCGAAGGGAGGAGTATTGTGTATTTTGAAATCCATTTTTATGATAAAAAAATGTCATTTTCCATAAATTCACTGGTTTTTTTGCACATTCCTGCACTTGTACAGATTTGTACAACCTCCCCTTGATACAAAACTAATATAATATTGTAGGCACATGTCTTAAATCTCTAATGCATCATTTTTGAGGGCTTAACAATACGTTTGAAGGGAGCAATTGACAATTTTATGAAATTCCTCATTTCAAGCCAGTCAAGGGTTTGAGTAGGATTTAATTATGAAATGACCATCCCACCTACTATTATGACTTTTTTCGTAGTGGGATGGCATGTAAATTGTTAGAGTAGGGTCTTTTATTTTTTAACATGCCTTGGAATGAAACTAATGACAATAGGATGGGGTTGTTAGTCTAAAACAAACACTTTTCCATGATAATTTGAGGAACCAAGGAGTGATTTTGAAAAAGTGTTGAAGGAATGGTCTATGTAATGAAATTTTGAACTTGTGTAGGGTATTTTGAAGATGTTTGATTCTTTGGAATGGTCTGAGAAGGCTCAGGTATAGGAGTTTCTATAAACCCTCCCTCTTTGCATTGAAAAATGGGGGTTTTTGTATTGGAAGCCTAGTTGAGTAGGTAAGGTCCTAAGACCTAGAAAATATATTTTTTTGAGACCTAATTAAAAACTATTTTTGGGTTTGGAAGTTTGGTGTGAGGATCTAAGGGTAGTTCCTTTGTAAAATTGGCATACTTGGAGGCCTAAAACAGTGAAAAGGTCAGTTTTCCTAAAGTTGTCCCAAAGGAGTCATGTGATGGGTTAAGATATGTCTTGCAACTCTAAAATGTGTTCTAGAATCATTATTTTATTTTCTTGGTGTTTTGGAAATTTTTGGAGTTAAGTGCCCAAAAATGGTTTTGCACTACTACTAGATTCCAAGGGTGAAAAGTGGGAAATAGTGTTTTTGTTTGTTTTCCAGCTTGGAGGAGTGTTGGGATTGGTCCATTAGGCCTTTTTAATATTTTTATATTCCTCTTGAAGGCAAGTTGAAATCTTGAATGGTTTTGGGTCCTCTAACTCTGCATCAAAAATGAGTATCACAGTCTGAAGTGTGTGCATGGTTTGGGAGATACATGTGACAGTTTGTAGATGCTTGGCTACTAGTAATGTGAATAGTGAACAAAGGAACTAAGTTTGTGTGTAAGGGAAGACTTCTGAACGGTTTCATTTTTGTTGTACTAACTCAAACAAATATTTCTTAAGAAAATAATGGTTTGGTTGTGCCTTAAGAATTATAGTTTGTGTTTGTAAACAATGGTGCCATTATGGAAGATTTAAGACAAGTTGTGAATGACATAATCATTGGTTTATGTTTTGAGGAATCTAGCTGATTGTAATAAGTTATTTTCAAGATTTTCAAGGTGTTTTGAAGGTCCTTAAGGAATTGGGAACTCTTAATGCTAATTTGAGTATATGAATCAAATGTGTTGTGAAGGGAAATATAGTTGAATAAGTGTGTCCAGAAAGGTGTTAAATAAGGATGTCTGGATAAAGGTTGGTAGTTACCTTCCACATGATTTGTTGTTATTTTTCCATGTAAGTTATAGCATTGAGTTCTTGAATTAGTGTGTCATGAACGAATTTAATGGTTTTAAGTTTCTAATAAGCTTTATGCTATGTTACAATGACAACATAAGGTTATAATGACAAACAAAAATGAAAGAAAGCCATACTAGAATGAAAGAAAATGTGTAAAGACTTCACATACCTAAAAAACTAGACTTTGAAATGGAGGAGTTCAACCCAATTATGTAGCCTTAGCTTATTCTTTCTTCAAACTCCACAACAATTTGACTTATTCAAAAGCTTGTTCCCCTCCAAACTTCAATTGTATATCAGTTTTCAATGGAATTCAAACTTCAATTGATATTATATGTATTTCAACATGGAAACTCTGGTATTTCATGCAAAGGTGGTAGAAAGATCATGGAAAAGGTGACGGAATGTGAAAAAAATGCTTGCACACTTCACAACATCATCAAAAATTAACTTTTTGTTGGAGCACATGTAGAACTAAGGGAATATGCAGACTGTGGGCCTTGAAATCATGGGTATATAGAATTTTTTACCATTTTTAGTGTAGTAAAACACACGCTCGCGTTATAACACGAATGCGTTATAATGCCAACGTGTTATAATGCCAGCGTGTTATATGAAATATGGTTTTCTTAATATATTTAGTTTCTCCCTCTTTGTCTATACCCTCTATCCTAATTCTATATTTGTCCCCTGCACCTTTATAGTAGAGGAGATAGAGGTGAGTGTGTTTGTGTGTGTGTGAGAGAGAGAGAGGTAGAGGGAGAGTGGGAGAGAAAGAGGGAGAGGGAGGGAGGAAGGGAGGGAGAGGGAGAGGGAGAGAGGGAGGAGGATAGAGGTTTAGAGAGATAGTGGGAGATGGAGATAGATAGGAGGAGAG
>CM021105.1:185464512-185630826 GCA_007115665.2 Sequoiadendron giganteum | reverse complement strand
GATAGAGTGGGAGAGAGTGGGGGAGAGTGGGAGAAGGGGAGAGTGGGAGAAAGAGAGAGTGGGAGAGAGTAGGGGAGAGTGGGAGAAAGAGAGTGGGAGGGAGAGAGGGGGAGAGTGGGAGAAAGAGAGAGTGGGAGGGAGAGAGGGGGAGAGTGGGAGATAGAGAAGGAGGGAGAGACGGGGAGAGTGGGAGAAAGAGAGAGTGGGAGAGAGTGGGAGAGTGGGAGAATGGGAGAGTGGGAGAAAGAGAGAGTGGGAGAGAGTGGGAGATAGAGAGGGAGGGAGAGAGGAGGAGAGTGGGAGAAAGAGAGGGAGGGAGAGAGTGGGAGAGTGGGAGAAGGGGAGAGTGGGATAAATAGAGAGTGGGAGAGACTGGGAGAAGGGGAGAGTGGGAGATAGAGAGGGAAACATTAATCCTTCAACCCTTCAACACTAATCCCTCTACTCCTATACCCTATTAATACCTCAACCCTCAATGCTCAACCCTCAACCATTAAATCCTAATCCCTAAATCCCTATACCCTCTTAATCCCTCAATACTCAACCCTCAACCCTTAAACCATAATCCCTCTACCCCTATACCCTATTAATTCCTCAACCCTCAAACTGCAACCCTCAACCCTTCAACCCTAATCCCTTCTACCCCTATACCTTATTGATCCCTCAACCCTCAACCCTCAACCCTCAACCCTCAACCCTTAAACCCTAATCCCTCAACCCCTATACCCTCTTAATCCCTCAACCCTCAACCCTCAACCCTTCAACCCTAATCCCTGAACCCCGATACCCTCTTAACCCCTGAACCCTCAATGCTCAACCCTCAACCATTCAACCCTAATCCCTCCACCCCTATACCCTATTGATCCCTCAACCCTCAACCCTTCAACCCTAATCCCTCTACCCCTATACCCTCTTAATCCTTGAAACCTCAACCCTCAACCCTTAAACCCTAATCCCTGAACCCCTATACCCTCTTAATCCCTCAACCCTCAACCCTCAACCCTTAAACCCTAATCCCTGAACCCCTATACCCTCTTAATCCCTCAACGCTCAACCCTCAACCCTTCAACCCTTAAACCCTCTACCCCTATAACCTATTAATCCCTCAACCCTCAAGGATCAAACCCTCAACCCTTCAACCCTAATCCCTTCTACCCCTATAACCTATTGATCCCTTAAACCTCAACCCTCAACCTAGAAAAACTTAATCCCTCAACCCCTATACCCTCTTAATCCCTCAACCCTCAACCCTCAACCCTTCAACCCTAATCCTTGAACCCCTATACCCTCTTAATCCCTCAACCCTCAATCTGCCAACCTCAACCCTTCAACCCTTAAACCCTAATCCCTCAATCCCTATACCCTCTTAATCCTCGAACCCTCAACTCTCAACCCTTAAACCCTAATCCCTCAACCCCTATACCCTCTTAATCCCTCAACCCTCAACCCTCAACCCTTAAACCCTAATCCCTCAACCCCTACCTCAACCCTCAACCCTCCCTCAAAACCCTAATCCCTCAACCCCTATACCCTATTAATCCCTAAACCCTGAACCCTCAAACCTTAAACCCTAATCCCTCAACCCTCAACCCTCAACCCTCAACCCTTAAACCCTAATCCCTCAACCCCTATACTCTCTTTATCCGTCAACCATCAACCCTCAACCATTCAACCCTAATCCCTAAACCCCTATACCCTCTTAATCCCTCAACCTTTCAACCCTAATCCCTCTACCCCTATACCCTATTGATCCCTTAACCCTCAACGGTTAACCCTCAACCCTTCAACCCTAATCCCTCTACCTCTATACCCTCTTAATCATTGAACCCTCAAACCTCAACCCTTAAAGCCTAATCCCTGAACCCCTATACCCTCTTAATCCCTTAACGCTCAACCCTCAACCATTCAACCCCAATCCCTCTACCCGTATACCCTATTAATCCCTCAACCCTTAAACCCTAATCCCTCAACCCTCAAATCTCAACCCTTAAACCCTAATCCCTGAACCCCTATACCCTCTTAATCCCTCAACCCTCAACAATCAACCCTCAACCCTTCAACCCTAATCCCTCTACCCCTATACCCTATTAATCCCTCAACCCTCAACCCTTCAACCCTAATCCCTGTACCCCTATACCGTCTTAATCCCTCAACCTTCAATCCTCAAACCTTAAACCCTAATCCCTCAACCTCTATACCCTTTTAATCCCTGAACCCTAAACCCTGAACCCTTAAACCCTAATGCATCAACCCCTATACCCTCTTATTCCCTCAACCCTCAACCCTCAACCCTCAACCCTTAAACCCTAATCCCTCAACCCCTATACCCTCTTAATACCTTAACCCTCAACCCTCAACCCTTCAAGCCTAATCCCTAAAACCCTATACCCTCTTAATCCTTGAACCCTCAATGCTCAACCTTCAACCATTCAACCCTAATACCTCTACCCCTATACCCTATTGATCCATCAACCCTCAACACTCAACCTTCAACCCTTCAACCCTAATCCCTCTACCCCTATACCCTATTAATCCCTCAACCCTCAATGCTCAACCCTCAACCCTTCAACCCTAAGCCCTGAACCCCTATACCCTCTTAATCCCTCAATGCTCAACTCTCAACCATTCAACCCTAATCCCTCTACCCCTACACCCTATTAATCCCTCAACCCTCAATGTTCAACCCTCAACCCTTCAACCCTAATCCCTTCTACCCCTATACCCTATTGATCCCTCAACCCTTAACCCTCAACCCTTGATCCTTAAACCCTAATCCCTCAACCCCTATACCCTCTTAATCCCTCAACCCTCAACCCTCAACCCTCAACCCTTAAACCCTAATCCCTGAACCCCTATACCCTCTTAATCCCTCAACCCTCAATGCTCAACCCTCAACCCCAATCCCTCTACCCCTGTACCCTATTAATCCATCAACCCTTGAACCCTAATCCCTCTACCCCTATACCCTCTTAATCCCTCAACCCTCAACCCTCAACCCTTAAACCCTAATCCCCCAACCCCTATACCCTCTTAATCCCTGAACTCTAAACCTTGAACCCTTAAACCCTAATCCCTCAACCCTCAACCCTCACCCCTCAACCCTCAACCCTTAAACCCTAATACCTCAACCCATATACCCTCTTAATCCCTCAACCCTCAACCCTTAAACCCTAATACCTCAACCCCTATACCCTCTTAATCCCTCAACCCTCAACACTCAACCCTTAAACCCTAATCCTTGAACCCCTATACCATCTTAATCCCTCAACCCTCAACCATTCAACCCTAATTTCTCTACTCCTATACCCTATTGATCCCTCAACCCTCAATGCTCAACCCTCAACACTTCAACCCTAATCCCTCTACCCCTATACCCTCTTAATCCTTGAACCCTCAACCCTCAACCCTTAAACCCTAATCCCTCAACCCCTATACCCTTTTAATCCCTCAACCATCAACCCTCAACCCTTAAACCCTAATCCTTGAACCCCTATACCCTCTTAATCCCTCAACGCTCAACCCTCAACCCTTCAACCATAGTCCCTCTACCCCTATACACTATTAATCTCTCAACCCTCAATGCTCAACCCTCAACCCTTCAACCCTAATCCCTCTACTCCTATACCCTCTTAATCCCTAAACCTTGAACCCTCAAATCTTAAAACCTAATCCATCAATCCCTATACCCTCTTAATCCCTCAACCCTAATACCGTGAAATCCAAGAATTTTTTTTACCCTAATCCCTAAACCCTCAACCCTTAATATCTCAACCCCTATAACCTCTACCCTATATATTGGAGCCTCAACCCTAATCCCTTGACTCTATACCTTAAACCCTCAATCTTCAACCTTCAACCCTTAAACCCTCTACCCTCTACCCTTTACCCTATACATTAAACCCTCAACCCTCTACCCCTATACCCTCTACCCCTTACATTGGACCCTGAACCTTATCCTTCAACCATATACCCTCAAACCTATACCCTAAACCCTCTACCCTCAAACAAGTAAACCCTTAACCCCAAATCTTTCAACCCTAAACCCTTAATCCTTCTACCCTATACCCTTAACCAAATACCCTCTACCATCGACCCTATTCCCTTAACCCTCAAACCTTAAACCCTAATACCCTAGAAACCATCAACCCTAAAGGTCCTCCACCCTAATCCCTCAACCCTATACCATCAACCTCTATCACTTTCTCCCTATCTATACATCTCACCTCTTCCTCCTTCCCTCCCTCCTACCCTCTCTAATTGTCTCTATCTACCATCTCCCTCTTTCTATGTACCTCTCGTTCAATCAATCCCTACCACCCTCTCTTGCTCCCTCTATCCATCTCTCTTTATGTCCCTCCCACTCTATCCCACTCTCTCCTCCCACCCCTCTCTCTCCCTCTCTCTCATGTCTCTCTCTCCCACCCCCTCTCTCTCAGGTCTCTCCCTCTGGAAACCTACCTAGGTAACTCTATCTTTGTCTCTCTCCCCTCTCTCTATCTATCTCTCCAACCCTACCTAGATAAGTCCCTCTCACTCCACCCCCCTCTTTCTCTACCTCTATTAGGTCACTCCCTCTAACACCCTCTCCCTTTGTCAGGTCTCTCACTCACACTTCCTCTCTCTCCCACTCCCTCTCTCTCCCACTCCCTCTCACTACCTATCTCTCAAGTCTCTCCCTCTCACCCCCCTCACACTCTCAAGTCTCTCCCTTTGGCACCCTACCTACATAAATCTCTCTTTCTCTCTATCTCTCTCTATCCCCCCTATCTCTCTCTCCTTCTCCCTCAATTATCTCTCTCCCACCCCCCCTCTCTCTCTCTCCCTCCCTCTATCCCTCCCACCCTACCTAGCTAATTCCCTCTCACTCCAACTCCTTCTCTCCCACTCCCTCTCTCTTAAACTCTTAGTTCCACCCCCTCTCCATCTCTCCAGACTCTCTCTCTCTCTCTAAATTATCCCTCCGTCTAAAGACATACATAAATGGATACATACAAGCATAATACATATGTACATATAATATTACATCCATACAAGCATACATACATACATGTGTAGATACAATCTAACATACATAGAGGCATGCATACAATATATATGCATTGATACATACATACATGACATACAAGCATACATGTACATACAAACATACAAATATATCAGCATACATTCAATATATTGGCATTTAACATAAAGTAAGAAATAACACAAGCGCGTTATAATGTGCTCGTGTTATGTCTTAGTTGACATGTTTGCCGCAAAAGCAAAAACCATGTGAAAAGTGAGATATAACACGAGCGCGTTATAACACTCTCACTTTATATCTTGCTTTGGGAATTCCCGAGCCTTAGGTTTGGAATTTGCCTTGGAATACCAACCCAAAGGCTTGGAGGGCATTCCCAATGACCAGAGACGTGTTTTTAAAAAATCTACCATACTTCTCATAATCGAGTTCATGCAGACCGTCAGGATTGCACGTGGTTCAATATCAGAAAAATTGAACACATGGGTAATGTTGGAATCTCTCTTAGCTATCCAACGATGTAATTTTTTTCACTTTCTGAAAATTTTAAGCCTTTCATCCATATTTTATTTTATCTCTATGTCTTTTTTTTTCCAAAAAGAAGTATTTGGTATATTTTTCGTTATAAATTAACCATTCATCGATTTTTCAAATAAATTACAGTTTTAGAAACCAGACTCCATTCTACAAATTTTAAAAAATAAATAAAAATAAAATCAATTAATTTCCAAAATTTATAGGGGTAGCATGACCAAAATTTTATTTTTCAGGAAATGTCCACTTCAAAAATTAGTAAAAAAATCAAATGTTCATTAAAAAATTATCAGAAAAATCATGCATCAACTACATACTATTAACTAACTTCTGACCATTGCGATTTTAAAAATACTAAAAAAAAGTTCACCGTACGAGGGTCGTACAAGAGTTGCTATGTTATGTTTTTCTGATAAAAACAACAAAAATCTGTGTATGTCCCTCATTTGAACCCCCTAATCTCAACCATTTTCAAAATAAATTAGTAGTTTAGAAAGTAGACTCGGAGCACTTGAATCCTTCTTTTTGTTCCATCTCAAAATTTTGAGTGTAACTATCCTCAATTTCACGTCCAAGGTCAGTATTTCTAGATTTCAGAAAAAAGCTGTCCACTTAAGTCCCCTTTTTGGGAACCATCTTTGTGCACTTACCCTAATGTTAACACAAAATTTTGAAGACCCTTAAAAATCATCCACCTCCACCACTTTAGAAAAAAATACAACAAATTACAGAACTTTGATGAACTTGACTATGAACAACCATCGAATTTAAAAGAAATGAAACATATTTATGGAAGAGAATATGAACTTATGAAAAAACTCAGTTATAATTGAAAAGGACGTGGTGCTAATGAACAAGGTATCCATGTCCCTATAGAGCCTCACATGGAAGAAAAAATTGGTGGTCTTGGTTACTTTCCTTTGAAAGAAACAAACAAGCCTTCAATTAATATTAACACTCTTACAAAAGATTCTTCTAAGATGACTTTGATAGTAGTGAACCCTGAATTGATAGACACTAGTGGTCTTGATTGCTATCCTTTGAAATAAATAATGAAATCCTCGCTTAATGCTAATTTCATCACAGAAAACACTAATGTTTTGAATTCATTACATTTTACACTCTCCTGTAAAGGAGAGAAAAAAATCTCACAATCTAAAGAGTCTTGTGTAAGTATGTCATCTTGTAATAAGCAAGAGATATCTTTATCACAAAATAATGAAACACCCTCTACTTTTGATTAGGAGAGTATATTGACAAGACTCCTCCAAGACTATTTGTTATCTCTCCCTCCAAGAAAACAAAATAAATTTTACTACAAGAGTTCATTTTGCACAGATCATAGATTCCATGGTCTTTAAGTTATAAAATTCAACATCTTAAGGATTATGGTTCCCTTGCTTGTGTTGAGGTACCTAATTCTTCTAATCCATACTGATTTTCACTCTAGCATGTTTCTCATCAATCATTTCAGCTCATCCTTGTCCTACACTAAGTGGGGGCAAGGGGTTAGTTAGCCTTGTCCTCGTATGTCACTTTTTATTGTCTCTTTTGGCTAGTTGACCACCTTTCATGTAAATATAAGAGCAAGCTTGGGATGTGGACTACATACCTTAAGTTGGCTCACATGTGACATACTTATTCATGATGTAGTTTGATTCAGGAACATATGACTTGGCATATGGATTTCTGAATAAGCTTTCATTTCTTCTTGTACTTTAAAGAAATTTTTCACAGCAATGGTGTTAGCAACCACTTTAAAGTGGGGGCATACATCAACACCCGTGTTTCATTGTGCCATTTTATTTCTTCGTATGATGTGTTATTTTCTTGGTGGTGTCATTAGGTTTGATTTCTTCCAAGAGCATGATATTTATTTGACTTATCTCTTGAAAACATTAAGCATGATCCTCCCTAAGAATATACCTTGCATGAAGTAAGAAAAATCCCTTTTAATGCACCTTACACTATTATGTATTTACAACATCAATTATATGGCCACCTCACATTACACACTTTTCTTTCCTGTGGTGCCATCCTATTTCTTCATGAGTTTCAAGAATACAAAGCTTTGCTTGCCTCATGAAGCTCAAAGGTCATTGTTGTCTGGTGCGTTATCAAAGTTATCAAAAGGTATAATTTTGGTATGGTTGGATAGGAAGCTGATCTGAGGCATGATTTTACCTTAGCCACTAGCATTTGTTGTGAGCGCATACCAACCATGTAAGTATGTGTCTCACTCTCTTGGATTAATCGCCCAACAAAAAACCCGAAGTTCCATTTCCTCAGAGTGAGCATGCATCTTTGGAAAAACAACTTAGATCTGATGCAGATTGTGTTGGACAAATGGTTGAAGCTTGATCCACCTCATTTTTATTTTCTTCTTATTTTTTTTTCTTTTTCTTTTAGCTATTGGCATTGCATGTATGCATATCTTGATGTTGCATATTATACACCTTTGTGTGTGTTCTTTTTGTGCTTATGTCAGCTTGAGATAGGATCTTGGATACTAGGGGCTTGACCACCACCCTGATCTTTGTAATCCTAGATCATCCGCATTGGTACGATTGGAGCCCTCGTGAATATCTACTTTAGTGTGATTTTGAATCAAGTTCATCCTCTCACTAAAGTGGGGTAAATGTAGTGTCAAAAAATGTTGTCATTTACATTTTCACACTTGTTTGGGCCCTTTTGAATTAATGAACCTAATTTATGACTTAATTTTGGGAATAATTAATGTTGAAATGAACTTAAGGTCATTTTAATCTAGTGTTGTAATGTGTTGTACACATCCACATTGGATTTAGGGCCTGTTTAAGATAAGTAAACCTAACTTTTCCTTGATTTAATGTTTTAAAGTGTATTCATTTACACCTTCACATTAAATTTAGGGCCCTTGGACCTAATGTTGCCTTAATCTAGTGTTTTAATGTGTTTAACACATTCACATTGGATTTAGGGCCCTTTTAAGCTAAAAATATATATATTTTTCCTTAATTTCATATTGTAAAGTATATTTTTTTACACTTTCAGATTGAATTTTGAGCCCTCGTGCATTTATGACCTTATTATCATCATTAATAGGCCCCTAAGACCCTATATTATGCATCCAAGGATTATTTCAACTGAAATCCTAAGAAGATCAACAAATAGACTTAAATTCTCAACTCCCCGACAATTCTCTCTTCAAAAAGGTCTTGTGGGACCCATACGCTACCTTGGGTGTATGAGTCCCACCCAAGTGGGACCCATATTCTAGAGGTGGTGTATGAGTCCCATTTGGGGAATTTTTATGGGTTTGAGCAAGAAAACAAGGTTTTAAATTCAAATTTCTTGAATGTTGGCCCATGGGATCTAATTAATTGGATATTAGATGGATTTCCTATATAAACAAGGTTTGAAATCATTAAATTTCACCTAAGCAAGAATAAGCCTACACGATATCAATTCAAGCACTCGAGAGTCAATCATACCAAGACTTCACAAGATCATCAAGAGAGCATTCAAGATGCATTATCATGTCAAGGATATAAAGAATCAAGCATGTTATTGAGCTAGTGAACTGTGATGTTGCATCCAAGATCCAAGGTAAAGCATTGTTCTACACTTATCTCAAGATCTAGATCTACATCCTTCATGGCCATTTCATGTTAGATTAGAGATTTACGAGGCATCATTCAAGGTATCATTTATCATTTTTCATGTTCCATGTTTCATGTTTCATGTCCTTATTTAATTGTCTCATCATTTGGTTTAATTACCTCAAAGGGGTTTGACGAAGGCAAACCCCCATTTACTAACAAATCAACAAGTTTTTTCTCTCTCTACATGTGTGATTGCAGATCTAGGTGTCTTGGAGCTTGAAAATCCCTTGAAGATTATGTTACTAGCTTAGAGATTTTCTTTGGAGTTATCTCCTCATTTTCAAGGTTGTTATCTTCATAGAAAGTCATCTACAATTCCAAAATCAAGGTTTCAGGACCAAAAATCAGTTTGGAAGGAAAGAGAAGAGATTTGAGTACAAATCTAAACTTTGAATTCTCAAAAAAGAGGAATGAGAATAATACACAAGAAGTGGTGTATGAGTCCCACTATAGGCATTTTTCCTAGATTTTTGCAATTCTAGATATGCTTTTTTCATAAACCTTTTCCAGACTAGAAACCCTGATCTAGGACTGATACACCTAGACTAGCGTATGCATCCCAATACACCAAAATTTTAGGATTTTTAACATTTCCAGTATTCATTCAAGCCTCTACAAGTTTCTAGGTGCACACTTATGATTTTACAACATTCTGTTTTGATTTATATGCATTTCTAGGTCATTCATGCAAGTTTCATTCATCACTAGAGTTAAGCATTACATCTTACATTGAATTTGTCTTTCCAAGCCCTAGGTTGGTGGTGAACCCCTCATTAGTTTACAATCAGTCACTAGAATAGCCCTATTGCAAGATCTCTTTCTCCTTTGCGCACTTGAGGTTGAGATCTCTAGGGTTTTTCCTTGAATGACAGTGTTGGATTTAGTTGTTCTATCTCCCTACCAGAGAAGAGCACCAAAATTATTCCTTTCCTTTAGGATTTTATATTGCCTTTTATAGCATCGAAAACCTCATTTTTGTGCTTCCTAATCTTTCTAGTAACATATCTATCAATCTGGAAATTTTCAATAACTTCATTTTTATGTATCTATGTCAAATCATCAATGTAATGTAGTCATCTTTTTAAAAATCATTTCAAAAATTCATTTCAGTAGTAAAAGTCTTTAGATATGTGGGCCTTTTGTTTACATTTTTGAAGAATTGCATAAATTAGATAGTTTACTTTTGCATATTAATATGATTCATTTTAAGTGATGTGGTTTTGATATGATTAAGAATGGACTACATAAATACAATATACCATCTTATGAGTTCAATTTAGAGTACACAAATGTGGTCATTAAGAAACATGTTAGTCATCCTTCTAATATCTTTCATAGTTATGAGAACATCTTAGAGAAAGCAGATCAACCTATTGGCACAATCCTTAATATTACATTTCCTATTGGTGAGGATGGTATTATGCAAGAGATACAAGCATAAAAAATCATGAAATCCATAATTGTTCTTCTCCCAATACCTCTCCTACTAGTGACAAAGGTATCTTAGTGAAAGAAGATATAATCAATGAGAATCATGAGAGTCTTTATTGTCTCTCTCCTCCTCCCTCTTGGGAAGATATTATGACATAAGAGCCCATAAGATCATAGAAGGGTGATCCCACAATACTGGTTTGCAATGTTTGGCCAAACTAGACACTGAACTCATTTTTTCTAACTAAATCTTTACTTTCGGACACCTATAGAGGCCAAACCATGAGGAATTTGAAGATGATGCAAACTAGTGATTTGTGATTTTTCTTTTGTAGATTCTAAATATATTTTTTTCAATTTTTTTGGAATCATATTGCACTTCTTTTTCCATCTCCTTCGTAAACTAGTTTTTTTCAGTAAACACCATTTTTAAGGAGCGACACTCACTGTATAACACATAAATTATTTACCATGAAGGATAAAATTCTATTTTTTTCAAATTTAGATTTGTAACTATGATATCTAGTGCTTCCAATTGGTTTCATAGTTTTTTATTGAATATTTTTTCCTTAATCAAGTTTTGAAGTAAAACCAATTACAATTTAGACATAGGCGGACCGCATAACAATTTTTTTTTTGTATGTATCAAAATTATTATTTTTGGTTCGATCAAGGACTTCAATATCTGGTGCACTCATATTTTTCAAATTTATTTTTTGATAATCTTCTATTTTTCCACATGTGGAGAACAAAGAGCTTGATTTTCGGTGAAAAACCTACATTCACAAGAAATAAAAAATGAATATAATAATAAAATTAAATTTATTTAAAATTATACTTTTTGGGAAGCTTATAATAAGGAATGCATACTTAAAAATAACAAAATTAAATGAATTCATTTGATCCCCCAAAAGGTAAATCAAAAGTGGTTTTTAATCAATATTTTGATAGGTGTAAAGGAGACTCCGTTATAGGTATGGTTTAAAACTAGTGGGGTTCTATCCAAGGGGGATTGATCTAAGTTGGTTTTATCAAACCCTATTCAATTGGAATCCTTCAAATGGAACTTTTTAAGAATTAAATCATTATATTTTCTAAAAATATGTGATTTCAACAAAAATAAAAATCTCTCAAAAATTATAAACCAACATTGTGGGATCACCTAGAAACATTTCTAAACATCACCCTACCTAGTCTCCATTCATCCCTTGCTTGTGAGAATGTTTTAGTGAAAGATAATGAAATAATAGAGAGCCATGAAAATCAAATTTTTCCTTATCCTAATATCCCTTCTCGATATGAAGAGGATAGCTTAGTGCTAGAAGATGCACCTATTGAGAATCTTGCTCCTCCCTTCCCTAATGCTCCTACCATTACGAAAGATTTATTTTGTAAGCATGAAAATAATAATTTACCTTCTCTTGATGCCTCCCCTACTTGTGATGAATCTACTTTACAAAATCTAACCATGGAATGTAATGAACATCTTATAAGATCTCCTAATAGGATAGATAGTATGGCACAAGAGAATGAGACCTTAGAGAAAAAGGAAAATCAAATTGAGCCTTTTCTTAATGTCCCCACTATTGATAAGGAAGATATTTTGACCTCCCTTACATGCAATGAAGTCATTTAGAAGAACCAAGTTTTGAATTTCATGAGCATCTAGCTTGTAGTTCTCCTAAAAACTCTCCTCCTAGGGAAGATATCATGGTGCAAGAAAAGGATAACATTGACAATAATGATATATTTTCCTTAGATAAAGATGACGAAGTAACATTAGAATCTCCCTAAATAAGGGAAGTTTATATTATTCAACCTCATCTCATCCTTTACTCACCTTCACACATACTTCAAACTAAAAAAAATACCAAACTTATCGTTTAGCCACCTAAGAACAATGTTTTTCAGCAATCGAGTCATAATAGCATTTCTCATACATATAACGCTAGAAACAATCCAAAACCAAGGAAAACAACTTCAAAATCCATCCCATTTCCTAATCCTATCTTACTAGGTCCTCCTTTTTTTCTTCCACAAAATGGAAAGGAGTATGATCTTGTTGAACAACTAAAGAATACTCTTGCTAAGATATCCTTATGGGACCTTATTCAAGCCTCCCCTCATTATCACAACATGATTCAAAGTGATTTAAAACAAGTTCCTAACATGAAATCAAATGAAGTAGCAGCCCAAATTCAAACTATAACTTCAAACAATGTAGACATTACTTTTCATCACCATGAGTTGCCTCCTTTGGAACCAAGAAAGAAAAATGATGAATTCATGATAATAGCTATCCATAATAGGTTGGGAATAAAAATAAACCTTG
The DNA here is from genome assembly GCA_007115665.2 of Sequoiadendron giganteum. Taxonomy (NCBI): domain Eukaryota; kingdom Viridiplantae; phylum Streptophyta; class Pinopsida; order Cupressales; family Cupressaceae; genus Sequoiadendron; species Sequoiadendron giganteum. Next base: position 185,617,865 of record CM021105.1, on the reverse strand, counting down.
TTGATAATGGTTTTACTCTTACTGTGTATAGTGTATCCCTTTTGGATAATCTTGGCATGGATAAATACAAAATTAAATCTAATTCCCTATCAACTCGAGGGTTTGTCAATGTCGGAAAACAACCACTTGGAGTGATTACATTACCTATTATAGTTGGAAAGGCCACATTACAAACCCTGATTCATGTTATGCCTCATGATCTTTCATACAATCTCCTTTTAGGAAGACCATGGATTCATGAGATGCATGTGGTGCCTTCTATCCTTCATCATATCATGAAATATGTCTACAATAACAAAGTATATATAATCAAAGCCGAAATTGACCCAAACAGTTGTTTAAACATTGAGAAAGGCAAGGAGAATACTTTGGTAACATTAACACCAACTAAAAAAGTGGAACCTATGCAAAAAAAAGACAAAGAAAAACATATTAAGTAACTCACGAAGCTATTAGAAGATGATTGGGGTTCCTTAGATTTTGAGCTAACATTCATGGGAGAATACAGGATCATAAACAAATATTTAGACAAGGGAAAAGAAAAAGCGGTAATGTCAACAAAAAATTCAGAATACCCTTCAAAAGTGTCCACCTCAACCACTTTAGAACAAAAGACAACAAATTACACAACAAACTTTGATGAACTTGACTATGAACAACTGTAGAATCCAAAATAATGGAAAATATTTATGGAAGACATTATGAACTCTTGAAACAACTCAGTTATAATGGAAAGGGATGTGGTGCTAATGAACAAGGTATCCATGTCCCTATAGAGCCTCACACACAAGAAAATAATAGTGGTCTTGGTTATTGTCCTTCACAAAGAAACAAACAAGCCTTCACTTAATATTAACACTCTTAGAAAATATTCTTCTAATCCAACTTTAATAGTAGTGCACCTTGAATTAATAGACAGTAGTGGTCTTGATTGTTATCCTTTGAAAGAAACAAAAAAATACTTGATTAATGTTAATGTCATCATGCAAAACATTAATGATTTGAATTCACGATATTTTACACCCTCTTGTAAAGGAGAGAACAAAATATCACAATCTAAAGAGTCTTGTGTAAGTATGAAATCTTGTACTAAGCAAGAGATATCTTTGTCACAAAATAATGAAACATCCTCTACTTTTAATCAAGAGAGTATATTAATGAGAATTCTCCAAGATAATTTGATATCTCTCCCTCCAAGAACATAAAATAAATTTTACTACAAGAGTTCATTTTTCACATATCATAGAGTTCATGGTCCTTAAGTGATAAAATTCAACATCTTAAGGATTGTGGTGCCCTTCCTTGTTTTGAGGCACCTAATTCCTATAATCCATACTAATTTTTACTCTAACATGTTTCTCATCAATCATTTTGGATCATCCTTGTCCTACACTAAGTGGAGGCAAGGGGTTAGTTAGCCTTGTCCTCATATGTCACTTGTTTTTGTCTCTTTTGGGTAATTGACCGCCTTTCATGTAAATATAAAAGAAAGATTGGGATGTGGATGACATTCTTTAAGCTGGCTCACATGTGACATACTTATTCATGATGTATTTTGATTCAGAAACATATGACTTGGCATAGGGATTTCCAAACAAGCTCTCATGTCTTCTTGTACTTTAAAGCAATTGCTCACAACAATGGTGTTGGAAACTGCTTTAAAGTGGGGGCATAAATCAACACTCATGTTTCATTGTGCAATTTTCTTTCTTCTTGCGATGCATTATTTTCTTGGTGGTGTCATTAGGTTTGACTTCTTCCAAGAGCATGACATTTCTTTGAATTTTCCTCTCTTGGAAATATGAAGAACGATGTCCCCTAAGAAGAGAGCTTTTGTGAACTAAGAAAAATCCCTTTGAAGGTAACTTACACTATTCTGTATTTACAACATCCATTGTATGGCCACCTTGCATAATACACTTTGCTTTCCTGTGGTGTCAACCTATTTATTCATGAGTTTCAAGCATACAAACCTTTTCTTGCCTCACGAAGCTCAAAGTTCATTGTTGTGTGGCACCTTATCAAATTTATCAGAATGTATAACTTTGGTATGGTTTGACAGGAATCCAATCCGAGGCATGAATTTTCCTTGGCGACTAGCGTGTGTTGTGATCACATATTGGTAACGTGTGTATGTGTCTCACTCTCTTGGATTACTTACCCAACAAACAGTTTGAAGTTTCATTGTCTCAAAGTGAGTGTGCATCTTTGGAAAAATAATTTATATCTGATCCACATCATGTCAGACAAACGATCGACGCTTTATCCACCTCATTTTCATTTTCTTTTTTTTAGTTATTGACATTGCATGTTTGAGTATCTTGATGTTGAATATTATACACCTTTGTGTGTGTCATTTTTGTGCTTATTTTAGCTTGGCATAGGATCTTGGATATTGGGGGCTTGACCACCTCCTTGATCTTTGTTATCCTAGACCATCCGCATTGGTACGATTGCCCCCCTCTTGAATGTCTACTTAAGTGTGATTTTAAAGGGAGTTTATCCTCTCACTAAAGTGGGGGCTAAATGTAGTGTCAACAACTATCCTTGTTTACATTTTCACACTTGTTTGGGCCCTTATGAATTAATGAACCTAATTTATGACTTAATTTGGGAATAATTAATGTTGAAATGAACTTAAGGTTGCCTTAATCTAGTGTTGTAATGTGTTGTACACATCCACATTGAATTTAGGGCCCACTTAATCTACATAAACCTAAATTTTCCTTGATTTAATGTTTTAAAGTGTATTCATTTACACATTCACACAAAAATTAAGGCCCTTGGACCTAATGTTGTCTTAACCTAGTTTTGTAATGTGTTCTACACATTCACATTGGATTTAGGGCCCTTTTAAGCTAAAAAAACCTATTTTTACCTTAATTTGATGTTGTAAAGTATATTTATTTACACTTTCACATTGAATTTTGAACCCTCTTGCATTTATGACCTTAATATAATCATTAATAGGGCCCTAAGATCCTATATTATGCATCTTGAGGCATATTTCAATTGAAATCCTGGCAAGATCAATAAATAGACTTGAATTCTAAACTCCTCGATAGTTTCTCTCTCCAAAAAGGTCTTGTGGGACCCATACACCACCTTGGGCGTATGAATCTCAATTGGGGCCTTTGTTGGGTTTTGAGTGCGAAAATAGGGTTTGACATTGAAATTTCTTGAATGTCGGCCTGTGGGATCTAATTAACAAGATATTAGATAGATTTCCTATATAAACAAAATCTCAAATTATTATTTCACCTAAGAAGAATAAGCCTACATGATATTATGTCAAACACTCAAGAGTTAAGAATTACAAGACTTCACAAGATCATCAAGAGAGCATTCAAGATCATTTCTAAGGAATTCAAATGCAGATTCTTCATCATTTTTTGTAGAAATTCAAGATCCATCATCATGTCAAGGATATCAAGAATCAAGCATGTTATTGAGCTATTGTTGGGATGTTTCATCCAAGATCCAAGGTCAATCATTGTTCTACACTTATCTCAAGATCTAGATCTACATATTTCATGACCATTTCATGTTAGATTGCAGATTTATAAGGCATCATTTCTTATGTTTCATGTTCCATGTTTCATGTTTCATGTCCTTATTTCATTGTCTTATCATTTGGTTTAATTACCTCAAAGGGGTTTGACCAAGGAAAACCCCCATTTACTAACAAATCAACAAGCTTTTCTCTCTCTACGTGTGTGATTGCAGATATAGGTGTCTTGGAGCTTGATGATCCCTTGAAGATCAGGTTACAAGCTTGGAGAAAGTTTTGAGTTTTCCCCACATTTGCAAGGTTGTTATCTTCACAAAAAGTCATCTACAGGTTTGAATCTGAGGTTTTAGGTGTGCAAATTAGTTTGGAAGGAAAGAGCAGAGATTGGAGTATAGATTTAAGGTTTGAATTTCCAAAAAAGTAGAATGGGATTGATACATTAGAAGTGGTGTATGAGTCCCACTACAAGCATTTTTCATAGATTTTTATAGTTCCAGATACCCTTTTTCTAGAAACCTATTCCAGACCAGAAACCCTAATCTGGGACTAATACCCCTAGATTGGCATATGAGTCCCATTAGGCCAAAATTTCAATATTTTTCAGAATTTCTAGTCTTCATTCAAGCCTCTACAAGTTTCAAGTTGAACACTTATGATTTTACAACTTTCTGCTTTGATTCATATGCATTTCTAGGTCATTGATTCAAGTTTTATGCATCACGAGGGTTAAGCATTACATCTTACATTTTATTTGTCTTTCCAAGCCCTGAGTTGGTGGTGAACCCCTCATTAGTTTACAATTAGTCCTAGACCAACCCTGTTGGGAGATCTCTTTCTCCTTTTCACACTTGAGATTGAGACCTCTTGGGTTTGTTCTTGAATGAGAGTTGGATTTTGTTGTTCTATCTCCTTGTAGAGAAGGGGGATTCTCTACTCACAATTTCTCTTCACTCAGAGAGCCTCATGGGGTGAACTTCCCTAAACTACCTCAAAGAACATCAGTGAGAGTTCTAGAACCAGAAAGAGTAGGTCACAAAGATTCTCTGGACAAGCTGACATGCTCTCGGTAAAAGGATGAAAGCACAAAATATAGACGAGAGTGTGGCACGCTGGCATCCTAGAGGTGTACTGGCATCTCATACGAATCAAAGAGAAATTTTATCATATAAAATGGCTAAGAAAATACTTCTACTCTAATTACTAAGAACTTCTAGGATGTGATAAAGTAATGTAATGTAATAGACCTAAAATAGAATGAGATAGAAATTATAGAGACAAGGAGAAGAAGGGAAAATAAATGATTACAATCGTGCAAGCGATGAAGACTCCAAATCGTGAATGTCTTCAATAATTGCAAACAAGAGACAAAGAAATTGTTAGGGCTCTATAGGGGTTTTCCTCAGTCAAACCCCTATTTTGGTGTTCCCACCTCCAAGGACAACAAGATAGATATAGAGAAAAGTATGAAATGAAGCAAAGAGAATGATAACACTATAAAAGAGTGTTACACTACTTAACCAAATAATAGAGGAGAGGAGTGGAAATATTACCACCTTTCACCCAAAGCACTCAAGGCTAGTGGGGGAGAAAATGAGAGGAACTCAAGCCTCTTCTTCCATGGTGTTTTGTTCAACACTTTCTCTACTGAGTTGATGAACTATTGATGTCACTACTATGGAGTGTAAAGTGTTGCTTAAGAGTTGGATTAAATGCTTAGAATGATTGTAGAAGTTTTAGGAGATATTTTGGAAGAACTCAGTGAGTTAAGAGCTTAGAGAGTTAGCCCAAATGAATGAAGGAGAGGTGAATTTGAAGTAGAGAGTGAAGAAAACGACTGGATATTTGGGTCAGTTGGCTAAAGAGGGAATTACAAGTCGACTTCCAATGGGAAGTGTAACACCTTTGTAGGTTGTAGATGCGAGAATATATTAGGGATTTAAGCGTGTCACGTGAATGTCTACATGCCACACGGGCATCCCTGAAAGTTATTCCTCTATCGACGCACAAAAATGATGCCAAGTGGATGGAAGGAAGTGAGATTAAGTGAAATTAAGCCTTTGAATTTGGTTTCCTAAAGCAAGGAAGGGTAAAAGGGGAATTTTCATTAGGGGTGAAAATTCACTCCTATACATTTTTCCCCCACTTTAATGAGCAAGAATACTAATGAGTGCTTCGGTAAAGTAGATCGAAGGAGTAGTAGGGTTAGAAATGTATAGCTAAATCATCGAGGAAGAAGACTATGATTTGGAAAACCCGAGAGTGTAGGACAAGTGAAGGACTTCATAGCTCTATAGAACTATAAAGCTGAAGAAATGAAAAGAATATACTTAGGATGAAGAAGATGTAGATCTTTGATCTAGTATATACAATTGAGAAGAGAAAGATGGAAATGAATGCAAGAGTGACCCCGCTCGAGGAGGAAAACCCGTATCATAGAGTAAAATTGATAAAAGTAATCCCCGCTCAAGGAGGAAAACCCGTATCATAGAGTAAAAGTGATGAAAGCAATCCCCACTCGAGGAGGAAAACCCGTATAACAAAGTAAAAGTGATAAAAGAAATCCCTGCTTGAGGAGGAAATCCCATATCATAGAGTAAAAGTGATAAAATAAATTCTCGCTCGAGGAGGAAAACCCATATCACAGAGTAAAAGTGAAAAAAAAATCCCCGCTTGAGGAGGAAAACACGTATCATAGAGTACAAGTTATAAAAGAAATCCCTCCTCGAGGAGGAAAACCCGTATCACAAAATAAGGATGTAAAGGAGCTCTAGAGGTTCTCGGTCTGATAGAGCAAGATAAATCAGAGAGGCCTATGGCTACTACAAGCTACGTTGAAAGATAGTCATAGAAAAGATAGGTCTAGTTAGGCTACTTCCAATCTAGACATGAAAGAATCTATTTGAGATAAAAACTTTCAAAGGGGTTCCCTTGGGAACCCGATGTGAAAAGAGAGGGTCCACTCAAGGGACGTGTTGTTTGAAAATAGAGGTCTAGTCAGGCTTCCCCCAAGATAGATGCCAAGATATGAAATAGATCTAGTTGGGCTGCCCCCAAGCTAGACACAAAGATAGGAAACAGGTCTAGTCGGGCTACCCCTGAGCTAGATGCCTTAGAAATTACTTGAGATAAAAAATTTCATAGGGGGCTCTCTTGGGAACACTTCAAAAGAAGAGGGTCCACTCAAGGGACACTTCATTCAAAAGTCATAGAGAAGAAAAGGTAGGTGTATCAGAAAATAAATGAGTGATGGTAACTGAATCACGTAGTTGTTGTATTTTATCCTTCAAGGCCTTACATTCACTAGTGGAATGGCTAGACACTCGATGGTATGCACAAAAAGAATGTTTTTCTTTGTCATGTTTATGGAATTTCTTACGTGTAGGAGGAGCAAGAGTAACTAAGCGGGCTTTAAGAAGATGCAAAAAAATGCACTCTTGCTCAGACAAAGAATGAGGAGAAGGAAGCAACCCCTTCTCTTGTGGAGAAAGAATCAAATTCTCACAAGAATAAGATACAAAGATAGAAGACAAAGGAGGATGGACCAATCTATGAGAGCTAGGTTGAACAAACATCATGTCAATATTCAACCATGGTTTCTACTTAGATTTTTCATTCGAGCAACCAATCCCCAAATTGCGCTTATGAGGCACAAATTCTATAGGGACTTGTATGCCTTGTTTGTTACGCCCACAACCTTTATGCTCATAATCGTATTTAGAGACAAGCTTAAAGTCAGGGCCATAAAATGTTTGCAAATCATGAGAAGAGGAGGGATCCTCATAGAGAGACTTATTCCAGCAAGGGGGAACATACTCTTCTATGAGACCATCATCATCCTTCTTGATAGGACTACCAAAATTATCCTCTTTAGCAGAGGCGTAATCATCTTCCTTGAAAGGAGGATCAACACTAAGAACATTATAATTCACTTTCACATTATCCCATGATACAGAAGAACAAAAACCTTTGATAGCGGGTGTGAATGATGTCATCGAAAGGTCTAAGTGGATCGCGCTGACTTTATATTCCTTGATGAAAGAATCTGTAAAGTCTAAAGAACCCAAATCATCACCAAGACACATTCCTTTGACAAGAGGTAGAAGGAATAGACTTAGAATTTCTCACTTCAAAAGGATCTTCTTTAGGGTCATTCATCTCAAGAGTATCCTTTGTAATAGGTACTGCTGGAGTAAACATCAACATATTGGAAGACATTGAAGGAACAAGAGTATGCACAACCAAAGCTTGAACAACAACTGCCATCTCACATAGATGCATAGCCTCAGGGTCAGCCTTGATTGTGACTACTCAATTATTGCAAATGAACTTAATAGACTTATGTAAGGTAGCCGAGAGTGTACCAATAGCATGAATCCATGGTCTACCAAGAAGAAGGTTATAAGGTAATTTTTCTGACATAACATATGCAATGGTAGGTATGGTAACAGGTCCAAGCTGCAAAGGTAATACTATCATTCCTAGAGCTTGTATCCCAATATTATTGAACCCACAAATGTTAATCGAAGAAGCATTAAGAGAATATGGATAATTATTAATCTTAGGCAATGGATCAATGCAACATATGTTGAGTGCCAAACCAATGTTATCAAGAGTACATCTAATGCCAATATTATTAATGTTAACTATAATCATTAAAGAGTCTGCTTTCTTTTTTACTTCCGGAGGGGGGAGTTCTAGTGGATAAAACATAATATTTAGTGAATCTACGCAAATATGAGCTATCAATACATCAACATCTGCTGATGTAGCGGAAGAAGGAAAGAGGATCTTTTGCAAGGCTTCCTAAAGCATACATTGATAAACCAAAGCAAACTGAAGCAAGTCCCACATTGAGATCTTAGCCGGAGTAACTTGGAGTTGCTCAACAAGATCGTAATGACTAGGTGCTTTAGTTGTAGGTTTAGGTGCTTGAAGAAGGCTTAGTTGTTTATTCATTCTAGTATCATAGGTACGAGCTATCACTATATAAGAGGTATCCTTAGAAAGATCAGGAGAGTTACTATCAAATGGGACACCATCAATAGAAAAAATCCTTTCAGGAGAAGGACTAGCTAGAGTCACATAAATGATCAGTCTCTTAGGCCTTTGAGGGGCAACAGAGACAGATTACATTTACAAAATCATTACAACTAGTAGATTAATTATTCAAAGAAATATTATCAACATCAATCCAAACATGATCAAATGTGGAAGGAGATTCATCATGCACCAATGCATCATCTCTAGAGGAGAGTGCATTAGAATAGATAAGAAATTCATCATTCACAAATGAAACGTCCCTAGAAGAGATTGCATTGGAATGAGTATGAGATTCATTATTCATAAATGCATCATCTCTAGAAGAGAGTGCATTGGAACAAATAAAAGGCAGAGTAACATTTAGAAAGGTATCAATGATTTCATCTTCTTGCAACAAGAAATCCTTCGAAGCAAGAGGAATTTTGTGAGAAGGATCAAAGATATCAAGTGACATGGGTAAATCCAATTCACCATCACATGCATGAAATGGAATAGAATTAACATTTTAAACAAAATTAGATACAAAACTAATAAAAGAAGATATTAAATTCATTACAATTTTTTCAGTATTTTCTATGTTTTAGTAATTTGCATTTTCAAAGGTCTTCAAAGTGGAATTTGAGGTCAGAACTTGCGTCATTCACTAAAACTTGGACTGCACTATTTCTCTAGGAGACCTTTCCAATGGTGTAAATGGTTTTGAATTCCGAGCACCAATTCAAAAGTTATGACCCTGCCAAGTAGGGGTAGATAAATTCCTAGTTTTTGAAAAAGATGTTCTTCATGTCGAGTTCACCAAAATGTAGAGAAGGGGGATTCGCTACTCACGAGTTCTCTTCACTCAAAGAGCATCATGGGGTGAACTTCCCTAAACTACCTCAAAGAATATCAGCAAGAGTTATAGAACCAGAAAGAGCACGTCACGGAGACTCTTTGGAAAAATTGACAAGCTCTCGACCAAAGGATTGAAGCACATAATACAGACGACAGTGTGGTGCACTAGAATCCCAGAGGTGCACTGGCATTTTGTACAGACCAGAGGGCAAGTTTATCATAGAAGATGGCTAAGTGACTATTTCTACTCTGATTGCTAAGAACTTCTAGGATGTGATAATGTAATGGAATGTAATAGAACTGAAATAGAATGAGATAGAAATGACAAAGACAAGGAGAAGAAGGGAAAGGAAATTCTTACAACCATGTGAGTGATGAAGCCTCCAGCTCTTGAATATCTTCAATACCTACACACAAGAGAGATAAATTTTTGGGGCTGTATACGGGTTTGCCTCAATCAAACCCCCATTTTGGTGTTCCCACCTCCACAAACAACTAGATAGATACAGAGAAAAGTATGAAATGAAGCAAAGAGCACAAAAGCGCTACAAAACAGTGTTATACTACTCAACCAAATAATAGAGGAGAGGAGTGGAAAGCTTACCACCTCCACCCAAAGTGTTCAAGGCTAGTGGGGAGAAATGAGAGGAACTCAAGCCTCTTTTTCCATGGTGTTTTTCTCCACACTTGCTCTATTCAGTTGATGGAGTGTTGATGTCACTGCTATGGAGTGTAAAGTGTTGCTTGAGAGTTGGACTGAATGATTAGAATTCTTGTAGAAGCTAAAAAAGTTGTAAGAGATATTGTGGAAGGACTCAAAGAGTCTAGAGCTTAAAGAGTTAGCCCAATGAATGAAGGAGAGGTGAATTTTAAGTAGAGAGTGAAGAAAATGACCATATTTGGACCGGTTAGCCAAAGAGGGCGTTACATGTCAACTTTCAATGCGAAGTGTAACACCTTTGTAGGCTACATATGCAAGAATTTTTTAGGGACATAGGCACGCCACATAGACATTTGTGTTTTGCGCGAGCATCCCTGATAGTTCTTCCTCTGTCAACACATAAAAAGGATGCCAAGTGGATGGGAGGAAGTAGGCTTAAGTGGAATTAAGCCTTCAAATTTTGTTTCCTAAAGTGAGTAAGGGTAAAAGTGGAATTTTCATTAGGGGTGCAAATTTGCTCCTATAACTCCCTAGTAGAGAAGAGCACCAAAATTATTCCTTTCAATACGTTTGCCTCCCCATTTGCATCCATTTTCATTTTCCTTTTCTAGTGCAACCCTCATATATTGTGGAAATATTCTCTTATCTCTAGTCCTAATAGAATCTTCATAGCCTTATATTTCTTTCTTCCCTTTTGCATATAATATACAACTCACATTGAATTTGATGCCTCTATCTCTGCTACACAATCCTTAAGACTCCTAAACATGGAATTTCTTTACCCAAGAATTCCCCTTGCAAGAAAAAATCTCTCTTCTTTCTTATGTGCAAAATCTCTTCTTTGTTGCAACCCCTTGAAACCCACCCTAACGATCTCTCTTCCCCTTTGTTTTTAGTTTAAATCAACATCCTTTAAAAACAAAAGACCAAAAGTCTTCCTCGCCCCTTTATATTCCCATCAAACTGAGTCAAGGCATCAACCTCTCCTTCCCTTTGTTGTATTTTAATTGGATTCAAAGACCTTTTCCATATCGTGCCTTTCAACTTCTATATTTTTCCTATCTTTCTCTTTCACAAGTTTGTCAGCCTATTCTTATTGGCACCCTTTTTTTTTTTAAAAAAAAAATCTACCTTTGAATAAAAATAAAGAAAATACCTTCATTCCAATATTTTATGTTTGCTCTTCCAAGATCCCACATTGACTTTTGAAGCTAAAAAGACACAATTAAAGTATTAGATTTAATTTGAGTCCATGAATCTTCAAATCCATGCTTCCACATTTGAATACATGTCAACCCAAGCAATTGCAATTAAGACATTTGACAAAATTCCTGTCAGCAAATCCATGTTGGTTTATATGAAAAAAGGTAAAAAAGTTGACCAATCATGTGCTCAATCTAAGCATCCACATTTACATACGTTTCTACTAGGCAATCAAAATTACAATGGATTTTCTCAACATTTCACCGAGGTTTATCTATCTCCATCGCCATCTCGCCAGAGTGTAAATTTTAATAGGTTTAGTAACTGCAAAAAAGGGAGAAACCAAACAAACCAAAATTGAAAGCAAAGAAAACAAGTTTTTTGGTTGTTGATTTCTTGTTCACCCACGTGCTCCTACACCACACATTCTGGGCATAGACTCACAATGGTGGAGTTGAGTGAAGGAAATACTTTAAGATTGTAAACAATCTGCAGCGAACTCCATCACTATATCAAGTGCTGAAAATTAATCTTTCGCCTTTTCCAGCATTGCTCCGGAATATGCACCACCTCCCTCTAACAAATCTAAATCTTCCTTCCTTTCCCCCTCATGGAATCATGTCCACCAAAGCCTAACCTCATCCGCCAAATGTTTTCCACACTCCTTTCCTCTTTCATGGGTTCAAACCCACCTCTAACCATCCACCTCCACCAATACCCTACAACGTTTTCAAATAACTCTGCACACAACCACACAACATCTAATACATGCTCTTGTGCTCTATCCATCTCATCTTTTACTACCACATTTGAAAAAAAAATCTTTACAAATCTGATTTACCTCATCTTCACTCATAGATGCAACACCGCAACATCTTCCACCTTCTTGTCAGCTACAAATTCTCACTCTTCTTCACTACACCAATGATATTTATCATCCATTCTTCCTCAATCATCAAAAAATGTGTCAAAAAATCATCCGTGCCATCCATTACAACTTCTTGAATTCTTACGCCAGTCTTTTCTTCTTCTCTCTTTATGCCTTCTTGACGACATGTCTCAGCTATTACTTCTTTGGTAGGGGATACATCTTCCTCTTTCCATCTTAGGATGTTGTCTTCACTCTTCTTCTCATTCCTCTTTACCAGTTTCTTTTCACTTTTTCCAACATTCTTTTCCACTTTTCCTCAAACTATATTTTCCATTGCTTCACATATTTCATCTTCTTTATCATCCCAATACTACTCCCAAAACAGTATCTGCATGGGTCTCTTCATGACCCATCCCATCTTTTCTGCTAAAATTTTTCACAACTCACATTCTTCATGGCTTCAAGCTCTCTCTCTTGCTTCCAGTATTCCTCACACTCTTGCAACAACTCTCATGAGCTTCTTCACTACCACTTTGCATACTTTCCTCTTGGTGTGAAATACCTCCTCATCGACCATCTATTCAAACATACCTATAGGTCTCATTGGATCCTCTCTACTCTTAGGACTACCCACTCTGATACCAATTGACAACAGAGGGTACTCCCGTCCTCTATGCCACACACCAAAAACACAATTTACACTACCAATTTATTTTCCCAAATTAAAATTTACTCAAAACATAGATTGCAAACAAACCATTCAACTTATGATTTCACCACCAACACTTATGCAATTGAATTTGATTCAAATTTACACATCTCTTCTCAAATACAAATTGTTTTATTCCTCCAATTGAAATTTTACATATAATTATGGTTCTTGGTTCTGATCTATTCTCTGCACTTTATTCTCTCTACTACTTGGTCTCTATCCTTTAAAATCCTCTTTGTTCACTTCAATCTACACCTTATTTTCCATGTCATCTCCATGGTAACTACTAAAGTTCACTTCAATTTATTTTCTAGCACAATTCTCACTTCTCTACAAAGAGGCACCCTCACTCTTCACCTCACCTCAGTTCAGAGCCTTCTAGCTATGGTTGCACTATAACCTTTTCTAATCCTATCACTCACCATTCTGTATTCATTCTTCCCTAATAGGTTTGCCTCCCCATTTGCATCCCTGTTCATTTTCCTTTTCTAGTGCAACCCTCATATATTGTAGACCTCTTCTCTTATCTCCAATCCTACTAGACTCTTCATAGCCTTATATTTATTTCTTCCCTTTTGCATATATTCTGCAACTCACATTGACTTTGATGCCTCTATCTCTGCTAGGCAGCCCTTAAGACTCCTAAACATGGCATTGCTTTACCTGAGAATTGCCCTTGCAAGAAAAAATCTCTCTTCTTTGTTGCAACCCCTTAACACCCACCCTCACGGGCTCTCTTCCCCTTCATTTATGGTTTAAATATGCATTCTTTAAAAAAAAAAGACCAAAAGTCTTCCTCATCCCTTCATATTCCCATTAAAATAAGTCAGGGCATCAACCTCTCCCCTCCTTTGCAATATCGTACCTTTTCACTTCTATATTCTATCTATCTTTCTCTTTCACAAGTATATGGGCCTATTCTTATTGACACCCTTTTTATTTGTTTTAAATCTTTATTTGAATAAAAATAAAGCTAATACCATCATTCCAATATTTTTTGTTTTCTTTGTCAAGATCGCATGTTGAACTTTGAAGCAAAAAAGATACAATTAAAGTTTCAAATTTAATTTGAGTGCAATATTTACTCTTTTCTTTGCCAATATCCCACATTGACCTTTAAAGGGTTGATATGAACTGATTCTAGCTCCAATGAAACTAGAAAATAGAACATCCCTTAAAATAATTAACCAAAACAAAAACTAGCATGAACTAGACAAACATGGTAGAGGCACCTACAACCTAGTGCCCACTTCAAAAGCTAGAGGAGATAGAGAAAAATGATGACCAAAGCCTACCATTGAAATACTTAGCACACAACTCTACAACCTAGCTCATAATAGGAAGCTAAAAGCAACACAAAATGGAGGCAACAATAAAAAGTAGTGACCTAGCCTAGGAAGGGACCACCCACATAGTAGACTGAAGAGCCTTTAGAGACCCACAACACCACCAAGAGGAAAGACTCACAAACACCTCCAACATAGCAGAATTACCAAAAAAACCCAAGGTGAGTGCACCAAACAACCATTTCCCATCCACATCATCATCTGATTCTTTGTCCTCATTTTCTACAACTTTTAAACCTCCACCCCGACTCATTTTCCCATATCTTCCCTTTTTATTTGCTATTCAAATCTATAAGTTTGAGGAGTGTTTATATTAATTAATTAATTATTTTGTTTCTTGATTGGTTTCTAGTTGTTTAGATATGGATTTATATTGATTATTAGGAGATGATGAAGGTGTATTCTCATGTAAAATAATCGATTTTTGATAATCACAAAGAGTCATAAACAAGTGGTTAAAGGATGGGTAATTCATCAACAATATCTTGTCTTGATTGGTAGGTTGCAAATTTCCTATTAAAATACTCTGGACATCAACATCAGGAAGAATATAGGAGATTTGTCAGTAAAGCAATTGGCATTATCCTATCAAGTTTGGTATCTTTTCCTTAGGTCCTTGTTTACAATGCACTAAGTTAGTTATTGTCACTCGAGGACCAATGTTTACTTGAAAATATTGGAGAAATGCACTAACAATTCTAGTGAATGAATTTATGGAGTTATTTAGTAATGAGAAACCATTCCAAGGCCATATCTTTCAATGATCTAAGAAAAAGTTAAGCTAGGATCTTAAGTTGTACTCTCATGTTGAATAAATGATTTTTGATAATAAAAAAGAATCATAAACAAGTGGTTAAAGGATGGGTACTTCATCAACAATATCTTTTCTTGAATGTTAGGTTGAAAATTTCCTATTAAAATACTTTGGACATCAACATCAGAAGGAATATAGGAGATTTTTCAGTAAAGCAATTGGCATTATCCTATCAAGTTTGCTATCTTTTCCTTAGGTCCTTGTTTACAATGCACTAAGTTAGTTAATATCACTTGAGAACCAATGTTTACTTGAAAATATTGGAGAAATGCAATAACAAGTTTAGTGAATGAATTTATTTAGTTATTTAGTAATGGGACACCATTCCAAGACCATATCTTTTAATGATCTAGGAAAAAGTTAAGCTAGGATCTTATCTTTAAAAATGAAGTCATTGTGTAATGTAATAAAAGGTGATACATGGTTGTTAGGATCTCCCTTACCATTGTATTTCTCAAATCATGGTATTTCCATGTTTTGAGGTTTAGGTATTTTGAAGATAGAAATCCACAAATGGTTTTGTGTGAGGTATTATGGAGGTATACCATTTTGACCTGGATTTAATGTGGAGATTTCTTGTTAAAGTTATTACACATTTTGTAAAAGTTCATTTACGTTAGGATCATTTTTTGACATGTTTTGAGAATTTGGTGAATATGTCACAATTGTGTAAGTGGTTGGTGGACTACTATGTTACATGTTTATGAGAGGTGATAAATATTGAGGTGTTATAGGTGATGTGACAAAACTATAAGTATTCCCA
The DNA here is from genome assembly GCA_007115665.2 of Sequoiadendron giganteum. NCBI lineage: Eukaryota > Viridiplantae > Streptophyta > Pinopsida > Cupressales > Cupressaceae > Sequoiadendron > Sequoiadendron giganteum. The sequence goes on along the minus strand of CM021105.1, from coordinate 185,602,110 downwards.
CCAGGAAGCCCTATGCTTGGAGTTAGACCATTGGTGTATTGAAATGCCAAAGCTATAGTTGGTGAATTAAATGTAAGAATAAAAGGTATGATTGTAGGAAAGGGAACTTGTTTTCCTCCTTTATTTCAAAAATTTGTGAATTCTTGAGCACAACTAGCTACCATAAGGATGTTAACATCAACTATATGTGCTAGACCATGAAACACTTCTATTTCTTGAGCATCATTTATCAAATTCCTAAGGTTATCAATGATAGGAACTATTTATCTTGCTAAAGATTCAATTATTAAGTAATCCTGAAAACCATCTAAATATTTGTCCATTTTTTTAAATTTCTCATTAGGAATATGGGCAATAGTAGTCTCAAATTCCACATAAATTTTTGATTGTGAGGTAGTCATAGGTATTATAAGATTAGGAATGAAGTCCCAAATGGGTTGGGTATTGACAAAATCTTGTGAGGAAGAGTTTGAGGACTCAGGCTTCACAAAAAAATGTAGTTACAACATGGGATGTCATAATCCCAGAACTTCATCTCACAAAAGTATTAGCTATAGGACACTAGGTTTTGAAGCTCACATGAGTTTTAAATAAAAATTTCAATGCAATATGTTATGAATTTTTTTTTAAAAATTAATGTGTTTAAATAGAATGATGAATGCAAAAAGATGTAAGATTAACCTTAGATCTAAGGTGATGTGCTTCACATTTCAAAAGGTTTTTAATGTAAATCAGTCAATTTTTCCAAAATTTTATCTTGGAAAAGGTGATCCTAAGTCCAACCACTTGAATAATTGCCTTTTCCAAAAATGTATGTCTAGTTTGGTTCATAAAATTTGGGGAATTAAGATCTACCATGGGTTATGAATGATTGACTATCAACCAATTTATCCCGGGATCTAAATTATTTGATTGAGGGCTAGAATTAAATTTAATTTTTGATGTGATGCAATGAAGTAACTATGCAACTATAAAAATGCAACATTTTTCTGTGAATTATGACTAACTAAATGTAGACAGAAAAATTGAAGTCCCATAAATAAGGAGAGAAGATACATAGGTGCTTATCTTGTGAATCTTAGTTGATTTTTCTGGTCTAGTACACCCTGCACCCAGAATTGAAACCCTGGTTATGAAATATATTTTCACAGTCCTTAAGTTCTTAGTCTATAGCTCTTATATTTTAGATTTTTTTACTAGATATTTGTCTCTTATTGTAAAAGAAAAGATTCCATATATCATCAAATTATAGGTTTAATAACCAAATTAACTTCAATATCTTGCTAATTCACCTTTAGATCTACAACCTACACACATGAAAGGGGGGGAGGGTTATGCCATATAGGGGCTTGACTCAGTTAAACCTTGTGTTTGTATTTCTACTTCCACAATGGGGAAGTAGGTGATAAAAAAAGAGCATATCCTTTTGAGGGTAGAGGCTAAATGAAAAAAAATTAGTGTATTGACAATTTGATAGAACTCACCACTCAAATTTGATCTCCTTGATGGACTAAAGTTATGCTTATCACCTTCAAGGATTCAATTGTAACTTGACTTGATTTGGTTTGAGGACCTACAAGTGTTAGTACTAAAAAATAAAATGCAAGAAAAAACATGAAGAAACTCACATACAACTTCACATGATTCTTTAATGATGAAATGCTACAAGAATTCAAAAAATTCTATTCTTGAATACTCGTAAATTGATTTTTAGGATCTTCACTTTCTCAAATAAAATTCCTAGGATTAAAATGGTGAAAATAATTTTAGTTATATGAAATAATTATAACTTCCTAAAAATTAAATCCTAATAGTTGTAAATTAGAATTTTAATTTCAAATAATAAATTATCAATACCAACATATTTAAAATTGGGGAAAATTTAAGAGGTCTAGGGTGTAGGGCACCCTAGACCGGATCCCTCCAATTTTGGGATCCAAAAGTGTTAGGGAGAAAATATTAGTGAGACACTTTAATCTCTTATATTTGAGTTTTTGATATGTTAAAATGGGCTATGGCATGCATAATTAGGTCGAAGAACATAGGAGGGAGAAAAACCTAGTGTGAAATTTCCAAGGGTGACAATTTACTATGCTACAAGACCTAAGGATGAAGAAGGAGGATGAGATTTGATTTGGGGATCAAATATCAAGACCTTAAAATTATTTTCTCTAATGATAAATGATTCTCTATACTTAAGATAGACTAATATTCTCAAACTTGAGAGTTGATTGGATTTGATTTCTACTTATCATAGGAAAAGTTCTTAAGTAGGACTTGAATGGATTTGATTAGTATATTTAAGATAGAGTTGTAACTATGGATTTTCCTGCAAGATTAAATGGTTAGTAAATCACATGTGCAAATACATCAATCCATAATAATAATGAAGTGAAAAGGAAATAACATGAAAAAAAAGGAATGATCTCACCCAAAAGTCTTCATTATCCAAGGCTAACCTCCATTATACCTTCTCAACTTGCTGCAATAATGATATCGCCCTTAGATTCTATATGTGAGCAATATTGGATAATGCTAAGACCAAACAAGTGATGAAGGATTTGAAAGATCTATGTTAAACTATGGACTTGTGCAACTAGTGAGCAAATATAAAATATGCCAAAGAAAATGAATTATGCTAAGATTGCCTAAGATATGAGAGACTATGAAATTTTAGAGCTATGCTCAAGATGATTGAGAATGAGGACAAAATTGGCATTTTATAGAAAATGCAATTTTGGATGGACAAATGAGATTAAAGATTGAGAAATGCCCTAGAATCAAAGGTCAAGATTCAAAATGGCAACTCACAATTAGGGTTAGGGTAAGATTTCAAAATGAGTGGACAAGATTTAATTTAAGGAATTAAATCAAGAATGGAGAATAAGTGTGAGAGTGAGATGAAAATTAGTAAAATCAAGAATATTAAGTTTGAACAAGAAGATGAGATTTGGAGAATCAAGAATTTTAGCAATTACTTGATTTATAGAAGAATATTACCATTTTGATTTAGTGTAATAGTAAATAATTGATTTTGAGATTATTTACTAAAAGAAGTGGCAGTTAACCATGTGAGGCCATTTTAATTAAATTTTTTTATTTACAATGAGGGAAATGTCAAATAAGGCAATCAAATAATTACAAATAATTATTTAATTTAGAGAATGGGCCCAATAATTAAATAAATTAATAAATCTATTTATTTATAAGAAGAATTAAGAATTAGTGACATATTAAATAAATAAATAAGACATATTTATTTAATAATTAGGAAGAAATAAGTGGCAAAGATTAATTAAATAAATTGAAAAATTAATTTAATTACGAGAAGACTTTTGATAGTTAGTGACACATTAAATAAATAAATAAAATCTATTTATTTAATAATCATGAAGAATAAAAAGACATGAATTAATTAAATAATTATAAATTATTTAATTAATAGTCAAAGGTGGGCCACAAACATAATTAAAATGTCATAATTATGCTAGGATGAAAGTGGTAAAATAGAGCTTGTAGGCCTAGGTCATTTTTTATGTGTCTACATTTTGCCCCTCTTTGTCATAATGTAGTTTATCGCGTTATGGAGAAGAAAACAAGTCAAGAATATGCCCCAAAAAAGCTATAGAGTGCCTATGCCCCCTCAGAAAACAAATTTTGGCCCAAGGTCAAAAAAATTTGGAAAGTGTCTTGATTAGTCAATTTGAAGACTAGAAAAACAACGACACGATCAGTTTCAAAAAAGGAGGATGTTAAGCCAACAAAAATTCCAGTCAAAGGCAGTCAAATGAGCCTCTAGTACAAACTCATCAGGTCAAGCCCTAATTCTCAACCTATAAATAAGTTGAAAAAGCAAAACCTAGTATCATTTTCACAATTGCTATTTAGAGATTTTGGAGAGCAGAGCGCGAGGAGACGATGGCGATTCTAGTGATAGTGCACCGTGGCTACTGTGTGAGGACATTCTGATGGCCTGAGGGCATAGAGGCACTAGTAAGTACCCCATCTGTCTTTTAATTTTTTAGATTTGCTTGCATTTATTAGGGTTTAGGGGTAAAAAAAAAATGCGTTGTGATGCAAACGCCATCGTGTAAACCACAAACGCTTTTGCATTCGATGCATTTTATTGCATCGCAATGCAAGTGCAAAGGGTGGGCAGGTTTAGGTTTAAAAGTGCGCAAGTGATAGGGAAAATGATGCAAGTGTCAAAATGCAACGCAAGCACGGTTATGAGCGATGCAAGTGTGATATTGCGATGCAAGCGCCATGTCAAATGACACAATAATTATAAAATGATGCAATTTCCATATTGAAAGATGCAATCATTTTAAAGGTTCACAATTGCTAGCTGGAACGACACAACCACTAAAGTATGATGCAATTGCGAAATGTAGAGCTGCATGCGACTTAGTGTGATGCAATTGCAGTCAACGCGATGCAATTTCTGTTGACGAAGGTTGACCAGAGTTGACTTAGTGTAGACTCTTTTTTTAGATGAATTTTTGGTTTCTCAGATAGTGGTAATGTGCCAAATTGTTAATCCATGTGTGCTAACCCTTGTTTCTGCATGTGCATAAACGATTAGTGCCCATCTATACTCGAGAGTTTAGACCTGCTACTTATGATTTTAGAGATCGGTTGAGTGACAAGGAGAGACAACAGTTGATGTGACTGGGGTTGTATTATGTTAGTTACATGCCCATTATTCAGGAAAATAGGGGATTATTGATGATGCTTCATGATAGATAGCATTCAGAGATCTATTCCATTCATTTATCTACAGGAGAGGCTACCATTACCTTAAAGGATGTGTATCATATTTTGTGCATCCTGATCAATGGGGAGAGAGTAGTATATGATCCAAACAGAGGGCGATAGACCCTAGGAGAGATGTATGAGGATGCAGATGGTACCAGTTTAGGCATCCATGGATATGAGATTGGGTGGGATTTTGTGGCTGACCACTACGCATGATGGGATGCCATGCTTATAACTTTGATTGTCGGGGTGCTGATTCCTGATCGTTGTGGACATGGATTTCCCATAGGATGAGGGGATGTACTAGTGTGCATGCGTGCACAAAGGATAGTGTTTGCTTGGGGGCCCTACTTGTTGGCCATGCTGTACCATCAGCTACATGAGGTTGTGTATCAAGAGGGTCAGAGTATCAGCTATGGTACCACTTTACTTATGATTTGGGCATGGGAGCACATTCCCATTTTCTGCCCAAAAGTACAAATTCATTAGCTGGGTGACAACATGCCCTATGTTTACCGATATGCTGGTTCAGTTAGCCAAACCCGTGTAGGAGATAACGAGTACTGGCGACATCAAATCGACACATTGGTTAGATTTTTTTGGAGGTCGTACAAAGATTGTGCCTAGTGGCTGGATGAGGATGACCATATTTCCTTCTATAGACAGTTTAGATACTTGATTGGCCGCATGGTGCAGATTTAGTGTATCATTGAGATGTACCTACCCTAGTGGGTACTACGAAAGTTTGGCGAGCAATAGGTTGTGCCAGTTGGGATGATAGAGTATGCATGATCATCCAGGGAGACCATATGGGGCCACCAATAGGAGTGGAAGTGGCAGAGCATCAGATACACAACCTGGTTGCACAATAGTGGGGGTGGAGGGGAGGACCAACAAATGCAGGGAAATCTACTGAGTGTGACACGTGGTGGAAGATTCATAGGCCCATTCCATTGACAGACTCAGATGGTCCGACTCCTATTAATCATCGATCAGTCATTCTATAGGTGCAGAGAGGAGGTCAGGGAGGGAGAGATGGAGGCAAAGATGGTGGTTGGGGGAGAGATGGAGCTATGGGATAGATGGAGGGAGAGGTGGGGGAGATGATGAAGGTGGCAGGGGTGGAGATTATGGCGGTGATGACAAGGGTGTGAGGAGGAGGAGAGTTAGACAACGGGTGGGTGGGGGACATTTGTCACCCATTAGAGAGGAGGTTAAGGAGGGAGAGTAGCCAGAGAGGGAGGAGGTGAAGGTGAGAGGAGAGGTGGAGGTTGATGTTAGGGGTGAGGAGGCTAGAGGAGAGGAAGAGGTTGATGTTAGGGGCGAGGAGGCTAAAGGAGAGGGAGAGCAGCCAGAGGAGGATATTTTTTTTGAGCACCATCCTCTTGAAATTGACGTGGAGGAGGTCCAAGGAGAGGAGGTGAGGGAGTGGGAGAGGGAGGTGGAGGATGAGGAGGGGGAGGATGAGGCTGAGAGGATGCTATTGGAGCGGATGATCGAGGGAGATGAGGAGGGGATAGGCTACCCATTTTACCGGTGGATGCCACTGTGGATCAGATGATTGCAGATATTTAAAGAAAATTAGATGTAGCCTTGTCTCAGAACAAGGCCTTGGAAACGGAGTTGGAGGTTGTGAGAGTGGAGAGAGACTAGGTTGTTATTCGATGGCAAGAGTAAAAAAGATGGGTGACTGATTTTGCATAGTTGTATGCAGGACAATCAAGGGATATGGCTAGGGAGTTGGCCAGGATGGCCGAAAGCAAGGGCCAATACTATTTGTTATATGAGTAGGCCATTTCACTAGAGAGAGGAGACCCAAGATTGTCCAGATCCTACAATAGGACAGGCAACAAGACATGGAACCACAACACCAGCAGGTCACATAGCAATAATCATACAAGTGTTGGGGGGTCCATCTTGTCTGGGCAGTCATCAGGTCACAAGTCTCATAGTTCTCATAGACATTCATCAGGCCATAGCCACAGGTTAGGGCACAACCATAGATCATTGTCATTAGGACACCAGATAGAGCAAAGTCAACCTCCTATCATCAAGCCTTTAGGATCTCAGAGTCAGGCTCAAGATACCACGCCTATTCAGGTTACCTTTCATCTGATGAGTCAGTAGCGGCCGCCTCAGGGGTCACCTCTATAGGACGGAGGGGGCACAACATAGGATTTTTACTTTGTTATTTGTATGATACATTTTATATATTGACACTCGAGCCTATGAGCTCCATTTTTGGGATATCCTATGACTTTATCCTATGACATGATATTCTTTTTGAGATATATATATGCGATGATTTTGATGCATACTACATGCTTTTTTTTATGATGTTATGCATTACGATGTTCGTATGCTATTATATGATGCTATGTGATGTGGTTTGATGTGATGTATTTATATTGTATGATGATATGATTCCTACATGTTAATGCAAATGATGATTATGATGTTAGATGGATGGAGGTAAATGATAGTGTCATGCAATGTGAATTATGGTATTGGATTTATGCAAATGTGAAATGTAAAGATGAAATACTCATATGTTCATGTATGCAATTATGTTTTTGGATGTCACAAGATATCATCAGAGGATAGACGAAGAGGAGACAAAGATGGATGTTAGTGTGGAGAAAGAGATGCATGTTAATGCAGTTCAACAAAAATCCTTCAACACTTTCCATAGTACTATAATAGTTGTTTCTCTTAATCATCATTTGGCAAAAAATGTCATGATGGTCGACAAACACTATGATATGACATAGATCAATAGTGTGCAAGGTCGAACCATCAAGTAGATCAATAGTCATAGACAAGGATGATCATGACTCATACGAGGAATGCAATTGCCCCTAGTCATTTTGTCATAGCCAAACGCATACAGACAAGACTAGTCATGGGACATCGTTGCTTCTCTAAATCCTGATATCAGGACATCCTTAAGAAACTAGCCACATGAGAGTCAATAAAAGACAAGATGATCATCATGTAATGTCCTTGCTCCTCTAAATCCTAAAATCAGGACATCCTCGAGAAACTAATAATAGGATGATAAAAAGGACAAAGATGATAATCACGATATGTCATTGTTCCTTTGATGTAAGGAACTAATATCATGATAACCATCAAAAAGATAGATAGTGTTTTCCAAGTGTTTTCCAAGTGAACACATTTTCAAGTGTTGAAAATTCCAAGTGTTTTAATGTTGAAATGCCAAGGTTGACGAGGTCACATTTTTCAAATGTCGAGTGATACTAGATCCAGGAAGGAAACATCTTGAATGATGTTGATATCAAGAGGGTCGATTCTCAGAGTTACGAGAATCCATCCAAATGCCAGAGGATGATGACGATGCTTAGGAAGGACACATCCAAAAGTATAAAGAAATGACTAGAGTTGCTTCTCAGAAGGATACATCTTGAAGAAGAACCCAAAATTTTGATAGGTTGATTTGTCTTGATAGAGTTTGACTAGATGATAGATTTGACCATATGTCGACACTAACATGTAGGTTTGACTAAAATGTTGATGAAACAGATTGTCAATAGATTGCCTATTTGGGATTGATGAATGATTTGCTTGATTTGAATATTTTTTGATGTGTGTGAAAGTGCAGTTCCATGAATCCTAATGGACTGACCTAGTGTGGCCTCAGGGGCTCATCGATTAATGGCCTTGCCTAAGTTGTGCACTCAGAGACCTCATAGTTCGACATGGCCAATGACTTTGTCTGAAGGATAGAATATTGAGTCATGATTTTATTTTGACAAACCTAGAAGAACTAACCTAATGACTCGAGGATTCAAAGATGAATCTTACCTATGTAGCAAATGCGTAGAGACAACATAGTTCAAACTAGGACAAAGACTAGCTGACTGACATAACAAACCTGACAAGATACTATTGACTTTGACCCTATTTTTGGGATTTTGACATTGATTTGGATGTTTTTGTATTTTCCTCAAGACATTTTTCCAATTTTTAGGTCTTTTTCTAGGACTTTTTATGATTTTTTTGACTTTTTTCAGGACTTTTTCAGATTTTTAGGATTTTTTCAAGACATTTTACAAATGCCGAATCATGTGCGGCACCCACTACAATTACACAATAAAGATATTTCCCCCAGACATGTCAAGGATTATCTGGGCTGAATGATATGGAAAGAGGAAGATGCGGGACAAAAGACAAGGATATGCAAGGGGTGATGCAACCAATGCTAGCCATGGACGAAATTGACATGACTTATGGTGAATGGCATGAATGTGTAAGGTTGGCATGATTATGCAAAGTGTATAAAGTCCGATTAGAGTAACAATAGATGGTAGAGAAATGATCAACTACACATGGTACCTGTTTGCCAGGTTTTCACCATGGTACTTATCCAAAGTGCCTATTTGCCAAGTTTTCACGATTGGACGAATTTATTTCTTTTTACTATTTTTGCCATTTTTTGATTTTTTTTTGGGTGTCACCAAGATGCTTGTTTGCCAGGTTTTCATCAAGGGACGATTTTTTTCTTATTTTCAATTTTTTTTTGTAATTTTAGCCTAACTCTATGATGCTATGTGTAAAACTTTCACAGATGCAGGTTGTTGATGGGTTCTATCAACTGTTCTCCATTAGGTGTGGCTAACTGATATGCACTGAAACTGAATACTGCAATAATCATATATGGACTGAGACAATTAGGCTCAAACTTTCAAGGCTTCTCAAGGTCATCCTGATTTCTTTGATTCTGCATGAGGACCAGGTCTCCAATTTCAAACTTTTTGACCATTAGTTTTTTATTATAACTCCTACAGAGATGATTTTGATATGCCTACAAGTGATTCAAGGCATTTTGTCATATTTCTCATAACATTTATAGCTCATGCAGGTGAGACTATCTATAATCTTCATCATCGATCATTCCTTGCAAGGAGACTCAGAGAGAAGTAATTTCAACCTCGATGGGCAATATGGCCTCAGATCCATAGACAAGGGAAAGTGGAGTGGCTCCAACGGATGTACGAATGCTAGTATGGTAGGCCCACAAGACATGATTGAGTTGTAGGTGCCAATCTCGGTCAACATCATTGACGGTCTTCTTAAGAATGTGAAGAATTGTTTTATTTGATGCTTCAACTTGACCGTTACCTTGTGGATAATATGGTGTGGAGAAATGGTGTTAGATGTGGAATCGCTCATAGAGTTCACATATGTCTTGATTTTTGAATGGACAAGTGTTATCTGTGATGATGGATTATGGAACACCATACCGGAAGATGATGTAATTAAGGAAAAACTTAGATATCTACTTATTGGTGATGTAAGTGAGGGGGATGGCTTCAATCCACTTAGTAAAGTACTTAGTGGTGGTGATTATGAATTTATGGCCGTTAGAGGAGGATGGATGGTTCTTTCCCATGAGGTCGAGTCCCCATTGTGCGAAGGGCAATGGAGAAGTGATTGGTCTTAGCTCCTATGCAGGTGTGTGGATGAGGTCACCATGCAATTGAAATTTTTGACATGTTCTGAAAAACTAAAGAGCATCTTTTTCTAGTGTCGACCAATAGTATCCAAGTCTGGTGACTTTCCTAGCTAAAGTTGGGCCACTCAAATGAGATCCGCATATACCCTCATGCAATTCTCATAAATATTTTTGGGCTTCATCAGTGTCGAGACAATGAAGAAGGGTGTTATGAAAGCCACGATGGTATAGGGTGTCACTGACGATGGTGTGTCAGATGACTTTTCTGATGAAGGATTTTCTCTGATTATTGGATAGGTTGGGTGGCAGGGTTTGGGACTTTAGATAATCATAGATGTCCTAATACCAAGGTGAACTAGGACCAACAAGTTCATAGACCATTTCCAACTCTGGAATGTCGTATGTAAGCATCAACAGTTGTTCCACTAAGAACTCAAATTGTGACACATTTTTGGGGATGTCTAAGAGAGATACTATAGTTGCCATTACATCGGCTGCTTTATTTTGTGTCCTTGGGATTTTTTCAAAAGAAATCATACTGAAAGATTTCATTCATTAAGCTATCAACCATCCACTTGTAAGGCAATAAATTTTCATCCTTTGTCTCATAATCATCATTCACCTGGTTGATAACTAACTGAGAGTCTCTGAAAACTAACAATGTCTGAATTTTCCATTTAATTTCCATTTTGAGTCCTGTGACTAGTGCTTCATATTTTGCAATATTATTAGTACAAGAGAAGGTGATTCAAAATTCCTTAGGAATAGAATCCCCTTGTGACATGATGAACAGGATGCCTGCTCCTGAGCCATGTCTAGTATGAGACCCATCAAAATACAACTTCCATAGTGATGTCAACTTTACATGAAAGATACACTCATCGAGAAAATTAGTTATCAGTGGATGAGTGCCCTGGATGGGTGCATTTGCAAGTTGATCTTCTATTACCTACCCTTTTATTGCCTTGCGCTCAACATATTGTTTGTCATATTCACTCAAAATCATGACCCACTTTGGTAACCGACCTGTCAATGCTGCCCGACTTAGGAGATACTTTAGTGGATCAATCTTGGCTATCAACTGTGTTTGGTGATTCAACATGTAATGTCTTAGTTTCTGTGCTACAAAGACAACTGCAAGGAATGCAAGTTCAATGGTTGTATAGTTCAGCTCATATCCAAATAATGTGCAACTGATATAGTATATGGCCTATTCTTTTTCTTCATAATCATTTTGTGCCAATAATGCCCCCAGTGCTGAAGTGGTTGCAGAGACATAAAAAATCAAAGTTTTCCCTTTAATTGGAGGCATTAGAATAGGTGGTGTCAATGGATATTCTTTGATTTGTGAAAAGGCCTTTTGACATTTATCTATCCACACAAAGGGGATACTTTTGCGTAACATGTACTGAAATGGTTGACAATTGTCTGCCAATTGTGTGATGAAGTGCTCGATGGACTACAGTCTACCCTGAAGTGTTCTCAATTCACTAATTCCTTTTGGTGGAGACATCTCTAGAATTTCTTTCACTTTAGCAGGATCAACTTCTATGCCTCTAAGTGACACTATATAGCCCAATAGCTTGCCTGAAGTAACTCCAAAGACACATTTTTTGGGGTTCAAACAAACCATGTAATCTTCTAGCCATTTGAAAATTTTGTCTAGGACCCTGAGATGATCTTTCCGTGTCAAATATTTGGCCAAGAGGTCATCCACATAATCTTCCATTAGGATATGCATCATGTCATGAAATATTGTTGTCATGGCTCTTTAGTATGTGGCACTTGCATTCTTTAAGTTGAAGGCATGACATTCCAATAGTATGTTCCCCATGGGCATGTGAATAACATTTTGTGTTGATCCTTAGGTGAAATGAGGATTTGGTTATAGCCCGATAAACCATCCATGAGAGATAGCATCTCGTACCCTGTTGTGAGATAAATAATCATGTCTATATTCAGCAATGGGAAATCATCTTTTGGACAAGCCTTATTTAAATTTTGAAATCCGTACAGATGTAGATCTGTCCATTTGGCTTTGTGATAGGGAAAATGTTGGATATCTAGTCAACATAGTCTATTGATCTTATGAATCTAGCATCCAGTAACTTCTTTAGTTCAGCCTTTACAAGTAGTGCAATTTGTGGATGCATTTTCCGTAATTTTTGTTTGATTGGTTTGATACCTAGAGTTAAAGGAAGATGATGCAATACCAATTTTGGATCTAGGCTCAGCATGTCAACATATGGACCATGCAAAGTTAACTTTCCTTTCCATGAATAATTGTTGGAATTCAGGTTTTTCTTCTTTTGACAATGGTGCGGCCAAGAGAATGATTTTGGGATTCTCTGGTGTAGCTATGTTAACTTCTATGGTGTCTTTGATAAGCATTGCCGATTTTTCCTATGTTATGGGAATAAAGTCCAATCCTCCATCCTTAGGCACCTTAGAGAGGTTTTCACCTTCGGATATGTCCTTTGGGCATGTGCATGATCATCATGGAAAAAATAGGCCCTTAAGTGGCAATAAAATTCAAAAAAATCAGAGTTAGGCAACATGATGTAAAAATTTGAATAAGTTAACTATATTATTTCAAAAATATGTAAGAATAGAATCTGTTGCAAATTGAATGTAGTTTCTAAACTACTAGGTTTATTTTTATTTAAAAAAAATCTATTTGGTTAAAATTTGAAATTTGAATGTAGTAGTACTTAAATTTTAGGGAAAAACTAAGTAGGTGTTTGTCTGACCACCCTAACCACAATAAAATGATAACATTTTTTTATAAGATTTTAGATATAAGTAGAAGACTTATGTCTCAATATGATGCATATTTTTTTGTAATTTTTTTCAAGTAAATAATTAATTATGATTTTTTTATTAAAAATTTTAGAAAATATAAAAACTCATACGTCTGACCACCTTAACCTGGTAAAAAATTCATGAAATTCAATTCTTTCTTTTTTAATACTATAGTATTTGAAGCATAGAATATGACACATGTATCAGATACAAAAAATGTGATACCCTTTGAAAGCTATAAATGTTTTTCAATCAGCCTATCAATCAGGACTTTAGTCGTAATTCAAATAGAAAATGAATAATAATAATTTATTAAATTCAAAGTAAAGCATAATTTATATTGGTGGAAAGCTAAGAATCTCCTTTAAAAACCCTTTTTGTTTCATCAATTTTGGGTAAAAAAAAGCTGTCAGCTACATGGGCCATCATATCAGTTACATATTGCCACTTTTTGGCTCATTATGATCCTACACATACCCCTTTATTTTTACTATTGTATTGTCAGAAGGCGCCTTGTGGTTTTCACCTAAATATTTTTTTGTTTTCTTTTATTCTTTGTATTTTTGCGACTAGAGGATTGCACAGTCTCCCCGAAGTAAGCTGCACAATCTAGATCAATAGAAAATCCTACTTTGTGATCACCCCACGGTATGCCCTCTCAGAGTCCGATGAATTTTGCAATGGCCTCATTATTCTAAAAAATATCCATAGCAGGTGGCTCTTGATGGTCCCAGTCAATGAGTTGTAGGTAAACAAGAGAAATCCCATTGTTAGTGCTGGTAAAGGATGGGGAAGATGCATGCAAATTGAAGCCACAAGTGTGAAGGTGAAGTTGTCAATTTCAACTTCTGTGTTAGATTCAATGGATGGAACATATTCAGATTTAGATGAGTTGTATTCATAGTCATAATAGGGGACAAAAGTATCAGCTTCATGACTAGTGGATGGTAGTTCAGAGGCATGGACAGTAGGTTCAAGCATATCAAGCTCATGGGTGGGCTCGAGAATGGGGCGGGATAATTCAGATGTTGTTGATGAAAATTTATGTTCTTCTAGATCTGAAGGAATGCTTACCCATACCATATTTTTAGAATGGAGGTCAATAGGATCAATGTTGTATTCTTTTTGAAATATTTCTTCAAAAGGGAGTTGGAAAAGTTCCAGGAATTGTTTTCCAATATCATAGTTACTTAGGGTTTTCTTAGATCCCCATTCCCATTCATTAGAGTCAGTTTCGGTAAGGGATTCTTCACTTGTCTCGACACTTTTGGGAGTCGTTACATCCTCACTTGAAAGTTCATAGGTACGTCGATCGTTAGTTCTGAGTTGATCAAACCCTAGCCCTATGTACCTTGGTCTTGTAGAAATAATGACAGGTTCTGTCCTTCCATTGTTGGCTTTTCCAAGGCCACTTGTGCCATCAAAAACTAGTGCTTTTCATATGTCATAGCCTTTTCCATAGATATGCACTGGTAGTAGAGGTAGTGCTTCTGGGTCCTTGTAGATCCAATCAACTATATCAATAATGGATTCATCACTCATGTATCCCCATAGTATGAATACTCTTTTCTATTGAACCTTGAAAGTTGTTTTAGGCTCGATTGCAAAGCAAGGTTGACCATAGACTTTAGCTGGCTTAGGTATTGTAGTGATACAGTAAGCCGTATTCAATTTGAATTCTCCACAGCCAAGGTCCTATATCTAAAGGTTATTACTTGGAATGGAGGTCAAGGAGGATGGTGCGGTAGAAGTTGATGGAATGGATATGGATGTTTTGGTGAGTGCAGATGGGTCAATGTATTTTGAAGAGGTGGAAGCTGAAGCTTCTTGATTAATGGGTACATGGTGCTCAATAGTGGCTCTCAGATTCGTAAAGTATTGAAATGGATCAGGATCTCCTGGTATAGTAATTTCGGTACCATCAAAAGGGAAATTCAAGCATTGGTGGTATGCGAAAGGAATGGCCTTTAAGGCATGAATCCATGGGCGACCAAGTAAGATATTGTAATCTATATCACGATCTAGGACTTGGAATGTTGTATCTATGATAACTGGTCCCACATGAATTGGAATAGTGATGATTCCTTTAGAAGCACGTTCTTTATCATCATATGCTTTTATCACAATGCTCTTGGTAGCATCCACACATGCATCAGAGAAGCCAAGAGCTTTAACCAATTTTAAAGAGCATATGTTCAATCCTGCTCCACCATCTACCAAGACTCATCCAACCTTATGCTTATGGACAAAAAACTTGATATGAAGTGCATCATTATGATATGGTTTGGGTGAGGAATATTCAATGTCCGAAAAGGTAAGGTGGTGAGGCGAAGTCAAATATTTGACCATAGTTTTGAAATGGTTGACATCAATGTCATTTGGGATGGAAGACTCTTGCAGGAATTTATCCAAGATGGCCTTATGCGTGGGTGAGATGCAAAGAAATTCAAGGATAGAGATTTGAGTCGGTGTTTTGTTCAATTGCTCGATAAGGTTAAACTCCAGATGTGGTTTTGGTTGCTTGACAGATGGGCCAGGTATGGTAATCTTGGGTTGACGAGAAGAGGGACCTAGGATGGTGACCTTGACTTTGCATGCAGTGACATTACATTCCAAGGCCTTTTTAATAGTAATGGTATTGACACATTTATCTTCATTAGCAGCGTGAAGATTATTAATGATAGTTCCACTAGAATAGTTGAAAACAGTGTGAACATAATTGGCTTGATTATTGTTATTCTTTGTGCTAGACAATTAGGGGTTACTAGAACCATGATCCTATAGCGGGTTCTTGTGGATTGTATGATCTGAATTAGATGCAAACGGTTGACCTCCTAACTCAATGGTATGGTTTTCAATAAGGTCTTGCACAAGATTTCATAACTGATGGCAAGAGGAAGTTTTATGTCCTTTGATATAGTGGTAATCACATAATGCATTATCATCCCACCATGATGGCTTTAATTTACCAGGGTCATATGGTTTAGGTTCTTCCAAAGTTATGCCACCTTTTTGGATAAGTTTCTTTAAGACAATTTCAATTGGTTCACCCAAAGGAGTGTATGTGCATTTTTGAAATTGTTGTGGTTGACATGGCTTGCTTGATTAGACTGAGCAAGATTGTTTTGGATGGAATTGGCAGTTGGTGTCCATGTAGTTACAGGTGTATTTTGATTTTGAACTCCTTTTATGGTGAGTACATGGCCTGTTGCATTGACGGTTTTCACATCGACCACGTCATCATTGGTGATGTGTTTATTCTTAACCCAATATTTTGTTTTGTCATTGGAAGCACTTGGGTTAGTGATCATGGTGGTGTTGATGGTTTTTCCACCATATTTCAGTTTGCCTTTGGTGATCAAGGATTTTTTAAGTTCAACACCTTTTTCAACAAGGTCAATAAAGGTGGTACAACAATGGACTTGTAAGCCATATCTTAGTGGTCCTAGGAGATTTTGTACAAACATGGTGACTTTCTCGTTTTTAGGTATTTCTACCAGACATCTTCTTGCTAAGGTTCTCCATCTTTGAAAGAATGGGATAAAAGTCTCTCCTGCATCCTCTTGGGTAAGTTTGCAAAAGGAGGCAATGTCAATATCCATGTCAATTTTATAGGCGTAGTTTTCAACAAACTTGTTTTCTAATTCATCCCATGTTTTGATTCCTTTAGGCAATAGAGAGAACCACTCCAGTGCATGGCCTGTGAGACTTCTAGAGATGAGTCTCATGAGATAGGTTTGTTCATATGCAATGCCCATGCAACTGGTGTTGAATTCTCTTATGTCTTCAATGGGGTTTGTCTTTCCTTTTTATTTAGGGAAATGTGGCACCACATATCTTGGAGGAAATGGTGGCATCTACAAGGTTGTGTCAAATGGATATGGACATAGGTCATGTGACATGTAAGACTTTTTGTTTGACTATTGCAAGGTCTTCACTTGTGTTTGAAGAGCAACAAGTTTGAGTGTGAGTGCCTCCACAATTGGGTTGTTGGTAGCATCACACATGTTGGTGACAGGTATGGATTGAGTGCCCACTTGTTGTGATGAGATATGTTGGTTTGGAATTTGTTGTTGGTGAGAAAAATGGGTGTTCTGATTTGGTTGTTGTTGGAAATGAGAATTTTGATGAGGGATGTACTACTCTGTATGGACTTGAGAAGCATAAGTTGGGATGTGGGATTCCGCCATGTTGGATTGAATTTGCGGGCCTTGCTAGTTTTGAGCATGTTGATACCCAAATGAAGTGGAAAATTGGGTGCCTTGCCCAAATAGATAATTATGGCCTTGAGGAATGTTGGTATTTTGCCTCAAAGGAATGTTTGTATTACCCTATGAGGAATTTGAGGCATTAGGTTGGGTGCCTTGAATGACAACTCTTCGTTTATTCCTCCCAAAAGGGTTTGATGATTTTTTTTCTTTTGCATTAGAGGAACCTAATAAGAGGTTTGTTGATGTACCCATAGAGGTAGATGATGTCCCAAAGAGGTTTGAAGTGTTGGCACCCATTGTTGATCCAAAAGTTTGTGAAGAAACTATGGATGTTTGTGGGGGGATGGATTGTGATGTGGTGTTGGTTTGGGTAGATGATCCCCCAATAGATGTTGTGTTGATCATAGTGGATGCATTGGTTTTCATGGTAGTATGACCAAGGGAGGTAGCATTAATGGTGTTAGTGACATTTTGTGAAGTGGCTCCCATGGAAGTATTGTGTGATTGGTGATCAAGAGATGTTTCTCTAATAGTGTTGAGGTCAAATATTTTTGGTAACCTAGCCCCTTGGTCAAGGAGCATGGATAGATATCTGGCTGAGTCGTTTAAATCAAATTCTTCCACAAAAGAGGCCACTTCTAGGTTTTGGGAAGTATCTTGTATGTCTTCTTCAAAGATTTCCCCATTTTGGTCTTTGCCAAAAAATTGTTTAAAAGGATTGCCTGAAGAGGATGTCATGGTCATCACATTGAAAGGATTAATGAACGAATTCCCCATGTTGGTATTTGTATTCATGTCATTCGTGTCATTGGGGAAATTGTTTGTATTGACATTCATGCCATTTGAAAAGTTGTAAAGGTTGGTGTCTTGACCAAAAGAACCCATGAGTCTTCTTTTTCTCTGTAATCTAGTTTCAACGATAAAAAGTCTTGCTCAACATTTGGATGATGAGGGATGACCTAAACATGTATAAGTTATGACACTATGTTTTTGGGTTTTTTTTGTGTAACAATAGATTAAAAGATGATCTTTCGAAATGATGAGATGGATAATCTGCAACTAGAATAAATGATGTTAATCCTAATCCAAATAATAATCTAAAATTAAACAACAAAGAATGAGGAAATAAAAATAATAACTAACAAATTAATGGAAAGTTCTCACTGAATATGCATTCACTCCTTTGAATTATCTTGATTGTTCTTCTCCATTTTTCCTTTTCAGTATTCTTGCCCTTAGATTTCTATGTTTGAATGCAAGCATAACTTCGTTGAGTGTCTAAGAAAAATATCGAAGATAAGTTTCTTCTCAAAAGTGTATGATTTCGGGAGGATGAATAATTGTTATGATAGGCCATTTTATAGATTTTGGGTTTTTGAACAATCGGCTTAGATTGAAAGAGAGATCGATAGACAAGATTGATGAATGCCATGTAATGTGAGTTCTGCCTTAGATAGAACGTGAGTTAGAACATGAGTTAGAACATGAGTTCAGGATCTTAATCTTCAAAAATAGAAGAAATGGACTTTGTATGTAAAAGACAAAGTTATAACTCAAAGAATAATGCATTCGAATGCAAACATGAGTTAGAACTAGTTAATCGACTAGTTGTGATGGAGAGTCTTCTCGTAGAGATAAACAGGTGTTGAATCCGGAGATAACTAGAGAACTAAAAATAGATCTGGAGTGAGAAGGTGAGTGAATGACTTAAAAACTAAATGATAGAAGAATGTGACGTAAATAATTAAATAAATGAATTAAATGTTAATTTAATTCAACATTCGAAAATAAGAGACTTTAATTAAATAAATAAAGTAATTTATTTAATTTGACCGTTTGAAAAGGATAATATGAATAATTAAATAATAAATATTTAATTATAGATAAAAGGGGTTAAATGAATAATTAAATAAAGATATTTAATTATAGTTGGAAAAGTATGATAAAGGGGTACTTAAATAATAAATTAGTTAATTGATAGATAAAGGGGGAAGGATTAATTAGTTAGCGATATAATTAAATAAATATGATTTATTTAATTAATCAAGTTGAATAAAGGGTGATAATGAATTAATGAATTAATTAAAAAGGGGTATTTAATTAATAGAGGAAATATATGTTAGAAAGGTTAATTACATAATTAACATTATCTAATCAAGACCACGGACTATAGAAAATTATGTCAAATGTGTACTCATAGGCCTAGACCAATTTTCGGTATCTACACTTTGCCCCTCTTTGATACAATGTTGGTACAATGTTGTGTCAAAGAAAATATGCCCCGATCATGCCCCAGCATGAAACAGGTTAAGGTATGCTCCCTCGGGAAAATTAACAAATTTTTGAAAGTTTCAAAAAAATCAGGAAATATTCTCGATAAGTCAATTTGATAGTCAGAAATGCGATGGAGTTGACGGAATTGAATTTAATGTTGATAGAAATGAGTACATGTCCTTTGAAGTTGAAAGGTTAAGTGGCCAATAGACTAGGTCTGAAGAAATTCCATTCAAACCCTACCTATAAATAGGAATTAGGTTGAAATCTAATTCATTTGCACCTGGAGGAGTTAGAAAAATAGAAGATTTGCTTTGACTAGCTGATGAAAATGGCACCCATTCCCTATGCTGTGCATCGAGGATGTCGGATCCGGACGTTCAGGCGGCCAGCCGACGCAGGATCACCGGTATGTACCGAAAAACAAAATCTTGAAAATTATTTTTTCACGTAGATTTAGGCGTTGAAAAGTCAATTAGCAAATGTGGTGCATCATGAATGACGCATATGCCATCGTATTCGCCGCATTTGACTGCGAAACGATGCATGTGCGAAAACATGCCTAGGGTAGATTAGGCAATTTAGGGAATGATCAAATTTGAATTACAATGCACCACATATATAGTTATGCAACACATCTACATTAGGAATAGTTGCATGTAGGATAGTGAACCGCAAATGCATTAGTGAAACGCATATGTAGTAGTTAGGTAGGTTGATGAAAATGCACCGCATGTGGTTTAGTGCACCGCATGTGTAGAAGGTTGAAAATGGTTGTGGAAAATATGCGGCACATATGTAATATGCACCACAAGTGATACTTTATGCAATGAATTTGCAAAAATGCATCACATTTGTTAAAGTGAGCCGTATTTGACTGGCAAAATGTTCAAAAAAAATTTCTACGAAAAAATTGAAAATTATTGACATCATGTTTTAAATGCAGGTTGTGTTAGATCCTATATATATGCGGGAGTCACATCCGAACACATTCGATTTGAGAGATCATTTGACGAGTGCAAAGATATGGCTATTATGGAGACTTGGTCTACATCACTGTCTGTCGATGCTCACTATTCAGGTGAACAGGGGGATTCTGATGGCATTATGTGAGCGATGGCACTCAGACATCATCCTTTCATTTTCTGACTAGGGAGGCCACTGTCACATTAGAGGATGTGTACAGGATCTTGAGACTTTCGATTAGGGGAGAGTGGGTTATGTATGATACCAAACGTGGATTGACCGATTTGGTGAGATTCTATCAGGTAGATGATATTAGTAGGCTCGACATCGAGCACTATGAGATCAAATGGCTAGTGTTAGTAGATAGATAAGATAGGATTGATTGTATATTATGTACATTGATTGGGGGAATAGTTCTTCTAGACTGATGGGGTCACAAATTTCTAGTTGGATGGGGTGCTATGTTGGTGGGTATGCTGGAGAGTGAGACTAGGTATGCTTGGGGTCCTTGTCTACTAGGGATGTTATACTTTCACCTACATGACATTGCTTATAGAGATGCACAGTCATTGAGCTATGAGACCACTTTGCTGGTGGTATGGGCTTGGGAGAGGATAGCCATTTTTCATCCTCAAGTTACAGTAGAGTGACGAGAGAGATTCCCTTATGTGTTTCGATATACATGACACATTACTCAGACACATGTGGGAGACACATGGTTTTGGAGACATGCACTGGATATTCTGGATCAGTTTACATGGAGACCATACATGGATTCTGAGGAGTGGTCAAATGAGGAGGTACATTTGGTATTCTGCAGACAGACACAGTACCTTATTGGGAGGACTGTTTCTAGTGTTCATATCATTGAGCGACACTTGCCAAATAGAGTTCTGAGATAGTTCGGCGAGATTTCAAGATGACCCTCGGAGTAGAGTAGAGTTTGCTCGGTCGTCCAGAGAGGTTCCATATTGGGGGCCTATGATTCCAGTAGCTAATGCAGAGGCAGAGATATAGGAATTACAGCCAGTACGGTGGGGTTAGAGAGATGGAGCAGCAAACCCAGGGATGACAGCTGCGTCTGATGTATGGTGGGTAGAGCATCGGCCTGTTCCTTACACAGATCCGGATCAGCCAACACCTATTGAGAGACGAGGCACAAAACCTAGAGGATGGCAGAGAGGTGGAGGTGCTAGAGTCGGTAGAGTTAGAGGGAGAGGTGATGATGGTAGAGGTGGTAGGCAAGGATGGAGAGGATGGAGAGGGGGTGAAGTAGGTGGACTTTAACCTATCCGTGAGGTAGTAGCAGAGGATGTATCAATGTTGGACATTGGAGGGGGAGTGCATATACAAGTTGGGGATGAGAATGCTGCAAAGGAGGCAGTTGTAGAGGAGTGTGCAGAGGTAGATATTGGAGTAGAGGATGTTGCAAAGGATGTAGATATGGATATGGCTATAGACCCTCTGGGTATTTTGGTAGGATATGGAGAGGATGATGTGGAGGATGATGTTGAGGAGGAGGCACCGATGGAGGAGTAGGAGAGAGAGTTCAGGGATTAGATTATGGAGGGGAGATGGGAGGAGGATGCTCCAAGGGATGGTGATAGGGAGGCTTTGGAGGAGAGACTCAGACTTATGACATCAGAGTTTGATGCTATGAGGTTAGAGAGAGACAATTCCTACGCAAAGAGAGACAGTGCATAGGCAGAGAGAGATAGTGCTCGTACAGAGAAGGACAGTGCACTTATGGAGAGGGATCAGGCTATAGCTCAGAGATAGGAGATAGAGCAGTAGTTCACAGAGGTCAGACGCTTTTGCAATGGGTCTTCATTTGATGGCATGGTATGAGAGTTAGTCAGATCAATTGAGAGAGCCACCTATTACAGGGACTTATATGAGGCACTGGTGCCAATAGAGAGACAGGCTCCTAGCTTTTCAAAGGTGCATAGTCAAAGGTCACAGAGTAGGAATCAGAGGACACAGAGTATAGAGGGTGTGGTAGGACCATCGAGGGCAGGTCCATATGAGAGGCCTTCCACCTCATAAAGAGCACCTTCAAGGATTTTCCCACCACCTTCACCACGTGATAGTAGTGGCAGTGGGACACGATGATAGTTATTAGACATGTAGACATTGTATTTTGATCAAAGAGCCTGTGAGCTCGTGTTTTATTTATGGATACATTATGACATTGTATTGTGACACACTATTTTGAGCGATATATATATATGATTTTGGCGGCTTCTATATGACATGCAATTCTATTTTATGGATGATGCATTATTTCTACATGCTTATGTTTCCTAGATGATGTATGTGCATGTGTTTTGAATGAATGTTTCTACATGTTATGAGTTATGGATTTTATAATGATGTTATGGATGTCTTAATTTACTTATGATAATGAATCCAAATGATCTATATGATGTTTATTTATATGTGATGGTGATATGTACATGCAATTTTTACATTATGTATGTTATGATGATGAAATGCCTATGATGTTATGATTTCAAATGTATGCGATGAAGATTTTAATGTTGCTATCTATATGTGTGAAATGCTTATAAAATGTAGACATATGCAAATGATCTAATGTTTTTATTGCGTCTCACAAGAATTTATCATTATGTCAAAGAAGAGAAATGTTAGCATGATATGAATTCAAAATGTTAGTAAGAAATAATTAAGGTTGATTGATTGAGAAAAACATAAAATCTTCGATATATTGCCAAAATATGCTATGCTTGCTTGTTATCATCATTGGGTGGGACATGACACAAATGGATAGTACACACTATGATATGAGATAGACCATAGTGTACAAAGTCATCCATCTACAAAAAATAGACAGTCACAGACAAGGAGTGTCTTAACTCATACTAAGGACAGAATTGCCCCAATCATTTTGTCAAGAAAAACCACAGACAACAGACAAATAAAAGCTGGGTCATGAGATGTCATTGCTCCTCTAAATCCTTGATAGGACATCCTTGAGGAAACTAGTAACGTGACTCAAAAACCAATGTTTAAAAATACAGTTGATAGACAACAGCCAAAGAAAAAGAGTCCCGAGACATCCTTGCTTCTCTAAATCCTTCAAGGGACATCCTTGAGAAAGCTAGTAACCAGACTAATTCACAAATCGATAAAAGGATAAGACAAAATAAGATATAAAGTCATAAAGCCAAATAAAAGTATTCACCAAAACTTGATCTTGTGGGATTGTTTGATTGTTTGATGTTTGACATAGCGTAATGTGAGAGATGCCACATACCACATAAGACATTGAGTCTGGTTTCAACCTGGTGACTTTTGTATAAGGCATGACAAAGCTTGGTTTCAGAAAGACACATGTCATATAAGACGTTGGAGCCTAATGACATTGAAGTGACAAGCTACATGAGACTATGAAAATTTGATGATATCTGTTGAGAAGAAAGACATATCTTGCTTAAGACATAGGTTGATCACTTTGACAATGTGTTTGATATTGACTTGATGATAGTTTGAGATATTTCACCTTGTTGTTGGATGACTTGTTTTTGATTCCTTGACTGATAAAAGTGTGTGCATGTAGACAGTGTATGACATGAGATGATACCCTAAACTATGATATGCAACTTGTGTGAGAGTGATTGTGAATGAACCCTATTGGACTGACCTAGTGTGGTCTCGGGAGCTCATCAATTGATTAGCCTTGCCTACGTTGTACATGTAGAGACCTTGTAGTTCAACACGACCAATGACTTTGAATGTACAAAGCATCATGATTTTAAATGTGTGTGATAAATGACAAACCTAGACTGAAAAACCTAATGCCTTCGGGGCACATCGATTGATGCCCTTGCCTACATCCCAGTTGCAGAGGCAACATAGTTCGACTGTGACTGACTGAACATGACTGACTTGACTCTGTTTTTGGTATTTTCTGACATGTTTTGGGTTTTTTTTGGATTTTTGAAGTTTTCTAATGTTTTTGGGATTTTTTCAAGACATTTTAGATGGTATGACGTTAAGTACAAGGTGTCAGGGCATAGAACAAGGATTTTACCCTAGTCGGGAATAAGGCTTGCAAGATGGAGTGGGGAATGTGACAAAATGGACGTTAGATGTCAATCCTTCCAAGAAATGGATAAGACAACCATTTATTATGAGAGATGGTGAAAGGGTTTGAATAGAATGATGGTAGATGGAGGAGCAAGCTTGACTACACATGGCACCTATTTTCTAAGTTTTCACCATGGTACTTATCCATAGCACCTCCGAAGCGGTTTTCACTATTGGACAAATTTATTTCTCTTTACTTTTTTTTATTTTCTAATTGTTTTTTTTAGTGTTACAAAGATGCTTGTTTGCCAGGTTTTGATCATGGTCACCATTTTTTTTTTTTGTATTTTCTAGATTAAGACATAGATTCTCAGAAGCTAAGCATAGAACCTCTTTAATGTATAATGTTGATAGGTGACAAAAGCGGCTCTCCTTCAGGAGTAGAGAGTTGGTACGCTCCTAATCCAAAAGCTTCGGTGACAATATAGGGCCCTAACCAGTTAGGTTCAAACTTACCTGGTTTCTCTCATTCAACTTGGTTCTTAGGATTCTCCATTGATACAAGGTCACCAATGTCAAAGTGTCTATTGAGAACCTTCCTATTGTAGCTATGACGAAGACGATTTTGATATGTTTGCAAATGATCTAGCGCTTTCAGTCTTCATTCATCCAATAATTCTAGCTCTTGTAACCTAGATACATGGTATTCTTCATCATCAATATGACTCTTCAAGGATACCCTCGGGGAAGGTATTTGAACCTTAATAGGTAAGATAGCTTCGAATCCGAATACGAGGGAATATGGAGTGGCACCGGTGGGAGTACGGATGCTTGTGCGGTAAGCCCATAAGGCAGGATTAAGTTGTAGGTGCCAGTCACGACCAGCATCATTGACAATCTTCTTAAGGATTCTAACACTGGTTTTATTAGATGCCTCGGCTTGGCCATTACCTTGTGGGTAATACGGGGTGGAGAAATGATGTTTGATATGGAATTCTTCACATAAATGGCATACTTCTTGGTTCTTGGATGGGAAGCCATTGTCTATGATTATGGATAGGGGTACACCATACCGAAAAATGATATAGTTTAGGATACACTTAGATATTTGTGTGCTGGTGATGTAGGTCATGGGAATTGCTTCAATCCATTTGGTGAAGTATTTGGTGGTGGTTATGATGAATTTATGGCCGTTGGATGATGGAGGGTGTATCTTACCTATGAGGTCAAGTTCCCATTGGGCGAAGGGCCATGGTGAAGTAATTGGATGAAGCTCCTATGCTGGCGCTCTTATCAAATCTCCATGTATCTGACATTGTCTACATTTCTTTACAAAGATGTATGATTCTTTCTCCATTGTAGGCAAATAATAACCTAGTCTCATAATCTTATGGGCTAAAGTAGGACCACTCGAATGAGATCCACATATCCCCTCGTGTACTGCTCACAAAGTTGTTTGTGCTTCTTCGGCATCGATACATCTCATTAGGGTGTTATCTAAGGTATGCCTATACAGGGTTTCTCCGATGATGGTGTACTTAGCTGACTTTTGGATGAAGGTTCGACGTTGGTTATTAAACAAGTCTAGAGGTAAGGTTTGGTCAGTGAGATAGTCGAATATGTCTTTATACCAAAGAGACATAGGACCAACAATGGTACACACCATTGTAGTATCAGGGACATCATAGGTAGGGACCAACAACTGTTCAACCAGAAACTCGAACTTAGGCACATTACTCGGAATATCCAACAAGGAACCCACGATTTCCATAGCATCTACAACTCTATTCTGAATACGTGGTATTTGTTGAAAAGTAATGTCATTGAAATACTTCTTAAAACTATTGGCCGTATACTTGTAAGGGGCAAGCTTCTCATCCTTAGTCTCATAATCATCATTTACTTGCTGGATTACTAGTTGAGAGTCACCAAAAACATGTAGGCTCTTAATCTTCCACTGAGCTACCATTTTTAACCCTATCACTAAATATTCATACTTTGCTATATTGTTGGTACAAGGAAAAGAAATCCTGAATGATTTGGGAATTGTATCACCTTGAGGTGTAACAAATAGGATACCAGCTCCTGAACCACAATTTGTATGTGACCCATCAAAGTATAGTTTCCAATTGGTTTTAATGTCAATGTTGAAGAGAAATTCATAAGGAAAATCTACCACTAAGGGATGGTCTGCCTTCATAGGTGCATCGGCTAATTGATCTACAATCACCTATCCTTTTATAGCCTTCCTATCAACATACTGAATGTCATACTAGCTAGGTATCATAACCCATTTAGCCAATCGGCCTGTTAATGCTGCCTTACTTAGGAGGTATTTGAGTGGATCAATATTTGCAATTAACATTATTTGTCGATTGAGCATATAGTGCCAAATTTTTTGGGTAGCAAAAACTATCACAAGACAGGAACGTTCTATGTTACTGTAATTCAATTCATAGCTCACTAAGGTATGATTGAGGTAATAGACTGCTCTCATGACCTTGATCATCGTGTTGTGCGAGAAGAGCCCCTAATGCCGACTGAGCTACTGAAATGTATAGTATCAAAGGTTTTCCCTCTATGGGTGGCATTAAGATTGGTGGTGTATGCAAATAGTCCTTGATTTGCTGGAAGGCTTCCTGACATTTAGGTTTCCACACAAATGGCACTCCTTTCTTGAGTAGATGTTGAAATGGGTGTATTTTATCTGCCAGTTGTACTATGAAACACATGATGGACTGTAATCTCCCTTGTAGGGTTCTGAGTTGACCAATGCTTACTGAAGGAGGCATTTCAATGATAGCTCTTACCTTCTCTGGATCTACTTCAATGCCTCTTCGAGAGATGATATACCCTAACAGTTTCCCTAATTTTACTCCAAAGACACATTTCTTCGGATTTAGCCTGACATTGTAATTCTCTAGCCTCTGGAATATCTTGTCTAAAACCTTCAAATGATCTTCCCTCATTTCTGATTTAGCTATAATGTCATCTACATAATCTTCCATGAGAGTATGTAGAAAGTCATGGAAAATCGTAGTCATTGCCCGTTGATAGGTAGCTCCTGCATTCTTAAGGCCAAATGGCATAACATTCCAACAGTATGTGCCCCATGGACACATGAAAGCTATCTTGTGTTGGTCTTCAACTACTATTTTAATTTGGTTATATCCAGAGAAACCATGCATGAGGGATAGCATCCCGTATTCTGTTGTAAGATCTACTATCATATCGATGTTTGACAAAGGGAAGTCATCCTTAGAACATGCCTTATTGATGTCTCTAAAGTTTGTGCAAATGCAAATGCCCCCAATTTGTTTAGTCACTGGTACAAGATTTGATATCCAATCTTCATAGTCTATCGTCCTTATGAATCCTACATCTAAGAGTTTCTTAAGTTCTGCCTTAACCAATAGAGCAATTTGTGGATGCATTTTCTTCAACTTCTATTTGACTGGCTTAATACCTATATATATTGGTAAATGATGCAATATTAGGTCTGGATCAAGCCCAGGCATGTCACCATATGACCATGCAAATTTTATCTATCTGTTTGTGAAGAAGTCCTTAAACTCAGGTTTTTCTATCTCTGTTAAAGAAGCTGCAAAATATACCTTCCGAGGATTCTCTTCTGTACCTATGTTGACTTCAACAGATTCTTCTACTAGCATCAGTGACTTTTCCTGTTCAACAGGGATAATATTTAAACCTCTATCCTTGGGTGCCTCTAAGAGGTTTTCACCCTCGGATACGTCCTTTATTTTGACTTTTTCTTCGTCCAAAGGTGCCTTTCGGTTTTCACCTAGTGAATCATCATTTTTCTTTTCATTGTCTTTTTTCTTTTTATTCTCATTTTTGTGACTAGAGGTGTAAATAGACTCCCCAAAATATGCTTTGTCATCCAAGTCTATGGTAAAACCAACTTTGTGATCCCCTCATGGTATGCCTTCTCTAAGTCCCATGAATTCAGCAATTGCTTCATCATTCTCGAATGTATCTATGATAGGTGTACCTTGTTGATCCCAGTAATTAAGTTCAGGATATATAAGGGGCATGTCATCATCAGAGTTTTTAAAGGTAGTTGCTGACAAGGTGAGTATAAAATGGTTGACATGGTCGCAAAAGTTTTGGACTAACTCCTTCTTATTCTTCTTCCTAGGGGTAGGTATACTATGATGTGGGACTATAGTAAGGGCAGAATCATCAGAAGATGGTTTGTCAGGTGCCCAAGATGCATGATCAAGGGTTTCCCAATAATAGTTCTTTTTCCATTCTTCTTTGGACAAGTGTTTCCTAGGATGCGGACTAGATGGTTTTGGTACAAGTTTTATCTGTAGGTCCAATTCTCCAAATAGGGCATCTATGTTCATGGTACTGGTAGATGAAAGGGAATCCCATTCACAATCGCTTGCGTAAGGGGATTCATCATAAACTTGAGGTTTGTCGTAAACTGGGGGAAGTGGTTCATGAGATATCTCGATGCCTGCGCAAGCACTCACTTCCTCTTGAAATGGTGACGAAGTACTAGGAAACCCAATTCTAAGCGGTTGACACCCTAGCCCTAGGTATTTTGGTCGTGGTGAGACAGTGATCGGTTCCGTCCTTCCATTTTTTTATAGACCTAACCCACTGTGCCCATCATAGCCTTCGTTTTGCATTATCTTAAAGCCATTTCCATATTGGTCCTTAGCTATTTGAATAGATGGGGAGGGGTACTCGTGTCTTCTTGATACAACCAAGAATCACCTTGATCCACAATTTCTTCACTTAACTCTCCCCATTTAGTCAATGTCATTGTAGGGGGAACATGAAATATGACCACTGAATGTCTTCTATTTTCCATGGGTAAGCCATATGCCTTAGGTGGAATCAGTTGACTGACATAGTATGATTCCTTTATATGGTATTCGCCACAACCCTTGTCTTGGATCTCGAGCTTAGGAGTGGATGATGGTGGTTTGAATGAAATGGACTTAGTGAGATGTGATGGGTCAACGTATAGGGATAAAGTGGATGATGAAGCTTCTTGGTTAACTAGTACATGTCATTGTGGAATTTCCCTTAGGCTTCTACAATACTGAATAGGATTTGGATCACCATCAATGGTGATCTCTGTGCCATTATACCGGAACTTAAGACATTGGTGATATGTTGAAGGTACAACTTTCATTGCATGTATCCAAGGTCTACCTAACAACAAGTTGTATGGAAGGGTGAGATCCAAGACTTGGAAGTTGGTGTTCATGATTTCTGGGCCAATTCTTATAGGGAGTGTGACAACTCCTTTAGATGATCTTTCCTCATCATCGTAAGCCTTGATGACTATACTCTTAGAGGTATCTACAGAGTCTTCTAAGAATCCTAATGCCTTAACCAATTTTAGAGTACACAAGTTCAAACCAGCTCCTCTGTCTACCAAGACTCATCAGACTTTAGTTTGATGGACTAAGACTTCAAGATGTAAGGGGTCATTATGGTCAGACTTTTCAGTCGAGTAATTTTGTTGGAAAAATGTGGCATGATGCGAGTTGGTCAAATATCCCACCATTTCTTTGAAATGATTGACATCTAAGTCTGTAGGAATAGTTGTGTTCTATAGAGCTTTGTCAAGAATGGCTCGATGCTCAGGTGATAAAGTCAACAATTCCAAGATAAATATTTGGGCGGGGGTTTTACTCAATTGATCAAGAAGGTTATACTTAAATTTGGAAGTTTGCGTAGATGGCTCAAAAGAAGAACCTGGAATATTGATCTTAGTTCTATGTGTTTTCACATTACATTCCAGATGCTTCTTAATGATGATGGTATTGATGTTCTCATTTGCGGCTTGGAGGTGATTTATGATCGTTCTTTTACCATAGTCATACTTGGTATTGGTATAATTGGTTGATGGATTATTCTTGGGTCCCAAACTGGAGGCTTTTCCATTTGTGTGGTCATGTAATGGGTCCGTGAAGACCTTATGATCACTATTCTTGGTATTTTCTATCCATCGACCTCTATGGTTCCGTTTTCAACAAAGTCGTATAATATTCTTCAGTTGGCAACATTGTTGTAGGTTGTGTCCTTTCTTTCGATGATAGTGACAAAAAGAGTTATCATCCCACCAAGAAGGTTTGAATTTTCCAGGATCATACTCTCTTGGTTCCAAAGTTCTAATGAGATTATGTTTAATCAACTTTTTGAAAATTGTCTCGATTGGTTGTCCTAAAGGTGTAAATTCACGTGTAGGAAATCTTCGTTGTGGTCTTTGTTGTTGTGAATTTTGGATGTAGTTGGCTATTTGATTTGGACTATTCATCATGTCTTGATTGGAATTGTAACCTCTAAGTGTGATAAATAGTCCCAAATGTATGTGTTTAGCATCAACAATGTTGTCATTTGTAACATTTTTGTTTCTAGACCAGAATTTGTTTCTATCGTTTGGCGCATTCTGATGTTGGACAACCAGATTTCTGCCTGGTGTTCTGAAGGATGATGCCATTTTGTACCAAGTCTGGGAATGAAGTACAATAGTGTACCCTTAAGTCACTTCGCAATTTTGGGTTGATGTTTTCTAGGAATATCATGACCTTTTGCTTTTCTAGTATTTCAACTGGACATCTTCTAGCTAGACTTCTCCATCTCTAGAAGAAAGTGGTGAAAGTTTCATCATCTTCTTGTGTTGTGTGGCACAAGGTTTCTATTGTTACTTCATTGTGTATGTTAAAGGAAAAATGTTCGACAAACTTCCAGCTAATTTTCCCTAGGATCGTATGCCATATGGTAATTTAGAAAACCATTCTAGTCCTATCTTGACAAGGGTTCATGGAAATAGTCTCATCAAGTATGTGGGGTCATACGATATGTCCATGCATGCCGTTGAGAATTATCTAATGTGTTCCAAAGGATTATTTCTCCCATTATATTTAGGCAAAATCGGTATAATGTATCCATGAGGGAAAGGTTTCATATAAAGCGCTTTGTCAAATGGACATGGACATAGGTCTTGTGCTGAGATAGTTCATTTTCCTGACATAGACATGTTGTCCATCTATTATTGAAGAGTTTGCATTTGGTTTTGAAGGACATCTACTTGCATCAAGGACATGGTATTTTCATTGTTTGGATCAATGTAGGTGTTCTGATATGCCATGTTCTATGACGAGTTTTGATTTGGTGAGGTAATATATCCTATTAGAATGTTCTGATTTGGTATAGGGATATTCCCTATCTGAATGGTCTAATTTGGTATAGGAATGCTTCCTATTTGAATGGTTTGATTTGGTATAGGTATATTCCCACCGACTTTGGATCTCTTACTAGTCATGTTGGTGCCAAAGGGGTTGGAGAAAGTTTCCCCCATAGTAAATTGTAAACCTTGTGTTATGTTGAAAGGGATTGTGCTTATAATTGATGATGTTTGAGTAGATACACTAGTTGGCATCGCTACAGTAATATGGGGAATAGAAACATTTGACATGATAGTTTGCGTTGGTTGAATCAACGATGTTTGCAAAGTACAAATATCAAATCCTATGGGTAGTTTGGCACCTTCTGCTAGCAACTTTGCTAGATATCGTTGGGGATGATTTGCTAAACATTCATCCATAAAGGATGCAAATTCAGGATCTTGTACTACTGCGTCTATGTCTTCAATGTAAAATTTCCCATGTGTGTCTCTAGTGACGTGTTTTTCAAGCAAAGGTTTGTGTGGTTGTTTACTTCTTGATGGTTGATTTCTGAATGGATTGATGAATTCGTTGGGGTCTGTCATTGTTTTATGTTTCTTTTTAGACCTTGTTTTGACCATGAAAAAGTTGCTCAAAAAGGGGTAATGCAGACTATGTCTAAAAACTGATATGACCTATGTCTATGTTTTTAGATTTTTTTGACAATAATTGACGTTGCTAAAATGGTTTCTAAAAAAGACGTATACTAAAATGACATATGATAGGATGGACAATATGAAAAATTTCAAGTAGACTATGATAATAAATGAGTCTAAGATGGGTATAACCTACCACCTATGTAATAAATGCATGCAAAGATTTTTTTTTTACCAAGGAACCTGATTGTATGACAAGGACAGTTGACAAGGTGAATTTTTCCAAACTAGACTATTGAACTGAAAAGATCCACTAAATGTGACTAAAGTGACTAGGTTCAATGATTGTGACAAACTGGAACATGAACGTTTCCAATGACGAGGAAAGTTATCTATTCTATGATATGCAATTTCCTAGGAAATATCTATACGCATGCAACTTAGGATGATTATGACTAAGATGTATATGACACCTAATGATGCAAGGGTTTTGAGCAAAATTTATCAGTTTCTATCTAAGGTTGATCTTAAGAACCAAAAGCAAATAGTGACAATGATGTTTCAGACTCAATTTGCGGTTTTCAAAGTTTTTGTTGATAGGAAAATGTGGTTCACCTAACAGTTGCGGTTCAAATGTTGATAGATGCGGTTTTTGACTGTGCATGTGATGCTTCTGACAGTTGCAGTTTTTCCTATAACAAATGTGGTTTACCAATACACATGTGGTTTTAGTTCTGGACTCTGTAAACCTAAGTTTTCTGACAGACACTTGCGGCTCAAAAATTGACAGATGCGGTTTGCATGCACACATGTGACTCAAAATATGATAGATGCAACTTGTAATATCCAAATTGTGAATGATGAATTTTTTGACAAACACATGCGGCTTTTCCCCTAACAGATGCGACTCTCTTTGAAAAATGCGGTGTTTTAATTGACAATTGCGACTCAATTTTCGACAGTTGAAAATTTTCCGAAAGTTGTTTTGGTGACTTAGTTTTTTGATCAATATTTTGGTGAATACAACAGAAAACAAACAAAAAAATCAATGTATTTTCAGTTTTTGTGATGATAGAACCATTAAGACTCGAAAAACATTCACAACCTAGGCTTTTTGGACAATACTTGTTGAGTTCTTACTTGGATTTCTCCAGCTACACATATTTATGGTGAATGAATAGTAGCTTGACCCCACTGGCTCCCCTCCATGACACTCACTTATACGGGGCAGCCAAGCTACTGTACCCATGAAACTCCCATGGCATACATTTCATTTCCACACATAAACCATAAAAATGTAAGACGGATTCATAGGGCCGACCTTGCTGCCCCAACAAGTAGGTAGGATTTTTGTAACTCTACAACAAGGTGTTTAATAAGGGAATTCCATTCATGGGGCACTATCCAACATCAGCGAGAGTCCATTTTTGTCCATCTCATCGAAATAGTGAGCGTGATTTCTGGGCTTTCTCCAGAAATCCATTTTTATATACCAGGTGGAAGTCGCTTGGATTTAGCGTGTTACCGGTCTAATTCGTCTTGGGGTGAGTACTTTTTCCCACCAAGATAGGCCCAAGTTCTAGAGTCAATAACCATTTCTCTTACACCCAAGATCACATGACTGTGCAAGGGGAGAGGATACTTCGATATACTGAATTGTAAGGGTGATAAATATGTGCAATGCACCAGACAAAGTAGATAGTGGCTCTTTTTAATCCAAATGACAATTATCTATCTACCAAACAGAAAGTTCTTTGTAATCCACACGACAATTATCTATCTACCAAACAAAATTTTGCTAAATAAATAAACACAAAGGCATTAGGTCTTGCATGCAAATTTATCAGTAGTTCATTGTTCTTGTCTTCGGCATTCGTCCTATAGAAAATTGTCTTTGGTTTGTTATTGTCTTCTATGCTTTGTCCTACAAACACTATGTTATTCCACCTTAACACAACTATAAAAAAACATTAGCAAAAATAAAAACAACCTAACAAGCGAAAATGAAAATATGAATGTACGAAAATGATTAAAAACCAAAAAAAAGATTACTAGGCAGATGCGGCTTTTGGGGCCACAGATGCGGTTCGATGTTGACAAGCGGATGCGGTTAAGGAATTGTTGGCATGCGGATGCGGCTCGGAGTTTCGTGAACATGGTGCAGACTGATAGACGCGTCACTGTTTTTAGTAGATGCGGCTCACGGATACAAATGCGTCATTTTTCTGAACAGATGTGATACACTGTACGGAAACCTACAAAAAAAAGGGAAAAATGGGAAAATGGAAAGACAAAAAGATGTGCAAATTTTGAAGTGTGATTCATGTCGGGTTCACCAAATGTAACAGTAGATTAAAAGATGATCTTTCGAAATGATGTGATGGATAATCTGCAACTAGAATAAATGATGTTAATCCTAATCTAAATAATAATCTAAAATCAAACAACAAAGAATGAGGAAATAAACATAATAACTAACAAATTAATGGAAAGCTCTCACCGAATATGCATTCACTCTTTTGAATTATCTTGATTTTTCTTCTCCATTTTTCCTTTTCAGTATTCTTTCCCTCATATTTCTATGTTTGAATGCAAGCATAACTTCGTCAAGTGTCTAAGAAAAATATCAAAGATAAGTTTCTTCTCAAAAATGTATGATTTCGGAAGGAGGAATAATGATTATGATAGGCCATTTTATAGATTTTGGGTTTTTGAACGATTAGCTCAGATTGAAAGAGAGATTGATAGAAAAGATTGATGAATGCCATGCTATGTGAGTTTTGCCTCATATAGAATGTGAGTTAGAACATGAGTTAGAACAAGAGTTCAGGACCTTAATCTTCAAAAATAGAAGAAATAGACTTTGTATGTAAAAGACAAAGTTAGAACTCAAAGAATAATGCATTCGAATGCAAACAGGAGTTAGAACTAGTTAATCGACTAGTTGTGTTGGAGAGTCTTCTTGCAAAGATAAACAGGTGTTGAATCCGGAGATAACTAGAGAACTAAAAATAGATCTGGAGTGAGAAGGTGAGTGAATGACTTAGATAACTGAATGATAGAAGAATGTGACGTAAATAATTAAATAAATGAATTAAATGTTAATTTAATTCAACATTCAAAAATAAGAGACTTTAATTAAATAAATAAATTAATTTATTTAATTTGACTGTTTGAAAAGGATAATATGAATAATTAAATAATAAATATTTAATCATAGATAAAAGGGGTTAAATGAATAATTAAATAAAGATATTTAATTATAGTTGGAAAAGTATGATAAAGGGGTAATTAAATAATAAATTATTTAATTGATAGATAAAGGGGGAAGGATTAATTAGTTAGTGACATAATTAAATAAATATGATTTATTTAATTAATCAAGTTGAATAAAGGGTGATAATGAATTAATGAATGAATTAAAAAGGGGTATTTAATTAATAGAGAAAATATATGTTAGAAAGTTATATTATTTAATCAAGACCGCAGACTATAGAAAATTATGTCGAATGTGTACTCGCAGGTCTAGACCAATTTTCGGTATCTACATTTTGTTTTTGGAATAAAATAATGTTATGCAATGATGGTGAGTGGTAATGCAAATGAGACTAAAAGGAAACTAAAGGTATGTAAATACAAAGGATACTATTGCAAATGGGATGATACTAAAAATGAGAAGACTAATGGTATGCAAATGGAAAGGATTCTAAGATGCACTCACTATTGGTAAATCTAAGGAGATATACACTTAACCATAAAACGTTTTGGCAATGCTTCAATTTTGGGGATGTCAATGGACTTGTAAAAAGGACTAAGTAGGAAAAAAAGAAATCTCCACACTAGACTAATGAGTGGGAAATGGTTCAAAAAAGGTGACGAAAAAGACAAATGGTTGATCAAGTCCAATGATAACCTACTCCTGAATGCAAAGTTTTGACAAAGGATGGTAAGGAATCTACTCCTAAAATGTGCAAAAAAAATGAGTGTCTAGAATGATAGGAAAGCCTAATAATGCAATGAGGGAAATGCAATGGAATCCTATGGTGACCTAAGAATGCTACCTATGATGAAAAATGAGGGAAGTTGAGCAACTCAATATTTGGTTTGATAGAAACAACAGAGGAAAATGTTTTGGAATCTTGTATGGAAAAGAATTGAGTCTCAGTTTTTGACAATTGAATGAAATTTTGGGTCACTAGCAAATACGTTACGACAAATGCATTACGATAGAGCATATGCATCTCAAGAAAGGCAATTGTAGTGATTAAGAAAGAAGATACAGTTTGTAATGGTAATTGTGGTGTTTGATTAAGCAATTGCGACGAAATACAATCAATTATAGTTTGAAATATCAGATGCATCGCATAAAGTGTTTTGACAAAAATTTAGGTAGATTGCAAGGAATTTGTTTTCAGTTTGATAGCTTTGTTTCAGATTTTGAGGTTGATGTTCATCTATTAATTTTGTCTGAATACACTTGGAAAACACATGATGTTGTAAGAAAGTGAAAAACAACCACATAGAAAAAATGTACAAATCCCTATGGCTAGAAGGACAATATTCTTATAGATCCCACATAGATTTTACTCCAACCGCATATTCTTAGTAGATGAATTCAGAAGCTTGGCCCCATGGGCTCCCCCTTATAGTGCACTCACTTCTCAGGGAAACCAGGCTTCCAACCCCCATGAATCTCCCATGGAAGGTTGATCATCTCTACTAAAAGCTACGCAGGTGTCGGTGCCTTGACAATGACTATTGCTACACCAAAGAATAGAAGGTTTTTGCTTACACTAAAAGAAGGGTTTTAATTTGGGAACCTGTTTGAGTGGCCATACATGGGGCACAAGATTAAGCTCCATTAAGGAGGCACTCTAACCTAAAGAGGTTAAACTCAACAGGGTTTAAGGGAGTACTACTTGGTCAGTATGACATATTTGCACTCGTAATCCTAGGCTTTCCCTTAGGATTCACATTTGTATACCAATCGGGAGTAGCTCGGCTAAAGATATTTGTTTCCGGTTTGAGTCGCTTTGAGGTTAGTACTTTTTCCCACCAAAGTAGGCCCAGTTTCTAAAGTTAACAAAAGTGAGCTAACATATTCATAGTTCAATCAATCTTTGTTGAAAAACAAAGAGAGAGCACACCAATATGTTTGAATAACACTCGCATGGTTGTTCTTTTTAAACCCAAATTGAAATTGTGAAGGTGTGATAAAGTAACTAAATCATAATACAAATCAAACATGCTTTCATTTTAACCGTTTGTAGTGTTATCAAGTAGGGGGTTCATTTTAACCATTTGTAGTGTGAGCTAACTAACAGTTCATTTTAGACCCATGAGAAATGTGATTGTTCTTTTTAAACCAATGCAAATGCATTATTATTCATTTTACCCATGAGTGAAATGCATGATTGATTAAATTGTGGGGAAAAAAAGTAATAACAATGGGTTAGATTCTAGTTTGACACACGTTGCCATAGATAGATTAGTATAAAAAATCTTTAATCTTAAAATAACAAAAAATAGAAATCTAAAAGACAAAATTGAAAACCCTTTTTACCAGTCGCTTGCATTGCAGTAGAGCAAATGCGTCATTAGGGATTGCATATGCAGCTTTGTATGTCAAATGTGTTTCGATTTATGTTGGTTGCGGCTTACTGTTTGTCAGATGCAGATCGGGTTGGAAGTTGCATTGCTCGAAATGGAAAGTGTGTCACGATAGAGCGGTTGCATTTCTTGAATTGGAAGATGTGGCTCGATAGAGATTTTGCGTTGCAGAAAGCAAAAAATGCATCATTTTATGCACCTGTACTTGGAAAATGACAAAAAAGACCATACAACCTGCAAAAAACATGTTTTTTTTCATGTCAGGTTTACCAATGTAACTATGGATTTTCTTGCAAGATTAAATGGTTAGTAAATCAAATGTGCAAATACATCAATCCATAATAATAATGAAGTGCAAAGGAAATAACATGAAAACAAAAGGAATGATATCACCCAAAAGTCTTCATTATCCATGGCTGACCTCCATTATACCTTTTCAACTTGTTGCAATAATGATATTGCCCTGAAATTTTATATGTGAGCAATATTGGATAATGGTAAGACCAAACAAGTGTTGAAGGATTTGAAAGAGATGCTAAACTATGCACTTGTGCAACTAGTGAGAAAATCTAAAATATGCCAAAGAAAATGAATTATGCTAAGATTGCCTAAGATATGAGAGACTATGAAATTTTAGAGATGTGCTCAAGATGGTAAAAAATGAGGAAAAAATTGGCATTTTATAGAAAATAAAATTTTGGATGGACGGATGAGATTAAAGATTGAGAAATGCCCTAGAATCAAAGGTCAATATTCAAAATAGAAACTCACAATTAGGGTTAGGGTAAGATTTCAAAATGAGTGGACAAGATTTAATTTAAGAAATTAAATCAAGAATGGAGAATAGGTGTGAGAGTGAGATAAAAATTGGTAAAATCAAGAAGATCAAGTTTGAATAAGAAGATGAGATTTGGAAAATCAAGAATTTTAGCAATTACTTGATTTATAGAAGAATATTACCATTTTGAATTAACATTAATTCAAAATATGGATTTAGTGTAATAGTAAATAATCTATTTTAAGATTATTTACTAAAAGAAGTGGCAGTTAACCATGTGAGGCCATTTTAACTAAATTGTTTTATTTAAAATGAGGGAAATATCAAATAAGACAATTAAATAATTACAAATAATTATTTAATTTAGAGAATGGGCCCAATAATTAAATAAATTAATAAATCTATTTATTTATAAAAATAATTAAGAATTAGTGACATATTAAATAAATAAATAAGACATTTATTTAATAATTAGGAAGACACAAATGGCAAAGATTAATAAAATAAATTGAAAAATTGATTTAATTACAAGAAGACTGTAGATAGTTAGTGACACATTAAATAAATAAATAAAATATATTTATTTAATAATCATGAAGAATAAAAAGACATGAATTAATTAAATAATTACAAATTATTTAATTAATAGTCAAAGGTTGGCCAGAAACATAATTCAAATGTCATAATTATGCTAGGACAAAAGTGGTAAAATAGAGCTTGCAGGCCTAGGTCATTTTTTATGTGTCTACATTTTGCCCCTTTTTGTCATAATGTAGTTTATCGCGTTATGGCAAATAACTCTTGATTTTTTATTTTTGAGTGGACTTAAATGGTTGATAGTGGATTAAGGATATGGTCCTTGGGTGAAGGATCTTGAAAATTATGAAAGGATATGATGTATGAAGGAGATTAAATCCTTAACCAAATTTTGATGTTCAAAGGATGATTTTTGATTAAGGATTAGGGATTGGATGCTTGGTTGAGATAGATAGATGGATAATGGGTGATTCAATTTTGATGAGGAGTAGATGGAGTAGATTAGGATTTTATTGAAATAGGAATAGGTTGACAATGGGATTGGGATAAAATGATAATGATGGGTGTGTATTAAGTACAATAATAGACACAAGATAATTAGGACAAGATGAATAACGAAAGTGGATTAACAAAATGGAACTTTTATATGGATTTGGAAGAATAAATAAATAAAGAATGAGTAGGATAAGGACTAGGACATTAATTGAATTAGGAAAAATAACTAGGATCAAGGTCCTAAATGATATATTAAGGATGGGATTAGGAGATAGATGTAAGAGTTGGTATAGAATATCTCTACATCATGCAAGATTTGGTCGAATATTATAGCCACCAAAGATCTAGGAACTTCATGAAATCACAAGAGAGATCAACTATGAACGAATAATTCTTGAGCCTTGTGAACTTGTGGTTTTTTATATGGTAGGTTGGCTAAAGCTTTCATGATATATATCCAAAACAACCATTGTTAGGTCTAGGTTTTTATTTTACTACTCTTTATTTCTCAATTTAAGGATCTTTTGACTTGAAGGAAGAACACATTCCCCTCCATTATGTATATCAATACCTTTTAAAATGTATTTTTGTAACTTTATTAATACAAAAAGTTTGGGCCTATGGATTTCTATCTAAAAAAAACTATGAATGAATAATTATGTTCTATCAAAGGATGCAATCAATATCTAATATTAATATTTACACATGAGACCACCTAGTTATATAGCCATAGTGACACATAGGATGAAAAATGATTATTACAAGTGTCTTAATCATATTTCATGTGACAAATTATCATAACTACCTTGAAAATATGTGTTAAAAGTAAAAATTAAGATAAGATCTAATGAAAACTAACACCTTCTAGAAATATTCCATCTTAAGACCTAAGTAAAATTAAAATTTAAATGGGATCTAGTAATTTCTAGATAGGTAAAAATCCTATTTACACCAACAACCTGTTAAGTGAAACTTAGGCATTAGTATATTATCATACAAATGAAACAAGGATGGGTCTCGACTATGAGGCCATGTTAGGTACCCATGTATAAATGCAAATACAATTTCTCACAAATAGAGAAAAGGATAAAACCAAGTGGGATAAAAATCCTCTCCAAAAGAGAGATGAAATAAAAATACTCTCAATGAAGAATGAGAAGGAGAAAACCCCATGTGAGGAAAAATACCCCCATAAGAGAGAAGAAGAAGAGAGACCATGCAACCCAACAATGTTGGGTCTCCTAAAATAATGGTAGAAGCTTGAAATTGAATGCTAAAGATGATCCAAAAGTGTCAAAAAATGTTCCTCCCATTGGGAAGAAAAAATCCAAGATGGTATGAAGGAGTTCTTCCCATTCATGAAAGGAAGTTGTGGGAAGAAGGATGATGTGTGATTTCTTTGAATGATGCTCAAGTGTCTCCATGTTGACGCTGAAAGTTGTCACACTCCAAATAGTTGTTCTAGGCCACACTACTGAAGAAGACAATCTAGAATATCATAGAAATTATTGTATAATGGGTATGTGAAAGATCATCATGGAGAAACCAAGCCCTTAAGTGGCGATGGAAATTTAGAAAATCAGAGTTAGGCAACTTGACATAAAAAATTGAATAAGTTATCTATATTATTTCAAAAATATGTAAGAATAGAATCTATAGAAAATTGAATGTAGTTTCTAAACTACTAGGTTACTTAATTTTAATATAAAATCTATTTGGTGAAAATATGAAATCTCAATGTAGTAGTACTTAAATTTCAGGGAAAAAATAAGAAGCAGGTGTCTGTCTAACCACCCTAACCACAATAAAATGATAATTTTTTTTTATAATATTTTAGATATAAGTAGAGAACTCATGTCCTGATGTGATGCATATTTTTTTGTAATTTTTTCCAAGTAAATAATTAATTATGAAATTTTTATTACAACTTTTAAAAAATATAAAAAATCCTATGTCTGATCACCTTAACTTGGTCAAAAATTCATGGAATTCAATATATTTATTTTTAATCCTATACTATGTGAAGCATAGAATGTGACGCATGTTTCAGATTCAAAAAATGTGATACCATTTGAAAGCTATAGATGTTTTTCAATCAACCTATCAATCAGGACTTTAGTTGTAATTCAAATAGAAAATGAATAATAATTATTTATTAAATTCAAAGTAAAGCATAATTTATATTGGTGGAAAGCTGAGAATCTCCTTAAAAAAACCCTTTTCGTTTCATCAATTTTGGGTAAAAAAAAGGTCATCAGCCACATGGGCCATCATATCACTTACATATCACCACTTTTTGGCCCATCATGATCCTTCACATACCATAACATAATCCAAAGACAAAGTTAACTCCTATTAAGACAAATAAGCCTCAAATTTTTTTCCAAAAATATCCACACTCACATAAAAACTGTAAAGAATGATCATGTAGAGAATGAACAAGATGGTTAGAGTGTTCACTCATACAAACTTAAGAATGAGCATATTAATCAAAAATAAGATGAATGGAATCAATGATGTCTCCCAAATATGAAGCATGAGACTCACAAAATAAAATAACAATTTCTATCAAGTACTCATCCCAAGTGGTCATCTCTAAAAGATGACGAATGGCCTACTGCACTAAATCACAAGGAGCTAGAACTATAGTAACACAAGGATCATTGGGGAAAATAGTGGATGAAGGAGATGAGATCTTATTGCATATAATTAGAATCCACTTATCATCCCTCATTTTTTCTATAAAACATGATAAATTAAGAAAACTAGATGATTCTACCAATGTTGGATTACAAGAGTAATTGACCTCAAGATGTTGACTCATAGATGAATAAGATGAACACTCTAAATATAGATTAAGAGCCATAGAATCTAAATTATTAATAGAAATATTGGTAGGAGGAGAAGGAAAAGGTTTTTTG
Organism: Sequoiadendron giganteum; assembly: GCA_007115665.2. Classification (NCBI taxonomy): domain Eukaryota; kingdom Viridiplantae; phylum Streptophyta; class Pinopsida; order Cupressales; family Cupressaceae; genus Sequoiadendron; species Sequoiadendron giganteum. The sequence continues at coordinate 185,559,425 of CM021105.1, read as the reverse complement.
TCATCAAAAATACCATACCTTTCCTAATGAGAAATATTAACAACTATTTATCACAAATAGGTTGAAAGCTAGAAAGTGGAACAAGATAGTTCACAATATGATCTTTTAGAAATGGAGCTTCATTTAAGTCTCCATACATTTCCCAAAGTCTAGCCATAAGGTCACAAGGACTCTCAATAACATCAATGACCAATTGTGTATAAATAACACAACTACAACCAATTACTCCTGAGATATGTTTTTTTTTAATGTCCCACACAACTTTCTTCCATTTTGATGAAGGTTTAGGAACTAGTCCATAAATATATGGAAAAATATTAAGCCACCTAAAATGTGTTAGGATTCCATCTCACCAAGACTTAAAGTTCCATTGATTTTACCTTATTACAACAAGATGTGTTTTGGTACCCATATTAAACTCCTCAATTTTAGTCACACAATAGACCAATCAAGAGACATAAGCCTACAAAAGAAAAATATTACCGCCGCCCTCGCCCCCCCCCAAAAAAAAAGATACTCAACCATGAAACCCCCCAAGAAATATATGATTTGTGGCACTTTATTTTTAGTGTGATTATAGGTGCCACTTGCCAACAACAAAAAAGTGGAATTTATCTTAGTGCATACAGATTGCCAAATTTGGCCACAAGCTATTTTGTTTTACACAAGATGAGATTAATCTGATTAAATCACTAAAAATTACAAAACAATTATGCACTTTCAAAAAAAATCACTGAGAGATGTTACCATAGGAGAAATAATGTAGCCCCAAAATTTCTTATTATAAGAATGGCTTAGCAACACTTGTGAGAATCAACAATTTATGGAAAAAAAATACACTAAAATCAAAAAATAGTTGCACCACTATGAAGAGTACAAAATTCTACCCAAAATCAAAATAAATTTCTTGAAGAAAAGGGGTTGGATAACTCATTTATGAGCCTTCAAAGTTGGATCACAAATTCAAAAAATACAACCATGATGGGCGAGAAAAATCAATTGAGCATTGACGCCACTACTAACATAGTGTTGATGTTAGCCAATTACTAGTTTAAAATTAATGGTTTCCGACCATCAAAGTGGAATATTCACTAAGAATATGCTCTATGATGAAATATTCTTCATAGGTGAAATATTTAAGGAATATGTTGATTGTAAGTTTATTCCTTCAAAATATTCTTAAGAGAATATTTTCCTATCATTATTTGAAAAGAAGTCACCGATTTAATAAAATATTATCCATTTTTGTTTTCTATCCACCAATCTTTGGTGGAGTCCATGGACCTCCGAAGCCCCCATTGGCTTTGGCACATGGCAGTCTCATAGATTTTCCAGTACCTCGTAGTACTATAGTATGTGGTATTATAGTTTTCTAAAAAATAGATTTTTTTAAAAAAAATTTAATTTAAAAAACTATCGAACTTTTTTAAAAAATTATTTAGAAAATTTTCACCTTCTAACTGCAATTTTTGTTTTTGTTGATGATTTTTTCTATGATGACTATATTTATGATGTGACTATATGGTTGTACAAATGACCAAAAGGGGGAATTTTTTTTCCTTAAGATCTATGTGAAGTGGTCGGATTTGGATGATTTGACAGTTGATATTAGCATTCTTGGGCCATCTAGAAGTGATGGTAAGGTTTGTTTTGACCCAAAATGTTCCAAAATTTTAGCTACCTTCTAGATCTAACAACCACACTTCAACAACAAACCCTCATAGATCTGGTCTCATATGTCTGATTTGGATGAAAAAGAATGAAACATTGACCTTATCAAACCCTTTGATCTCAATGGTGAGCTTAGATTTGTACCAAAAAGCTTCAATTTGAACTTGCAATACAAAGACACAAAGAGGAAACCCCCAAGTTTGGTATTTCTTTCAAGCTTTTTTGATTCTCCAAGTCATTATTCAATGCAAGAGAATATCATACTCAACTTTTCAAAATCAACCAAGATTTTCAACTTGGATTTCTCAATAAATACTAACTAGAAGCAATACCCCAAGCTATGATATGATGTAAGAGTTGGTATAGAATAACTCTCAACCATACAAGATTTGGTTGAATATTATAGCCACCCAGGATCTAGTAACTTCATGAAAGCACAAGAGGGATCAGGTATGAATTAATAATTCCACTCTATCAAAGGATGCAATCAATATCAAATATTAATATTTACACATGAGACCATTTGCTTATATATAAAAGGTGATACATAGGATTAGATAAGATTATGACAAGTGTATTAATCCTATGTCATGTGACAACTTATCATAACTACTTAGGATACATGTGTTATAAGTCAAAAGATAAGATTAAATCTAATGAAAACAAACACCTTGTAGAAAGATTCCCTCCTAGGGCCTAAGTTAAATTAACATGTAAATATGACCTACTAATGACTAGATAGGTAAAACACCTATTTACACCAACAATAGATTGGGGTGATTAGGATATTTTGGATGAGATGGATTAGATAATAGGGGATTATTAGGACAATATGGATGATTAGAAAGATTGGGGGGATAATATGGATGAATAGGAATGATTAAGATGAAATTATTGGGATGAAAAGGAATGATTAGGATGAAATTATTGGGATGAAAATAAATGAAAATGGATAATTAATATGTGGTAGTTAAGATGAAAAGGAATAATTAGGATGATAAGGGATGACTATGATAGAAAATTGATGATTAGGATGTAAAGGGATGATTAAGATGGAGGATTGAATTGAAAAGGAAAAAAATAGGATGAGATGATTGGGATGAAAAGAGGTGATTAGGATGCCGTGATTGGGATGAAAAGAGATGATTAGAATGAGGTGAATAATATTATTATGGACTATTGGTATAAGAGGACTAGGATGATATGATTAGAGTGATTAGGGATGAGATGATTACGATGATTAAGAATGATTAGGATAAGAAAAGATGATTAGGATGAGGAGGGAGATAATTATGATTATAAAGGATGTTTAGGATTATTATGGATGATTAGAATGAGAACTGGATGAATGAGAAAGGGGATAGTTAAAATGATTATGGATGATTAGGATGGGATGATAAGGATGAATAGGAATGGTTATGATGAGATTATTGCTATGAAATTTCTGACATGGATATGAAATGGGTAGCTTTAATTTGAAGAAACCTAGACTTATGCAAGAAAAAAAAAATATTTTTTTTGTTTTTGGAATATTTTGGTTTTTTGGGTTTTATTTTTAAATTTTTCTATTTTATATATTTTATGATTAAGTGAATTGTTTTAAGGAAATAATGCAAAATACAAAATCCTATGGACCAATTTGGATAGGTGTCCCATTTTGGCTTCATGTGGGAAGGTGATCTAAACATTCAACTACATAATACACCGAACAAGCCTAAATCAAGTGGGATTTTCAATTCTTGTAGGCACAAAGAACCACAAGAAGAGGTGGAAAAAAAGTATAAACTAAGCTTTAGAAGATCAACTAGTGGTATCCTCCATATACCAAAATGGTATGTGAGGCCTAATTCATAGATGAGAGGAAATAATATACCAAACAATTGGGAGTAGAGGGTAACCCACTCTTGATCTTCACTGCGATAAGGTATAAATTGTTTAGAGGCTTAGCCTAGATTGAAAATATTTGACTTCTAAGAAAGGTCTCTTTTTATTCACCTCCCACTCTTTATACTCCATCAGAACACACGAGTTGAGATTGTCCCCTAGGGTAATGGAATCGATAGGTAGCCTTCCAAAAAATAAAATAAGATCCCACTATTTTTTGATCCTCAAGATCACCCTTAGGTGCAAGAGGAGAGCATACATAAGTGAGCCTTGGGGATTAAAGAAATTCTTTTATTTTAAATCCCAAATTGAAATATTAGAGGTAAATCTTAAGGCCAATTTTAAATGCGAGAAAAAACCACCAAAAAAATATTCTAAAGAAAAAAATAATTGTACCAATGGATTCCTTATGGTTTTCTAATATATATATATTTTTTAATTTAAAAAATAATTTTGTATGAAGAAGTTCTAAGCATTTAAAGGTTGAAAAGAATGGTTGAATTTGACTGTGTGCACCTAATTTTGGGAGAAGAATCTAAAAAATCTACATTTACCATACGAAAGAGCTCTAAACTAGCTTTCCAACACCATTTCTATTTTGAAAATATTATTTATGAGGAAAAAAATGTGCATTTTTTGTAAAATTGTTCCTTTAGGGTTTGAATAGGAACATAAAAAATATTTTATGAAACAAAGGCACACTTTTATGAAACATAGGTGTCAGTCTATGGAATGTAGTTGTTAATTTATGGAAAAAACAACAAATTAATGAAAAAAGGCATGTAGAGACATTTATAAAACCCTTTTTGTAAAGCATAGGCATGGATATCCCAATGGAAGCATTGAAATTTTTCAGGAAAGCATAATTTTTTCAAATATAACCATCAAAAGTTAAAACAAAAGTGTAGTTTCTTTGAAAAAAGTACCAAACCTTTCTATTAAAGTGTAAGCACAAATTTTCATAGTATGAGCATCGAAAATCACCACAAAAGTGAAATTTTATCAAACCTAAGTGTCAAAATTTGCAATATAAGTTTGGGTTTGTTTAATAGAAGTATTCAATCATAGAAAAAAGAGACATGCATGATTTCTCACAATAAAGAGACTAAATGTTATGAAAAAAGAAATATTTTGTTGAACAAAAGAACTAAATCACAAAATCAAGTGCCATGAATGATTTATGAGAACAAAGGCACTAGAAGTCATGAAATAAGTACAATTTTATCAAAAAAAAGTGTTTGAATCACAAAACCAAGTGCCACGAATGATTTCTCAAGATAGAGGTACCAAGAGTCAAGAAAAAAGCATGATTTTATCAAATGGAAACTTGCCAAATCATAAAACTAAGTGTAAAACTAGAACTTGCAACTCAAAACTCACCACAAACCCACAATGAAAAGAATTATATGTATAAATTCACATTGTTTTTGTTGCAAAGACGGTTGTCGTTGCACCAAAAGATCAATCTGTTAATGCCCGATAAAACAACTGGATTTATACAAGATCCAAGATCCACAAGAGGTGGTTAAACCATGTCGCAAAGCCCAAGCATGCACTGGCCCATGCCGAGGAGACCAAGGGTGAAACCTTGCAACAATCCCAAGTGTAAGTGAGAGGTTCAAACTTGTGACCTTGGATCTAATACCAATTGTTGTAAAGATGACTATCATTGCACGAAAAGATCAATTTGTTAATGCCCGATACAACCGCTAGATTTATACAAGATCCAATATCCACAAGAAATGGTTAAACCATGTCATGAAGCCCAAGTGCCACACTGGACCACGTCAAGGAGACTAAGGGCGACACCTTGCAATAGGTTTAACCAAAATTTATTGCATGCAAATGATATGAATGAAATGTTCTTTAAATCTAGCCTAGATAAAACCACATATATGCAAAACTCAAAAGGATGAAGTATAATATGTTCATGTGTTTATAGCTTGGTTGCGGTTGCTCATGATTATATTAGAATTATGGTCTGATCAAGTTGATTCAATAGAAATTTCTTTAACATAATAATAGTATAGCTTGGATTCAAAGAATAGAGAAAGAGCAAGAGTGAGAGCACAATGACTATTTTTTAAAATTTCAACTTGGTAATCGGTAGAGACCATTCCTTCCAGGGTTACACAGAGACCCATGGCCTTGGAAGGAACTGGAATATCCCTAAAGTAATTACATAAATATCCCTAGTGGTCTCTCAAAGGGGGATTCCATGGAGGTGGTTTGCAATATACTCAAAGAGGAAGAAATTCTAGACCCACTCAATGTCCATGTTATGTCCTCCCATGGTATGGTGGGCCTCCTCTATGTTTCCCACATTCCCCCTTTCCACACTAGTTCTATGTTGCCTTGCTACCTATCACCAAATATTTTTGGATACTATTTCCACTTTCACCAACACTATGCCAGTGGGATTTAAAAACCTTGATCAAAACCTAGAAAAATGGAAAAAATCCACTTTACCTAACACTATGCCATTGGGATTTTAAAATTTTTAGACACAAGCAGGTGAAAGGGAAAAAATATCATATTAATACCCATGATCATATTAAAAGCTTTCTACCTAACCAATAGATAAGCAAGTTCCCAAGAACAACCCGATTCCTAAAACATCATCATTAGGCAACACTTCCATATTCATCTTTTTATTTTGAATATAAAGTGCACATCTCCCAAGACTTTCTACTTAATTTCATGTATATCCTCAAAAGTCACATACTCATAGGAAAGATCTTCAACTATATTGCTCCCATTAATACTTTAGAATCATTGGACCATGAAAAATGGTTGGAGGTCTTAGAAGCTTTTTATATGCATGATGGCAGTGGTTTCTTTGTTGTCTTTTTTAAATTTAGAGTAAATAAAGATAAAGAACTAAATGAAAATGTCTACTTCTTTAACAGGAAAGGCCTATACCTTCAACACTCGACCCATTATTTAAACTCTAGCTCAATCTCCATCCAATACATTCCCCTATGGATCCACCTACATAACCCCCCCCTTGAATACAAGGAGCCCCAAGTCCTAGAAGTTATAGGTAACTCCATTGAAATATTCTAGAAAATTGATTTTGATTATTTTAAATATTCCTACAAGTTGACACGGATCTATGTCCTCTTGAATGCTAAAAACCATTTCCCTAAAATATTTTTCATTCATTCCAAGTGTGGGACTTGGAAGCAATAACTTATGTTTGAAAAAATAACTACCTTTTGCTCCATATGACATTCCTTGGCACACCCATTGTCACATAACCCTACTAGTAATCCAACTTATGAGCCTCTTATAAAGGAAGGTGTAGGGAAGAACCCATTCTTTCTTTCTTCTACCCCCCAAAAAAATGAAATGTCACAACAATATACCTTACCCCAAAATTTCCACACACCCACTATCTCTCTTCCCTCCCCCTAGATAGAGCTTGGGTTGTTAGCAATAGAACCACTATTGGAACACAACTATCTACTAAGAGCAGGGGTGAATTAGTAGAGTTTATAAAACTAGTCCTTTATATCTATTTAAATAAAATTAAGAGATTATGTAGAGAGACCAATCACACTCAAATTCACATAGCACCTTATGTACATGGAAAACCTAGTATGGGAAAAAATACAGTGAGAATAGCTACTTGAGTCTATTGCTCAAATCTAGCATCATAAGAAAAACCTCACTAGTTACAAAGTTTAAGAGCACCAAATAGGGAGACACCAATCCCCTAACTGAGCACAAACCCAACAATTTGATGGCACCAACCAATCAGAAAAAAAAGGAGCTACAACTCCAAATTACATAACTTAATCACTTGAATCAAATTCTCTATTGCAAGTCTAATTTGAAACTATACATTTATTTCTTCTCTGCTCATTTTTATTTTAAAAACAATCTTTGATATCTACTACTAGAAGAACAATTCTTCTATCTTCATTACTACTGCAATCCCAGTAACTCATCCCTCTCTCTTCTCTTACTATGCTTCACTCTATTAAAAATTTCTATCATTCATTCAAGCTGCATACACACTTCATACTCTATTACTATATCTATTAGAGTGTGTGTAATTATTCGTGTACTAAAATTATTTTTAAGAGCTAAGTTTTGAATGACAGGCATCATTTTATATGTCTTGTTCCACCACTTGTATACTATATATTAAACCCCTAACCCAAGCTTTGATAAATAGGTATGAAACACAATAAATGCTTGTTCTACACAATTGAAATTTTATCTAATCTTCCAACCACCTAGAAGTATATGATGATGCTTGTCCAACATAATTTCAATCATTTTCTATCATGACATATAAAGTTTCTTCCTCTAATTCAAGTTCCACCACCTGAACATTCAAACCATTTCCTGATTGTTGTGATGTTACAACTTTAAATGTGGGTTGTTGATCTCTATCTTCACGCCATGATGCAATGATTTATATTGAAAGTATTCAAATTTAAAACATTGTCATTTAATCAAATCTTCTTTAAATAATGGTCATTGATCTTCTATCACAAGCCTTATACTTGTCGCAACTTCATTTGCACTTAAAAAAAAGTTTTGTGATGCATTCAATATGAGCGATGCAATAGAAACATTTCACCTATTTTCTTGACATAATGATGCACACATGTCATTATTTTGCATATTGCAAATATGACCTTGTCTTATTTCTTCACAACTGCGATGTGAAGAAATTGTGTGATGCAATAAGATATCATCATCTATCTTTGTGATGTCACATTCCACTTACCATTGCTTTTCATTATTTGTTGGTTCCATTGAACATTTTTCATTAAATCGCACCATTTCTATTCTTGCATTTGGACCCACCATGTCTTTTGCAATATAATGATCACTATTGATCTTAAATGAACTTAGCATTGACCATTAATCCCTTCATACTACCAGCCATGATCTTGGTCCCAATGGAAACATGGCTAAATCTCACACTATCGAAAGCTTAAGCCAAGGACCCACCATGTCTCTTATGATATAGTGACCACCATGTAATCCTTTAGACATGTGTCAACATCTCATACTATCACAACCAAAAGGTCAAGCCCACCACAAGTCTTGAGGGATGGCAGGGATACACGATCTATCAGCTAACATCATACTCCACTCACTAGACTTAGGAAATATTTAAATCTTTAGACAGGTTGAGGGGCTGGTTAAAAAATGACTTCAAAGGATTAAGTTATAACTTAAGCGATCAGTGATCGACAATTTCCTATCAATGTTCAAACATAAGCTTTATGAAAGTACCATGATTGTGAACCCTTAAAGTTTATCTACAAAACCCTAGTTAAGCTACAAAACAAAAGCATATCATTTCTAAGATAATCCTTGGTCTCTTGAACATGTGGATTATGTTTCTAGAATCTTCACGAAAAGCCCATATAAATATGCTTCTTATTTTCACTATAAACTTATGAAAATGACCCCTTACAATAACATGAAAATATTACAACATATTGAGAAACTTTGCAATAATTGAAAAACATGCTCTTCTCTCAATTATGAAAATATGCTCTTCTCTCCATCATTAAAAAATTCTCTTCTCTCCATCATTCTTCCTAAGACTTGTCCTCTGACATTACATAAATTTCCTTTTGATATTGACATCAATGGCAACATTATTCCAACAATCTCCCCCTTTGGTATTGATGGCAAAAATTAAATTCTCTATACGAATTGTATATGAAAAGCTATGTACCAAGTGTAGTAATTGAATGCTCATATATCAACATGAACCATGTGATTAACCATTATATTCAACAACCATATGATTATTTGCAATCATAACCCCCCCTTTGACATATCTCCACTTTTGAGAAAACAAAAGAGTATTTGTTACAATTTTCTCCCAAAACTTGTAAAATCAAAGTATTTTTCTCAATTTCTCCCCCTTTGTCATGAATAATAAAGGAACAAATTTTGGACACCTAGCTTCCATTGATGTTCTCCCCCTTTGACATGATATATAAAGAGAAAGAGTGTGTCCAATATACAACCATCATGTTGTTAGAAAATTGTAAAACCATGCATACTTGACTTTACTCTTCACTTTCCTTCTAGGGATGAATAAATATTCTATGAATCTGCCACTAGACTGATGTCCTATCACTATTGTTAGTGATATAAATTGGGGGTAAGTACTCCCAATTTTTGTCTTAAGTACAAAAATTTCTCTTTGGGAAGAGGTTTGGTAAATATTTCTGCAATTTGTTCATGAGTTGTAACATATTCCATGTGACTTCCTGATTTGCTACCTTTTCTCTTAAAAAGTGATATTTGATTGAAATATGCTTAGTTTTGGACTGAATCAATAGATTCTTTGATATATTTATAGCACTTGAATTGTCACAAATAATAGAGATAGGTTCTTTGTATTCTAACTTGATGTATTTTTGTGTTTTCTTCATCCATAACACTTGAGTATGACTTGTTGTAGCTTCCACATAATTTGCTTCTACTATTGAAAGACTAATGAATTATTGCTTCTTGTTTAGCCATGAAACAAGTTTGTTTTCTAAGAAAAATGCACTACCACTAGTGATTTTTCTATCATTCACTTCCTTCCCAATCAATAGTTGTATATGTTGTTGGGTATGTGTAGGATCATCATGGAAAAAATAAGCCCTTAAGTGGCAATAAAAATTTAGAAAATCAAAGGTAGGCAACTTGACATAAAAATTTGAATAAGTTATCTATATTATTTCAAAAATATGTAAGAATAGAATATGTAGAAAATTGAATGTAGTTTCTAAAACTACTAAGTTTATTTAAAAAAAAATTCTATTTGGTGAAAAAATGAAATTTCAATGTAGTAGTACTTAAATTTCAGGAAAAAAATAAGAAGTAGGTGTCTGCCTAACCATCCTACCCACAATAAAATAATAATATTCTTTTATAATATTTTAGATATAAGTAGATGAATTATGTCCCGATGTGATGCATATTTTTTTGTAATTTTTTTCCAAGTAAATAATTAATTATGTTTTTTTATTACAATGTTTAAACAATATAAAAACTCGTATGTCTGACCACCTTAACTTGGTCAAAAATTCATGAAATTAAATATATATTTTTTTAATCCTATAGTATGCAAAGCATAGAATGTGACACATGTTTCATATTCAAAAAGTGTGATGCTGTTTGAAAGCTATATATGTTTTTCAATCAGCCTATCAATTAGGACTTTAGTCGTAATTCAATTAGAAAGTAAATAATAATTATTTATTAAATTCAAAGTAAAGCATAATTTATATTGGTGGAAAGTTGAGACTCTCCTTTAAAAACCCTTTTCATTTCATCAATTTTGGATAAAAAAAAAGTTGTCAACCACATGGGTCATCATATCACTTACATATCACCACTTTTTGGCCCATCATGATCCTGCACATACCTTGTTAAAGTAAAATCTTTACCTTTTGGATACCACAGTCGATAGTCAATTGTGCTCTTGATATATCTAAAAATTATTTTCATTGCATTGACATGTGACTCTTTTGGATCAACTTGGAATCTTGCAACCATGAATGATTCTTGCATAATGTCAAGTCTTGATTCTATTAGGTATAAAAAACTACCTATCATAGATCTATATATAGTTTTATCTACATCAAGATATTCATCTATTTTACTCGATTTGTATCAAACTATCATTGGAGTACCTACTAATTTATTGTCTTCCATTATAACTTTCTTAAGAAACTTCTTAACACAATTGGTTTGAGATATGAATATCCCTTCACTAGTTTGTTCTATTTGAAGACCAAGGAAAAATGAAAGTTCTCCAAGAATGGACATCTCAAATTCATATTGCATTTGAGTAGAAAATTATTTTCACATTTTATTGTTGTTACCACCATAAATGACATCATCTACATAAGCAACAATGATTATCATATGATCACCTTCCATTTTAAAGTACATATTATTGAATACCCAAGATACTAAGAGGGAGAGTGAATCAGCATCTTCTTAAAATTATTGAACACAAACCATCCAATTATTCCAATGCATATAACAGTAAAGATGAGCACGAGCATTAAAATAACATAAAAGCACAATAAACATGAACACCAATTTTTTTACGTGGAAAATCCAAAATGGGAAAAACCATGGTGAGGATTAGCTCACAATGTCGTATAACCAATTATAAGATATTACAAAGGGTGGCTCACTACCAAGACTCACTGTCTAGAATGAGAGGCTCACTACCTACAAAATATATAGTAACAAAAATGGCTTACAACCAGAACATGAATTGATGAAGTTACACCTAACAAGTGTTGATTTAGTTCCTTTGACGCTCAATAAATTCATATATATCTGCCTTGATTTGTATTCATATTCATTAACTCATCTTTAATTTCAAAACTATCCAATATATATATCTAGCTCATCTGCAAGCACCAATTAGGTCAGCCTAATTAGATGCATCCCTTATTCACCAAAAATATAACTGTCAACTTCAAGCATATACAAAATATTTCCAAAAATAATTCAAGCATGTAGCATGCTACAAAATGTTAGCATGGACCTAGTATAGGTCACACATATATCTGTAATACAAAAATTAATCCATTACAACATCAACTATATATTAGGTCAGGCGGAGATAGACCTAATAGAAAAATGTAACAAAAAAGTAATGCCAAATCACCATACGAGCACCTAAACACATGAGATTATGAATATACAATATTCCAACATTGAAAAACCATTTCCCAAAACTGCAAGCAACCAAAATCATCAGTGAGGGATTGTAGACCAAAATACTAGAGGATAATATCTGCATACCGGTTCAGAATACCGAATCAATATTTAACTTAAGCTTTCATTTGCAACTAATATAATATGGTGACATCAATGAAAAAACAAAAGCTTCCTAATGATATGGTCTTGTTAATTCTTCCAACACATATTACTATTTTCACATCCTTTTTTGAATCCTTGTAGTTGCTAGTACTGATGTAGTCTTGAATATCAGGCTTTAGGTGCTTGTTTTAGACCATATATTTATTTCTTCAATGTGAAAACAAAATTATCTTCTTCTGATAGTTGAAAACCTTCAGGTTGTTCAATATAAATTTCCTCTTCTAGGTTTCCATTTAAGAAAGTAGACATGATATCTATTTGATAGACTTTGAAAACTTTAAATACCAAGAATAGTAAAAACATTCTTATAGCTTCTAATCTAGCAATTGGTGCAAATTTTTCTTCAAAATATATACCTTCCATTTGTGCATACCCTTTGCACACCAATCTAGCCTTATTCCACATAACAAATCCATACTCATTGAGCTTGTTTCTAAAGACCCATTTTGTACCTATTATATTCTTACTAAGGGTTCTTGGAACCAATTCCCAAGTTTTATTCTTTTCAATTTGACTAAGTTATTCTTCCATTGCATTTAGCCAATTTTCATCTTTGCTAGCTTCAACAAAAAAATTAGGTTCAATCTCTTACATTAAATAAAAATTATCTTTCTCTTTATTCTTTGCAAATATTCTTATTTTTTGAACTCCTTTTTATTCCCAATAATTTTTTCAATCGGTAGATCCTTTTGAATATATTTTGTACGTTTGTTTTCAGTTTTATCTTCCAATTCTTCATCAGATATTTCTTCTTCAAACCCATATTTTATTCACAAATATCTTTATTATATTTAATAGGTTTCATATCTTCATCAACCTTGACATTTATACTTTCCAAAATTCTTTGTAGCCTCTTATTGTAATAGATATAGGCTTTGCTTTGTGTGGAATATCCAAGAAATATTCCTTCATCACATCTTGAATCAAAGCTTCCAAAAATTGTCTGCATCTCTTCTAATGTATCATTTAATACCAAATACTATAAAGTATTTAATAGATGCAAGTCTTTCTTTCTATAGTTCATAAGGATTCTTCTCAATATTTACCCTTAGCTGAACTCTACTCAATGTATATACTATTGTATGTATTGCTTCTCTCCAGTATACATCAGGTAACTTAACTTCATTTACCATTGTTCTAGCCATTTCTTCGTCTGTTCTATTCTTCGTTTCAAAAACTCCATTTTGCGGTGGAGTCCTTTCAGTCGAATATTGCATTTTAATACCATTTCTTTCACAATATTCTATGAATTCATTTGAGTTAAATTCTCCTCCTTTATTAGATCTTAAGCATTCAATTCTTCATCCAATTTTCTTCTCAACCATAGACCTAAATATTTTAAATAGATCTCAAATGTTTGATATTTTTGCTTCAAAAAGGTTACCCAAGTCATTATTGAGTAATAATCTATGAATAATATGAAGAATCTTTCTCCATTTAATTCTTTTGTCATTGTAGGACCACCAAGATTAGTATGTACTAACTCCAAAGGTTTTGAAGCAGAATATTCTTTTGTTTAAAATCTAACCCCTATCTACTTACCTTGCTGACATTATTTGGATGTAGTATTTGTAGTTTTGGTTATCTTGGGCACATTTCTAACAAGTTTCTTTGAACTTTGTAGGACTATTTAAAAAAAATTATGGTTGCATGAGCTACATTTCAAAAAAATTGAGTTTTTTTGGTTATCTATAGGTTATGGTTTCATATTCCATACATTAGGGTTCACCTATAGAGCTAAAACCCTCTCTAAACCCTAATAGTGCTAAATATTAGCCTTTTCTTCTATTCACTCGTTGAATTGCTATCACCCATTCTCAGTTTTTTAAATCATGACTTAAGTTGTTAGCATCATTGATATACCAACCCCTTTATCCTATTGTTATCTATCACACCCCATTTAAAATATTTTCCCAAGTCTTAAGTCTTGTGAGCTATTAAAAATCAATGCATTATGTTTACACTTTAATCCTAGGTTTGAAATATTTTAAGTCTAATTCAAAGATAAGCTTGAAAATTGCCTTATTTTAAGTTAAAAACTTGGTGCACATGCATAAAAAATCTTAAAGAAGGCTCGACCTAGCCTCACACATGACAAATTTTCAACATTCATTGGTTCCCCACCATTGCGCATGAATAAAATATTCATAGGAAAATGTATATAGGACAATAGGCATACACCACTTGTCCAACTTTCAAAGTGGACTTTTCAAGCTTACGAAGGGTATATATGGTGGACTTGTGATCTAATGATTTAGAGTGAGCCATGTGGGTTCATCTCCACCGTTCCTCGCCATCCCATGTGGGCTATTCTAAAGCATCTCTAATGTGTGAAGGATAGTGAGTGGTTGTCAAGTGGAAACATCCAAACTATCCAAAGGACTATAGTGGCTAATGAAATATTTCATTGAATATTTAAGACAACATATGAAGGGTTTAAAAAGAAAAAAATTGAGGACATGTGGCCTTCACTGGAAAAATGGTGGTGAAGATTTTTTGATCTTGACCATTCAAGATTTTAAAGCTTTAACAACAGGGAAAAATTTTCCTAAGTGTGGATGAGCATATAAGATCTTAAATTGTGTGCACATTGGACATGTGGAGGCATCTGGTAGCTGTGCCTGCTATCCTACAACCCTTAATTTTTTTCCTAATAGATGCATAAAGGATTATGAGTGAGTGGTGTGTCATTCATTTCAATGCACTTGCAAAAGGTGGTAGGGCTTGTGATGATGTTGGAGGAGTTTCTCCACATGGTAGTCTTTTATTGGCTCGATGTTGTAGTCAAGTTGAGTCAAGTTTCAAAATATTTATTGACTCCATTTGAGCCATCTAATGGTCCAAGTCATCACAAGATTGATGACTAAGATTCAAAATTGCAGAACTAGGTAGATAGAGTCATTTTGGTTTGTGCGAGAAAGAAATAGGCGAACATGATGCTTTCCAATCGAATTAAAGAGATTTTTCACCATAAAAGTAGGATTAAAGTATAATTCAGAATTACTAAAGAATTTGGAGATTGGTTGCAGAGATTTTTCAATCTTCTTGTGCTCAAAGTTAGGGTTTCCAATGTTCAGACACTAGTAAGTGAAATCTTCCTTCTTTGTGTCCAATTTCTAGTGAATTTGTGTATAGTTACCAGCACTATGTTTTTCATTACTTTCTAGAATTTATTTTAAGGTTTGATGTTCATAATTTCTATCAAATTCCTTTGAAATTTCCCTAGTTCAAGTGTGTCCATTTTTAAAACAAATTAGCCACCCTACAAGAAACCCTAAGCTACATTATAAAATTCCCTAGGTTTGATAATTGATAGAAATGACACCCCCAAAGGATAAAACCTCTGGATCCACCCCTAAAAGAGGCCTCCATGAGGATTTGTTGGCCTAATTACTAGGTTGAACTATGGAAAAAATCACAAGGAAGTTAATGATGCAAGGCTGAAGGGCAATGAAGGGAATTACAAATAAGTATTATTCTATTAGGGATGCTCATTTGAGGAAGGTTTCCTGGTCGGATTTGTTTATATATTAGTTTGGAAAGAAAAATGCTAAGGTTCAGAGTTGTGACATTTGGGCTTTGGATATGGGAAAGCTATCAGTCCCAAATGTGTACATGGGATTTGACTTGTTGAAAGCATATTTTTGCAACTATGATCCCAAAATTAGGGTTGTGAGATCACATACAATGGTCTAGATGGTCAAGTTAGCAAGAGATGGGATAATTGGTGGCTTTAAACTAAACCTTGATGCCACAAAGGAGATTAATCTAGAGGTCCTTAAAAATGAATACGAATAGAACAAGAGTACATATAGAGTAACATTTCTACCAATGGTCATGGAAAAGGGAAAGGGTAGGACAATTATGAATTTGATATCTACAAACAAGGAACCCTTAAGGTTTAATTGTTTTGAGTTTTATTTTGTAAGAACTTATCATACCTTGTGCCAGATATTAGGGTTGGATGCTATTCAATACATGCCTAGAGATCTTATGTTCATGACTATGAATATTCAGAATATGTGGGTGAATGATGAGTATGATTTTTCTACATACTTATTTGACTCTATTCATAAGGAACTAGTTTCCATGAAGGTTGGTGAGGGTGGGTTTAGATTCTGGTGGCATTGCTTATTGTGCCACATATTTTTGCAAATAGAATAAATGAGTTTGGGCTTGATTTTGTACTCAAATTGAGGGATGAGAAAAATGAGTGCCTTCTAGTCTATATGTTGACTCATAACTTACACATGCACTGCAAAACATCAAGCTTTGTTACATTTACCAAATTATTTCCTGTAACATTGAAAGGATTTTTGGTAAGAAATATACCCTATATCCCTAAGGAACTACATTATTTTTTGAGGCCCAAGGAAGGGAGTTCTAAGATAGGGATTGAACACAACTCGGGAGATATCATCCCACATCTAGATTGCATAGTTATTATGGTATATGGAACCAATGTTTCTCCACATGTGTTCCTAGGATGTGTACCACTCAGACTTGGTTTCATAGAGGTTATGTGGTAGCTAGGAGAAGTTGAAGATGCTCATTTGGAAGGAAAGAAAATGGAACTCTTTCTCCTTATTTTAATGTATTTTTAGATTTTGTGATGGAAAAGGATGGATGGAAGAATATATTGGACATGATCAAGCCTATAAAAATGAAGAACTATAGAGCTAGAAACCATGATCCCGAGGGTCTCTTAGCTGTATTGAAGGAAAGAATAAAGGGAGACAAATTTTGGCATAATTTTTGACTTCCTTGAGGATATCATTAGAAATCAATTTGATATGTAGAAGGCTGAATATAGAAAAGTAAAATTGCTAGCCTTTACAAAATTGGAAATGGCAGGGAAGCAAAAGGACCTTAGGTTTAAAGGAAATTTTATGGACATTGAGGATGACATGTTGAGACTTGAAGCCATTTTTCAATAATTTGATAACATTATTGGGTAGCTTAATGAGGAAAGTATTGAACAAGATAAGGGGAAGGCCCCTATGCTAGAAGAGAGACCAACCTACCAACCTCCAATGAAGCAATTTTTCTTCAATAGAAGACAAAAATGGATAGTAAGGAAATAAGAAAAATTATCTACTCCTACTCAATCAGTGGAGTCTAGGGAATCTTACCCAATGGAAAAGTTGCCACTATCTCCACATCTAATGTCACCCCAATGATAGATTATTTATTTGGATCCACATCCTAGGGAGCCCTCTTTAAAGAAGATGAAGGTTGAAGTAGTAGGTTTGGAGGATTATCGAGTATATTTTGATGATGAGGTTGTAGTTACAACTAATGAGATCATGTAAAACATGACATCACCCCTAAGGATGATAGATTTTATAGCTCCACATGATAGGGTCACTAAGGTAGTTTTTATTTGAGTAGATAATGTTGATGACATCAGAGAAAGAGCCTAAACATAGTCCATGATTGATTATTCTTTTGTTAAGGTAGATGTATTCAAAGAGTATGTGTGGAGAAAAAAGAGAGATGAATTTGAGGACAAAGTGAACCAAGAAGGGGCTAAGTCCCCATAATTTCCAAGGGATGATATTGCCTCAAGGGTAGTTGTAGAGATGAAAGCAAACCAAAAGGAACTAACCCCTGAGGAAGAAAGAAGACTTGTAAGATAAATTGGTTTAATTCTCTTACTAGAATGGTACTTAGCATCTGTTGTGTCCTTTGAAACTTTGAGTAAGCATGACCCATAGATATTTTCTATGGAAGATGAATATTATGTGCACTAACGACATCTACATTCGACACACAGTGGGATACAATAGAAATTTGGGCCTTTTCCCCTAACACTAATAAGCCTCCAATGGTAGAACTAGTAGTAGACCTAAGAGGAGGTCTAATTATGAAAATAGTTTTAGATACCCCTATAGTAGAGGCAAAAACATTCGCACTCAATGTTGCACACTTCACCAAGGAAACTATTAAATATTTATAGAATAAGTGTGATGATGAGATAAAAAAGTATAATGAATTGGTGATTGAATACAATAAGGATAAGCAAAGGTTGGCAGAGTTGGAGCTAGCAGTTGAGATGTTGCAAAATCAACAACAAGTGCCACCAATGCAACTAACTGCTCCATTTTCTTCTCCTCCACCATCTCCTCTAGTTGAATCACCTCCTCCACAATCTTTGAGATGGTTTTTTATGATAAGAATGGAAAAATTATAGAAATGGATCCAAGAACCTCATCAACACCTCCTCCTAGAGCAAGAGTAAGTAGAAGAGAGCTAATTCAACATTTAAGGGTGTATGAGCATTTGTTTGATTTATAGGATGAAAATAATATTATTATTGTTTATAATTATTGGCAAAACAAGGATAGACAACTGAGACGGGGGGTGAATAAGTTGTTACAGAAATTAAGCTTATTCAACCTTAAACAACTTTTAATCTTAGATCTAATAATTAACAGTTAAGCATGAATCAACAACACATCAGAGACACATGAACACCAAGATTTTTATATGTGGAAACCCTATTAGGGTAAAAACATTCATGGATGTTAGTCCATGAGATTATACCCTATTAGAAGTATAATGAAAGAAATGAATAGGGAATGCACATGTATTCAGGCACACTACCTAAAGCTCACTGCTCAAAGGGAAGACTCACTTCCTTACATAAGAAAATCATATTAAATCCATCTAATGTGGTTGAACTAAGAAATTAGCTTCTAAAATAGCTTGATTACAGTTCTGGTTAGGCACAAAAATACTTCTTCACACTTCGCTCAATCTTCTTCACACTCTGCTTTGCATTTGAATGATCTGATCTTTATTCACACATATCTTGTGTATACTTCATACAAATTCATGAGAATATGTTGAGCATACTATAAAATGAGTAAAAAATTTCTCTTATATATCTACTACACGGATTTACATCACCAACTCTGTTGGCCAAAAATAAAGAATAAATTACAAATACCGGCTTTAATACATGAACAAATCTTAATGCACACCAACCTAAGTTGGTCAAAACATAGCGAGGACCTAAATCAACATCCTTTAACATTCCAAACAATAAAATATTAATCCATAAGGATCCACAACATGCTACCACCATCATGTCGCCCAAGAACATGAAAACCTTAAGCACACAAGGAAAAATATTCAAGCACAAAAACATCGATGAATGCAAATCAACGAAACTGATAGAGAACGATCTAGAAACATCATTGAACACCTTAGAAACATACAAAAAAACTCAATTCACTAGAATTACAATGTAATCTTCTAGGAACACCTACTGCAGTAATTGAATAATTGTAGGAACACAAAACTTCATAACTTTCTCAAATCTTGATGCATACCACTGAAACTTTGGGAAAACATACTAGATAATCTTAGAAACAAACCCTTTAGTGTCTGCCTCCTGATCATCAACAAACACAACTTTTAATCACTTTGACCTTCTCATCTTGAATGGTTGCCTGCAATATATTTATTACAATTTTATCAATATCCTTGACATATACAGCCTTCAAAAACACCAATGATAATAGTGTTGACATCAATGAAAACCACATATCAGCAACACAACCACAATATTTAACAATTTCCTCCCTTGGAATTGATGGAAACACATGATGTGAAAAATAATACCATCAACACAACTAGTTGTCCACATAGAACACTTCTCCCCCTTTGTTCATTCTTCTCCTTTCTTCAAGATTTTTTCACATTGGTCTTCTCCCCCAATCACATCAATGGAAAAGGTACATATGCTTTGATTCATATATCATCTGAAACATCTGACTACTCCCCCTGAGTAGCAGCCACCACAACATCAATCTAAAACAAGCTTTGAATGTAAGTCCACGGATTGATGCAAAGACTTGCATCTTAATTCATATTAGGAGGGAAAATTACCCCTAACTTGCCTCTGAGATACTGAAAAGTATCCTTAGGAAAATTTTTAGTAAATATATCTACAATTTGTTCCTTTGTAGGAACATATTCCAATCTGACCTCTTTATCACTCACCTTGCCTCTCAAAAAGTGATACTTGATAGATATATGTTTTGTCTTTGAGTGTAGCACTAGATTCTTCAAAAAATTTATGGCACTTGAATTGTCATAGAATATAGCAATAGTATCACCATACTCAACTCTAATATCTCTCAGCATCTACTTCATCCATAGTACTTGGGTATAGTTGTTTGCAGCAACAATATATTCTGCCTTAGTAGTAGATAGAGATTCTACTTTTTTCTTACACAAGACACTAGCTTCTTTCCCAAGAATAATGCACCACCACTTGTGCTTTTCTTGTTATTTACATCTCCTTGCCAATCTGCATCTATAATGGAATTTAGAGTAAGATCATCATCCTTTGGATACCATAACCTAAAGTCAACTGTTCCTTTCAAGTATCTGAATATTCTCTTTATTGCAATCATATGTGATTCCTTTGGATCAACTTGATATCTAGCAACCATGTAGACAACATTCATAATGTCTAGTCTTGTTTGAGTCAAATATAGAAATCAACCAATCATTGACCTATATCTTGTTTGATTAGCCTTAGGAGAATAATCATTCTGAGATAGTTTGCATCTGATTACCATGGGTGTACCAATTGGATTTGAATCTTCCATGCCAGAATTTTTCAATAATTCTCTCACATATTTGGACTGAGAAATAAATATTCCATCATCTAATTGAGTAATTTTTAATCCTAAAAATAATTTCAGTCCTCCTATCATTGACATTTCAAATTCACTTTTCATTTCATCAACAAATTTTATACATAAGTTATCATCACCTTCAAAAATAATGTCATCAATAAAGACTTCAATAATCAATTATTTATCTTGATCTAGTTTGTAATAGAAATTGTTGTCAAGAGTACCTTTATTGAATCCAAGCTTCAACAAGTATTTATCTAGTTAGTATACCAAGATATAGGGGCTTGTTTGAGTCCATATAGTGCTTACTCCAACCGAAACACCATGTCCTTTTCATTAGTCAATTGAAATCCATCTGGTTGCTTAACATAAACTTCTTCTTCTAGTTCACCATTCAGAAATGCTAACTTCACATCCATTTGATAGAATTTATAATTCTTGAATGTAGCTTAAGCAAGAAGTAACCTTACAACTTCAATTCTAGCAATAGGGGAAAGCATTTCTTCAAAATCAATACCTTCCATTTATGAGTATCCTTTACATACTAGTCTTTCTTTACTCCTGATCACTTCACCTTGTTCATTCAACTTATTTTGGAAGACCCATTAGGTTCCAATCACATTTTTTTCTTGAGGTCTAGGAGCAAGAATCCATGTATCATTTTTCTCTATCTGCATCAATTCTTCCTTCATTGCTTCCATCCAATATTCATCTTTACATGCTTCATTGGCATTGCTAGGCTTAGTCTTGGATATCAGACAATATTCTTCTGCAATTCTTCTTCTAGTTTGCACACCTTTGTTCTTGTCTCCTATGATCTGACTCTTAGAATGACTTCACTTTACATACCTTGGAGTTTTGGGTTCTATTGTTTCTTCTTCTTTTCCATTGTCCTCTTCTTCATGATTTTCTTGATTCATTGGAACACTTTGGGTTTGATTTTGTGTATGCACATTCTTTCCATTATCAATGCTATCCTTTTGGTCATCTGAGTCATATCTGCAATACCTGGATAATCTTTCAATATCCTCATGAACTCTGACATTTGCACTCTCAACCATTTTCTTCAATCTTTTATTGTAACACCAGTAGGCTTTGCTCTTTGGAGAGTATCCCAAAAAGATTCCTTCATCACTTCTAGCTTCAAAATTTCCTATATCTTCATCTCTTTTAATATAAAATCTATTTCCAAAGATTTTGAAATACTTGACAGTAGGTTTATAACCAAACCATAGCTCAAAAGGAGTCTTACTAGAATTACTATTGATACTCACCCGGTTGATAGTATACATAGCAATGCTTATAGCATCTCTCCAATAGAAATGAGGAACATTACCTTCCAAAATCATAGTTCTGGAAGAATCTAAAATTTTTCTATTCTTTCTCTCAACAAAGTCATTCAGTTGTGGGGTCTGGGGAGAAGATAACTATCTTTTTATTCCATGCTCTTCACATAATGAATTGAACCCCCGAGAAGTGAATTCATCACCTGCGTCTGATCTTAGACATTTGATCTTCAACTTGTCCTAGTTTTTGCCAAATCTTTGAAGATTTTGAATTTCTCTAATGCCTCATGTTTTTCTCTTAACAAAGCAACCCAAACCATTCTAAAATAATCATTAATAAGCAACATAAAGTACCTTTCTCCTTGTAGACTTCTGATTCTGATGGACCACATAGATAAGTATGTACCAAATCTAGTACTCCATTTGAATGATGTTGTTTTCTCCAAAATGAAATTCTTGTCTACTTTCCCATTTGACATTCCTTGAATATAGTGTTAGTAGGCTTCACTAACTTAGGTAGATCTTTGACTGCTTGTGTGGAGCTTATTTTGACAATGTTATAAAAATTCACATGACACATCCTTCTATGCCATAATCAACTTACATCAACTTGAGCAATCAAAAAAATTTCACTAGCAACATTTAAGTGAAAAATATTACCTCTTGTATTTGTACCTGAAGCAATCACATTTCCTGAGCTTCCCAATATCCCGCACTTAGCATCTTTGAACTAAATATTGTAACCTTTGTCAACCATCTATCCAACATTCAATAAATTATGCATCAATCCTTCAACATAAAGAACATCATCAATATTGCATTTTCCACCAAGAGAAATAGTGCCTCTGCCATAAATCACACTAACATTGTTATCTTCATATCTTACAACACCTCCGTCATACTTTTCCAAGTTTAGAAACTTTATTTTATCACTAGTCATATGATGTGAGCAACCATTGTCGATCACCCACTCATCCTTCTCATCAATTCTGTCTGCAAGAGATTTCTCAATATTTTGATTACTAGTTGATTCAGTGGACACCGGACCATTTTCCTTGATAGCAATGAATACCCATTCATCTTCATTTCCAATTTATTTATCAGATTCATCATCAATAACTCCTTCAGCATAATAATATTTATTTTGAAATCTAGTCTTATCAGGTTTATACTTAGAGACTCTTTCAAGAAATCTTGATGCAAAATGACCTATCTTACTGCAAGAGAAACATTTAATAGGCATATTTTCTTTGTAATTACCTTATCCTCTGGCTTCT
This sequence comes from Sequoiadendron giganteum, assembly GCA_007115665.2. Lineage (NCBI taxonomy): Eukaryota > Viridiplantae > Streptophyta > Pinopsida > Cupressales > Cupressaceae > Sequoiadendron > Sequoiadendron giganteum. The sequence continues at coordinate 185,535,773 of CM021105.1, read as the reverse complement.
CTTTTCACAATCAGTGCTTCTATTTCTTCTAGCTCTCTTTCTTCATCTTCAATCAGTTTCATCTCTTCTTCATACTTGAATGTTTTTCTGGAACTCTCTCCTGGATGATATATTTGTTGGATTTTTATGGATATAGTAGCTTTGAATGCAAACTCTATCTTAGGAAAGGATTCCCCAAATTCAGTAAACTCAAAGGCAGCAAGTTTTCCAATCAGCATGTCTCTTGTCACATTTGGTACTATCCAAAGTTCTTCAATAGCATGAAATTTTGTTTTGTAAGAAGTAGGCACAGATCTAAGTATTTTAGCCACAATCTCATCTTCTTCGAAGGTCCCACCGGCACATCTAATGTCCATCACTAATTCATTTACCTTTTGCGATAAAGAAAAGATGTTTTCATCTTCACTCATCTTCATGTTCTCCCACTTACCTTTAAGACTTTGCAACTTAGCAACTTTTACTAGTGCATCTCCTTCATACAATGTTTCCAACTTTATCCAAATCTCATGTGCAGTCTTCAAAACTATCACATTTGTCATCTCTGAATCTGTCAAAGCTCTTAGCAATGCTTCTATAGACTTGGTATTAGTTTATGTTTCTTTGATCTCATTAGTAGTAGAGGGACCATTTTGAGGAGTTGTATATGCATTCTTTGTAATCTTCCAGAAAGGCTCACCAATGCACTTCAAATGACACTCCATTCAAACTTTCCAAGAAGAGTACTTTTTACCATCGAATCTAGGACTATCCTTCTTGTATGATGCCATCTCAGATCACCTCACTATTAGAATTATTTAGAAGAACCTGGCTTTGATACCAATTGTTGGAAAAACAAGGATAGACGATTGAGAGGGGGGGTGAATCAGTTGTTACAGAAATTAAACTTATTCAAACTTAAACAACTTTTAATCTTAGATCTAATAATTAATAGTGAAATCATGAATCAACAACACATCAAAGACACATGAACATCAAGATTTTTATACGTAGAAACCCTGTTAGGGTAAAAACCACGGTGGATGTTAGTCCACAAGAATATACCATGTTAGAAGTATAATGAAATAAATGAATAGGGAATGCACATGCATTCAAGCACACTTCTTAGAGCTCACTGCTCAAAGGGAAGGATCATTGCCTTACATAAGACAATTAGATTAAATCCATTTGATGAGGTTGAACTGAGAAACTATCTTCTACAAAAGCTTTATCACAGTTCCGATTAGGCACAAAAACACTTCTTCACACTTTTCTCTACACTCAAATGATTTGATCTTTATTCAAACATATCTTGTATATACTTCACATACATTCATGAGCATACTCTAAGCATACTATAAAATGAGTAAACAATCGCTCTTATATATTTGCTACATAGATTTACATCACCAACTCTACCGGCAAAAAATAAAGAATAAATTACAATTGTCGGCCTCAATACATGAACAAATCTTAATGCACACCAACCTATGCTAGTCACAACATAGTGAGGACCTAAATCAACATCCTCGAACACACAAAACAATAAAATATTAATTCACAAGGATCCACAACATGCTACCACGATCATGTCGGCCAAGAACATGAAAACCTTAAGCACACAAGGAAAAATATCCAACCATGAACACGTCGATCAATGTAGATGAACTAGACTAATAGATCATGTTCTAGAGACATCATTGAACACCTTAGAAACATACACAATAACTCAATTAACCAGAATTGTAATCTCATCTTCCAGGAACACCTGCTATAGTAACTAAATAACTATTGGAACACAAAACTTCATAACTTCCTCAAATATTGATGTGTACCATTGAAACTTTCAAAAAACATACTAGATAAGCTCAAAAACAAACCCTTTAGTGCACACCTTCTTATCATCAACAAACATAATTTTTCATCACTCTGACCTTCTCAGCTTCACTAGCTTCCTACAATATATTTATTACAATTTTCTCAATATCCTCAACATATACAACCTTCAAAATCACCAATACTAATAGTGTTGACATCAATTACAACCACATATAAACAACACAACCACAACATCCAACAATAATATTATTGAGCACTGTTTGGGGAAGGAAATAAAAAGAGTGAATAGTGTTTGAAAATTCTTACTATTCTTTAGTGTTTGATTCAAGAAGGATGTTTGAAGGGGATAGGTCAATAGTTGTCCCATTAATGTAGCTATGGGTTTTCTCGCTTGGTGCATTGAAAAGAATGGTTGTAGGGTCTCCTCATGAGCTAAACAAGCCACTAGTTTTTTTCCCCAAATGTAAGGTAGTAAAAAGAATTGTTGAATTCCAAGGGTTAGTGTATCCACTTGATATTTTTTTTTAGGGAAATGCTTCAATAGTTCTATTAGAATGATCTTGGTCTTTTTCTAGACATTCTAGATAACAATGGGGTAGTAAAAAATATATGAATTTGATGGAAGGCTCAAATGGATATTGTTATTTCTATAGAGGCTACTTTAATTTTTAAATATAGAGATGTTAAGATAGATATGCTCAAGAATAGCATGGATAAATTTTCCATCGCTAGTAGATTCTTGGAAGAATTTGATAAGGATTCCAATCAGGTAATGAAGAAGTATGACCTATATAGGATAAAATTAGATGAATTCATGACATTTAATTAACCATTTGAAGAGGATTATGAGGCTTGAGACCAAAAATATAATCAAATACTTGAATTGTAAGGTATCTTGATGAATTGGACACATTTTTGTATTTTTTCAAATCAACATGTTAGAAGGTTTTCAATAGCGATAGCAAAGGAGTTTTGTATTCTTGTGCAATAAGTTATTTCCTTCACCTACCATCTCAACTTTCCCAGGATCATATTGAGAAGAATGATGAAAAGGAGCAGCATAGAACCAGCAATCCACATCAAAGGAAGTTTTGGAGGGACAATTGATTGCTTAGAGTAAATATAAACATTTTTCCCTTGGCATTTTCCATCCACGAGCAAGCATTGTACTTATATTTTTGAAATGTAAATGAATGTAAAATGAAAATGTGACATGTATAATGAACTAAGACTTGTTGCTCCATTATTTTATAAAAGGGGATTCAAGGTCGAATGAAATTGATGAGAGATCAATTTTGGAGAGATTTGTAATAAAAATGTAGAGAAATTAAATTTGAGTCATGTTCTAGGTTGTTTAGTCTAGCTTTTGTCAATTTTTGAAAATATTGTATGATAGTACTATCATTTCTGAATACAATAGCATACTTTTGAAGCCAAGATTCTCCTTTTGTATATTAAAAATTGGTTATGAATGAAATGAATCGAAGATCTTTGAATTCATCTCCATTATCTTTCCTTTGGATGCTTATTTTGTATTGATGCTCTTATTCAAGGAATAAGTTAAATGCTTGAATGAAGATAAAGATATATGTGAATATATATAGGGATTTGATAAGTACTACTATTTAGAATTTCTAAGTTTAATGGTGTAATTCATCATTAAACAAGTCTATTATGATAGAGGGACCACTTTTATGCATTTTAAATTTTATTTGTTATGACTCCATACCCTAGCTTAAGGCACTGATCATCAAAGTTGTGTTCATGTTACATCTCTAGGGTCTTTCACACACAAACATTACAAATCTTTAAATTCCATTTTTTTTTTTGTTAAAAGGTTTCATGAAGTAACATGTTCTATTTCTATAAAATGTTAAATGCTCAAAGATATTTCCAAATATTTTCATTTTTGTAATTTTCAAGAAATTATTTATAGAACATATTTGTTGTTGGTAGTGTTCAGGATAAATTGGAATAAGAGATCTTGATAACACTATATGGGATCAACCTCTTAGGTTTTGTAGAGCCCAAAGTGTAGAGGGAAAGTTGTTGTGAATTTCACATGTTTGTTGGCCAATCCCTCTAGATAATTGAACATTGATAATGGAAAAGCCATAGATTATCTATGAGATTTGGTTGGGAATTAAAACCAACATATTGGAAACTCTTCTAGGGATAAACTTGTTTAAAATCTCTAGTTTGAGATCTTATATAGTTAGAGTCATAAAATTTATTGTTCTTCATTTTGTTAAGAACAAATTCATAAGAATTTATCATTATAAGTCAAGTCTACATTTTGCAGTTTGAAGCTCTTGGTCTCATTTGCATTTTCTATAAGGTTGTGACTTTTTCTCTCTGTATTTACAAATTTCTCAAAGAGCTATCAATTATTTTTCAATTCCCCATTAAGTGGGTGGAAAATATGAGTCTCTTGTGCTAGTGCATTATAATTTTTTTTTTAAAAAGTGAGAGAATTATGAGAGATAGACGAAGCCATGAGAGGAACCAAAACTAATCTTAAGAAGCATCCTGAGTAGAATTTGGAAGGAGAATGGTCACACAATACCAAGCAGTCATGGAAGCAAATGAATGCAAAAAAAAGTAAGTTTGTTAATCCTCCTACTTTAGGATTTGAAAATTTGAATGAGGATGTTAACAATAATGAATATGACTATGGAATGCCTCTTGATAATGAAGAAAACCTTGTTACAAAGGAGGATACTAGTGGTAAGTAGGCATGTTCAGGTTCTCTAGCCTCAAAGCTAGCTAAAAAATGAAAGTTCTATGATAGGGATTTTGATGCTACATTGGCATCTTAGAGCTTAAATCCTAGATCCACTTATACCTACAATCCTTAGGTATTTGACCCATTTAGAAGTCTTTGTGGTAGAAATTTGTATCCTCTCTCACAAAGGGAGGTATTAAATCTTACAAAATTATACCCCTGAGCATTCAAATTCAGAGGTTACTCTAGAAAAAGAGAAGGAACTAATGCAAGATGTGATGGCTCTTGAAAAATAATCTTGAAGGCTTGAAGAGCTGACAAATAAACAAAAAAAGGAGGAGGAGAAGTTGAAGGCTACTATGTTTGAAAGAGATCAGTTGAGAATAAGGGTAGAGAGAAAAAAAATAGTGGTTGATGAAGATCCTATCCCCACTACTACTTCATCTTATCAGCCTATCCTTACCCTTGTACATGATAAAGCTAATTTTAATGTTTTTGTAGGAACTACATCCATAAGTACATGGACTAGTTCCACTGTCACAAGTTTACTTGCAATCCTTTCTACTACTAGTAAACCATCACAGCCTATGGATATCAGAAAAATGTGTGTAGTTCAACCTAAGGGATGAAGAATAAGTATAAATGTGTCATCTAGTAGCATTCATACAACCACAAATTTTGATCCCTCAAATCTTAAACTATAGTTAGAAAATGAAAAATTGCACAGAGAAATAGAAAGAATACAAATCCTTGTTACAATTGCAGAAATGCAAAGGAATTTTTTTCCTAAAATCATCCATTGGAGATCCTTTAACTTGTAATTCTCAAAAGCCATCTCATTCTACATCACAACCTACCCCAAATACTGGTATAAATGTGTATACTACCATAAGTAAACCCATTCCTCACTCCCAATCACAAAATTTTAGTGAATAAGACAATCCTCTTAGCATCAAGGACACACTAACACTCAATCTAGTGGAAGTAGTTCCAATTATCAAGGCAATCAAAATATGGGAGGAAAGAATACACAGTCTAGAAATCAGAACACTGGAGGACAAGGTGGTGGTGGACCTTGACCATATTAGGAAGACCACTTTTCTAGGAGGCCTATGCAATTAGACCTGTTGATGGTGTTTTTATGCACTTCACAACATAGGCAATGTGTGGGTGCATTACCTCTCTTAAAAGACAATCTTCCACAATGAAATTGCAAAACACTATCCCAAGGTCTCTCAGGTGTCAGGTCATGGCGAGGCTTGGAATAAATCAGTTGTTTGGTGAGATTTTGCTGGAATCACAAGGTGGTCTTACGTGGTCAAAACTGTAGGAGAATTAGGTCAATGAATGGAGTTTTGCAGATTTGGAATTACTGTATCTTGCTGCAGGTTTAGATAGTAGTCTTGGACTCCATTGCTTTGTCGGATTTGGCTTTACAATGTGCAACGAACCTTAACACAAGTTGTTTCTAAAGAAAAGGGAAAAAGAGAAAGGGCGAGAAAGAAAGATGTTTCCCGAACCTGTAACACCTGATGAACAGTGATCATGGAGGTTCCTACCATGGACAAATTCCTTAAATAGGATTTCACTTAATCAGAATTCCCACAATATCATGAAATCTATGCTATCTTCTAGATACTGTAGATATTCATCATTCATTCACCATGGAAACATGAATAAAGATAAAGTTTAATGAGCATCAATGAAATCAAAGTCTAGACTAACTTTGCACAGTCATATACCATCAGCAAATGACCAAAAGTATGGACAGGGTAAGCATACACACAACAGTAATCTTCAAAACCATAGACACCATACTAATTCTACCAAAGTCAATATAAGGATATTAAAACAGTAAAGTAACTCAAAGAAAATTTCTAACTAAATGGAGAAGAACCATGAAACATGTGGAGAAAACCAAAAATACACTAGACAATGACTGTATTTTCTATTATATTCTCAACAGCATGTCTTTACAACAACTCAACTCTCCTAGAATGAGAGGAGGAGAGCCCTATTTATAGTTTTCAAAAAATAAAATGAGTGGCCAAGATTCGATTCAATTTGTATGGCCAATATTCAATTTACATTAGGGTTTCACCTACCCCCAAATATATTACATTTATAAATAATTTCTTGTTTCTTCCCTATTTCGTCATCTAGTGACAACACTGTAGCAAATTTATCTTTTAGATATTTTCCTTTTGCTGTAGCTATTCTTCAAGGAACTCATCGTCAATGACAGGATTGCCCTCTTGCTTCCTAAACATGGCATACTCCATGAAACTTAGGACCAAGGATTGAAACTTATCCACCTCCATGATGTCGGATTTCAAAATTTGGGAAGACCATTCTTGGGAATTGTTGCCAAGCTTCTTCTAGTCATCATCATACTTAGCAGGATTGTCTTGAAAGAGTTCCAACTACACAAAGGCTCAGGCAGCGAAGCACATGAATCTAGTGGTGACCTCAGTGGACATCCCATCTTCCATGATCTTCAAGAAGTAGGGATTTATATTCTCAGTATTGATCTCAACCACGGGCAACTCGTATCCTGTCATCAGCTTAAGGTACTGAGCGCACTCTTCTCTAGAATCCCTTGCCCATTCAATGTCTGGCACCATTCGCTCCAAAACCTCCTCAAGCCTCCTCTTTCGGTGATCAAAATATCGCTTCCACATGTCCACTAGCCAATGATCATCATCCTTGAAGGCAAGGTCCTTTTCCCAGACATCGCTTGGCAACGCGAGTATGGCCTCAATCTTTGGGTAGGCCGCCTCGTACTTCCTTGGGAACCTCTCACAGATCTGCCTTGTGTCCTCAAGAGTCTTCTAAACTTCTAAGAACCTATTTGCTGCCCAGACAACCAAGTTGATGCCCATGTTTCCCATGTCCAAGACCTTCTGGAACTAGTTTTCCGTAGTCTTGTCTAAGTTTCATCTCTTTTCCATCTTGTTAATCTGTTCTTGGGATAGCAGCTAAGGTGGGACGAATGACATTGTAGGTTGTTCATTCGGGGATGACCACTGTTGAATGTAGGCCGTTAGATCGACCACTTGCTCCTTCAGCTCTTCTTTGGAGACTTTATCCTGTTGGATAAGGTGCACCATTGTGGCGACTGACTCCTGGAGATGCTCAACCTTTTGTTATCTCGTGGCCACTCCCAAGTCGATGGTGGAGATGTTGTAAGTTATGCCTTGCTCCCCAACCATTGGTGTTAATATTTGCACTGCCCTTGATCATGAGGCATCCATGGTTACTTTTGATCTGACCTTCGACTTCTTCTCCTTCTTCTTGGTGCTTACCTGTGCTCTGGCCATGATGGATTCTAGCCTTGCATTGGGGTCCTTCAAGGTGGGAGTTTTCTGCTTTAGTTTCCTTTGCAGCCATTTAGGCACTTAAGGCTCCTCCTCAGGTGGTTTAATTTTCCTCCCATTGTTTTTTGTTTCAAGCTCAATGGTTTTGATTACAAGAGCCTTTTCTTCAGTCCCCGTATCTTCTTTCTCCTCCTCAGAGTCTTGTTGAGGGTTTCGTGTCCAGTGGGGGACTCAGTATGCAATTGCTCTTTGGGTGGATCTTCTTTCTCGACTTCCCCCTCTTCTTCATTCTGCTTGTACTCACACTCTTTAGGATTCTCCCCTTGCTCATCCTCGCGGGGGAATACTTCCTTGTCATGCTCTAGGGTCTCGTCTTGCTTCTTAGTAGGGGATTTGTTGCCCTTTGTCTCTTTAGCAACAATCTCTTCTTCTCGGACAAGCCGGTCTTTGGCTTCTTTATCTTCTATTTCCTTGAGTTGCTTTCCCCATTCTGCATTAAGCTCAGGATTGTCTGATTCTTTTATCAATTCAGTGTTCAGCTCTTCACTGATCTCATTGGAGGACTCATACACCACCTCATTGATCTCGTGGTGTTCAAATAGTGGATGCTCATGATACTCAAATTCTTCCTCTTCTGGTGCCTTTGTAGCCTCTAGCTGCTGTCGCTCGAGCTCATCCAATATTTGCATTGTAGCTTCCATCTTTGGTGGTTCAGTAGAGGGAAGGGGAATTGGAGAAGAGGCCATGGCCTGGGCTATTGCAGCCTGAACCACTGGATTGGTGAGCATTCTTGAGAGCTCGACGGGTACATTTTGCATGTATTTTATGAATGACTCTGGGAGACCAAGGACAGACATCGTAGCAGTGGGAGTAGAGGGGAGGGAAGGAGACATGGAAGAAGAGGAGATGGGTGAGGTTGTGGCAGATGATGAATCCATGAGAATGACCTGCAAGATTGGAGGAGTGGCAGCAAGGTGGACAAAGATGTCCACCACAGGCGGGGAGGAAGCAGGAGCTAGAATTGAAGTAAGCAGGGTGGCATCGGTGATCATAATAGGTGGAGACTCCAATGAGCTAGATCCCTCTTTCCTAATCCCAAGGGGTTAATCCTTTGGAATCATCATTGTATTTGTACCTCTAGTTGTTTTTCTATTCTTCTTAGAAGGCTTCAGCTCGGAAGACTTGCGGGCATAGACCTTTGGTTTGGGCAGCTGTTCACTAGCCTCCTTTCTCTTCTTGGTTTTAGCTGATGGTGGCATGCTAGATGCTTCCCAAGTTATAGTGACAACCACTCCACCTTTCGAGCCACTTGGTTCATTTTACAGTCCCATGAATTTCAAGGCGACTCCTTGTTGTTCTAATTGGGCCACCTATTGGTCGACCCATGCCTTCGTTTGGATCTCGATGGGCCTAGTGAGTATGGCGAGGTCATCGAGCTCTAGTTCATTCTAGTCAATCACAGGAAGTGGAAAATTGGCGATGGCATCGTACCCTAGATCGACCAGTGTGTCTTCATCTTCTTTGAGCTGGTCGGGAACTGGCACAGGTTGGGCCTTCGCACAAAGATGGTGGTCATGCACATGTAATGTCTCACCCGTACCTCAAGATCATCTCTACAGTTGGCCCAAAAGTCTTTGATGCTATGGAGGTGGGCATACCCTCATCCTAGTGCCTTCCTGATGTGCCCGTATGGGTCCATTCAAGGCCGAGTTGTATATTGAAGGAAGTTATACTCAGCCAACTCCCTTTCTGAATACCCCACACACTGGGAGGTATGAATCTTGTACATTCCTTGGCCGAGACCCATAGGATAAGCTGGGCCCACCAAATGCTTATTGCTCAGGATGCTATGAATATGCTGCAGCTGCCAGGTCAGCTCTAATAGAATGATTCGGTCATTGGGGTACTAGGGAAGCTTGTTCGGTCTCTTTGTGAATCCCTCAGCATGGATGTATGTAAACTTTATGAATTGTATGTAAAGGAAGGCATACTCCTTTAGGAGGGCTAGGGCACTATGAGAAACTCTCCTTTGAAAGTCACCCCCAAGAGACCAAATGATGTGAGCAATGAATGCATCGTTCACCCAACAATAATCCCTCTTGAAATTCCTGAACGTAACTAAGTGTACTTGTCGTATGGTTTGAGTCCCATCCCCGAGGGATCACTGGCTACCACCGCCAATCCCTGATAATGCCGCCAATCGGTGAGGGAATATACCAAGTAGGAGGTCATGAAGAACTTGGAGGTCTTCTTCACGGTTGTAAACTACTCATGGAAGCAGTCATTGATCATCTCTCCCTAATAGAAGGTAGTCTTCTTGCCGTGGAGAATCTACTCTACAAAATAGAACATCCACTCTTGGAAGAAGGCGGCTCTAGGAAGGCCCATCACCCGGCTCAGCAAAGTTACGAGGTCATGGTAATCCTTGAAAAAGTCATTGCGAAAAAGCTCCTGAGGAAGCTGACCAGCGCTGCCCCACTTATCCTTCAACCCATATTGATTGATGACCTTCTTGCACCCCAAGGGATCCTGCTCCCAAACCTATTTGCATTCCTCCATGGTGGGGACCTCCATGCTGTCAAAGGAAGGAATGTGGAAGGTTGTTGTTGTGCCCGACAGAGAAATGTCGGCAAGGATATTTCCGTCCCAGTCTACTATAGTCTGGGTCTCTTCCTGGTAGGCCTCCACGCATGTCATTACTAGGTCTGGGGCCACCAAGGTTGGCAAGAAGCCTACAACTTTAGCAATCCTACTTTTCTTTATCAGCTTTGTGTTCTCGGTCTTTGGGTTAATCCCGACCCTCTATATGAATTTGTCAACATCGACCTGACCGATGTTGGTATTTGTTACATCTCTCTAGAGGGAAGTGACTCTGGATTATATAGGGACCCCCTGGAACTTATACTTCATTAGGTACCTATCCTCCTTGCCTCGAGGTGTCTTGGCTATTCCTTTTCCTTTCCCCTTTGAAGCATCGGAAGTTTCAGCACCGGATTCCATAAATCCTGCACAAGAGACGAGAATTAGTAAAATAAATATGATGAAATGATCCCAGACAAGTACCTACATCTCAATATTAGCTTTACAATCATTATTCATTGTCCAATAATCACACAACACCTGATAATTCATTGTTAGAAGGCAATACAAAGAAACTAGGTTCCCAGGGCCGGAATTCCCTTGGTAGAATGCCATTTGAAAGGGAAAATTGAGGATGGAATTCCCAAAGGAATTTCCTGAGGTTGGATTTGAGGATTTGAGTCTAGATATGAAGGAAAACCTAATTTTAGAAAATGGGTTGAAATCCATTTTAGATTTGGAGGTCATTTGACCCCCCAAGGGAGTTCGGGCATCAACTACAGGAAAGCCGTCTGAAACGGCGCAGAGGACACGAAATTTTGGGCATCGAAATCTAGGTCTCGGATTACCATTGCCAGGAAGCTATTACGGGTAATCCGTTAAGAATGAAAAAATGAAAGCAGAAATTTGGGAGGCAATTCCTGGAAGCGGTCAGAGGGTTCGGGACAATCAGGCGGCAAATGAAGCATTGGGACCCGGAGTTCGGGAAGCTGTCCCAAACCCGCTGTTAGAACAACGCACATGGAACGGAATCCCCAGAGGGGAATTACAAAGGTCAAAATCCGGAGGAAGCTTAGGGGCAAGAGGAGAATACCAATTTGGTCACGGCAGGCAGCAGACCGGGGTCCGGGAGTCGGGAAGACGTCCTGCGAAGGCCATTTGGAACGGCGAACTCAACACGGAATTCTGAGAATGGAATTCCGGGAGACAGGGTCCGAAGGAATGTGGTCGAGGGGCTTCGCCTGGAAGTTGGAAGACTTTTGAGGAGCTAGGAAATGGGTTCCGGAAAGCTGCAGGGGGAAGGCCGTCGAAACGACGAAGTCAGGATGGAATTCCAAGGATAGAATCCGGGGGAAAGAATCCCAGGGGGTCTCACTTTATCATTTTTTGACATTGTCAAGGTTCCAGACAGACTTTGAGGGCTTGGGGCCTGAAGGTCGGGAAGACGCTTGGGCAAGGCCGTCGAAATGACGATGACGCAATGGAATCCCAGGAGGGGAATTCGGAAGGTCAGAGTCTGAGAGAGGGGGTCAAAGGAAGAGATTTTGAAATTTTAAGTTGTGGATGGTAGTGAAAAAGGCTGGGCCCAGGAATATCGGTGACTATTCCGAAGAACGGCCGTGGAGAGGTAAAGTCTTGGACCGAATTTCCAGCCACATAATGATCGATTTTAAATTTTCTAAAAGTGGGGTTTTGACCAGAAGGCACAAATTCACTTAATTTTAAACCCATTTTATATTTCACTTTCACCAAAATCTGAAAATTCACAAAACAAAAGTGAGGGCGCGCGGATAGAAAACCTACCTGAAAATCCTGAAGAACAAGTTGCTGGAACCATGGGGGATGATGGAAAATAGAGCTCGAAATGCTGGGCAGAAAACACCTGGTCGTCGGAAGTTCTCCAAACTTTTCTATCACTGGAGCAATTGATAATGACGGCCGAAAATTTTGTTTTTATAGAAAAAACCGCCATTAATACAACATTTAATTTCTCCATATGGCGGTAGGTGGAGTTGGTGAATTCAAAACACAGTCGGCGGCAAGAGGACCAGAGTCTGGTGTCTGGGAAGCCATCTCGCCATGATCATCGAAACAACAAACCTCGATAGGAAACCCGGAGGGGGAAACCTGAAAGGGGAGACCTGGAGGGGGAAACCCAAAAAGGGAAACCCAGAGGGGGAAACCCGAAAATTGCCACAGACTCCAGAAAGGGAATTCCGACAAGGGAAACCTAGATTGAGCCCTAGACTTAACATTTTAAAAGGGGCGACTTTGGTCAAGCTTAAAGTATGACATTGGGGAACATGCCAACCTTTTAGGACACAAAATTGGGCATGCAAAATGAGGCAAAAACAAAAAGGGGCGGTAGGTCAAAGAGGGAAAAGAGGGTCCCCATTCCGAATGGGGCGTGTGTGCAAAAGGCACAACAAGACCAATATAGGAAATTTTTCTTTAATGGGATACTTGGTTATCCAAATCCTTTTCCGAATGATATAACAAATGTGATAGTTAGAGTTTTTGGGAATAATGCTATATTAGGGGAAGATATCTTAAGGCCATTTAATAACATGATGGATTATTTTTAAGTGGAGAATGATGATGTGATGAAAAAATTGTTTATTCAATCACTTACTAAGGATGTAAGGGAATGGTATAGAGCCTTACTAGTAGAGAGAATAGGGTCCTGGGAAGAATTGAAGAGAGTATTTAGGGAGGAATATAGTGATAAAACTGATCCTAGATTCATGCTAAATGAGTTTAATACCATTAATAAAGGACACAATGAAATGGTTTATGAATTCAACACAAGATTTCAAAAAGCTATGCATATAATCCATGCTTACTTGAGGCCAAATGAACATGTATGTATCATCACATATAGTAGTGCCTTTGACTAAAAAATGGGTTATGTTCTTAGGTATAAGAATACTCAGACTTTGAGAGATTCTTATAAAGCTGTTTTGCACATTAAAAGCAACAAAAGAGCTATGAAAAAAGTGTGTAAATGAGAATATGTGAAGACCTTGTAAAATCCCAAAGGACAGCTAGAGAAGGTATCTACAAAGAAGGGGTCTGCTGATGATAAGCTACATAAAATTATGAGCACCTTGAAAGATCGAAGTATTGATTAGTTAAATATGAAAATGGATTAGGAAATGATAAACCTATCCTAGGTTACATGATCAACCTTACAACACTAACTGGAACAATGGAAAATTAGTTTTCAACAATTAGAAAAAATTTCAAAGCAAGGATCATCTTGATCCATTAAAGAAAAAGTTTGATAATTTGGTTGATGAAAGTCCATGGTGTGTAGCCTACTAGCTGGCACATTCTACACATCAGTTTGTGGTTGCACAATCCTTGGAAGAAGAGAAAAATACATCTGGTAGTTTTGATCTATCTCAGGAGGATGATGGAGAGATAAAAATGTTAAATTTATTTGGTGAATAAATTTCTTTAGATGAGGAATCCAATGAGATTGATGTGGAAAATAAAATGTGTAAGGAATATTCCTATCATCAACAAGATTTCTCGGATGAAGATGAACAAGGAGATTACAATGTCTGTAACCTATAAATAGACCAGTCTAATATAACTTTGAAAAGATCATCTAATGAAGAAGCTGAGAGGTTGATAGCTACAACAGTTGCTCAACCTAGAAACACCTAAAACTTGAGAAATAGGGTGGTAATTGGTGATTAGGGAAGGGCTAGAAGCATCTTTATTAAGGAGAAAAATAAGGAAAAGCATTCCAAACTAGGGGATAAGGCAGATGAATCTAAGGCTAAAGAGAATAAAGATGCTAAGATTTGGGCTAAAAAAGGTGAGGGATTAAAGGTTGATGAGAATATCATTTCTATAGCAATGAAAGCCAAATATAAGAAACAAAAAACTAAGGAAGAGAAGAAAAGTGATGAGAAAAGAAGTAAAGAGAATTAGAGCATAAAAGGGAGAAACATACTGACCAAAGTATGCCAACACACAATATACATGGATATAACTCTATAAATATGTTTCGATTGCTATCGAAAGTAAAGGTTACTATTCCATTGGTTGAAATGATGAGAATTGAGGAACATAAGCAAAAGAAAGTTCCCCTTATCAATGGTGCAACTATGGTCTGTGAAGAAAAGAAGGTGTCTACTCCACCTCAAGTGGGTAGAATTAACTCAAAGTATGAAGAGATTGAAGGGGTAATCAATGATATCCCTCAAGTCTTCATGGGTGCCACTATCACCGCTCATCCAAATCAAGTGGAACCCATTTTATGTAACTCTAATCATTGATGGTAAGATTGTAAAGATTTGAATGATTGATTTCAGGGCTTCATCAAATATCATGCTTGTTGATATAATGAAGGAAATGGGATTAAAAATGAATAGAGCATATGGAAAATGCTATGCAATGGATTTTAGGGAAGTCCCTATTATTGGGATTATCAAGGATTTTTCTTTCAAACTTGCTACTTATCTTAATAAGGAGTTCACCATGAGTATCATAGTGGTGGAAACCTTACCTAATTATGGAATTTTGCTATCAAGAAAGTGGAGTACAACTATGGGAGGAAGTATGCAATGTGATATGTATTTTGCCACCATTCCAATATATGGAAAGGACATAAAGCTTTCTAAGGAACCAAAGGCTCCATATATGATTGAGGAAATTTCTCATGAGGAAATAATCCATTTTGTTGGCATTGGTCTAGACATTTATAGAATTAAGGAGTTAAATGAGGAAAAAGAACGAAGCTCTACACCCATAGAAAGGGACGTAAAATAACAAGCATATAAAAATGAATTGTTGACCATGTATTTTGATGGTTCTTATTCAAAAGAAGGTTCTAGTGTAAGGGTTATATTTATCTCACCAAGTGGTAACACCTTCAAGTTTTCATTTTCTTTATTGTTTGTCTAAAAAAACAATGTAGTTGAATATGAAGCTTTTTTGTTAGGGTTGAGAATAGTTGAAAAGTATGGAATAAAAAAAATGAGATTCATTGGTGACTTACAATTGGTTGTGTCCCAGGTTAGATCTAGATTTGTATATAAAAAAAAAAGGTTGAAACAATATAGGAATGTTGTCTAGGGCTCCATAGAATAGTTTGATGCTTTTGGCATTGGTTGATTAGAAAGGAGTAAGAATGTTGTTGCAGATCTGTTAGTCAACATAGCACTAAGTTATAATGATATGACTTTTTATAGTATCTCAATGGTTGAGGTATAAACAAGGCCATCTATTCTTGAAAACATTCAAAATTGGTAGGTCTTTAATGATGATAATGATATATTGAAATTTTTGCAATGTGTTGATCATTATGGGAGCCAAGAAATTGATTTTGGGGTATTTGTTAAAACTATTGATGGAAAGGAGACACTGTTTGGAAATGAGTTTATACAATTGAAGACCAATAAAATTCCTAAAGGTCTAGTTGCTTTGGAAATGATTTTTGATGGCCCAGACAAAACTACTGTTAAGCAAAATTCCACACATCGGGATGATCTAGAAGAGGGAAATATTGGGATAGAAAATTCTCCAAACAAGGTTTATGTGGGAAACAAAATGAAGCCCCATATTAAAGAAATGTTGATTTATTTATTGATGAAATACAAGAATGTGTTTTCCTAGTCCTATGATGACTTGAAGGTCTATAGAGAGGAAATATTTCAACATGAGATACCACTAAAATATGATGCCAAACCTTTTAGATAGAAAAAAAGACCTATCAATCCAAATTTCACACCAAATATGCAAGATCTTATAATGTTAAGAGATGGGGGGATCATTCAACCCATTAGAAACTCAAACTGGGTGTCAAATCTTGTGCGAGTGAGGAAAAATAATGGTGACATTAGGTTGTGTGTTGATTTCAGGAATTTGAATGTGTCATCATTAAAAGATAACTATCTAATATAAAATATGGAAGTCATGTTATAAAAGGTAATAGGCTGTGAGTTATTGTTCATGATGGATGGTTTATCTAGGTACAACTAGGTAAATGTTAAGGAGTCAGAGTAGTATAAAACTACATTTACCACTCCTTGTGGGACATATGTATATGTTAGGATGCCTTTTGGCTTAGCCAATGTTGGTGCTACATTCCAAAGAGATATGGATGTATCCTTCTCTAATTTCATAGATATCTTCATAGAAGTTTATCAAGATGAATTGATTATATACTCAAAGAAAGAGGAAGACCATTATATTCATCTAGAGAAGACATCCATTAGAGAATTAGAGAATGGGATTTCTCTTAATCCCAAAAAGAGTTATTTTCAAGTAACAAAAGGCAAGTTATTAGGGCACATAGTTTCAAAAGGAGTGAGGATAGAACTTGAGAGAGTAGCTTCCATTGATAAAATACCACAACCAAAGAGTGTAAAGGGTATTCAATCATTTTTTGGATAGGTAAACTTTTTGAGGATATTTGTAAAAAAAATTGCAAAAACTACTAGGTCAATTTTCAAAATATTGAAAAAGGGAGAAGTTATAGCATGGGGTGAAGAAATTAGAAAGGATTTTAAGAGTATAAAGAAAACTATAAAGGAATCACCTATTTTGAAGGCCCCATAATTTTCCAATCCTTTCCAACTCTTCTGTATTTCCTCATTCCATAGTATTGTTGTTATGCTTTTATAAAAAATAATGAAGGGTATGAAGAACCAATAGAATTATTTAGTAATTCATTACAAGATATTGAGATGAAGTATGACATAAATGAAAATAAGGTATATTCTTTGGTGAAGGCAGTGAAATTTTTTAGGACTTATCTAGTTGGTGCAACAATTGTTGGATATGTACCCACTGCTATTGTAAAAGACATCTTCACACAACAAGAGGTTATAGGAAAGAGGTGTAGATGGATAAATAGGATACACAAATTTAATATTGATATCTAGATTACACAACTGGTAAAATGACAAGGATTAGCTAAGTTGATGGTAGAATCAAATTTAGAGGCTAATCAAATAAAAAATGTTGATTTTGTACATTATATCCTATTTGTGATATGCAAATTGTTGGAATGTATAGAAAAATTGTCCATTACTTGGAGAATTTGTTGTGCCTTGAAGGGATGACTGATAATGAAAAAAATGCACTAAAGCTCCAGGCCACTAAGTATGTTATCATTGATAATGAATTATGGTAAAAGAATAGGGATGGATTTTTTCTCAAAAGTGTTGATGGAAATTAGGCCTTAGAAATTTTGAATGAGATGCATAATGGTGTTTCATGTGGTGGTCACTATACGACGAAAACCATTACTCATAAAGTTTTGAGAGCAATATTTTTCATGGCCAAAACTTTTGAAAGATCTACAAAAGTTATAGTTAAATGCCAAATGTTTGTCGGTAAGTTAAATTATTCAAGAAACTTACCCTTAGGCCAGTTATAATGTAGGCACCATTCTAAGAATGGAGGATTGTTTTTATTGGTGAAATTGTAGAGAATTCTAGTGGCGAGAATTCATGGATATTGATGGCTAATAATTAATTTACTAAGTGAATTGAGGCCATTCATATCAAGAAGGCGACTAGTAAGGTAGTTACATATTTTTTAATGAGTAATATTCTGACTAGGTTTAGTGTGCTAGGAAAAATAATATCTAATAATGCTATGTGCTTAGGTCAAAGGAATTTGTAGACTTCTACAAAAATTATAGGACTTTAATCTCATATTCATCCTCTTTTCACCCATAGGGAAATGGACAATTTGATTCCAGTAATAAGAGCGTGATGAAAATTATTAAAAGGGTGATAGAAAAGAATAAAAATGCCTAGGACTCTAAACCCAAACAAGCCTTATGGGTTGACAGGGTCACTATCAAAAGGGAAATTGTTGATGTGTGTTTTTTCACTTAACAAAGGTAATGCGCAGGTGCATCACCTCTCTTGAAAGGTAGAAATCTGCAAACAAGTTACAAATCCTACCCCAAGGTCTCTTGGGTGTAAGGTCATGAATTTCTTGGAATATCTCAATTGGTTCATGTGATTTTCTGGTAATCACAGGGAAACCTTATGTATGTTAAGTTGGAGGGAGATTGGTTCTTTAAATGGAGTTCTCAAGAAGTTGGAATTGATGTGCAATTGCTGCAAGTTGAAAACAACAATCTAAACTCTATGTTTTATCATCATATTTGGCTTTAAAATAATGCCTACACTTTACCTAAATTACTATTTCAAAGAAAGGTCAATATAGAAGGGAAAGGAAGAAGCTCCTAGATCTATAACTACCAATGAATAGTGATAATGGAGAATGCTATAGTGGACAACCTTCCTGAAACTAAGTTCCACTTAACCAAATCAGCTAATGGTATCATGAAACTAGTTCTATCTTCTAAGGTTTGTTAATTTTCATCCATTCATTGACAATGAAACATGAATAACAGATGGAGTCTAAGTGCAACAATCAATTTATGTTAAGACTAGCTTTACATTGTTTTTTATCATCAACAAATAGCAAAAAGCATGAACAAGGAAGGGAATCAAAATAGCAGTATTCTTTAGCATCAATGAAAAACATCTACTAGTCTACTAAAGCATGTAAAACACATAGAACAACAAAGGAAATCTATTCAAATCTATTAACTATGAGGGAAAGAATCATGAAACATGGATGAAACTCAATAATCCACCAAAATCAATGAATTACTATTAGAATTTCTACATCATGTCTTTACAACAACTCAACTCTCTCTTTGAAAATGAGAGGAGACCCCCTATTTATAGTGCTCAAAAATAAAAATGAGTGGCCAAGATTTAATCTCATTGTGTGACCAAGATTCACTACAAATTAGGGTTTCACCTACCCCCAAATATTTTACAATTTAAAATTACATTCCTTGTCTTATCCCTATTTTGTCCTCTAGTGCCCCACATTGTAGCACTTTTGTCTTCTAGTTGATTTCCCTTTTGGTGTAGTTAAAAAGTGACAAACTCATCATAAATAACATGTTTTCCTTCATTTTTCTTTACAGTGGCATACTACAAAATTTTTCCCATTCCATTATATCAGACTAAAGCACTTGAAAATATAATTTCTTTGACCTGCCCATGATTAGCTCCCAATACTTTGTGCATTTAGGCATAGCTTTAGCCATTTGTTCAGAATAGATGAAGGATTTGGCAAAGAATTCCATAAATTTTGGTGTTAATGAGTCCATAGCCCCATTTTCCATCTTCTTATGAAAATATGACCTTATTTTCTCATGATCCAGCTTGGTAGTAGGCATGTTTTAGTCTATCATGAGCTTCAAATATTCTTCACAATCTGCTTGATGTTCTTTGGCCCATTCTAGATTGAGCTCCACTTCATGGAGTACTCACTCCAGACTTGTTTTCTATGGTCTAGGATGATTTTCCATGTTTTGACCAGCCATTGATAAACCTTGGGCAAACCCAACTCCTTTTCCAATAATTTGTTGAGCATTTTGAGGATAACTTCAAGCTGAGGATAAGTAATGCTATATAACTCAGTGAAGAGAAGAAATATTTTCTCAGTGACCTCTAGTTTTTTTTGCACATCTTGGAACTTGTTTGTCATTTGGATGGCATGACCGATGCCCATATCACCATTATATACCACCCACCGAAACCAATCATGAGTAGCCTTGGACCAATTCTTTCTTCTCTCTAGCTTTCTCATGTGATCCTCAAACAATAGTAGTGGCGGGGCTGACAATGTCATGGGTAGCTCTTCAACAAAACACCATTCTTGTATGTAGTCCATGAGGTCTACCACTTGTGCCTTCAATTCCTCCTTGGAGGACTGATCCTTGTTAATTTCATGCACAATCATGGCGATAGACCCTTGTAGATGATCAATCTTTTGTTCGCTTGTGGTTGTACCTAGATCGATGTCGGAAATATTATAACTCACCTTGTCTTCTTTTTCTATTACTGGGGTGGAAATTTGTGATTTCCAGGATCCTAATGCATCTATTGTGATATGGGATCTAACTTTTGGCTTCTTTTCTTTCTTTTCTCCTATTTGAGCTCATGCTAGGATAGCCTCGAGTCTCTCCTTGGGATCCATGGGAGCAGGGGTCTTCTTTTGTAGCTTTTTTTCCATCCATTCACGCATCTAAGATCCCTCCTTTAGTGATTCATGATCACCTTCTTCTCTCTGAGCATGTTGGATCTCTTTTTCTTCATGATCCGAAGCTTCTTTCTCTATTTTCTCTTCTTCTTCTTCATCTGAGTCATGGATGAATATGGTCCTTTCTTCTTGTGAATCAGTAGTAGCAATATTTTCTTTGGGGATATCTTTCCATTCAGGTGCTTCTTATTCTTCTTGCCTAAGCTCCGCATGATGTTTTTCACTAGGGCTTCCTTTCATTTCAACCTCTTCTTCAGGCTTATCTTCTTTTTCAACCTCACCTTCTTTATTTTTCTCTTCCCCCTTGGGAGGTAATTCTTCTTTTTGGTTGAGGCCTTCATATTGATCCTTGATTAGAGGCTTTGTGGATACCCCCATGTATTTATCTATTTCTTTATTTTCCTCAGAAGACTGCCTCTCAATTTCCTCTCCAACATCTTTGAATTGTTCTAACAACTCTTTTTCAAGTTTTTGGTCAGAGGATTATACTACATACTTGGCATCGGGGTCTTCAAAATATTCTTCTAAGGATTGCAACCCTTCTTCTTCATATACTACCTCATCAATGACCAAGTGTTGATGTTTGGGATGTGCATGGTAGTCATCTTTGAATGGATCATAAATTTCATCATCCCCCTTTTGGGCTTCCTCCCTCTCTTATCTCTCCAATTCTTTTGAGATTTGCATTGTCACCTTCATTTTGGGTGGCTCTATCAAAGGAGGGATGGGGAGAGAGGTGAAAACTTGAGCTAAAGTATCTTGCACTATGGGGTTCATCAATAATCCAAAGAGCTCCATAGGGATATTCTACATATGTTGGGCAAAGGATTCGAGGAGAGTGAGGGTAGGCATTGTTGCTATGGAAATTAGAGGAACTATAGTTGATGGAGACATTGAGGAGGAGGAAAGTGGGGAGGTTCTTGTAGAGGAGGAATCCATCACCATAATAGGTGCACTATGTTAGGTAGAGGCAAGCTGAACTGATATGTCCACCGTGGGCAGGGAGGAGACAAGTAATGCTTAAGATATTGACGGAGGAGTAACGATAGTAGTGGTGGTAGTAGCAGCAAGAATATAGGTGGTAGGTGGTGAATTAGGTTGCTTGGCCTCTTATTCCTCTCCTTCGTGTTGTCTTTGCTTTCTTTGAGCCCTTGCCCTTCGAAGCCTTCCTCGAGTACACCTTATGCTTCGGTTGGCATTATGATATTTCCTTTCTTTTTTGTGACCTTGTGGTGAGAGGAGATTTAGGAGCCTCTTCAGTTGGGGCAGCAACAATCCCACTATCTTTTTCACTCTCAAGCTCATCTTTGAGCTTGCCATAGGTTAGGTTAGCCCCTTGAAGCTTTAACTGAGCAACTTGTGCATCAATCCATTACCTTGTCCTATGCTCCATAGGATTTGTTAGGATATCAAGGTCATTGACCTCATCCTCATGGAGATAGGCTAGAGTTGGGATTCCCATGCGTACCTCCTTATCATCACGTCAATTGGCTTAAAAATATTCAATGCTATGCAAATGGGCATACTCCTTCCCCATATGCATGAGACAGTTTGAGGCTATTTTTGTTGGGCTCCTACTTGTTGGTTAGACTCTGACCTATCTCCATGCATATATCATCTCATGTGTGCCTCCCTATCATCACGTCAGTTGGCCCAAAAATATTCAATGCTATGCAAATGGGCATACTCCTTCCCCATGAATATTTTCAACTTTCCATATGGTTCCACCCTTGGTCGAGGAGTGTGGAGGTTTAGATTGTACTCGACGATCTCCTTTTTAGAATATTCAGCACTTTGGGTAGTCATGAGAGCATACATTCCCTTCTCGAATGTGAGAGGATATGGCACCACTACTTGGTGCTTTCCAGCAAGGAGAGTATGTGCATTTTGTAGCTGCCTTGATACTTATAGCAAGATTAACTGGTCATTTGGATATCGGGGCAGCTTATACAGCCTTTCACTGAAGCCTTCGGTTCAGATGCAAGTAAATTTGGGGAACTAAATTAATAGGGATCTGAACCTATGAATGAAGGCACGAGTGTTGTGCATGACTCTTTTCTCAAAATCCCTTCCAAGAAGTCTGATAATGTTTCCGATAAAGGCATCATTCACCTTGTAGTAGTCTTTCTTGAAATTTCGGTATTGGAGTTGTGGATGCCTGTCATATACTTTCATCTCTCTCCCAGAAGTTTTGCTTTGTGCCACAAAGAGTCCCCTTTAAGGAAAGGGATCGACCAAAAGGTAGACCAAATAGGAGGTCATATATAATTGGAATGACTTCTTGACAGGTAAGAACTACTCATGAAAATTGTTACTAATCATCCAAGCCCAATCAAATTTGGTTGTTCCTTTGATAATCTCTTCTAAAAAATAGAACATCCATTCATGGAGATAGGCCGAAGTTGGGTTTCCCATAACTCTACTCAGAAAAGGTACCAAGTCATGATAGTCTTCATAGAAATCACTCCTAAACAACTCTTGGGGTACCTTGTTTTCACTGCCCCTCTTTTCTTTAAAAAAATATTGGTTAATCAACTTCTTACACTTTAAGGGATCCACCTTCAACATATATTCTCTACATATTCCTTTGTGGATTGCTGCACAGGGTGAAAGGTGGGGATGCAAAAGGTTTGTGCTATGGACTCAATAGATAGGTCAACCAATACTTTTCCATCTTGGTCTACAATCCTTTTTCTCTTCTCCTGGTAGGCCTCTCTACAAGACATTACCAATTCAGGGGCCACAAGGGCTAGTGGGAAACTATTTGCCTTAGCCAAACCACTCTTTTTTATTTTCTTTTCATTCTATGTAGTAGGGTTGGTGATGAACCTTTGTCTGAATTCATCGATATTGATATGCCTAAGGTTGGTTTCTGTAATTTTATCCCACTTTGTAGTGACCCTGGAGGTGACCTCCACTTCATGAAACTGATATTTAATTTGATCTTTTTCCTCCTTCCCTCTCAGGAATTTGGTAGGTTTCTTCCCCTTTTCCTTTCCTATTGACACCCTTGATGGTCTTGTAGATGATTCCATAAATCCTGCAAGCAAAGGCACAGTAAGCATATTCATGTATAAAATAAGGAGAGCATTAGCGAAAACCTACAAAATAGATGTTAGATCAAGTAATTCATCCTTCAAAGATCATAACATCCATTAAAATTATCATCGTATTCCTTTTGTTTGGGAAGGATAGAGAAATCTGGGCCCAGGGGTGCGGGTTTCCTTGGGCTGGCAGTCATTTGGAGGAGGTAGCGAGTAGATGGAAAAGAGGGCATGATGGCCTACATGCGACCACCTGCATCAACAATTCCACATAATAATGGGACCCACTAGGTGTCAAGTCATTTGGATGTGTGGATCTGATCATTCTTGATGTCCATCGTTGGAAGTGATAGCTAAATAATTTTGGCATGCAGGTCTAGGGGCTAAGAGAGTAGGTGGTGTCTCAAGTGTTTGGGAGCCCTACCATTTGGAACAATTTTGGGTAGGTAAAAACCCATAGATGGAGTCCCTCAAAGTAGGATCCATAGGAAGGAAGGATGTTTGTCAAAACTCTTTAAGTTCAAGTCCTTCAGAAGGGTGCAGGTAGGAATCTATAGGATGCAGTTAGTTGGTGGCCATTTACAACAACGGAGACAAGATGAAAAACCACAGGAAGCGGTCCACACTGTTGGGCCCGCATGAGTCATTAGCATGCAATTCTTACTTGAGGAAAGCCAAATGGTCAAGGAAGGGTCAAACCCCGCAAGGTAGGAGGAAACTTAGGCTTGGATGCTCGGAAATGGAGGTCAAAGGTCGATGGCCTATAGATGGCCGCCTGCAACAAAGGGCCTCCTAATCTTATCTTAGAAATTTTTCTGTGAAGGAACTGGAGGGAGACAAACAATGTGGAGTTCGCAAAGTAGAAGGGCAAGAGTAGTTGACTATTTAGAAATGGCGAAGAGCATGGGGTAGCCCGCAGATAGTGGCTCACAAGGTTCAACACTTAGCCAATTTTAGGAGGAACAATCGGGATGACAAAGATGGAAATGGGGCTTGAAGGGTAGGCAAAAGAATAAGCCTCACTATTTTAAGCTAGGAATTGTCAACGACAGTGAATGGTGAAGGGCAGTCTATGGGAGATGGCTTGCAAAGGCTTAGCAATTTGATCATTAGTCCAGGTGGTGAGAGACCTGTCAAGACCGACATAGCAAGAGGACAACATACAATGGACATTCAAAATAGTGATGAAGAAAAGGGGCATATGCATGGGGTGGCCCGTAAAAGAAGACCCATAAGGGCCATCGACCGAGGTTTTATTTTGGCTAAGTGTTTAGTTTCATTTAGATGGCAATGGAGAAGGGTCCCGTGAAACCTGCTAGGAGGAAGGTTGAGGTAAAACAACCATTGAGAAATGGCAAAAGGAAAGGAGCCATCTGTAGGTAGAAAACCACAATCGTGGATCCATAGAGGTTGTGAGAGGATCCCTGCAACTTAGGATTTTTGTTTAGTTCAATGGTGGTGGCAAGGAGGCAGCATTTGCTGGCATACGTGGGCCTGACATGGGTGATGGTTGCGGTTGAAGGTTTGTTACTTAAAAATATAAGGTAACAAAAATGAAAAACCCGTAGGCTACAAGGGCTTGATGGATGTGGTTAAGAATGATGACCAAGGTGCTAAGTTCCAAATGGCCCAAAATGACTGAATTTTAAAGGATTTTCAATTTTAAGACATGGGTTTTGTGCAAAATTTTATGTTTTAGCTGGTTTCAAGGTTTTCCCTTCTAAAATTTCAATAACTTTGTGGATTTTAATGAAAAGCACATGATTGGGCAGCAGTGGAAAACCTACCTCAATTTCCCACAAGAAAGTGTGAAGAAACTGAAGGCAGCGATGCTCGATCGATGATGGAGTCACGTGGGCACAATGACAATAGAAGCAGGAGGAGCTTTGGAAAGTTTCAACAAGGATTGGGTGAAAATGACTTGTCATTCTTGCTATTTATAGGATTTCGGCTATTAATTGCAACATCAATGCAAGTACGGTGGTAGGTGTGGTTTCTGGGCGTGGTCCTTGAAACAACCAATTGCAAGAATGTTGGAGCCTACGGGGCTAGAGGCAATGCAGCGTTCTACATTTGGTAGACTGGTGAAAGGGATGGAAAAGAATGATGCGAGACTCGTAGGGCAGGTGGATAGACCAACTCTGCTGCAACACAAGTAGCAAAGGAAGAGTAGAATAAATGAAGGGTGGCCTACAAGAGAAGACCTGCAATGAGTGGAAGATGACATTTCTAAGGATTCAAGGCAAACTGCCAAAGGGACTCTGTGAAGTTCAAAGACTTGAATATTTCAAGAGTGGTGAAACTTGGTCAACTTGAGATGGTATATTTCAGATCTATTGACCACTTAGGATTCAAAAAAAAGGGCAAGCAAAATGAGAAGACAACAAAAATGACCCAACGAAAGTGAAAAAAGAGGGTCCCCATTTGGAACGAGGTGTGTGTGCAACAGGCACAATGGAAACTAGGCATTCAACTTATGACTTGGTCTATGGGCTTGAGGCTAAGATTCCTATGAAAAATTTAGTGCAAGTATAAAAATTCATTCAGGAGTATGAGGAAGGTACTATAGATGAAATTCATTAAAGAATCAATGCGTTGGTTGAACTTGATGAAAAAAGGAGAGAAGAACAACAAAAAAATTTGAAGATGCAACTACAAGTTACAAATTTGTATAATAGGAAATATTCTTCCAAGAAATTTGAATTTTGAGATATGGTGCTGATACGGAATTCCAAATCTCAAGAGAAAGGTAAACATGGAAAATTTGATGCTCTCTAATTGAGACCATACATGATCAATAATACATATGTGGAAGATTCATATTTTTTGTAGAATTTGATTGGAGAACTCTAGGAATCATTAATACATGGGAAATTCCTAGAGCCATACTTCTCTTGAGGTATTTTTTATTCCACGTACAATTTATTATATGTATAGGTTTGTAAATAGGTTTTCTTTGGTCTATTTGCCTTGTCCAGGAAATTTTCCCTGGTTTTGGTCACTCTACATTTTGTCTGGTTTACCCTACCATGAGATACTTAGGATCTCTCTTTTTTCTGGAGGAACAAATGTCTCCAAATAGAGCTATTGGTAGGTCTATTTGAAATTTTTTATGGTTCAATGAGTTACATTTCAATTTTTTTGAGTTGTACTGGTTATCTATAGATTAGGGTTTCATATTCCATACATTAGGGTTCACCTATAGGGCTCAAACCATCTCTAAACCCTAATGGTGCTAAATATATTCCATACGTTAGGGTTCACCTATAGGAAAATATATGTAGGACAACCGATAGACACCACATGTACAACTTTCAAAGTGGAATTTGCAGGGTTACAAAGGGTATGGATGGTGGGCCTATAATTTAATGCTTTAGGGTGAGCCACATGGGTTCATCTTGACCATTCCCTTCCATCCGACTAGGGTTTTTCTAAAGGATCTTTGATGTGTGTGGGGCAGTGGGCAGTTGCCAAGTGACAACATACAGACCATAAAGAGGAATATGGTGGCTAATGAAATACTTCATTGAATATTTAAGATAACATACAAAGGTTTAAAAAGAAAAAAATTGTGGGCATGTGGCCTTCGCTGGTAAAGCAGTGGTGAAGATGCTTTGATCCTAACTGTTCAAGATTTCAAAGGTTTAAGCACATGTAAAAATTGGCCTAAGTGTGGGTGATCATATAAGAGCTTAAATTATGTTTATATTGGACACATGGAGGAATCTAGTAGCTTTTCCAAATATCCCACAACCCTTTATTTGTTTCATAATAAATGCATTAAAGATTGCAGGTGAGTGACACACCATTCATTTCAATGCTCTTAAAAGGTGGTAGGGCTTGTGATGATGTTCGAGGAGTTTCTCCACATGGAATTTTTTCACTAGCTTGATCTTGTAGTCAAGTTGAGTCAAGTTTTTCAAAATTTCTTGACTCAAACTGAGCCATACAATGGTCCAATTCATCACAAGATTGATGAATAAAATTCAAAATTGTGAAATTGGGTAGCTAGATCTATTCTGGTTCACATGAGCGAGTAGTAATTATTGAATTAAAGATCATTTTCACCATAAAATTAGGATTAAAGAATAATTCAAAATTACTAAAGAATTCTAAAGAATTTGGAGATTGATTGCAATAATTTTTCAAGCTTCTTGTGCACAAAGTTAGGGTTTCCAACATTCAAACATGAGTCAGTGAAAATTTCCATCATTGTGTCCAATTTCAATTTAATTTGTGTACAATTTCCAATGTTATATTTTGAATTTCTTGATAGAATTTATTTTAAGGTTTGACATTCATAATTAATGTCGAATTCCTTTGAAATTTCCCTAGCTCTAGTGTGTCTATTTTAAAAATATATATTCACCAACTTGCAAGAAACCCTAGGCTACATTATATACAAAACCCTAGGTTGCATAATTGATAGAAATGATACCCACAAAGGCTCGTAACACTGGTTGCACCCCTAAGAGAGGCCTTCTTGAGTATTTGTTTGCCTAATTACCAATTTCAACTATGAACAACATAAAAAGGAAATTAATGATGCAAGGCCTAAGGGGCAATGAATGGAATTGTTAATAAGTATTACGTTGTTAGGGACGTTGATTTAGGGAAGGTTTCTAGGTGGGAGTTATTTAGATATTAGATTAGAAATAAAAATGCTAAGGTTCTGAGCTGCAATAGTTGGACTTTGGATATGGGAAAGCTTGCAGTCCCAAATGTTTACATGGACATTGACGTGTTAAAATAAATTGCTACCAACTATGATCCCAATATTAGGGTTGTGAGATCACATACAGGGTTTGAGATGGTCAAGTTAACCAGAGAAGGGATACTAGGTGTCTTCAACCTAAACCTTGATGCCACAAAGTAGATTAATTTAGAATCCCTTAAAAAGGAATATTAATAGAATAAGAGTATATACAGGATAACAATGTTACTTGTAGTCATGGACAAGGGAAAGGGAAAGACACCAATGAAGTTGACATCTATACAAAAGGAACCCTCTAGGGTTGATGTTTTGAGTTTTATTTTTTATGAACTTATCATATGTTGTGCCAAATTATAGGGTTGGATGCTATTCAACACATTCCTATAGCTCTTATGTTCATGACTGTGAATATTTTAGAATATGTGGGTGAATTATGATTATGATTTTACTACATACTTATTTGACTATATTTAGAAGGAACTTGTTTCCATGAAGGCTGGTGAGGGTGGGGTTAGATTTTGGTGGTATTCCTTATTGTGCAACATATTTTTTGAAAATAGAATAAATTAGTTTGGTCTTGATTATTCACTTAAATTGAGGGATTAGAAAAATGAGCATCTTCAAGTCTAGATGTGGACTCATCACTTAGACATGCACTACAAAACATCAAGATTTGTTACATTTACTAATTTATTTTCTGTGGAATTGAAAGGATTTTTGGTGAGAAATATACTTGGTATCCCTGAGGAACTACATTATTTTTTGAGTCCCAAGGAAAGGAGGCTTGAGCTAGGGATTGGCAACAACTGGGTAGATATAATCCCACATATAGATTGCATAGTTATTATGGTATATGGAACAAATTATGCTCCACATGTGTTTCAAAGATGTGTACCACTCAGACTTTCTTTCCAAGAGGTTATTTGGCAGCTAGGAAAGGCTGGAGATGCTCATTTGGAAGGATAGAAAAAGGGAACTCTTTTCCCTTCTTTTACTATATTTTCCAATTTTGTGATGGCAAAAGATGGATGGAAAAATATCTTGGACATGATCAAGCCTATAAAAATGAAGAATAGTATAGCTAGAAACCATGATCCTAAGGGTTTCTTGGCTACATTGAAAGCAATAATCAAGGGAGGAAACTTTTGACACAATTTTTACTTTCTTGAGGATATCATTAGAAATCAATTTGATATGTAGAAGGTTGAAAATAGAAAAGTAAAATAGTTGGCCTTTAAAAAATTGGAAAAGGAAAGGAAGAAAAATAGACCATAGGTTCAAGGAAAATTTATGGACATTGAGGATGACATGTTGAGACTTGAATCCTTTTTTCAAAACTTTGATAAAGTTATTGGGAACCTTAAGGAGGAAAGGATTGAACAAGATAAGGGCAAGGTTTTGAAATGCACAAGATAATTGAGAGGGGGGGGTTTAATCAGTTGTACCAAATTAATTTACTTATAAACTTAATCTTTTCACCTTAACTCCAATTTGTTATTAAGTGGAAACATGAAATGAAAATAATAGAAATAAAACACCAGAGACACTAGATTTATGTGGAAAACCCAATGAGGGAAAAACCACGATGAGGATTAACTCACAATATAGTAGTAATGCAACACAAGATACAAAGGCTCACTTCCTAGATACAAAGGCTCACTAGCCGGATTAAGGGCTCACTACCTTGAGAAGGACTCAATATATAGAAAGGAGGATCACTATCTACAGAAAAATAGAAAAGAGATAAATGAAGATCCACCACTAGGTTTCCACACATTCACAACTTGATTAGAAGATTGTATATGCCATTAGCTCACTACTTTTGAGAATATAACACCATAAAGTACTATTGCCTCAACTCTCTCTTCCACACTTTGATTTTCACACTTCTTTGCTCACTTCTCTTGCTCAAATCAAATGATGGATGGATATGAAATTTTCCACAAATTGATTTTATTTTATACCATCTTCAACCTTAGAAACATTCACCTAGGTTGGCTATACAATTTCAAATTAAAACCAGGTCAACTAATCAACATTCCCACGATGGATAAGAATGTGAGAGGACCAATTACATATTTAATTTAGGAGCTAAGAAACATCTTGGATCACACACACAATTTCTCAAATCAATTCAAAAGCTTAATGTAATGTGTAAACACCAGGTCAGCCAAACCTAATGAAAACACCAATAATATTTGAAGTACACAGATCTCTAGTAAGATAATCACACATGCATTATTCAACAAACTTCAATAGACATTTCACCATCTCTAAGAACACCTTAGGTACATCCACACCAATTACAAAAAACTTGATTTGTAGAGAACTCTTCACCAGTTCAACTGGACCAGCCAGCAAAAACACTGAAGCTCTGGAGTAGGTCTTTTGAAGTGCCAAACCACAAGAAAATTTTTCAAAAACCATAAAATATGAAAAAGAGACATCTCCCAAATCTAGAAGATCTAAAACCAAATATCAGAAGATTGCATAGCCAAAACATTTCTCCTAGTCCACAAACAAATAGTTCTAGCAAACCAGTTCACACACTGATGAGCATATCTTCTACTCTCCATAAACCCAAAAGCTAAAATTGATGATATATGATCTAATGAAACTTATGAACATGAATACAAATCTACATAGGCATAAGATCAACATAGGAGAAATGCATAGCACAATACCAGAGCACACTCAAAACACACTTCAACACTGCTTTCATTGTTTTTCGAATTTTCTTAAAAGAACTTGGCAAACATATAACTAGCACTTCATAAATATAATTCCATGTACTCTAAGCACTTCTATACCATCTGCAACAACCTAAATTGTGTTGACATTAATGACAACACCACCAAACACATCCATACTTGTAAAAATCTCCCCCTTTTTCATTGATGATAACACATGATGTGAAAAACCATCAAAGACAACATACATGCTTTTCAGAGGCAACAACTTGAGAAGAATAAATTTTTTAGATAATTATCTCTCCCCCTTTGACATCAATGGAAAAGGAAATTCTTGGCATATAAATATTTTTTCACTCCCACTTAGGAGCACACCCACATGACATGTTGCAACAATGCACTTCTCTACTCCCCTTGAGGAGTAGTCCTTAATCACCAGTCTAGAACAAAATTTATATGAATCGACTAGATTGATGCACCTCCATGTGCACTTAGTTCAAAGGAGGGACAAAAACCCATAACTTCCCTATGAGATACTCAAAATTATCATTCGGAAGGGCCTTAGTGAATATGTTTGTAACTCATTCCTTGGTAGGTACATATTCAAGTCTAACTTCATTATGTAATACCTTCTCCCTCAAGAATTGGTACTTGATGGATATGTGCTTTGTTCTAGAATGCATCACTGAATTCGTTGAAATTTTTATATCACTTATATTGTCACAGAATATAGAGATAGGTTGATCACTCACCACACCTATGTCCATTAAGCTTTGCTTCATCCACAATACCTGTGTACAATAGGATAGTACTGTAATATACTCTACTTCTGTAGTGGATAAATAAACTAAATCATGTTTCTTCCTCAACCATGAAACTAATCTTTTTACAAGAAAGAATGCACCACCACTTGTACTCTTTTGGTCATCAA
Source organism: Sequoiadendron giganteum (assembly GCA_007115665.2). NCBI lineage: Eukaryota > Viridiplantae > Streptophyta > Pinopsida > Cupressales > Cupressaceae > Sequoiadendron > Sequoiadendron giganteum. The sequence continues at coordinate 185,503,859 of CM021105.1, read as the reverse complement.
CACAACCAACCCAATTTGTATCAGTGTAGGCATTCAAAGTGAAATAATTATCCTTAGGATACCATAGCCCATAATCTAGAGTTCCTTTAAGATATCTGAATATCCTTTTCACGTCTACGACATGTATTTCCTTTGGTTCTACTTGAGCTCTTGCAACTAAACATACTACATACATAATGTTCAGTCTAGTGGTAGTAAGATACAACAATACACCAATCATGGATCTGCACATGCTCTCATCAACTTTAGAAAATTCATCTTCCTTACTCAGCTTACATCTAGTTACCATAGGGGTACAAACCGGTTTGGAGTCATCCATTCCAAAATTCTTTAACAATTCCTTAACATACTTAGATTGTGAAATGAATATCCCTTTATCAATTTGATTTACTTGAAGTCCAAGGAAAAAATTCACTTCACCAATCATAGACATTTCAAATACTTTTTGCATCTCTTCAGGAAATATATTGTACATACCTTCATTTTCACCAAAGATGATGTCACCAACATATACCGCAACTATTAGTATCTTGCCTTTCTCGACTTTGAAGTAAAGATTATTGTCTGCAAACCCTTTGTTGAATCCCTACTTTCTCAAGTATCTATCCAATCTAGCATACCAAGCTCTAGAAGCTTCCTTTAGTCCATATAATTCCTTCTTTAACTTACAAACCATGTTCAGTTTGTCTGAGAGTTGAAAACCTTCTATTTGCTCCATATATACTTCTTCTTCTAGTTCAACATTTAGAAATGCAGACTTGACATCCATTTGATACACTTTGAAGTCTTTATGAGTTTAAAATGACAAGAACATCTAAATATCCTCCATTCTTGCTATAGGTGCAAAATTTTCTTCAAAATGTATTCCTTCAACCTATTAATATCCTTTACATACAAGTCTTGCTTTATTTCTTACAAATTCACCATCTTCATTCAACTTGTTTCTGAATACCCATTTTCAACCAATTACATTCTTGTTTGTAGGTCTAGAGACTTGTTCCCATTTCTAATTATTCTCTATCTATTGTAGTTCTTCTTTCATCATTACATGCTTCATTCACAGTCTTGGGTTCTGCTTCTTGTCTTAACTCGTTCACTTTTGTCTACAATTATCTATTCCTCTGAATGATTTCTTTGAACATATTTAGGAGTCTTGGGTGTAGGTTCTAGAGTCTCTTCCTTTTCATCATTTTTTTCTTTCTCTTCCTTTTCTTTTTCTTGTATTTGCATGTAGATAGGATCATTAGGTTCAACTTCATTTATTTCCACTAGTCTATACATAGCTTCATTAACCTTCACATTAGCACTTTCAATTATTTTCCTTAGTATCTTATTGAAACATCTGTAAGCTTTGATGTTATTTGAATACCCAAGAAAAATTCCTTCATCACATCTAGCATCAAACTTTCCAAGATTTTCTTAATCTCTTCTAATGTATCATCTACTTCCAAATACCTTAAATTATTTCATAGTAGGAGTCTTACCAATCCATAACTCATAAGGGGTCTTAGTGTTGTTACCTCTAATCTGAACTCTATTAATAATGTAAACAACAATGTGGATTACTTCTCTCCAATACACATCAAGAAAATTTGCTTGTTTCATCATAGTTCTAGCAACCTCTTGAATAGTCTGGTTCTTTCTTTCCACAACTCCATTCTATTGAGAGATTTTTTCACCACTTAGGCTTCCTATTCTTGTAGGACCATAGAAGCCTGTATGGATTAATTCTAGCATTATGGTAGATGATTGATCCTTTTCGTTAAAACTGCCTCTTGTATATTTTACCACCTGGCAACTTTTGAAGATTGAATTTAAAGGCTTTGTGATTCTAGGCAGATCTCTAATAACTTCCCTAGAACAAATCCTAACCAGATTATTAAAATTCATGTGTCTCATCCTCTGGTGCTAGAGCCAACTCTCACTGATCTGAGAAACAAAACACTAAACATCACCACCTTTAAGCTGATAGATGTTTCCATGAGTTCTTCTTCCACCTTCTACCGTAGTTATGGATCCTTTTCTGATCTCACAAGTGTTATCCTGAAACACAATCTTAAAAATTTTGTTGAACATTTGTCCAACACTTAATAAATTATGCCTTAAACCCTTTACATAATAAACATCATCAGTTATGTGTTTTCCATCAAAGCTAATTGTTCCTTTAACAATAATCTTAGCACCAAATTCATCTCTAAACATGACTATTCATCCATCATACTTCTCAAATTAAGTAAACTTACTCTTATCTCCAGTCATATGATTTGAACATCCGCTATCAATTACCCAAAAATCTTCATCCTATCTGGCATGAAAAGAAGTTACCAGAGTACCTTCTATTTCATCCTTCTTTCTCTCTAGACCAAATTCCTTTGCACATTTATTTTGTAGGGATATAAATAAACATTCATTTTTATTTTCCTCAAAGTCAGATTCATCATCAAAAATTCTTGCATCTTCCTTGACATAATACAACTTCTTGAAATTCTTATCCTTCTTATCTTTGTAATTATTGCTTTTGTCATTTTTCTTCTTTTGTGTAGCTCTATTAGGCATCTTGATGCATAATGACCAATATTTCCACAACTAAAACACTTAAAGGGCAACTTAACTTTGTATTTACCAATACCTTTCTTCAATCTCCTTCTGAAATTTGCTTCCAGATCTTCTGTATCATCATCTAGATCATTTTCTATCTTCATTGCTTACAAGGTTGTTTAAGTCTTCTCCTTATCTCTTGCAAATTTTCTCATTTCAAATGTAGTTAGGACACCAAATAGATGCTCCTTAGTAAATGTCTATGGATCATATTGTTCTTCAAGAGTAGAAACTTTGTCACTATAATTTTCTGGTAAGGTCAACACGATCTTCTCAATCATATCTTCATCTATCATGGTACCACCTTGATTCTTGCTTTCTATTGCTATAAGTTCAACTTGATGGAACCCCTCAAAAAATTATTGGTTCCATCCTAAAAATTGTGAAAGTTTGGCTTGATCCTTGGTGCTTGATTTAAGGTCATATTTCCATCACTGTAATAGGGTTTTGTCTCCATAAAACTCACCAAAATTGGCCTATAAATCGAATAAAACCTTGGTCATTTTAACATTACATTGACCTGCTTTCCCCATTCCTGGTCACTTAAGTTGTCACTTGTGCCATTGAGATCAGTTTTTACCAACCCATGATCTTAGGTTTGTCGGTTGCATGGATCCTTTTAAATGTTAAATTTTCCTATGGTTGAAGGATTAATCTTAAAATTTAAATCCTTAGCCTTTGTCATGGGTCAGAAGCTCATTCACCTAGTCATGTTCCCCTTTTTTATGAATAAATTTTGTGGAATGTGTAGAAACAGAGCTTATATGAACCGTCTGATTGAAGGAATCAATCTCAACAGTTCCCCATATGCCCATGCTGATTTATTGCTTCTTATTTTATTCGCACGGGCTGACGAGATTCAACCACGTGTCTCATAAAATGCTGGACCCAGTCCCCTTGGTAAAGATGACTATCACATCTCAAAGAGGATCAACAACTAATTGATTGAAGACGTGGATGTATTTGTACCATTCCACACAAGCCCGTCTTCTTTTATTTCATATTATTTTAAGGACATGGGCTAGTGGGTGATAGCCACATGGTACTGCTTTATGGTGGGGCCTAAATACTCATAGGGTAGTGGGTTTTATTCAAAGCGTGATCAATAGTATGCTTGATGCAACACGTGTTATCATTGCAACTTTTCCCCATGCCCCTGTCCATCTATAGTAATAAGAAAGGATAGTCATATAGGCTAGCAGGTGGTGTGACACCTGTTAGTTCGTGGGGCCTGATGGGTTTTAGAAGGCGAAAGCTTATTATGTGGAGGATGAAATTGATGGTAGATGGTTGGTGATGTGGCTTAATCCTGACCACTCCTCGCCATCTCATGTGGGCCCCACTTATGTAATGTTTCATTTGACGGGAAAGTGGACAAGTGCCATGCAAACTTTGTGAAAGTCTTTGTTGGGTTCTAATAAAGTTGAAATAGTTCCAAATTTTCCTAGAAAGATACTTTTTCTAAACTGTTCTATTTTCAGCTTTGTTTTTTAAGGAACATGCTTGAGATTTCAGCCATCAATCAGGATATGCATTGATACATGTGGAATAAGGTGAAAACAAAGCATGGCAATGTACAAACCGATATTTTGAGATCAGGTCAGGATCAATCCCCACTATTTTTGACAAGAAGAAATACAAGTGAAATAATTCCTACGGGTGAGAGGGTAATTATGGCAAGAAATTTTTAATTGATGCAAAGTATAGAGTAGATGTTTATCTACACATTATTTTTCTGATTTAGAGGAGCATTAAAAGATTAATTAAAACCTAATTTTAAATGGTTGCATAGTAATCTTCCCATTTATTTATCTTTTAAATCATGATCAATGGTTAAGATTGAAAAGATCAAGGCAGACTATTGTTAGCTCGTGCACACAAGATTTCTTTGAAGAATTAATTGTTGGCACACTTGCATGACTCGTTATAAGAAGGACTAATCGCCATATTTATCATTTAGAAGTTGCTTTGAGTTTGAGTCCAAGAACAAAATTGGTAGATGTCTTATGGGAGGATAAATAAGTCTGAAGAGCCTATTAGGCCAGTCCAGAGGTCTAGGAGATTAAGTTTTCTTGAGTTTGAGAAGAATACTCATGAGGATGAAGTTGATATGCAGGGAGTTCCTGATACACCAAAGAACAAAAATGGGCATAGAAAATTTAAGAAGTATGGTGTTAGGAGCAACTACCGCTTGAGGAACCAAATTGTTTCAGAAGAATTAGTCAAGTTCAAAGGGATGGAGTTGGTGGAAAATGAAAAGAAGATAAAGAAAAGGTGCAATTATCATAAGGCTTATCCAGGAAGACTTAATTCTTCTAGTGAGTTTTTTGATAGCCCTCCAGACAATGAGGGTGATTATTATTGCCTCTCTTTAGTAACATCTGATGATTCTAACAAGGTGGTGGTGACAGTTCCTCCAATTCCACCACAAGAAAGGCCTGGGCTAGCATCCTCTGAGGTTGATGACTCAGAGTGATGACTATGCCCTATTTTTGTTTTTGATGATATAATGGCCCTTTTTTTAGGATTTTCCTATTTAGCATCCATGTGATTTATTATTTCTAGTGTTGATGTGGAAATATTTTGGGCTAGTGTATAAGAGAGGTGCCAAACTTCCTAGCATTGGGTTATATGCATGTTTTTGCTAGGGTCGCTATTGGAGAATCTTATTTGGTCAAAAAGGATGGGGATGCTACTGCTACAACCAAATTTTCCTTTTGAGGAGTTGGTGTGTCTACATGTAGGGAATGTGGTCTTTTACTCTTCCATTTTCCTCAATGATTGCATGTAACTAACTAGGGACGTCTCAAATTTTGGTGCAAATGATCTTGAAATGAAACGAAATGTAAATGTAATTGAGTGTGATGCTTGTTGCTCCCTTATTCTATTAAAGGGATTTTTGGGCTCATTACAGTGGTCAGAATTTTAAGTTTCAATAGGGTTTTAGGGTAAATGCTAGAAGCTTAGGAAATGCATTTCAAATAGAATATGGATAGGATTGTCGTGGGAATGAAATCATATATGTAACCATCTTAAATCGGTTTTATATGAACTATTGATATAGAAACGAATCTTTGTTTGGAAACAAATACTCTTCTATGTATATTTCTCACAAAGTTATGAATGAAAATACTAATGGTGTTGTCATTTATCTTCAAATGGTTATGTTTGAATGTATGATTCTATTCTCATCTTTAACTCATGGAGTTAATTAAAATGCTTGAAGAGGGTATAGAATTTTTTAAGAAATGGCTTAGGATTGGGAAGAAGTGAGTGTTTCTTTCAGGCATTATTAGTTTTCATAAATTTCAAAGCAAATATGAAGGTAGTCAACCTATCTCGAGAATTTTAGTAGTTCATGTGTTAGATATTCTTGCGTATTTGACTCTGTTTCTCCAATTGATGAGACATTGGTCAATTTATTAGAAAATATTGCATAAAGAGTGAGAAAATGGCATACCTAACCATGAACTTAGAATAAGAACAATATTCATTCAAAACCCTTTTTTAGAAAGTTGTGTGGGTTGGGATTATCTTTGATTCATAGCAAGTGAGTATTCACTCACTTAAAATATTCACCAAATCTTCTGTGTGTTGGGTTTTATTTGTATTAATCAAGAATCAATTTGTGTATAAATATGCCACTAATTGTCTACATTTCATGAAGAAATATTTGGGAATATCCTCCCTAGTCTAACAGAGTCAAAAGTGAAGGAGTAAGGATCACAAAATCCTAGGCTCGTTGTGTTGGACACTAACCTTACAATTTCTTTATTATAAGAGTTGGAAACTTTTTAGAGAATTGTTAGGTTCTACTGGAAAAATCACCAACATAAATGGTGACTCTTCTAGGAAAAAATTTGAATCTCTAGTTGCGAACTGTGAATCATAGAGTGAAGAATTATGTGAATCTGAACATTTTTTTCAGATATTAAAATTTTCAGACCTGAAAGCAAGTTTGTTGCAACAAAATTTAAAATATTTTGTGTGACTGTTACGGGAAAAGACCTAGAAAGAAATTCATTTTTCAAAGAGCTTCATGTTGTTTGACATTCAATCCTCTGTGAAGAGAGGTGGTGACTCTATCTCAAGAACCTGATGAAGATGTGAAGAAAATTTCAAAAATACAAAGATTTCCAGTCAAGAAGAAGAATATATAGAAGCTGCAACATATCCAAGTATTCTCCATATTTTGGTTTTCAAAAAGGCATAAATCTATATATGAAAACCATATTTGTAAGACTTAAAGAAAATTTTGACTCCCTATCGAGTGAAAATAAGCACTAAGAAAGAGAAATAGTAGAAATTGGCTCACATATTTATGTATTACTAGATTGTAGTATTTATTATGAAGAGAAGTATGCAATATTCTAGAAGAAAACCGTTTAGAAGGTCTTAAGCAAGTTGAGATAGAAATTTCGTATTGTGAAGGCTTAAGGTCATATTGCAAAATAAATTTGAAGTAACCTATGTAATTCCAAAGTTGACAGGAAAAGGGAAAAGGGTATAAATAAAATGTATCATCAATCTATGCATCCTAGTGTACAAACCCTATCATGCAATCAAAGATGTTTCGGCATTAAAAGGTACATGGCCATAAATTTTGATGGCATTTTTGGTTACGTGAATTTTTTTCCATTTGCAATAAAAAATAAGCTAATAAAGTTCAGTGGTACAATGTGTGAATCAACAAGTAAGCATTTGCAGGAATTCAACAATTTAATGGATAAATTTGGGGTGGATCGTGAGGATGTAATTATGAGGTTGTTTGTTCAGTCCCTAAAGGGAGATTCAAGAGATTGGTTCTTTGATTTACCAACATGCTCTGTTTATTCTTGGGATGAGTTCAAGGTAGTGTTCATGGAATAGTTTCGTGAAAGAATTAGTGATAATTCAATACTAAATAATCTTATGAGTATTGAGAAGGAAGAGGATGAGCTGGTTCCAACATTTAACTGGAGATTTGCTAAAAAATTGAGGGATATTCTTGAGTTCTTAAAGTTAAGTGATGTGGTATGTTTGGTTGTTTATTTGGGATCTTTTGATAGTAAAATGAGCTATCTATTGAGAGACAAGGATCCTAAAATCTTGCATTAGGCATATGGGATAGCTATGAACATTGAAAATAACTTGAAATATGGAATGCAAAGGAGTTTTTTTTCTACAAGTGTTTGTTACCCCGAGACACCAAATGTTTATGGAAGGTGTAAATCAGAAATAGAAAATGAAGGTTAGAATACTTACACCCCTATTGTTTTAGCTTGCACATCATTTCATAGTGCTGATCACATACAACTCCAAACAAATTTTCAAGAGGCTACATGCATTTTTAATTAGAGTGTCTCTGTTCAAGCTCTATCATGCATAAGGAAACAAAAAGGAGAGTCACTATTTGATCTTTATGCGAGATTTATGGATACTCTAGCTGCGATTCCTAAATGTCACAAACCTGAAAATTCGAAATGTATTGATTTATTTTATGAATCTTATGAACTAGGTTTGAGTGCTCTATCAAAGGAGTTCAAGCCTATTAGGCTTGACCAAGTGTGTGAATACATTTTTTTTTTTAAAGGATTAAAGGTGATCATCAAAAGGCTATTATGTTTTTTCAATTTATAATAGTAATGATTTTGCTACTCCATACGAGTCAAGTAGTGAGACATCACTTAAAGAAGAAAGGATTAGAGAAAAGATTGAAAATGTACACCTCAATAAAGCAAGTAAAATGGGTGATTTCAATTCTTTTAAAGATTCTAACACTTGTCCTATAGAAGACATAAGACTGAGTATTCAGCCTGAAAATTCTGAACATAGTTTCAATATTGATGAATCCTCTTGTTGTAGTAATGATGATGGCATTAAGTGTGGTAAATTTTCTATTGATTGTGATTATCCTCATGAAGTAGAAATGAAATATTTTGTTACAAATAAGGAATATGTTGGTAATGATGAAAACACATGTTTGCTTGAGAAGAAACAATATTTTTCTTATGAAGAGTATTTAGAATATGAGTGAGAGATGTTAACCATTGATGATGGGAATGAAGTTGAAAATCTGTCTATATAATCTTGCAATAATTACAGTGATTTTGAGTGCAATGATGATTTTAAGGATTCATAGTTTCATGTTGAGGAGGCTAAGACTCTTGTGTCAAAATAAAATATAATGGAAAATCCATTGTTTAATGAGCCTCCATCTTCACTAGTGATGAGAAATGGTGACACTTATTGGTGTAGAGATAATCCACTCTTTGTTGAAAACCTTGATGATACATCTAATACAGAGTTAGAATATGTCCTTAAGCAAACAAAGCAACATGTAGATAAGCTCTTTGAGGACATTGCCTATGAGTATTTTACATTTGATACACATGTTGCTGATAAGGTTGAGTATCATGATGCCAACTACTTGAAGGAGTATGAGTACTTTCAGTTTCCACTTCAACCGGAAGGTATTTTGATGGAACATAACAATAAGGTGAAGAATAAGGAATATAATTTTCAATATGAATATGTGTCATGTGATGAAGATTTTTTTTAGATTCTGCCTGATTATATAGTGAGGAATGCCAAAGATTACACTAGGAATTGTATATTCAAAATGGTTGTGAGAGATGTTAGTGGTAGTCTCTGTAATCAGGCATATTTCAGAATTAACCACATTTTTTTGCTTGTACGAAGAAGGCTATACTTATTATAGTGGAATGGAAGAGGTACATGTGGATTGAGGGAAGTATGTTCCTTCAATAGGTTTATTTTTGATAGGGGCATAAATTGGCCCTAAGTTTGAATGGCCTGGTGCCACTAATTGTGAGATGAAGCCTGGATTAAATTGTAGGGTGCATACTAAAATTTGTACCTTAGAAGAAGGTTTCTGGGTGAGTGGAGATTTGATCTCCTTTTTTAGGTCTTGTGGCCTATGTATCATTTTGTAAATAGTATGTTTTGCTCTATCTGTTTCTATTTGTTTTTTTTTTCTTTTGCTTGATCTGCTTTACCCATAGATTATGGGATCTCACCATGCCTGTGAGAGGCATGTGTCCCCAACATAAGACACTGATGGAACCCCTTAAAACTTCTTGGTTCCATCCTAAAAATTGTGAAAGTCTTGCTTGATCCTTGGTGCCTGATTTAAGGTCATATTTCCATCACTATAATAGGGTTTTATCTCCATAAAACTCTCCAAAATTGGCTTGTAAATCGAATAGACCCTTGGTCATTTTAACATTACATTGACTTGCTTTCCCCATTCCCAGTCACTTAAGTTGTCACTTGTTCCATTGGGGTCATTTTTTACCAAACCCTCATCTTAGGTTTGTCGGTCGTATGGATCATTTTGAATGTTAAATTTTCCTATGTTTGAAGGATTAATCCTAAAGTTTTTACTCCTTAGCCTTTGTTATGGGTCAGGACCTCATTCACCTAGTCATGTTCCCCTTTTTTATGAATAAATTTTACGGACTGTGCAAAAGTAGAGCTTCATATGGGTCATCCGATCAAATGAATCAATCTCAGTCATTCCCTATATGCATGTGCTAGTTTATTGCTTCTTATTTTATTCGCATGGGTTGGCGGGCTTGAACCACATGTCTCATACAATGGTGGAACTAGTCCCCTTGGTAAAGATGACTGGCACATTTCAAAGAGGATCAATGGCTGATTGATTAAAGACATGGCTATATCTATACCCTTCCCCATGAGCCCGTCTTGTTTTATTTCATATTATTTTAAGGTCACAGGCTAGAAAATGATGGCCATGTGGTACTACTTTATGGTGGGGCCTGAATCCTCATAGGGTAGTGGTTGTTTGAAGTATGATCAATGGTATGCAATGCAACACGTGTTATCATTGGGGTTTTTCATCGTGTCCTCATCCATCTACAGTAGTAAGAAAGGATAGTCATATGGGCTGGTGGGCGGTGTGACACCTTTCAGTTTGTGGGGCCTGATGGGTTTTTGAAGATGAAAGCTTATTGTGTGGAGGAAGAAATTGATGGTCGATGGCTGGTGATGTGGCTCAATCTTGACCACTCCCCGCCAACCTATGTGGGCCCCACCTATGTCTTGTTCTTTTGAGGGGAAAGTGAGCAAGTGCCATGTGGACTTTCTAAAAGTCTTTGCTAGGTTCTCATAAAGTTGGAATGCTTCCAAATTTGGCCGAAAAGATACTATTTCTAAACTATGTTATTTTTCAGCTTTTTTTTTTTTAAGGCGCATGCTTGAGATTTTGGCTGTCAATCATGATAGCCATTGATACGTGTGTAAAAGGTGAAAAAAAAGCATGGAATTGTACGAAACGATATTTTGAGATCGGATTAGGATCAATCCCCACTATTTTTGACAAGAAATATAAGTGAAATAATACCTACGGGTGAGTGGGCAAGAAGGTTTTAATTGACGCAAAGTACAAAGTAGATTTTTATCTACTTGAAGTTTTTCTAATTTAAAGGAGTATTAAAAGCACAATTAAAACTTAATTTTAAATGGTTGCATAGTAATCTACCCATTGATTTATCTTTTAAATCATGATCAATGGTTAAGATTGAAAATATCAAGGAAAACTGTTGTTAGCTCATGCGCACAATATTTATTTGAAGACTTAATGGTTGGCACACCTGCATGGCTCATTATATGAAGGACTTATCACCATATTTCTCATTCAGAAGTTGCTTTGAGTTTGAGTCCGAGAATAAAATTGGTAGATGTCTTCTGGGAGGATGAATAAGTTCGAAGAGCTTGTTAGGCCAATCTAGAGGTCTAGGAGATTAAGTTTTCTCGAGTTTGAGAAGAATACTCATGAGGATGAAGCTGATACCCAGTGAGCTCCTCATACAACAAAGAATAGAAAAGGACATAGAAAATTTAAGAATTATGGTGTTAGGAGCAACTACCGCCTGAGGAACCAAACTATTTCAGAAGAATTAGTCAAGTTCCAAGGGAAGGAGTTGGTGGAATATGAAAAGAAGACAAAGAAAAGGTGCAAGTATTGTAAGGCTTATCTAGGAAGACAATTCTTTTGGTGAGTTTTCTGATAGCCCACTAGACAATGAGGGTGATTATTATGCCCTCTCCCTGGTACCATTTGATGATTCTAAAAAGGTGGTGGTGATGGTTCCTCCAGTTCCACCACAAGCAAGGCATGGGCTAGCATCCTCCAAGGCTGACGAGTCAGAGTGATGACTATGCCCTATTTTTTTTGATGACACCATGGCCCTTTTTCAGGATTGACCTATTCAATATTCATGTGATTTCTTATTTCTAGTACTGATGTGGAAATATTTTAGGTTGGTGTATACGAGAGGTTCTAGACTTCCTAGCATTGGGTTATATGCATGTTTTTGTTGGGGCTACCAATGGATAATCTTCTTTGGTCAGCAAGGTTGGGGATGTTGCTATTGCAACTGAATTTTCCTTTTGAGGAGCTAGCATGTCTACATGTAGGGAATGTGGAACGTGTTCTTTTACCTTTCCATTTTCCTTAATGATTGCATGTAACTAACAAGGGACATCTTAAATTTTGGTGCAAATGATCTTGAAATGAAATGAAATGTAAATGTAAATGAGCTTGATGCTTGTTGCTCCCTTGTTCTATAAAAGGGATTTATGGGCTCATTATAATGGTCAAACTTTGAAGTTTCAATTAGGTTTTAGGGTAAATTCTAAGCTCAAGGAAGGAATTTCAAATAGAATATGGATAAGTAGGCTAGTGGATTGTCATGGGAATGAAATCATGTATGTAACAATATTAAATCAGTTTTATATGAAATACTAATATAGAAACGAATCTTTGTTTGGAAACAAATACTCTCCTATGTATATTTCTCACAATGTTATGAATGAAAATACTAATGGTGTTGTCATTTATTTTCAAATGGTTATGTTTGAATGTATCATTCTTTTCTTAGCTTTAACTCAAAGAGTTAATTAAAATGCTTGAAGAGGGTATAAAATTTTGTAAGAAATGGCTTAGGATTGGTAAGAAGTGAGTGTTGCTTTTAGGCATAATGAGTTTTCATAAATTTCAAAGAAAATATGAAGGTAGTCCACCTATCTTTATATTTTAGTAGTTCATGTATTATAGATTCTTGCATATTTGACTCCATTTCTTCAATTGATGTGACACCATTTAGTTTATTAGAAAATATTGCATAAAGAGTGAGTAGATGGCATACCTAATCATGAAATTAGAATAAGAACAATATTCATTTAAAATCCTTTTTCAAAAAGTTGTCTAGGTTGGTAGTATCTTTGATTCGTAGGAAGTAAGTAGTCACTCACTTAAAGGATTCACCAAATCTTTAGTGTATTGGGTTTTATTTGCATTAATGAAGAATCAGTCTGTGTATAAATATGTCACTACTTGTCTACATTTCATGAAGAAATATTTGGGATTACCCTCCCTGGTCTAACAGATCCAAAAGTGAAGGAGTAAGGATCACAAAATCCTACGCTCATTGTGTTGGCCACTAACCTTACAATTTATTTATTATAAGAGATGACTACTTTTTAGAGAATTGTTAGGTTCTTCTAGAAAAATAACCAACACAACTCTTTGATAATACCTTGCAATGTCTTCTCCATCTTCCATTCTCAAGTTCTCAAATTTTTGCTTAATAGTTAGTTTTCTTGAAAAATTTACTCTATCATTCCCTTCATAAATGTCTTTCAATTTTGTCCATACTTCATGAGTAGTAGCCAGAGAAATAAATTTTATTCTTTCAATTTTAGATAAATCACTAAAGATAGCATACCTTTCTCTTTCATTCTCTTCAAAAGATACAACCTCATAAACAAAGGAAGGACCAGCTGCCGGTATCACATACTTTGTATCCACGTCTTTCTAGGTATTGAAACTAAGTGAAATCAAATAAATTCTCATATGTTCCTTCTATTCACTATAATCAACTCCATCAAAAATAGGAATCTGCAACTTGTGCACCATCTGATCTACCTCAAGTGGTTAAGATTTTCACCAAGGAACCAGAGCTCTGATACCAATTGTTGAAATTCACAAGACAACTAAGAAGGGGGGGTGAATTAGTTGTATCAAATTACTTTACTTATAAGCTTAATCTTTTCACCTTAACTCCAATTTGTTATGAAGTGTAAACATGAAATGTAAATAATAGAAAGAAAACACCAAAGAGACCAGATTTATGTGGAAAACCCAATGAGGGAAAAACCACGATGAGGATTAACTCACAATATAGTAGTAATACAATAGATGATACAAAGGATCACTACTAGAGGGCTCATTGCCTAGATACAAAGGCTCACTACAAATATTAAGGGCTCACTATCTTGAGAAGGACTCACTATCCAGAAAGGAGTCTCACTTCCTACAAAAAAATAGAAAAGAGATAAATTAAGATCCACCACTAGGGTTCCACACATTCACAACCTGATCAGAAGATTGTAGATGCCATTAGCTCATTGTTTTCAAGAATCTAACACCTTAAAGCATTGTTGCCTCAACTCTCTCTTCCACACTCTGCTTTTCACACTTCTTCACACACTTCTCTTGCTCAAATCAAATGATGGATGGATATTAAATTCACCACAACTTGATTTATTTTATACCATATTCAACCTTAGAAATATTCACCAAGGTCGGCTACTCAACATTCTCACGGTGGATAATAATGTGAGAGGACCAATTACATATTTAATTTAGGACCCAAAAAACATCTTGGATCACTCACACACTTTCTAAAATTGATGTAAAAGCTTAATGTAATGTGTAAACACTAGGTCAACCAAACCTAATGAAAAAACCAATAATATTTGAAGTACACGGATCTCCAGTAAGATAATCACACATGGATTGTTCAACACGCTTCATCAAAAATTTCACCATCTCTAAGAACACCTCAGGTACATCCACACCAATTACAACAAACTTGATTTGTAGAGAACTCTTCACCAGTTCAACCAGACCAGCCAACAAAAATACCAAAGCTCTAGAGTAGGTCTTCCAGAGCGCCAAACCATAAGAAAATTTTTTAGAACCCATAAAATATCAGAAAGATACATCTCCCAGATCCACAAGATCTGAAACCAAATATCAAAATACTATGGAGCCAAAACATTTCTCCTAGTCCACAAACAAATAGTTTTGGCAAACCAGTTCACACATCAGTAAACATATATTCTACTCTCCATCAAACTAGAAGCTAAAAATCAAGATATACGATTTGTTGAATCTTATGAACACACTTACAGATTCCCATAGGCATAATATAAACACAAGGTAAATATAGAGCACAATACTGAAGCACACTTAGAACACATTTTAGAACTGCTTTCATTATTTCTTAAATTTTCTCAAAATAACTTGGCAAAAACATAACTACCACATCATAAATATAGCTCCATGTACTCTAAGCACTTCTATACCATCCGCAACAACATGAAATATGTTGAAATCAATGAAAACACTAATGAAAAACCACTAAACATATCCATACTTGCAAGAGAAAGCTCCTATGCTAGAAGAGAGACCAACCTATCAACCTCACAAGAAGCAATTTATCTTCACTAGAAGACCAAAGGGGATAGTAAGGAAAGAAGAAAAATTAGCTACTCCTACTCAGTCAGAGGATTCTAGGAAATCTTCCCCTATGAAACAAGCACCACCATCTGCACCTCTAATGTCACCCCCACAATAGGTTATTGATTTAGATTCACCCCCTAGGGAGATTTCTCCAAAGAAGAGGAAGGTTGAAGCTATAGGTTTGGTGGATTATCAAGTAGATTTAAATCATGAGTTTTTATTTACAACCAATTAGATCATGCAAAACATGACATCACCCCCAAGGGAGGTAAATTTTTCAACTCTACAGGGTAGAGTCACTAAGGCAGTTCTTACTAAAGTAGATAATGCCAATGACATCAGAGAAATAGCCTGCACATAGTTCATGACTAATGATTATTTTTTAAAGATAGATGTATTCAAAGATTATGTGTGAAGAACAAAAAGAGTTGAATTTGAGGATAAAGTGAACCAAGTAGTGGCTTTAAATTTCCCAAATTTTCTAAGAGATGTTATTTCCTCAAGGGTAGTTGTAGAGATGAAAGCAAACCAAAAGGAACTAATCCCTAAGGAAGGAAGAAGACTTGTAAGAGAAAGTGGTTTACTTATCTTACCAAAATGGGACTTAACATATTTTATAGCCTTGCACACTATGAGGAAGCATGAATCACAAGTATTCTCTTTAGAAGATGAAGCATTTTATGCACTAAGGGGTTCTGCATTCAAAATAAAATGAGATACACTAGAAATTTGGGCCTTATCCCTTGAAACCAATAAGCCTCAAGTGGCATAACTGATAGCACACCTAAGAGTAGGTCTAAATATCAAAATACTTTCAGATACCCCTGTAGTAGAGGCAACAATATTGGCAGTCAATGTTGCACACTTCACTAAGCCAACTATTGAATCTTTGCAGAAGAAGTGTGATGATGAGATCTGAAAGTATAATGAATTTGTGATTGAATACAATAGGATAAGCAAAGGTTGGAAGAGTTGGAGCTAGCAGTTGAGATGTTGCAAAATCTACAACAAGTGCCACCAATGCAATCAACTACTCCATTTTCTTCTCAACCACCACCTCCAACTCAATAACCTCGTCCACCATCTTTGGAGATAATTTTTAATGATGAGAAAAAACCAATTGCATAAATGCCTCCAAGAACATGATGAACACCACCTCATAGAACAAGAGTGATTAGAAGAGAGCTAATTCAATAGTTAAGTGTGTATGAGGATTTGTTTCATTTATATGATGAAAATAATATTCTTATAGCTTCTAGTGTTCTTGAGGATAATTTGGAGGAGGAAATAAAAAGAGTGAATAGTGTACATTCTAACTATTCTTTAATTTTTGATTCAATAAGGATGTTTGAGGGGGATAAGTCAATAGCTATCACATTAATGAAGATATGGGTACCCAGGTTTGTTGCATTGAAAAGCATGGTTGTAGGGTCTACTCATGAGCTTAATAAGACACTAAAAATTTCCCGTACAAAGAAGGTACTAAAAGGAATTATTTATTACCAGGGATTAGTGGATCTACTAGAGTAGAGAATTAGCGAATCACTTCAACAGTTTGATGAGAATGATCTTGGCCTTTTTCCAAACATTCTGGATAGCAATATGGTAGTAAAAACATATGAATAATGGAGGGATCAAATGGATATTGTTATTACTATGGAATATGCTTTAATTTGTGAAGGTGGAGATGCCAAGATAGATATTCTCAAGAATGACATGGATAAATTGTCCAGAACTAGCACATTCATGGAAGAATTTGATAAGGATGCTAATCAGGTAATGAAAAAGTATGGCCCATACAAAACAAAATTGGATGAATTCATGGCATTTAATTGACCATCTGAAGAGTATTATGATGCATGGGACAAAAAATATAATCAAATACCTAACTTGTAAAATATCTTGATGAAGTGGACACATTTTGGTTTTTTTGCACAATCAACATGTCAGAAGGTTTTTAACGACAAACAATGAGTTTTGTCTTCTTGTGAAACAAGGTTTTTCCTTCACCTATTAGTTCAAATTTCTTGGGTCCATATTGAGAAGAATTGTGAAAATGAGTGGAAAAGAACCAACAATCCATATCAAAGGTACTTTTGGAGGAACAATTGATTAATTAGAGTAAATATTATTTTTTTTGTCCTTGGAATATTCCATCCATGAGCAAGTATTGTACTTGTATTTGTGTAATGTAAATGAATGTCAAATAAAAATGTGACATGTGTAATGACATAAATCTTGTTGTTCCCTTGTTTTATAAAAGGGAATTCAAGGTCATTTTCAAGGGATGAGAGATTCATTTTTGAGATATTTGTAATACAGATGTAGAGAAATTAAATTTGAGTCATGTTCTAGGTTGTTGACTCTATCTTTTATCGATTTTTAAAATTTTGTATGAAAATACTATCATTTATGAATACAATGGTATACTTTTGAAGCCAGTGTTCTGCTTTTTTATATTTCATGTTGGTTATGGATAACATAAACCAAAGATCTTTCAATTCATCTCCATTATGTTTCCTTGGATGTTTATCTTCTATTGATTCTCTTATTCAAGGAATAAGTTAAATGCTTTAATGGAGATAAAAATCTATGTGAATATATACAAGGATTTGATAAGTATTACAGGTTAGGATTTTTGAGTTTAATGGTGTAATGAATCATTAAATAGCTCTGTTATGATAGAGGGAACAATGTTATACATTTTTAATTTCATTTTTTATGACTCCATACCCTAGATTAAGGAATTGATCATCAAAGTTGTGTTTATGTTACATCTCTAAGGTATTTCACACACAAACATTATAAATCTTTTTAATTCAATCGCATTTATTGTTAAAAGGTTTCATGGAGTAACTTGCTCTATTGCTGAAAATGTTAAATTCTCAAAGATATTTATAAATCTTTACATTTCTCTAATTGGAAATAAATTATGTATAAAACATATCTATTATTGGCGGTGTTTAGGATAAATTTGCACAAGAGATCTTGAGAACACTGTATGGGATCACCCTCCCGGGTTTTGCAAAGCCCAAAGTGTAGAGGGAAAGTTGTGACTTTCACCTATTTGTTGGCCAATCCATCTAGATAATTGAACATTGGTAATGGAAAAACCCAAAGATTATCTGTGAGATATGGTTGGGAATTAAAAAAACACAACATAAATTACCTTTACCAATTTATCAAAGTTGACATGACCCATTCTTCTATTCCATAACCAACTCTCATCCATATGTCCTATAAGATAGCCTTTTTTATTTACTTCTGTAGACAACCAAAATTGACCACTCCCATATGGTCAAAATCCTATCATTTATTTGTCTAATTTGTCTATATTAATTAAATGACATATTTAATTAATATTAAATATCTATTCCCTAAGGTTTCCAAAAGTATTTGATTAAATAACTATCCTTTAGCATTTCATCTCTAAATTAAATAAATGCATCAATTTATTTTATTTAGTCAATTATCCTCTTCAATTTTAAATTTATTCTTTCTCCCTGCTTGTCCCATCCTCCATAACCTTTTCACTAATCTGAGTTAATCTAATTAGTCCTTGATTAAGATGTGCATATCCTTAATCAAGATTAATGTCACATCCTCCATATTTAGCCACTTTCCTCTAATCTTCATTAATTTTCCTAATCACCTATTTGCACAACCTTAATACTAATCACTTACCTTTTTTTAACATGTCCTTAGGTCAACATTTCATGGTATTTACCTTATCAGGTAATGACCTCTTCCCCATGTGAATTAAAAATTCACACTTTTTCCCCCCATGCATCTCCCTTCTGCATGACTTCTCATAAGTCACATCAAGTACATGGGACAAGGACCTCCTTTAGGAGGACCTTGTCTTATCCATTGGATTATCCCAAGCATGTGAAATAAAAATTCACTTTTATTTCACCAACACCATTTCCATTCCCCATGGTGACAAGGGTGGACTTTCTAAAATTCCTCACTTGTCACTTTCAACCCCATATGGGGAAAATGAATGCAGTTTTGGGGAAATCATCTTCAATTCAAGTACCTTGGGACCACATGGCCTTTTCCCTTGTCATTTTTCACCTCATCCTTCACATGGAAAGATGTGAGGGAATGTGAGTCCTCAACTCACCATAGCTCTTCATCTTGTCCATGGTGGATCAATCTCAACCATTCATTTTTTTTAAATGGAGAGCCTTGGCCTCAAGTTAGGGGTTAAGGATTTTGAAGCCATTATTGCATACAAGCCATTTTGCATTCTTATCTTCTTGCATTCAAGCCATATTAGCCATTTAGTATCTCACCTACCATCTCCCATCATTTAGCCACCTCCATTATTGCAAGCATATTGTCATCAAGGAGTATACATCAAAAACATCTTCAAGGGCCAACCACTTCAACAAGCTAAGTAAGCAAAAGGCATAATAGTTATTGTTGTTTTATTTTTGTTTGTTTAGTTTCAACTAGGACTAATCATAGAGGTTTTGTTGTGTTTTATTTGTCTTGTATTCGTTTCATTTTGCATTCTAGACTAGGGGATTTTCAGTGCACACATTTCTACCATACGTGATGGGACCCACGTCATGGGTCTGTCATTTCACGTTTGGTATTTTTTATTTTTTTTTGCAAGTTTAGGAACATAGAGGTAGACTTTCCCAACATGCAAGGGTGACTCTGCCCATAAAGTGGTAACCCCGCCCACTGAATAGGCAACTCCACCCACAAAGGGGTGACCCCACCCACTGAACAGGTGACCCCGCCCACAAAGGGGTGACCCCACCTAGCTTTTTCTTTGTATGTTTTTGTATTCTGATATCTTTGTAGGTTTGGGTCCACAAAGGGGCAACCCCGCCCACTTAATAGATGACCCCACCCTACACTCTGACTATTTTTATTTTTTGTATTTTCTATTTGTGACTTGTTTTTGTAGATTTTGGACTAAACAAGCGACCTTGCCCCCTATTTGGGCGACCTTTCCCCCTATTTGGGAAACCCCACCCTGCACTCTGACTGTTTTTTTGGTTTTCTATTTTTGACTTGTTTTTGCAGATTCTGGATTGAATAGGCAACCTTTCCCCTTGTTTGGGTGATCATGCTCTTTGTTTAGGCGACCCCACCCTAAGAGCCGGTTGTGCCCAAAACACAGAGGCAGTCCCACCCTAAACAGAGGTAAAAGTAGGTAAACATACAATAAATTTTTCATTTCAAAAGCCTGAATCAAGCTATTTTTCATTATTTCTGACCTGCTAATATCTAGTTGTTGGTGAGTGTATTGTTTAATAAAATTTGTGTAGCTTGATTGTTGAAGACAACATAAAAACCAAACTACTAACACATTTGTTGCAGCTGGCGAAGAGTTGTTTTCTCTAATTAATTACTTGTTATTTTCATATTTAACTAGGAACATAGATTTAATTAGGAAATGGTTAGAAGAACTTGTTTGAATATTTGGACAAGTGGGATATTGACGTATCTAATCCCCTTGTGCCATTTGGTGATCCTAGGTGAAGAGAAATTATAGTCTAGTTGAGTCTTTTTTACCCTTTTCTATTTCTAGGCGAGACCTGCTTGGGGATTTCATTACTCCAAGGGACGATCCCAACAATGTGTTACCGACGTGATACATAAAGGGGGGAGAATGAAATTTTTACCTCAATCTAGTCACGTCGTGTCTAGTGGAGCATCAAAGCTAGGGTGATACCTAGACAAGATGTGGAGAGTTGGTCCAAGCTCTCAGTCTCTCACTGGAAGTTCTTGACTCACTCTTGTAGACGGGTTGGTGTTCATGGTTGTGCCCCACCTACCCTGCATATATCAGGGGTGCCCTTACTTGTCTTCTTTAGCCTAGATAGAGGATCGTGTTGTCCATACCCTTAACACTAAATCTTAGGATTATGTTGATTGGATTATCTTCTTTGTGCCAAACTAGTGTATATCTGTTTAAACAAGTCAACCTTGGCCTTTTATTTGTTGTTTGTTATGTATTTCTCCTTTGCACTAGCCATTTTTGCCTAAGTTAAGTTTAGACCAACACACAAAGGTGGCCCTACCCCTTTTTTGGGAAACCCTACCCCTTGTTTGGGAAAACCTACCCTCAAAAGGGAAGCCCTTCCCTACCCATTTCAGCTATTTTTCACCTAGACCAAGTCAAAATTCACCAATTTCCCTAGAACAAGTGACCTGCCCCCTATTTGGGTGACGTTGCCCCCTGTTTGGGTGACCCTTCCCTTTGAAGGGGCTACCCCACCCTCTTATCTCATCTGTTGTTTACCTTGTCCAAGTCAAATTTGAGAAACCTTTTTTGAACAGGTGACCCTGCCCCATATTTGGGTGTCCCTTCCCCCTATTTTGGTGATCCTCCCCTCTGAAGTGGTGACCTTGCCCTCCAAAAGGGTGGCCTTGTCCTCAACACAACCATTTTTAGCTTCCGTTTTCTAGCCATTATCCCATTTCAAATACCCATTTTACGGTTTTGAGTGTCATTCCCTCATTTTGGGTATTTATTTAACCATTCTAACCATCCATCCACCCATTTCAGATATTTGTTGGCCCATTTCAAACATCGTTCCCTCATCCCAACTAGCTGTTTTCCCATTTTTGGTATCCATTCTCCCATTCCGAGTACCCATTTTTCCATTCCAGGTGTTGTTTTCTCATTATAAACATCCACTCACCCATCTTGAGCATTCATTTTCCCATTCCATAAAAAACTGTTTGCCCACCCGTTCACCCCATTCATCGATATCACAACCAAAAATGAAACCTATTTGGGCGACCCTGCCCAAGTTTGGGCAGCCCTACCCCAAAACCAAATCCTTTACATGTGCCTAATTTGAAAAACTAGCCCACTAGGATCCTCAAAAGTTTGTTGTCTGCCTAACCATTTGCACATCTCATCTGTGCATAATCCTCACATTGGTCCATCTGCATCTCAATCCATTCACATCCAAATAATTATCCAAACCATATAGGTGCATCCTTAATCATCCATAGGTTACACCTCCATTATTTTTTTCCTAATCCAAATCTTCTAAAATTCATTTAACATTGTTATCCGACTTGACCTAGGTGCCTGAAACTGATCATCATCCTTCAACATCTGCTTAGCATTGACATCCATCCTAAGTCAATCATCATCCTCGGCCCTCTCAATCCCCTTTAATCTTAAGGAAGATTTGGTGCTGTGATCATTATTTTATCCTTTAATCCGATCAATCAACACCTTAAGTCACCTAGGGTGATCTTTGAACTCAATTTAGAATCCCTTCCAATCATCCAATCAATCGATCCTTAATCCAATTTCATCCAATGTTATCAATTGTTTTATTGATCAAATCTTATCCAATCCCATCCAATCACATCCTTATCCAATTATCCAATTATCCAATCAATTGATCCCTCATCCAATCCAGTCAATCAATCCAATCATCATTTACATCATTTTTGCATTGCAGTCTAGGTGTTTAGTTACATCTTAGTCCACCTAGTTGTTTTGCACTTTTAAGCCCTTTCAGACCCCTTCACAAGAAAAAAAGAAAATGACCGAGCAACAAGCCCAAGGTTCCTAGATGAACATCCCACAAGATCCCTATAATGGTGCTTCACCACAATCCAATAGTGACGTTCAAAACACCACACCACCTGATGAGGAAAACATGGTCAATCAACTCGAAGTCACTATTGATGAATACCTTAGCAATCCTATTAATGTTCAGATGACATATCGTCTCCTCAACAAATGCGGGGATAAGATTATTGCCACTCTAATCATGAGAGGAATCAAACCACCATCTGATTTTGATGTGTCACAATATTTCGATACCAACACTCTTCCAGTACCTATAAATATGCAAAATTCACAAATTGCTCCTGGGAGTTCATATGTCCCTAAAGGTGCACCCACAAATAATTGGTATCATCCTGATTTTGGAAATGTTATGATACACCAAGTCACTAGATATCCTCAACTCCCAATCACAGCCTCTACGACACAAACTGAGCATAATGATCCCTATGCCTATCACATGCCATCATACATTCCATCAGCTTCGCTACTTCAACCCCAACATCGTAGTCAACCACCTGTCAATATTGGGAGCACACCTATCCTAGCATTAATACCACCTCCACGATCTGCACATGCTAATAGCTTACCACTGCCTATATTTCAACAACCTCTCTCTATTCCTCACCCATCTACTGCATTATAAGCACCACCAAAACACATTGCTATTGTTGTTGCTTCATCCCTACAACCTCATTAGCAACCTCGACAGCACAACATCCCCATCCCATGACAAAACATTTCGGTTCCTACACAACCACCACACCAGGTGACACAAACTCCATCCCAGTTGCTGGAGCCGCCACATGGTGCTTCTATAGCCATCCAACAACAACCACATATTCCATCTCACCCATATTACCAGCAACCACCACTACAACAACCTTCACCACAACATATACACATTCCTATGCAAACATAAAATAATCCTCTTACGAAATATCTTTATCATCCATCCAATAGGTACACTACTCCATCCCATCCTAATCCTCATCAGGCTTCTCAAAATCAAACGTGGAACCAACCACCTCTTTATTGCAATCCTTCACAACCACACATCAATCCCTATCAACAACCATCAAATCCACAACCACCCCCATATATTACAAAACAGCCCACCATTGCACATGAATACCAATCCTATCCATCCTATCTCCAGCAACAACAGTCTTATTATCAAGCATCGCCATATCAACAAGGGGCTTCTACCTCTTCATATAATCAAAATAGTACATAATATCGGCAAGGTACCTCATCCACTTCCTATTATGAGAAGAAACCTTCCTACCAACAAGTGACTTCCACCTCTTACCATCACAATCCATCATCTTCCTATCCGCCATACATTAATCCGTAATCCACTTACACCAATCAGAGCCAAAAAATTCCTCCTTATACATATCAACCTGCCTATGATCCAACTATTGTTGTACCATCCTCATCATATCAACAATATCATCCTTAAAATCAGCCTACACTGACTCATGCAACACCTATCAATAAGGATTTGGAAGAAGTCAAAGCTGCATTGAAAGACTTACAAGCTGGGAAGGGAAAACAATCATTCAAATTTGAGGACATTTGTCCCTATCCATTTGATCCCTCAAATTCCTTGGTTCCCTTCCCTAAGCACTTTCAAATACCTAAATTCAATAATTACAAGGGAACCAAAGATCCCAAAGCTCATTTTCAAGAGTTTTATGCCCACTGCCAAGAAGTCATGCACAATGACAACTACCTCATGTGATTGTTCCCTAAGAGCCTATAGGGAGTGGCTCTTAACTAGTTCATGGGCCTTGCGAAGGGATCCATTAAATCCTTTGCACAACTATTAGAAGAATTTGTCTCACACTTCTCCTTTAATCTAGAGAAAGATATTGATACGGTTGATCTCCTGAAAGAAATACAGTGTGATGGAGAAACATTTGCAAGCTATCTGCAAAGATGGCGAGCCTTATCCATTCAGATGAAATCCACACTAAGGGAAAAAGACATGGCCACATTGTTTATCAAAAATTCTCATCCAAACATGGCTCACAACTTTTGACTCCACTATATCACAAAATTTGCGGAACTAGTGGAGAAAGGGCCTATCTTGGAAAGAGCCCTCATTGATAAAGGGCAAGTAAATTTTTTCAATTCTGATAAAGAAAGGTCCTCTGGAGATAAACCTCACTATTGGAAGAAGAATAAAAATGTTTTCAATGATGGTTTCACTGACACCAAATATGTCTTACTAGCTAATGCTTCATAGAAGCCAAAATATACTCAACAGCATCAGTCGATCCCAAATGCCATTTTTGTGCCACAAGGTGCATCTCGTCCTGAACAATAGTCAAATCAAAAAAACCAAGGGGGAAATAAAGGTTAGTTTACTCAGTTGGGAGAATCCCTTAGTGTCATTTTTAACAAGCTCCTCCAAGCTAACTACCCCATCACATATCCTATCACCAAGCCCCTTGATGAGTCCAAGCCCAAGCCAACTTGGTTTAAAGAAAATGAGTATTGTGAATTTCACAAGATAAAGGGACATACATTGGATAAGTGTCAAGGTATAAAAACCTACATCAAAAGTCTCATAGATTGGGGTGAAATACATGTGGATGCTAACATGATTACCTCATTTAATTCTCAACTTCAAATATCTCAGAATTATTTGCCTAAGCATAATCAGGGCCCTAGTACATCCAACTCCAATCCCGGGCCTAACAATAACAACAACTAGAATAAAAACACTAACAAAATCAGTTATAAAAATGTGCCATACAATTACCAAGGCATTGTTATGCACATAGACCAAGTGGAGCCACATCTATCTATGATACGTGTCAAAGGTAAAGAATCGTAATGTGTTGTTACCACCCATCGTACCTGCATCACAGTCCTAGGAGCTTCCACATCTACCTAGATGCCACCTGTCAGTTCTTAGTACAACATCCTTGATCACTTAGGAAACACCTCGACTCATATTTCTATCCTAGATCTACTTAAGTCTTCTCCCATGCACCAAGACATCCTAAATAAGGACTTATAGAGTAGTCAAGTCTCTAACGATATAGACCCCAAACAATTCCAAGCATTGGTAGGAAATCTCTCCATGACCTACCAAATAGATTTCAGCCAAAAATATATGCTCTGCCTTGACTCAAGTCATAACCACCCCCTTCACCTTGAGGTTGGTGTGAACTATCATAAAGTGAAAAGGGTCTTGGTAGATAATGGTTTTTCCCTAAATCTTTATACATTAAAATTTATACAATAGTTGGGATACACACAAGCTGACCTAAACAATCAAGTTATCACCATCAAAGCATATGATAACACAAAATGAGATTTTGAGGGCACTATTTTTCTTCCTATTCAAGTGGGTCCCATTGTGCAATACACTATGTGTCATGTTCTGTACCTTGAACTTCCATATAACATCCTTCTTGGTCAACCATGGATTCACTCTATGCAAGCCATCCCATCAACTTCTCACCAATGTATGAAGTTTCCATTTCAAGGAATGGAAGTAACTATACAAGCTGACCCTCAACCTTTCAAATATTTCCATGCCCTAAAGGCTTCCTTTCCCCATTCTCATTACTGTCCTGGGGTAGAAATGGGGGCATCTCATCCATCAACCAATACATTAACCACCACTTCATCCACTCCATCATCCACACCTGATTCCACCATTACTAAGGCCTAGATCATTGACAAGGGTTGTGGTGAGTATGCCATCTCAATCTGTTCCAAAAGATGAAGAGAATAAAATCACCATTAATGCTCCAAATGTGGGGTCTAGCACTTTCCGCTCTCTTGGACTACAACAAGATACACTCAAAGATGACATCAGCTAGTGGGTGTATCATGAGGAACTTGAACCATATCCCCCTTTAAAAGAATACTTCCAAGAGGCCTATCCTTTTCCCTCTAAGATTGCAAAAAAACATAACTATCAGAGGGGAGGCCTTGGTGTAGAAGAGCAAGGTAGACGACAACTGATAGAAGCTTCTATACATCCAAAGAAGATGGTTTTGGGATATGATACTAAAAAGAAGGGTCCTATAGCATCCTCTCGTGCCATCAACAATGTCAGTGTGGACAATTGTTCTCTTGAAGACATCCCAAAAGAGGAATCCATCATATACGCGTACGATGATGTTGATCACATCTTCCTCCCTTCCATGTTTGAATGCCTATCCATTTGCATAATCACCTTATCCATCAAACACCCCAAGCTTATATACTACAACCTACAAGGTAACACACATCTTGACACCATTTCCTCAGTAGACCACTATGTGCATCTCATGGGATTGGGGGAAGATGAATGCCCCAATCGCAAAATAAAAATAAACAAAATAAAAAAGGGTCACCTAGTCAAAACCTCCCTGAGGCACTTTGTGACTTTGAAAAAGTAAAAACCTTGACAAGGCACTAGAAGATGGGGATGTTCATCTTCCCCTTGTAGGGACTCAACTATTCAGATGATCATCCATCTTGATAGAAGAAAAAAATGCAGTAAACTTGGGAACTGAGGAGAATCCCAAGATCACCTATGTGGCTAACACAGTATCAAAAGAAGAAAACTCTACCATCACCAAGCTCCTCATAGAGGTAATCATAAACTTTTCCTGGACATATTTAGACATGCCTGGCCTTGATCCTTCTTTGGTAGTACATCACCTAGACATCCATCCTGATGCAAAACCTATCAAGCAGAAACTCTAGAAAATGCACCCTCAATTGGCTCTATTGGTTAAGAAAGAATTAGAAAAGTTGTTGGAGGTAGGATTCATTTGACCAATTGACTACTCCGACTAGATCTTCAATGTAGTCCTAGTCACTAAAGCCAATGGAGATATCAAAATCTGCACAAAATTCTAAGACCTGAACAAAGCTTGTCCCAAGAACAACTTCCCCTTACCAAATATTGATATGTTGGTTGATCTCATCGTAGGACATGAGATGTTGTCCCTCATGGATGGTTTATCTGGCTACAACCAAATTAAGATTTCCCCTGAGGATCAACACAAGACTACCTTCACTACACCTTGGGGTATATTTTCTATAATGTCATGCCTTTTGGCCTTAAGAATGCGGGGGAAACATATCAACATGTTATGACAGTTATCTTCCATGAGTTCATCCACATAATAATGGAAGACTATTTTTATGATCTATTAGGAAAATCAAGAATGAGGGGAGAAAAACCACCCATCCTGAAAAATATCTTTGAACTCTGGAGTAGTACAAGCTACACCTCAATCTGAAGAAGTGTGTCTTTGGTGTAACCACCAGAAAAATCTTAGGGTTCATTGTCTCCCATAGAGGAATAGAGGTTGATCCTGCTAAGGTCAAGGAAATCATGGAAATACCCCCACCTCACAATCTAAAATAGCTAAGAAGCTTGCAAGGTAAACTCCAATCCATCTGAACATCCATTGCTCAACTAGTAGACAAGTTTCAGTCGTTCACACATCTCCTAAAGAAATATACTGCATTTAAGTGGAACCAACAATGTCAACTCAACTTTGATCGAATCAAAGAATATTTGGCCCACCCACCTATTCTAGGAAAACCACTCCTACTTTATATTTCAACTACTTTCGTCACATTGGGGACATTGTTAGCACAATATGATTAGTCATCCAAAGAAAGAGAAATTTACTACATCAACTAGACCTTAGTAGGTTATGAGGTCAACTATTCATCTCACAGAAATTGAAACACTACATGCTTAGTCATCCAATCAAGCTAGTCTCTAAGGTTGATCTGCCTAAATATTTATTATCTAGAACAACATTGACTGGTTGCATGGCTAAAATGTTGCTAAGTGAATTCAACATAGAGTATGTGGATCGTAAACAAATAAAAGGGAAGTAATTGTAGATCAACTAGTAGATGCTTATCCTTTAGAAAGAGAGTTTCTTGATGAAGGGGTCTTTGCAGTTTCAGAAGCCACCACATGGACATTATACTTTGATGGATCACACAAAAACAATGGATCAAGAGTGGGAATCTTGATCGTCACCCCAAAGGTGATTATATACCAAAATAATTCAGATTAGCCTTTCCTTGTACCAACAACATTGCTTAATATGAAGCTCTTCTTACAAGCCTTAAGATTGTAGTCCAATGGTGTATCTCTCACCTACAAGTCTTTAGTGACTCCTAGCTGCTTATCAAGAAGGTCAATGATGAGTTCCTAACAAAAGATGATAAGTTGTTACCATACAAACATGTGGTAGATGACTTCAAGAACTATTTCTCCTCCATCCAATTTTGTGAAATACCTAGAGTACAAAATAAAGCAGTTGATGCCATGGCCACCATTGGTTCCCTCCTTGACATGCCCAAAGATTGTACTGAATGTGAGTTCCTCATGGAGTAGCTTTTAATCCTTGCATATGACATCCCTGAGAATAAAATGGTATGAGACATTGTAGGTCCTACATCCCCCTAGTACCAAGACATCTACACTTATCTCCATGACAACACCTTACCCTCTGACCTCACACGTAACCAACAAAAATACTTTATCCAACGTACAACCTGTTACACCATCATAGGTGATATGCTTTATCAACGTGGGTATGATGGAACCCTCCTTTGATGTTTAAATGAGACCAAAGCATGCACCACAATGGTAGAAGTACATAGTGGTATCTATGGGGCCCATTCTAATGGTATGGCCCTTCCCAAGAGGATTTTCAAAGAAGGATATTATTGGCCTACTACAAAACATGATTCTTGTGAGTATGTCAAGAGGTGCCTTCCTTGTCAGCAACATGCGGATCTGATTCATGCTCCTGCACAAGAGTTACAACCCGTCACAACACCATGGCCATTTTCACAATGGGATTTTGATTTGATCAGAAAGATTTACCCTCCATCCTCTGATAGTCACACTTTCATCATCACAAGCACTGAATACTTTACTAAGTGGGTGGAAGCCATACCACTCACCCAAGTCACTGGTGTTTAGATATCTAAATTCATCTTTTACCATATCCTGTGTAGGTATGGAATCACCTCCACCATTGTTACTGATAATGGTAAGCCATTCAAAAAGTGCATGAAATTCCTCTGCGAGACTTATCATATCCAACATTGTTGATCTACTCCATATTACCCTAGGGTAATGGTCAAGGAGAAGCAACCAATAAAACCTTTATTAAAATAATTAAAAATATGGTTAATAACACTAGTCAAGATTGGAATCTCCACCTCCATCCCACCCTTTGGCCCTACCGCTCTTCCATCTACACCCCCACTCACACCACTTCATATTCACTATTTTATGGTGTTGAATCTATCTTGTCGATTGAAATTGAAATCCCATCCCTTCGCATATCTCTAAAGAATCTAATCAGTGATGAAGACACCTGGGTTGCACGAATTTCTCAGTTGGAACTCCTGGATGAAAAATGGATCAAAGCCTACAACCATTCATAAGCCTATCAACATCACCTAAAGAGAAGTTACAACAAGAGGGTCTGCCCTCATCAACTCAATGTTGGTGAATTAGTCCTTTAAGAAAATTAGTGGAATTAGCAAGATAGGGATAAGAAGGGAAAGTTTGAAGCCAATTGGTTAGGCCCTTATGTCGTCACAACAAAATATGGTTCTGGAGCATACAGGTTGTCTAGACTTGAAGGAGAGTCCCTGGAAGAACCCATCAATATCATGCACCTAAAGAAGTTTATACCTAGGTCAGCTGGGGTATCCTTCTTGTTAAAATCCAAAAATACAAAAAAAAGTTAAAAATTATCAAAATACCAAAAAAATAAAAAAAATCAGAAAAATCCAAAAATAGTAAAGAGAAATAATTTGTCCTGTAGTGAGAACCACCCTTGGTGGCACCTTGGATATGTATAATTATTGGAAACCTGGCAACAAGCACCATTCGTATAGGGCTTAATAGTTATCTACCTCATGTCCTAGTTACTTAATCCATCTAGATCAATCCTCATCATCCTATCCTTCCATCCACTTGCATCATCTAGCCACTTGGTATATTTTGGTTGAGCATTGGACAAACTTCATCCTCTATTCATCATCTTGAGCTGTTATCCTAATCTAAGCTTGTGTCGTCTTGTCATTTTTCTCATCTCCATCTAGGTCCTTTCATCATGTCAGTCTCCATCTAGATCCCATTTTTTCCTTTTCCAAACTACATTTCCCTTGCGCTTTCATGTAGGAAAGGTTGATCACTTGATCCTCCCCCGGGGCTATTTTTTCTTGTTTGTCATCTTCCATTGTCTTGCCTTTCCATGTTTGTCGAACTACATTTCCCCTGTTCTTTCACATAGGCAAGGATATTCATTTGATCTTCCCTTGGGGCATTTTTGGTCCATCTTTTTTGTCCTTCATCCTCTATCTCCATTGCCCTATTTTTGCTCTTATCCATTGTTGATCTTTCATCCTTTTCAAACTACATTTCCCTTGTGCTTGAATGTAGGAAAGGTTGATCATTTGATCCACCCCCAGGCATTTCCTTAGTGTCATTTTTGTTTTGTTTTTGGTTTGTTTTTCCTCCATCATCTATCTTCATCGTCCTCTTTCCATTTTTATCTATGGTATTTTCCTGAACTATGAGGTCTCTACGCTTTCACATAGGCAAGGTTGATCTTTGATCAACCCTTGAGCCCCTATGTCTTTAGGGTTTTTTAGTCTTGTGTCTTGTGTCTTGTGTCGTGTTGTCACATATGTCCCTATGTAGTTGGTTTTTCACAAATAGAATCCATTCATGTCTTGAGATTTAATCGGTTTCCAAATATCCTGTGTCATTATTGATCTTTTAGTTTAGCATCCATCTTTGGTCTCAACAAGATGTATCCTTCCTAAGAGACCTCATCAATCCCATCCATCTCCTTGATCCTATGGCAAAGGATGTTTTGAAATTGATTGTAATCTTTTGATGCTTTTGGATTTTGTTTATCATTTGAGCTCCCTATCATCACTCATCAAGACCGCCATGATCTATCATATTATGGTGTGTTTTCATTGGTTTACATAGCGGCATATGATGTTTTTTAATTTTTTCTTGCTATTTTCCCTGTTGTCCCACATAGTACCCACCAAAGCCATTGATGTCTTTTGTTAGGTTGGGACATCCTTCTTTGCTTGTGGTTATCCCAATACCTAGCCTGACCAAAATCATCATGACTTTGGGGTGTTGGGATAGCCTTCTTATTTGTTGTGATTGTTTATGCATTAGACACTAATCCACCTTAGTCCACATACCATGCTACCTGGTATCTTGTAATATAGCAAAAATCAATTCTCTAAAGATAGAAAATTGCATTAGGATTGCATTTCATTTTCTCCTCCATTGAATTCATGTATCCTCCATCCCTTTTTTCCAAACGCTGATTTATATTTTTGGTTGTGCAAACATTGATTCCCTTTGTTTTCCTCTCTTCTTAAGACTCCTATGGTTCTTGATAGGTGCAGTTGCACACCCATCACCTCCTGTACTTCCATCATAATGCAAGTCCTTATTTACATTCATGATCACATTACATTTAATTGAATTTTTATCCCCTTTTTAAGGATCTCTAACTTGCATTTTATTCTATATGCATTATCATACCATAATAATTTTTTTAAGTTGTTTAGATTAATTTTAATTGATTATTCTATACATCTTAAAATTAATTTCATTCATTAGAATGTTCATCTTAGTGCGAATAATTTCCTATTTATTATCACCTACATCACACCTACATCATAAATCATAAATCATATATATCCACATCCATAGCATATAAAATCATAAATCATCCATCACATCCTGCATCATAAACATTAGACATATCATATCATCACATAGGAACAATAACAAATCCTCTATCACATCTTACATCATAGGTGTTAGACATAATATCATATCATATCATCCACATAGAAACAATCATAAATCATTCATCACACCCTACATCATAAACATTAGGCATCCTACATATCATAGTGATAAATCCATATAGGCATAAACATAAATCATTCTAGGCATATCCATACATCGCATCATAATAACCACCACAGTAAAACCATAAACATACACAACAATGAACATCATATCCATATCATCCATCACATGCACATCATCTACTATCAATAAGGGCTCTCGCATATCATATCAATAAAAAAAATGATGTCCATCACATCATCATAATGTCCATCATATATATCACAATACATATCCATCACATAGGTCATTAAATAAAATATGAGTACAGAGCTATGTCTCAGCTTTGATCTCTGCTACTCCATACTAAATCGCATCCCGTACCTATCAATAACTAGGGTCCTATCCCTTTGATCCTCTAAACCATCAGGTTCCTACATTTGACCTTTGTGGTGACTCTAGCACTGGCCCTTTATGTGGAGGAGTCTCTCTCATGCTGCTATATCCTCGACCATGCATCCCTACTAATTGAGATGGCACTAGAATATATGGCATTGCTCAAACATAGGGGCATACCCATTGTGCTGGATCTGGCACTGCCAAGTAATAGGCACACATATAGTATCTCACCTCTCTCATATACTCCTCTTGATCTCCCTCCTATTATTTGGCTATTTATCTCTCTACCCTATACCTATCCCAAAATCCACAAATAGACCTCCTCTCCTATGCCCATGCACCCTATGTTAATCGTAGCTACTCAATCTCCACTCCCATCTATGACACCTGATCCATGGATCTATCCCTCTCCTCTTGCATAGCATGTACCTATGCCTATAGTGCCTATACCTATGCCCCTAACTCACCACCCTATGCTACCTCTACCTGCGCCTGTGCTGCATTTATCTCCATAGCATGTATCCATGCCACTAATCTATCCCTCTCCTCCTACTAGACTTACATATATATTTGTAGGGCCTCCCTCTATGTCTCCATCACCTTTACCTGAGCCCTCATCATCTCCTCCCTCTCCTGCATCAATCCACTATCTCCCATTGTCTCCTCTGCCACCTCAGCTCTGTCACGAAACTTGTCTCGCTCCTGTCTCAACTTCATCCTCTCTCTCAACATTCCCTCTACCTACCTTCGAAGATCCTCCATATCCCTCTATACCTCTACTAGCCTCTCCACTAATATCTTCCCTACCACTCCTCTAGACTCTCACTAGCCCCCTACCTACAATATCATCATTGTCACCTCTAGTTTGTCTCTCTCCCATCTCGATGCTGCCTGTACCTCATGCTCCCTCAATACCTCTCCCTCCAAATGAGTGACCTCTACCTGTAACTTTCTCACCTTTTCTTGCAGCTCATCTATATCGGGTTGTTGCCTCTCTAACTCCCTCCACATCTCTGTCTCATTACATGACACTGCATCGGCCATTGCCTAGTACTCTCTCTCACTCTCTGCTAACTAGGCTTGCAACATGATCTCCTCCACCTCTAATCTACTCCTTCCCATCTTTGCATCTCTCAACCTCTACTCAAAAATGTGTATTCTCGCCTCGGCTCCCCTCAACCTAGTGGTTAGATCCTCTTCTATTGGTGGCATCATGGCCAATGGAAAAATATCATGTACACCCATATCCATCTCCTTTGCCACTCTCTCATATCCCATTTCCATCGCCTCTGCCTCATGTATCTCCTCCTCAGGCTCAACCCACACCCTCCATTTACTCCTCCTCCTACCTGCACTCCACTACCCTACCACCTTATCCTCCCTCTTCCCTCCCTCCTACTGCTCTCCTACTCTAGGTGCCTTCGACACTCTTCTCCGTTGTCCCCTTGCTTCACCTACATCTAGCTCTCTCCTCTTGCTAGGGCTGCCCCTAGCCATCTCCTTTGTTGACCTCCTACCCTCCCTACCCCCGGATCTCTCCTCAATTGTCCCATCCCTCTCCCTCTCCATTGTGCCCCTCTGATTGGTTGCTTTGGTGTAATCCATATGGTTCGGTGTCATGAAAACCATAATACATATCTAACTATCATCCCTGCATCTACTAAACCTCTAGTCCTCCCTAGATAGGTCACTAAATCATGCTCCAAGGTCTCCCAGTGCTCCCTTGCAAACTCTAGCAAATCAGCTCCCCCCATGGTTGCTCTCATGAAACTCGTTTGAACCTCTTGGCTGCACCTAGAATATCTTGTATCAACACATACTACCTTGTCACTTAGTTTGGCCTATGTAACTCCACTATCTGAGGCTCCATCCTAAATATATAACATCAGGTCATGAAGTGTCTCCTATGTCTAACCTCATCCTCCTTCCACTTTGTGAAGCATCATGTCATATATGGCCTCCACACTATCACCTTCTCTTCTAGCTCATAAAACAACCTCCTCCATCCATCTAAATCTCTGCAGCTCTGATACTGAAACACCTAGTCATACTCTGTTGCATACTAATATGCCGCTGGTAGTGTCATATCCTCTTGTCCCCATCTCACTATATCTAGCCTGGCCAAACTGATGTGCTCCCACGCCCATACCTGAAGCAATGTCACATGGCACACATTGATTCCCCCTCGATAGCATGTCACATGCATATCCCTGTATAATTGTGCAAGGATGCATGCACCCCATGCAAAATCCCCCTCCATCCCCTCGAAAATGTGTCAGATCACCTCCATGTAGCTGAGGCTATAGAACCAACCACTCTTATATGGTATGAGAATCTTGTTGATCAACCCACACAGGTATAATGGTAATGGTGGTACTCTCAAACCCAAACATCTATCCATGTATAACGCCTTCTTCTGCATAGGTAGATCCTCTCACCTGAATAGGAACCATATAGTTTGATCCAATGCCTCCCCCTCTGATCTCATAGCACTCACTAGGTGACCTGATATGGGAAGCCTCAATACCCACTAGACATCCTCCAATGTCACTGTCATCTCCTCTATTGGGAGATGGAAAGTAGAAGTCACTAAATCCTAGTGCTCAATCAGGGCTATCAACATCACTCGATCAACTTTGATAGAAGGATACCCCAACATGTGCAATAGCCCCGCTTGGGCCAAAGCCTGATGATCTGCATCATCCATCACCCATCGCATCACCTCCATCACCGTTGACCTCCTCTCTCACCTCTGTAAGCTATCAAACCACTGCAACCACATCACACAACCTATAAGTCATCAACTCTTTTCCTTCATTCATTTTCTTGGCCCTAGGTTCTTTTCGCACTAACCGTTTCCTAACTCTCTCTCTAGAAAATGTTTCTAAGATTTCCCCCCTTTAAATCTTTTTTCTCTTCATCCCTTTGCTCTTTCTTATCTTTTTCTGGCCCTTCTTTTTACCCCCTTGGCATCCTTTTTGTGTACAGTCGCCCCTTGAGGGCACTAGTTCCCTTCACGACACTGCGACCCCTCGGGCAGGGCCATTCTTGTGGGGTTGTTACCACCCATGGGGCAGGGCCACCCCTCTTGGGGGCACGACCATCCCTTGATGGGCGAGGCCATCCATCTATGGGAGCGACCGCTAATCATGGGGGTGTGACCATCCCTTGATGGGGGCAACCACCCATCTGTGGGTGCAACCTCCCTTCCTAGGGGCATGACCGCCCCTATGTAGGGGCCAAAATAGGTTTTCGTCTAGTCTAATGGTTTTTTTAACTAAACTCCCATTTTCCTCCCACAGCATTAATTAGCATTTCTTCCTACCCATCAGGTGAAATTAATTTTTTCCCTCTACCCATTTTTCTAATCTAATCCTATCCCAAAATCCATGTTTTCAACTGGAATTAAAGCTTAAAAGTACATCATAAAATGCTCGAAATCACACAGAGGGTTTTGAACCTAACCTAGCGTGGTTGTCGCACACTTAGCGTAGAAACTTCACACCTTGTATCCTCAATGAATGATGTCACGATCGTAATCCTCTAACATCTTCTCTCCTTGTCTCTTTCCTCTCCTCTTCTCTCTCTCAACTGCCAGTTGTGTGAATGAGGAATAGTAACTCTAAGAATACTATTTATAGCTTCCCTCCTTTTTTCCCCTTTATAAATAGAGGGTATTTTTTCCCTCTATTTAACCTTTTTCTCCTTCAATTAATCCTCCAAATTCTTGGGGGCTCCATTCACATCCTATGTGTCCATTTGACTCCATTCAAAATCCAATCTTCATGTTTTTTGTGCTCTTTCCAATGATACCTTTGTTTCTTCCTATTGAGAAGTCGCTTGAGGCCCCTTTTTCTTCCCCAACTGCCCTCTCGAGGGGGCATATCATACCATGTTCACATATACCTCCTTCTTGGTCATTTTCCTGTGAGACTGGGGCATCTCCCTTCACTCTCCTCCATTTAAGAAGTTTACTCAACCTCTCTCATGCTTGGGCATCTTTTTCCTAGTTGCATCCTATATTTGAGTCATCTGCATTTTATTTTTCTTTGAAACACTGTTATTCTAACAATATTTCGAAGAGGGGCAAAATGTAGATACCCAAATTTGACCACTCCCATATGGTCAAAATCCTATCACTTATTTGTCTAATTCATCTATATTAATTAAATGACAGATTTAATTAATATTATCACATTTTGTAAGGTTTCCAAAAGTATTTGATTAAATAGTTTATCCTTTACCATTTCATCTCTAAATTAAATAAATGCATCAATTTATTTTGTTTAGTCAATTATCTCTTCAATTTTAATTTCATTCTTTCTATCTCCTTGTCCCATCCTCCATAACCTTTTCACTAATCTGGGTTAATCTAATTAATCCTTGATTAAGATGTGCATATCCTTAATCAAGATTAATGTCACATCCTCCATATTTAGCCACTTGCCTCTAATCTTCATTAGTTTTCCCAATCACCTGTTTGGACAACCTTAATACTAATAACTTACATTTTTTTAGCTTATCTTAGCAGGTAATGACCTCTTCCCCATGTGAATTAAAAATTCACACTTATTACCTCCATGCATCTCCCTTCCCCATGACCTGTCATAGGTCACATCAAGTACATGGGACAAGGACCTCCTTTAGGAGGACCCTGTCTTATCCATCGGATTCTCCCAAGCATGTGAATTAAAAATTAACTTTTATTTCTCCAACACCTTCTCCACTCTCCATGGTGACAAGGGTGTACTTTAAAAAAGTCCTCACTTGTCACTTTCAACCCCATATGGGGACAAGGAATTCCTTTTTGGAGAAATCCTCTTCAATCCCAAGGTAGTTTCAAGTATCTTTGGACCACATGGCCTTTTCCATGTCACCTTTTCCTTTTTCCATCTCACCCTCCACATGGAAAGATGTGAGGGCTTGTGATTCCTCAACTCAGCATTTCCCTTCATCTTGTCAATGGTGGAACAATCTCAACCGTTCATTTTTCTTTAAATTGAGAGCCTTAGTCTCAAGTTAGGGGTTAAGGATTTTGAGGCCATTATTGCATACAGGCCATTTTTCATTCTTTCCTTCTTGCATACAAGACATATTAGCCATTTAGTATCTCACCTACTATCTCCCATCATTTAACCACCTCCATTATTGCAAGCATAATGTCATCAAGGAGTATACATCAAAAGCATCTTCAAGGGCCAACCACTTCAACAAGCTAAGAAAGAAAAAGGTATAATAGTTATAGTTGTTTTATTGTTGTTTGTTTAGTTTCAACTAGGCCTAATCATTGAGTTGTATTTTTTTGTTTTGTATTCGTTTCATTTTGCATTCTAGACTAGGATATTTTCACAGCACACAACTTCCTTGAGGTTGTTAATGGCACTTTTAGTCCTTTTTCCTTTTGCAACTAGTCTTTCTAATTTAGCTTTCATTATCATGTAGCCTTTTGCATTGAATGTGACTTTCTATCCATTATCACACATTGGACTAACACTCAGAAAATTATGATTTAATCCTTCAACATAAAGAACATTATGCATAGGAAGTTCTCCATCTATAATTAGAGTACCTTTACCATAGGTTCTTACTACAATATTGTCTCCCAAAATAATAGAACCTTCTTTGCATCTACTTAGTTTGATAAAATTTCTCTTATAACTAGTCATGTGTTTAGAGAAACCACTATCTATAATCACAATTTTTTCTTTTCTATAGGGAATTAAATTTGAGAAATCATTGATTATGCAGCCTCTTGATTTTTTTCTTTCCATACTTTCTTCGATTTTTTCCTGTTTTTCATAAACTTGTAAATCCTTGTTCATATTAGGGACTACATCTTTCCTTTTAATTTATATTGCTGTTGTTACAAATTTTCCTCTACAATATTTATCTATATGGCCAAGAATGTTGCAATTATAGAAGATAGCATTCATATCTACCAAAAGAGAAAATGGATTTCTCCTGACAATATTTTGTTCTCTTTGTAGGTTCAATTCTACACTCTCTAGTCCTATGACTAAACTGATTACAATTATAGCAATAACCATAGAAATACGAAAAATACCTTGTGATTGTATTCCTTGTTGTAGGATGAGGAGGTATTGCTGAATTTTTCTTATTTAGGTCTCTCACCCTTGTGAAACTATCTGCATCAACTACTTTCGTGTTTCGATTCTTCTTCAAGTTCTTAGTGACAGGCATATTAACCTTCTTATCTGCTACATGTTTCTTTTCTCCAATATCTCTCTTGAACTAAGCAATATCTGATTTTTCATTTTTCAAGCTTACCTTCTGCTTTGAAGTTATCTTATAAATTGTAGATTTACTAGTAATAGGAC
>CM021105.1:185244334-185464412 GCA_007115665.2 Sequoiadendron giganteum | reverse complement strand
ACAACCATTCATAAGCCTATCAACATCACCTAAAGAGAAGTTACAACAAGAGGGTCTGCCCTCATCAACTCAATGTTGGTGAATTAGTCCTTTAAGAAAATTAGTGGAATTAGCAAGATAGGGATAAGAAGGGAAAGTTTGAAGCCAATTGGTTAGGCCCTTATGTCGTCACAACAAAATATGGTTCTGGAGCATACAGGTTGTCTAGACTTGAAGGAGAGTCCCTGGAAGAACCCATCAATATCATGCACCTAAAGAAGTTTATACCTAGGTCAGCTGGGGTATCCTTCTTGTTAAAATCCAAAAATACAAAAAAAAGTTAAAAATTATCAAAATACCAAAAAAATAAAAAAAATCAGAAAAATCCAAAAATAGTAAAGAGAAATAATTTGTCCTGTAGTGAGAACCACCCTTGGTGGCACCTTGGATATGTATAATTATTGGAAACCTGGCAACAAGCACCATTCGTATAGGGCTTAATAGTTATCTACCTCATGTCCTAGTTACTTAATCCATCTAGATCAATCCTCATCATCCTATCCTTCCATCCACTTGCATCATCTAGCCACTTGGTATATTTTGGTTGAGCATTGGACAAACTTCATCCTCTATTCATCATCTTGAGCTGTTATCCTAATCTAAGCTTGTGTCGTCTTGTCATTTTTCTCATCTCCATCTAGGTCCTTTCATCATGTCAGTCTCCATCTAGATCCCATTTTTTCCTTTTCCAAACTACATTTCCCTTGCGCTTTCATGTAGGAAAGGTTGATCACTTGATCCTCCCCCGGGGCTATTTTTTCTTGTTTGTCATCTTCCATTGTCTTGCCTTTCCATGTTTGTCGAACTACATTTCCCCTGTTCTTTCACATAGGCAAGGATATTCATTTGATCTTCCCTTGGGGCATTTTTGGTCCATCTTTTTTGTCCTTCATCCTCTATCTCCATTGCCCTATTTTTGCTCTTATCCATTGTTGATCTTTCATCCTTTTCAAACTACATTTCCCTTGTGCTTGAATGTAGGAAAGGTTGATCATTTGATCCACCCCCAGGCATTTCCTTAGTGTCATTTTTGTTTTGTTTTTGGTTTGTTTTTCCTCCATCATCTATCTTCATCGTCCTCTTTCCATTTTTATCTATGGTATTTTCCTGAACTATGAGGTCTCTACGCTTTCACATAGGCAAGGTTGATCTTTGATCAACCCTTGAGCCCCTATGTCTTTAGGGTTTTTTAGTCTTGTGTCTTGTGTCTTGTGTCGTGTTGTCACATATGTCCCTATGTAGTTGGTTTTTCACAAATAGAATCCATTCATGTCTTGAGATTTAATCGGTTTCCAAATATCCTGTGTCATTATTGATCTTTTAGTTTAGCATCCATCTTTGGTCTCAACAAGATGTATCCTTCCTAAGAGACCTCATCAATCCCATCCATCTCCTTGATCCTATGGCAAAGGATGTTTTGAAATTGATTGTAATCTTTTGATGCTTTTGGATTTTGTTTATCATTTGAGCTCCCTATCATCACTCATCAAGACCGCCATGATCTATCATATTATGGTGTGTTTTCATTGGTTTACATAGCGGCATATGATGTTTTTTAATTTTTTCTTGCTATTTTCCCTGTTGTCCCACATAGTACCCACCAAAGCCATTGATGTCTTTTGTTAGGTTGGGACATCCTTCTTTGCTTGTGGTTATCCCAATACCTAGCCTGACCAAAATCATCATGACTTTGGGGTGTTGGGATAGCCTTCTTATTTGTTGTGATTGTTTATGCATTAGACACTAATCCACCTTAGTCCACATACCATGCTACCTGGTATCTTGTAATATAGCAAAAATCAATTCTCTAAAGATAGAAAATTGCATTAGGATTGCATTTCATTTTCTCCTCCATTGAATTCATGTATCCTCCATCCCTTTTTTCCAAACGCTGATTTATATTTTTGGTTGTGCAAACATTGATTCCCTTTGTTTTCCTCTCTTCTTAAGACTCCTATGGTTCTTGATAGGTGCAGTTGCACACCCATCACCTCCTGTACTTCCATCATAATGCAAGTCCTTATTTACATTCATGATCACATTACATTTAATTGAATTTTTATCCCCTTTTTAAGGATCTCTAACTTGCATTTTATTCTATATGCATTATCATACCATAATAATTTTTTTAAGTTGTTTAGATTAATTTTAATTGATTATTCTATACATCTTAAAATTAATTTCATTCATTAGAATGTTCATCTTAGTGCGAATAATTTCCTATTTATTATCACCTACATCACACCTACATCATAAATCATAAATCATATATATCCACATCCATAGCATATAAAATCATAAATCATCCATCACATCCTGCATCATAAACATTAGACATATCATATCATCACATAGGAACAATAACAAATCCTCTATCACATCTTACATCATAGGTGTTAGACATAATATCATATCATATCATCCACATAGAAACAATCATAAATCATTCATCACACCCTACATCATAAACATTAGGCATCCTACATATCATAGTGATAAATCCATATAGGCATAAACATAAATCATTCTAGGCATATCCATACATCGCATCATAATAACCACCACAGTAAAACCATAAACATACACAACAATGAACATCATATCCATATCATCCATCACATGCACATCATCTACTATCAATAAGGGCTCTCGCATATCATATCAATAAAAAAAATGATGTCCATCACATCATCATAATGTCCATCATATATATCACAATACATATCCATCACATAGGTCATTAAATAAAATATGAGTACAGAGCTATGTCTCAGCTTTGATCTCTGCTACTCCATACTAAATCGCATCCCGTACCTATCAATAACTAGGGTCCTATCCCTTTGATCCTCTAAACCATCAGGTTCCTACATTTGACCTTTGTGGTGACTCTAGCACTGGCCCTTTATGTGGAGGAGTCTCTCTCATGCTGCTATATCCTCGACCATGCATCCCTACTAATTGAGATGGCACTAGAATATATGGCATTGCTCAAACATAGGGGCATACCCATTG
This sequence comes from Sequoiadendron giganteum, assembly GCA_007115665.2. Taxonomy (NCBI): domain Eukaryota; kingdom Viridiplantae; phylum Streptophyta; class Pinopsida; order Cupressales; family Cupressaceae; genus Sequoiadendron; species Sequoiadendron giganteum. The sequence continues at coordinate 185,461,361 of CM021105.1, read as the reverse complement.
TGCTGGATCTGGCACTGCCAAGTAATAGGCACACATATAGTATCTCACCTCTCTCATATACTCCTCTTGATCTCCCTCCTATTATTTGGCTATTTATCTCTCTACCCTATACCTATCCCAAAATCCACAAATAGACCTCCTCTCCTATGCCCATGCACCCTATGTTAATCGTAGCTACTCAATCTCCACTCCCATCTATGACACCTGATCCATGGATCTATCCCTCTCCTCTTGCATAGCATGTACCTATGCCTATAGTGCCTATACCTATGCCCCTAACTCACCACCCTATGCTACCTCTACCTGCGCCTGTGCTGCATTTATCTCCATAGCATGTATCCATGCCACTAATCTATCCCTCTCCTCCTACTAGACTTACATATATATTTGTAGGGCCTCCCTCTATGTCTCCATCACCTTTACCTGAGCCCTCATCATCTCCTCCCTCTCCTGCATCAATCCACTATCTCCCATTGTCTCCTCTGCCACCTCAGCTCTGTCACGAAACTTGTCTCGCTCCTGTCTCAACTTCATCCTCTCTCTCAACATTCCCTCTACCTACCTTCGAAGATCCTCCATATCCCTCTATACCTCTACTAGCCTCTCCACTAATATCTTCCCTACCACTCCTCTAGACTCTCACTAGCCCCCTACCTACAATATCATCATTGTCACCTCTAGTTTGTCTCTCTCCCATCTCGATGCTGCCTGTACCTCATGCTCCCTCAATACCTCTCCCTCCAAATGAGTGACCTCTACCTGTAACTTTCTCACCTTTTCTTGCAGCTCATCTATATCGGGTTGTTGCCTCTCTAACTCCCTCCACATCTCTGTCTCATTACATGACACTGCATCGGCCATTGCCTAGTACTCTCTCTCACTCTCTGCTAACTAGGCTTGCAACATGATCTCCTCCACCTCTAATCTACTCCTTCCCATCTTTGCATCTCTCAACCTCTACTCAAAAATGTGTATTCTCGCCTCGGCTCCCCTCAACCTAGTGGTTAGATCCTCTTCTATTGGTGGCATCATGGCCAATGGAAAAATATCATGTACACCCATATCCATCTCCTTTGCCACTCTCTCATATCCCATTTCCATCGCCTCTGCCTCATGTATCTCCTCCTCAGGCTCAACCCACACCCTCCATTTACTCCTCCTCCTACCTGCACTCCACTACCCTACCACCTTATCCTCCCTCTTCCCTCCCTCCTACTGCTCTCCTACTCTAGGTGCCTTCGACACTCTTCTCCGTTGTCCCCTTGCTTCACCTACATCTAGCTCTCTCCTCTTGCTAGGGCTGCCCCTAGCCATCTCCTTTGTTGACCTCCTACCCTCCCTACCCCCGGATCTCTCCTCAATTGTCCCATCCCTCTCCCTCTCCATTGTGCCCCTCTGATTGGTTGCTTTGGTGTAATCCATATGGTTCGGTGTCATGAAAACCATAATACATATCTAACTATCATCCCTGCATCTACTAAACCTCTAGTCCTCCCTAGATAGGTCACTAAATCATGCTCCAAGGTCTCCCAGTGCTCCCTTGCAAACTCTAGCAAATCAGCTCCCCCCATGGTTGCTCTCATGAAACTCGTTTGAACCTCTTGGCTGCACCTAGAATATCTTGTATCAACACATACTACCTTGTCACTTAGTTTGGCCTATGTAACTCCACTATCTGAGGCTCCATCCTAAATATATAACATCAGGTCATGAAGTGTCTCCTATGTCTAACCTCATCCTCCTTCCACTTTGTGAAGCATCATGTCATATATGGCCTCCACACTATCACCTTCTCTTCTAGCTCATAAAACAACCTCCTCCATCCATCTAAATCTCTGCAGCTCTGATACTGAAACACCTAGTCATACTCTGTTGCATACTAATATGCCGCTGGTAGTGTCATATCCTCTTGTCCCCATCTCACTATATCTAGCCTGGCCAAACTGATGTGCTCCCACGCCCATACCTGAAGCAATGTCACATGGCACACATTGATTCCCCCTCGATAGCATGTCACATGCATATCCCTGTATAATTGTGCAAGGATGCATGCACCCCATGCAAAATCCCCCTCCATCCCCTCGAAAATGTGTCAGATCACCTCCATGTAGCTGAGGCTATAGAACCAACCACTCTTATATGGTATGAGAATCTTGTTGATCAACCCACACAGGTATAATGGTAATGGTGGTACTCTCAAACCCAAACATCTATCCATGTATAACGCCTTCTTCTGCATAGGTAGATCCTCTCACCTGAATAGGAACCATATAGTTTGATCCAATGCCTCCCCCTCTGATCTCATAGCACTCACTAGGTGACCTGATATGGGAAGCCTCAATACCCACTAGACATCCTCCAATGTCACTGTCATCTCCTCTATTGGGAGATGGAAAGTAGAAGTCACTAAATCCTAGTGCTCAATCAGGGCTATCAACATCACTCGATCAACTTTGATAGAAGGATACCCCAACATGTGCAATAGCCCCGCTTGGGCCAAAGCCTGATGATCTGCATCATCCATCACCCATCGCATCACCTCCATCACCGTTGACCTCCTCTCTCACCTCTGTAAGCTATCAAACCACTGCAACCACATCACACAACCTATAAGTCATCAACTCTTTTCCTTCATTCATTTTCTTGGCCCTAGGTTCTTTTCGCACTAACCGTTTCCTAACTCTCTCTCTAGAAAATGTTTCTAAGATTTCCCCCCTTTAAATCTTTTTTCTCTTCATCCCTTTGCTCTTTCTTATCTTTTTCTGGCCCTTCTTTTTACCCCCTTGGCATCCTTTTTGTGTACAGTCGCCCCTTGAGGGCACTAGTTCCCTTCACGACACTGCGACCCCTCGGGCAGGGCCATTCTTGTGGGGTTGTTACCACCCATGGGGCAGGGCCACCCCTCTTGGGGGCACGACCATCCCTTGATGGGCGAGGCCATCCATCTATGGGAGCGACCGCTAATCATGGGGGTGTGACCATCCCTTGATGGGGGCAACCACCCATCTGTGGGTGCAACCTCCCTTCCTAGGGGCATGACCGCCCCTATGTAGGGGCCAAAATAGGTTTTCGTCTAGTCTAATGGTTTTTTTAACTAAACTCCCATTTTCCTCCCACAGCATTAATTAGCATTTCTTCCTACCCATCAGGTGAAATTAATTTTTTCCCTCTACCCATTTTTCTAATCTAATCCTATCCCAAAATCCATGTTTTCAACTGGAATTAAAGCTTAAAAGTACATCATAAAATGCTCGAAATCACACAGAGGGTTTTGAACCTAACCTAGCGTGGTTGTCGCACACTTAGCGTAGAAACTTCACACCTTGTATCCTCAATGAATGATGTCACGATCGTAATCCTCTAACATCTTCTCTCCTTGTCTCTTTCCTCTCCTCTTCTCTCTCTCAACTGCCAGTTGTGTGAATGAGGAATAGTAACTCTAAGAATACTATTTATAGCTTCCCTCCTTTTTTCCCCTTTATAAATAGAGGGTATTTTTTCCCTCTATTTAACCTTTTTCTCCTTCAATTAATCCTCCAAATTCTTGGGGGCTCCATTCACATCCTATGTGTCCATTTGACTCCATTCAAAATCCAATCTTCATGTTTTTTGTGCTCTTTCCAATGATACCTTTGTTTCTTCCTATTGAGAAGTCGCTTGAGGCCCCTTTTTCTTCCCCAACTGCCCTCTCGAGGGGGCATATCATACCATGTTCACATATACCTCCTTCTTGGTCATTTTCCTGTGAGACTGGGGCATCTCCCTTCACTCTCCTCCATTTAAGAAGTTTACTCAACCTCTCTCATGCTTGGGCATCTTTTTCCTAGTTGCATCCTATATTTGAGTCATCTGCATTTTATTTTTCTTTGAAACACTGTTATTCTAACAATATTTCGAAGAGGGGCAAAATGTAGATACCCAAATTTGACCACTCCCATATGGTCAAAATCCTATCACTTATTTGTCTAATTCATCTATATTAATTAAATGACAGATTTAATTAATATTATCACATTTTGTAAGGTTTCCAAAAGTATTTGATTAAATAGTTTATCCTTTACCATTTCATCTCTAAATTAAATAAATGCATCAATTTATTTTGTTTAGTCAATTATCTCTTCAATTTTAATTTCATTCTTTCTATCTCCTTGTCCCATCCTCCATAACCTTTTCACTAATCTGGGTTAATCTAATTAATCCTTGATTAAGATGTGCATATCCTTAATCAAGATTAATGTCACATCCTCCATATTTAGCCACTTGCCTCTAATCTTCATTAGTTTTCCCAATCACCTGTTTGGACAACCTTAATACTAATAACTTACATTTTTTTAGCTTATCTTAGCAGGTAATGACCTCTTCCCCATGTGAATTAAAAATTCACACTTATTACCTCCATGCATCTCCCTTCCCCATGACCTGTCATAGGTCACATCAAGTACATGGGACAAGGACCTCCTTTAGGAGGACCCTGTCTTATCCATCGGATTCTCCCAAGCATGTGAATTAAAAATTAACTTTTATTTCTCCAACACCTTCTCCACTCTCCATGGTGACAAGGGTGTACTTTAAAAAAGTCCTCACTTGTCACTTTCAACCCCATATGGGGACAAGGAATTCCTTTTTGGAGAAATCCTCTTCAATCCCAAGGTAGTTTCAAGTATCTTTGGACCACATGGCCTTTTCCATGTCACCTTTTCCTTTTTCCATCTCACCCTCCACATGGAAAGATGTGAGGGCTTGTGATTCCTCAACTCAGCATTTCCCTTCATCTTGTCAATGGTGGAACAATCTCAACCGTTCATTTTTCTTTAAATTGAGAGCCTTAGTCTCAAGTTAGGGGTTAAGGATTTTGAGGCCATTATTGCATACAGGCCATTTTTCATTCTTTCCTTCTTGCATACAAGACATATTAGCCATTTAGTATCTCACCTACTATCTCCCATCATTTAACCACCTCCATTATTGCAAGCATAATGTCATCAAGGAGTATACATCAAAAGCATCTTCAAGGGCCAACCACTTCAACAAGCTAAGAAAGAAAAAGGTATAATAGTTATAGTTGTTTTATTGTTGTTTGTTTAGTTTCAACTAGGCCTAATCATTGAGTTGTATTTTTTTGTTTTGTATTCGTTTCATTTTGCATTCTAGACTAGGATATTTTCACAGCACACAACTTCCTTGAGGTTGTTAATGGCACTTTTAGTCCTTTTTCCTTTTGCAACTAGTCTTTCTAATTTAGCTTTCATTATCATGTAGCCTTTTGCATTGAATGTGACTTTCTATCCATTATCACACATTGGACTAACACTCAGAAAATTATGATTTAATCCTTCAACATAAAGAACATTATGCATAGGAAGTTCTCCATCTATAATTAGAGTACCTTTACCATAGGTTCTTACTACAATATTGTCTCCCAAAATAATAGAACCTTCTTTGCATCTACTTAGTTTGATAAAATTTCTCTTATAACTAGTCATGTGTTTAGAGAAACCACTATCTATAATCACAATTTTTTCTTTTCTATAGGGAATTAAATTTGAGAAATCATTGATTATGCAGCCTCTTGATTTTTTTCTTTCCATACTTTCTTCGATTTTTTCCTGTTTTTCATAAACTTGTAAATCCTTGTTCATATTAGGGACTACATCTTTCCTTTTAATTTATATTGCTGTTGTTACAAATTTTCCTCTACAATATTTATCTATATGGCCAAGAATGTTGCAATTATAGAAGATAGCATTCATATCTACCAAAAGAGAAAATGGATTTCTCCTGACAATATTTTGTTCTCTTTGTAGGTTCAATTCTACACTCTCTAGTCCTATGACTAAACTGATTACAATTATAGCAATAACCATAGAAATACGAAAAATACCTTGTGATTGTATTCCTTGTTGTAGGATGAGGAGGTATTGCTGAATTTTTCTTATTTAGGTCTCTCACCCTTGTGAAACTATCTGCATCAACTACTTTCGTGTTTCGATTCTTCTTCAAGTTCTTAGTGACAGGCATATTAACCTTCTTATCTGCTACATGTTTCTTTTCTCCAATATCTCTCTTGAACTAAGCAATATCTGATTTTTCATTTTTCAAGCTTACCTTCTGCTTTGAAGTTATCTTATAAATTGTAGATTTACTAGTAATAGGACTTTTACCTTTCTCAAATCCCAAACCAAAATTTTATTTTTATTGCCTTTGTGATTTTAATAGCTCATCAAGTATCTCAAATACTCCATTCAACTTCAAACCTCTGCCAATCTAAATTTTATAATTTTCTAAATCTTTTCTTAAAGCAACTACTTCAAATTCCATATTTATGTATTCATTAGATTTAGATTGTAGTTTAGAATTGACTACATCTTCTATTCTCTTGGCTTCTTCATCTTGAGTCCTTAAATTGATTATAATTTGATTAGATTCATCAATATTTTTAGATAGTTTCTCAATCATTTTTTGTGCATGATTCTTCTCCTTTTTGTTCTCCTTTCTTAATATCTTAATCTAACCAAGAGCACTAATGAGTTCTCCTTCAAAACCTACTTCTCCTTCTTTGTCATCAGAAGCTTTGAATTCTTCATTTTCCTAATCTATAGAGCCTATTTCCATGAATAGTGATTCATTTCGATTAGCCATAAAATCACAATCAAATTCATCATATGAACTATCACTAACATCAGATAAACCACTTTCTTCTTGTTTAAGTAAACACATTTTATTTCTAAAGAAATTCTTTGAGAAGTTTTTCTTCTTTGGAAAGTAGTATTGTTTCTTATTATTATCCTCTTCTTGCTTAAAGTTATCATTTTTATCATAAGGACATTTAGAAGAAAAATGACCTATCTTACCACAATTGAAGAATTTAAAGGGTAACTTTCCTCTATATTTTCACAGCCTCTTCTTAATTATCTGACAAAATTAACTTCTTGTTCACCAGTCTTCTCAAATTCAGATATATGTACCTCTACCTTTTCCTTTTTGGCTTCTTTAAATGCAACTTCTCTTGTAGAGATGTTTACATCTCCCATTATCATTTCATAGGTAGTGAAGGTACCATACAACTAATCAACAGTGGTTTTATTCAACTCTCTTGATTCCTCTATTACATAAATTTTAGAATCATACATAGATGCTAATGATCTTAAAACCTTTCTATCAATAACTAGTTCTTTGAATTCTTCTCCAAGGCCTTTGATGGCATTAACTATTTAATCTACTCTTAGGAGATAATATGAAATTTTCACTTCTTCACTCATCTTAAGACATTCAAAATTTCCTTTGCATGTCTATATCTTTTCTTTGTCTACTTTATAAACACCTTCATAGATGTTCTTCAACTTTTCCTAAACATCATGTGCAGTTTGATAGTGAATTACTTTAACAAACTCTAAGTTATATAATCCACAAAGAATAGCATTATTTTCCTTGGAATTATTCTCATATTCCCTTTTACCAGCCTAATTAATGGGAGCTATGGAAGGAATTACATAACCATTTAGAATAGTCATTCATATATCAAACCCTAAAGATATATATGTTTGTATTTTGATGGTCCAAAAAGAATAATTTGATCGATTAAAGAGAGGTACTCTATTTGAGGACGAAACTTATTGACTAGCCATAGTTTTCATACTTCAAGATTTACTTGAGTTGATTAAGCTTCTCCAAAGGAACCATAGATCTAATAGTAATTGTTGGAGAACAACTATCTACTGAGATGGGGGGTGAATTAGTAGAGTTGCTAAAACTAGTCCTTTAAATATATTTAAAGAATATTAGGAGATTATGTAGAGAGACTATTCACACAAAAATTCACATAACACCATATGTATGTGGAAAACCGAGTATGGAAAAATCCATGATGAGAATAACTACTTGAGTCTAGTGCTCAAATCCAACCTCACAAGAAAAATCTCATTGGTTACAAAGTTTAAGAGCACCAAATCTAAGGAGACACCATTCCCCTAACTAAGAACCAACACAAAAAATTTATGACACCAACCAATTAGACAAAAATGATCTATAACTCCAAATTATATAAATGATTCAAATAACCAAATTCTTTGTTGCAAGTCTAATCTACAATTGTATATTTAATTCTTCTCTACTCTATTTTTGTTTTCAAAATAATATCTGCTCTCTATTGCTACAAGAACACCTCTTCTATCTTCATTACTTCTACAATCTGAGTAACTAATCCCTCTCTCTCCTCTTACACTACCTTAGCTTTGTTAAACATTTTTTTCATTCATTTAGGTTGCATAAACACTTCACACTTTGTTACACTGTGTGTCTCAAAGTGTGTGTAATTATTCTTGTATCAAGAATCTTTTTTAAGAGTTAATTTCTAAATGTTAGGACATAATTTTATATGCCTTGCTCCATTGCTTATCTACTTTTATTAAAACCATAACCCTAGCTTTGATACATAGGTCTAAAGCATAATAAATTCTTGTTCTACACAATTGAAATTGTATCTAATATTTGAACTTCGTGGAGGTCTATAACAATGCTTGCCCAATAGAATTTCAATCATTTGTTATCATGGAATATCATATTTCTTCCTTTGAGTTGAGTTCCACCGCCTGAATGTTGTGACATTACAACTTTAAATGTGGTCCATTGATCTCTATCTTTGTTCCATCATCTAATGATCTATATTGAAAGTCTTCAACTTTAAAACATAGTCGTTTGATCAACTCCACTTTGAATATATGTCATTGATCTTATATCACAATAATTATGCTTGTCACAAAAAAAATTTCTGCTTTAAAAATCATTTCCATGATGTATTGAATATGAGTGATGCAATAGAAAACCACCACCTATTTTCTTGAAATCATCATATATGCATGCCATTAATTCATATATCACAAATATGACCTTGTATTATTGTATCACAACTGCAGTGTGAAGCAATTGTGTGATGCAATAAGATATCACCATTTGTATTTTTGATGTCAAAGTCCACTTACCATCACTTGTCATTAATTTTTTATCCCACTAGACACTTTTCATTAAACCACACCATTTTTTTTCTCACATTTAGACCCACCATGTATTATGTGATATAGCGATCACCATTAATCTTAAATGAACTTAGAATAGACCGTTGATCCCTTGATACTACCAATGATGGGACATGTGGTTAAATCTTGCACTACCACATGCTTAAGCCAAGGACCCACCATGTCTCTTACAATATAGCGATCACCATTTGATCCCATGGACATATGTTGACATCTTGCACTATTGCGACCAAAAGGTTGAGCTTACCATAAGTCTTGCAAGATGATGTGGATACACCATCTATCAGTTGACATCTTACTCCACTCACTAGACTTAGGAAATATTAAAGATCCACCTAGCTGATAAACATTAGGTTGAGGGGCCGGTTAACAAATGACTTCGAAGGCTTAAGTTATAACATAAGCAACCGGTAACCGAAAATATCCAATCAACATTTAAACATAAACTTTGTGAAGGTTTCATGACTATGAACCCTTAGGGTCTATTGGCAAAACCCTAGTTAAGCTAGAGAACAAAAACAAATAATTTCTAATCTAATCCTTGATCTCCTAAACATGTGGATTATGTTTCTACAATATTCATGAAATACCCATATCAAATATGCTTCCTATTTTCACTATAAACATATGAAAATGACTTCTACAATAACATGTTAATATTGCAACATATTGAGCTCAAATTTGCAACATTTATAAAAAATTCTTCTCTCTTTATCATTCTTCTTGAGACTTTTCCTATAACATTAAATTAATTTCCTTTTGACATCAATGACATTCTTTGACATCAATAAAAACATAATGCCAACATTCACCTCATAAAAAACATCTTAAAAAAAATGGTATGTTTATCACATATAGGAAAACCTTTTCCCTTCCCCTCCAGAGGCTTATACTCAGATCAAGAGCTTGGTCCTACTAAGAGGAATTACTCCTCTTATGTGGCCCTAGGTTCTACTCTGAATACCTTCCCACTCTTTCCAACAAGGGATAAATATTTTTTGTAAACAACACTTCCCTTGCCAAAAAGGGGTATGGAAAAACACAAATAAGCAATCTTCTATGTGTTGTATCTCTCCAATATCTCCCACTCCAAGTGAAGACATATTGGATGTTTCAACTATGCAATATGATACAACTGAACACGACAAATGAGAGGGGGGGTGATTTAGTTGTAGAAAATCTTAACCTTTAAGAACTTCCACCAGAGATTAGATCAGTCATCATTCATAAATTCTTTACTTTGATAATGTATTTAATCATTAAGCGCAAAATCATAAACTTAAAAACATCACACACACAATAACACTGAATTTACATGGAAAACCCAATAAGGGAAAAACCATCTTGAGGATTAGGTCACAATATAGAGAATATAAAAACCAAATACAAATGCTCACTGCTAAAATAAGACTTACTGTTTGGAATAGGACTCACTATCCAACAAGTGTTAACCACCCAAAGGGATCACTGCCATATAATTATAAAGAAAATAGAATATATTTGTTAAAAAAAGAAAACAATCTCAATGCAATGGAGATTTCCACCATAATTCACTCACACTTGTAGACATGCTTGAATGATAGAGTGCACCTTCAACTCACTGCCTCCAAAAAATAACAATTAGATTTCACACTGATCTTCCCAAACTTGTATACACTTATTCACATCTATCTTGCATCTATCTTGAAGTGGAATAAACTATATCTCCTTCAGCCTACAAAAATAATACAATTGGAACTAGAACAGATCTTTTCAAGAGAAGCGATCTATTGGAGACAAAAATCTAGAGAAAATTGGCTAAAATATGGCTATAAGAACACTAAAATATTTTATTTCTTCAAAAATTAGATAGGAAAAAAACACTATATTCAACAGAATCTCCCCCTTAGGTAGCAATTTAAAGGTAGAGAAAATTATCAATAAAGAGGAAACCCATTTCTTCTCAAATATACTTAGTGTATCAAATCAACAAATGGACCAAGCTAGAAGCATTGGTACATATCATTTTATCCAACAAGTTCCAACATTAATTTCCAAGGAACAAAACACACTCTTGTTAAAACCATTCACACTAGAAGAAGTGAGAGAAGTTGACTTCTCTATGCTACTAGACAAAGATCCAAGTCTAGATGGGTATACTACAATTCTATTCCTAAAGGGCTAGAACTTCATTGGAAAATATTTCCTATCATCACTAGAGGAATCAAGGTGAAATGGTAAGATATGAAGGGAATTGAACAAGAAATTTATAACACCAATCCCAAAAAAAGGACCCATCTACCTTTGTTTATTTCAGGCTCATATCTTTATGCAGTACCACATAAAAAAATTCTCCAAGGATATTTCTTTGAGATTATCCAAGATTATCCGAAGAATAATCATGGACAAGCAAGGAGATTTATCCTAGGAAAGGATACTACAAAAGGGCCCTTAATAGCTCATGGAACTTTTCATTCCATTAAGAAAAATAAAATTTTAGCTATGATTATCAAATCAATATATTGAAAGTGTTGGCAGATGGTCAGCACTCCCCCCGAGATTTGTGACATGGACTAATCACCTTTCATGGATCCATTAACTCTGGTAGTTGTATCAGGCATTAACAAGTTCATCTTTTGGTGCAATGACAACTTCGGGGCCAACAATTGGTATCAAAGCTAAAGGTGCTAGGTTTGAATCCCCTTGGGTAACGTTGAGGGGGCAATTGTTGGTAGATGGTCAGTGCTCCCCTTGAGATTCATGACATGTACTAACTACCTTCCATGGATCCATTAACTCTAGCGGTTGTATCGGGCATTAATAGGATGATCTTTTAGTGCAACGACAACCGTGGGACCAACATAAAGCATATGATAGGCTAAACTGGGACTTCCTCCAAAAAGTGCTCCAAAAATTAGGGTTTTCCCACAAATGGTGCCATTGGATTAGCTCTTTAATATCACATTCTTTTTTTTAAAAAATAAATTGCAGCCCAACAGGATTCTTTATTTCCATGCAAGGTGTTAGAAAAGGTGATCTTTTATCACTCTCCCTTTTATAAACCATTGGGTTTTGAAATATCAAGAGTAATCATGCACGGTTTATGGTAGGGTATTGCTATTCCTAACTCAAACCTCAACATGACTCATTAATTATTTATAAATGATATACTTATGTTTTCTAAATCTAATTTTCAAGAAGCAAGATGCATTAAAAAGGTCTTAGAGGACTATTGCAAGATATCAGGCTAAAAAATAAATGATAAAAAACTTATCATATTCTTCCAAAACACCTCTTTAATGGTCTCCACACATATCTTATCAATTCTCAATTTCAAACAAGAAGAATTGCCAAGTCAATATCTAGGGATCCATTTTTTTTAGGACCAAACAAGCCTAAATTTTAGAATAAAATCTTGTCTCAAATATAAAATAGAATTGCATCATGGAAAGGTAGATTTCCAACTATGGTAGGAAAGTTAACATTAACCAAATCTATCCTTTTAGCCATCCCCAACTATGTTATTTAAGTTTTGAAGCTACCAAAAATAGTACAAGAAAACTTTGATAAATGCATTAGAAATTTCCTTTGGTAGGGGAACCTAGACAATGAAAAAAGAGAGGAGCGGGCTTGCACAACCTAAAAGAAAAAATCAAGGAGAGAACTAGCACAACATAGAAGAAAGGAACCTAGATTTGGGGGCGAAATTAGCATGGAATTTTTTTGTGAAGCCACACTCTAAATGGGAAAAAATCATGCAAAGTAAATGCAATAAATCTGCAACCCCCAAACATATTTTCACAATGTCATTTCCCCTCGAGGGATCCAAAATTTGGAATTTCATCATAACTTGCAAAGAATTTATTACTCCACATTTAACACAGGCCTATAAATAATGGAGAAAAAATAATGTTTTGGGAGGAATCTTGGAATGGCTTCCCACAACTATCCCAAATGGAAGGAATAGAGGAAGCAAGAACTTATTTAAAGAAATAATGGGGTTTAAAAAAAAGACTATATCATGAGCAAAGATAACCTCCTATCAAACGACGAATGGATTCTTTTTGATGATTTTAACTTCCCTAAAAATAAATAGGTCCACTTATCATCCCTCCTTCAGCAGTGTCAAATATTATTTCCATGATTCCTGACAATCTCATTTGGGCCTCTTCCAAGTTAGGTGATTACATAATCAACCTAGGATATGCATCAATCTTATAAAAAGGAAATGTTGCAATAGTAAACATGTGCCACAGACTATGTTGGAACCCTATAATCCTACCAAAATATGGCTCATTTACTTGGTTGTCTCTAAATAAACATATACTCACCTATGAGCAGTTGGTGAAATTAGGTATGTCTACCCCTTTCGTATGTGTATTACATAGTCAAAAAGAAGAAAACATAGACTATCTTCTAGGAACATGAAAACTCTCAAATCAATGTTGGACATGGCTCTAAAAGAAACTAGATTGGGTCTCACCCCTCTAAGAATCACTATAGTTAGTATTCTCCTGAAGGCCGCTACTATATGTAAAGACAATTTACTCTCTTTAATTTGGGTAGTAATCCCCTCGATTGTAATATTGTGCATATAGTGGGAAAGAAATAGTAGAATATTCAAAAAGGAGCACCACTTAGTGGAAGAAGTAATATGTAAAATTGAAAGGACATTCTCTAAACTAGCAATGTCCAACATATATAAATTAAATAGAAAAGCTAAAATCTTCTAAAATTAGGATACAAATTTATCTTCCAAATAGGAATTGATTCAAATCTCCAACCCTGGCACATGGGTACCAAAAGTAAATCCTAATTTCAAAACTATGGTATCGTTCTCCTTCCAATGGGAATGATAAAAAATAATTTTGATAGGGCCTCACAAGGGAATCCAAGAGCTTTTGGAGTTGGTTGTGTACTGAGGAACCATACATGTAGCATCATTAGTTCCTTGGTAATAAAACTTCTAGATGACACAAATAATAAGGTTGAAGCACAAGCACTACTTATAGACCTAAAATTGCTAACATCATTAGGCATAAAACACGTTTGGATCGAGGGGGGCCCCATGATTATAACAAGTGCATCTGAGCAAGAAAATATAATTATTTGGTTGCTAAAAAAATGATTAAATAAGCACTTGAAGTTCTGCAAAATTTTTACTCTTACCAACTCACACACTATTAGAGAGAGGGCAACAAGGTAGCATATATGTTGTCCAATATGACATGTAATTTAGCCTTGAGAACATTACAACTCCACCAATTAGATCTTGTTAAATATCCCATACTAGTGCATTAGGTTAATAATGAATCTCACCCCATATAGAATGTTTTGATTTAAGTAATTAACATTTCTCTCAGTGTACAAGGATTTATACATGTCTAAATTCCTCACATCAATAACATAGGTTGTATTAATTTTTATTACCATCAAAAATTTCTTTTACTTCTTCTAATATAGAAATCCAATCAATAAATACCACTCTCACCACCAAGGCCATATGTAAAAATGTTAATTTCGTTGTGCTCTATATCCCAAGTGTTAGTACACACAAATTTATCATACAACACTTGTGATGCCTTTGTGCACCTATAAAAACTACATAAAGGCATTGGCATAAGGCGGAGTCCCCTACCACATTGCCTCACACCAGGGAAACATTTTCCATAGCACCATGGATGTGGTCCCACCCTTTAAAAATCACTTGCAAACCTTAATCACAACATTTTTGGAGAGAAACACCTCTATAGATGTCCTCACATGCTAGTATTAAATCCTATCAAAGTGGTGTCTATCAGACCTAAAATTAAAATAACTAGCATATTTCACTAAGTGTGGAAGCACCAAAGTGGTGCAATATTAGATTTAGGTTACTTCCCTACCCCATAGCCTTCTATTAAGGCATTGTAGATCATTACCATCTCGAAGCATAGTAAAAAAATCCTTTTGTGTGATTGGTTCCAAGGGTTCATGGGCATGGCCTCTTCCATATGAGATTTCTCATGGAACTCATGCTAATAAAATTGAGATCCCTTTATTTCCAGTGTCCACTATTTTTTAGGGCCATGTGTATGTTATCTTGTTTGGATCTCAAGATAAGTATGTTAGAATTTTAAGCTCACATACTAAGGACACAACCACTGTACTACTCTCTTCTCTTAGAGGTCCCAAAATTCTATATCGTGAGCCAGAATTTTGAGAACATGAAGTTCCATATGTGTGTAGAGGAGAAAATTTGTACCCCTTGTGTAAATTCCACTTTTGCATACCCTCACCTTAGAAAATAAAATCCAAAGGTGAAATTCCATATCACCTACCTGCCTTCCATCCACTTGGCACATGTTTTATGTGTTGGTGAGTGAATTTTTTTTAGAGACATGCGTGCGACACACGGATGTCTACAAAATGTGCTACCATCCCTAACACATTCTTGCCCCTGAGTCTGGAGGGACGTTACAATCCTAATTGGGGATGATTTGTAATGCCTTAAATAGTTTATTTTTTCCTTCAAAGGCATTCATTTCACAATGAATTCAACTTTCTTTCACTCTCATTCCATCTCTCAAGCAATTCTCATTCAATATCTTCACCATTCTAGCACTCCATTTTTCAAAACTCCATTGAGCATTGCAACATCTTGTAAATCCATCAACTTCACTTTTGTACATGTGGTGCTACCATAGAAGTTGCAAGCTCTAAGTCTTACGAGACCTCTCTTCATCACGATTGTGGTTGTGGTGACTTTTCCAAGTTCATTTCTTGCATTCTCCCTTCATTGGCCTTGAGAGATTTTGATGGGGTGATAGAGTAGCTTTTTTTTTTAATAGTATTTAGTGCATTTCTTGCTTTATCATACTTTCTACTTTGTTGCTTTTTTGGTTGTCTGTGGAGGTGGAAACACAAAAGAAGGGGGTTTAACTTAGGAAAACCCCTATACAACCCCAATAATTTTCCCCTCTTGCTTGTGCATAGATGAAAATGTTCATGGAGCTCACTAGCGAACTAGCATTTCAGTGAATTAATATTACCCTATCTTTCATCTACTTATTTTATCATTTCTAGGTATGTGCAGGATCATGATGGGCCAAAAAGTGGCGATATGTAAGTGATATGATGGCCTATCTAGCTGATGATTTTTTTAACCCAAAATTGATGAAACGAAAAGGGTTTTTAAAGAAGATTCTCAACTTTCCACCAATATAAATTATACTTTACTTTGAATTTAATAAATAATTATTATTCATTTTCTACTTGAATTATGACTAATGTCCTAATTGATAGGCTGATTAAAAAACATCTATAGCTTTCAAACGGTATCAAATTTTTTGAATCCAAAACATGCATCACATTCTATTCTTTTCATACTATAGTCTAGATTAAAAAAACAAAATTGAATTTCATGAAGTTTTGACCAAGTTAAGGTGGTCAGACGTACGAGTTTTTATATTTTTTTAAGTTGTAATAAGAAAATCATAATTAATTATTTACTTGGAAAAAATTACAAAAAAATATGAATCACATCGGGACATGAGTCCTCTACTTATATCTAAAATCTTATAAAAAAATATTATCATTCTATTGTGGTTAGGGGGGTCAGACATACACCTGTTTCTTATTTTTCCCCTGAAATTTAAGTACTACTGCATTGAAATTTCAAATCTTTACCAAAAATATTTAAAAATAAATAAAATAAACCTAGTAGTTTAGAAACTACATTCAATTTACTACAGATTCTTTTCTTACATATTTTTGAAATAATATAGATAACTTATTCAAATTTTTATGTCAAATTGCCTAACTCTAATTTTCTGAATTTTCATCGCCAGATTCCATGATGATCCTGCACATACCCTTCCACATTTAATTTTAATTCTTTATTGGTCTGTTTTTTTCATTAAAATTAGTTAGCTAGGCTATTAGTTGGCTTTTGGTAGTTTTCTTACTATGCTTTACATTTTTTGGTCATATAGACGCTAGCGTGCTAGAGAGAAGCCAACGTGTCACACTATCATCCCAGACCAATGCTACCATCCTCAAATAGAGATTTCTCTGAGGTGCAAATCACACTCCATAAATTGGCTCATCTAGCCCCAATCAGATATTTGGGTCTGTAGAGTGACAAAAGTAATTCATAGTGCTCTTCTTTCTCGATCCCCATCTTAAAACATCCTTTGGAGTGAGGTAAGTTAGGGAAGCCCTCCGCTCTCGGCTCTCCTTGACTTGGAGCCTTTACATGGTTGGTCCCCCTCTCTTACAATGTGCATAAGTGCATGATTTATTCTAAGCATGAAGGTTGAGAGAAGAGTGCCATTGGTTCATTATAGATCTTGTTCACCACCCAATTTTTTTGAAATTTCACATCTTGTGCCCAATGTCTATTAGTACATCATGTCTCACATGTGCAATCTTAGGTATTCTTTATGTAGGAAGGATACATGATATAAACCATTAGTTTACCCCAATTCTAGTTGGTTACAAGATCTAATTCTGTCAATGCCACATGCTCTTTCTTATTGTTCTTGCATGTGAAAATCATCCAAATGAAATTCAAGGTCCATTTTACCAAGAGTTTTATTTTTTGATAGGGACATGCGAAAGATGTCTTGTTTGGATCCTGGGTTAATTATGCTACCATTTTAAGCTTGTTCCACAATTTTGCAGCTGATGTGTTGCACTCTCCTATTGGAGGTTAGCTTGAAGTCTATATCTTGAGTCGTGTGTCAAAAAATGACATGTTTCATAAATCTACAAGTGAAGGTTCACTTTTACACCTGAAAGGTGAGAGAAGAGTGCCATTGGTCCAATCTAGATTTGGGAATCCTTTCTAGAAAGTAAATATCTTATGCCCAATGGTTGTTAGTACCATGTGTCTTACATGCACAAGCTTTGGTATTCCCTAAGAATGAAGGATACAACTAGTGAACCATTGGTCCACTACATTTTTTGTAGGGTGGAGGACCTACCTCTACCAATGCCATGTGTATTAAGCATGTAAGTTTAGGAATGCTTTGTGATAGTAATTTGAAGGATGTGTTCCATTGGTCCATTTTGTATACAAGTTTTGGCTTATAATTTTTGAATGTTGTCACAATTAACTCTTTTTTTTGACAAAAGTGGTCGAGCCACTATAAGAAGTTTATATTAATTAAAAAAAAGGATTTACATCATGCACATGCAGTAGCATTCAAGGCATTCCTGCAAGATCAAAAATGTTGGAGAGAACAAAATAAAGACAAAACAAATACTACTCCACTTTTTGGTAAAAGTCTACAATTCTCCCATTCTTTACCATGCTTGCATTTAAATCTCTTTTTTTGATGAGAGCTAATGATTAAATATATTTTCTTGTAAGTATTATTGATAAACTAAGGTATGACAATTAAATTTAATAATACTATGAGCTCATGTTAACATTTATTATAGGAATAATTACCAGGCTATAAATTTACATGAGAGAGGTCTAAAGACCTTCATCATCCATCAGATGAGTGTATATACAAATGTTCATATAAATAAATTTTAGTGCACTCGTTAGGTTATTTCATATGCAAGGCTAATATTATGTCATAGGGTATTATGAGGATTGTGTGCATGATTGTCTAGAGTATAGTGTGGGAAGGTATGGATACTCCCATCAAGTTTGCGAGTATCCAAGATAAATGGTTTTCCTTGGCATGATCTTGGAGATTCTCTTGAAGTCAATAATGTTAGAACCCAATTTCATGTTGATTGGCATAGTCAAAATCACCTTGAGCCAATATTTTATGATTTCAAGTGAGAGATATAGAGTGGAATTTGATATCTCCTGTCATTTTGTGGTTGCACTCCTTGACCTAAAAGTCCCAAAGGAATAGGTGAAGACAATGACCTAGAAAATTTTCATCCTTGAAATACTAGGTGGGCTAGAGGAGGTGTTGGTAGCTGCCACTCTAGGTCTTGGCATACCTAGGCCTCATGACATGGAGTTTTTTTTTATTTAGAAAAAGTGGTAACATATTATACTTTCATTATTGACATTAAATATTCAACATTGCATAGACAAGGGGAGTGGGCCGAGGTGGGAATGAATTTACTAAATAAAATATTGCACATCGAACCAGCCCAAGATTTTGAATTGGTAGGAAATTTTATAAATTATGCTAAAAATATGGTGATGAATAGTTGTCATTTTCATTTTTTTCTTTCCCTAGTTAGCAACTTTCCTCCTCATTATGGTTTTGAAATAATACATGTGATGTTGGGTGTATTGAATCTAGAAGGCTAAATTCCCAAAACTAGCTATAAGATTAAGTGGTTTTCTCAATAGATCTTAGGCCTTTTGAAGTCATGGTTGTTTGTGTGGTGGGTAGCCTGAAGGTTTTATGATATATCTCCAATAGACATTGATGGCTCCGGGTCATTATTTTTCTTCTATTGTTTTTCAAGTTTAATCATCTGCTGACTTGAGGGAAGATCACATTCCCCTTCATTATGTATATCACTACCTTTTAAAATATATTTCTACTACTTTATTAATATAAAAGTCCTTGCCTATAACCTTTTATCTTAAAAAAATATAGCTTGGATTTATTCAAATAAGATAGAATGCCTCTCATTTATAGAATTTACATGAGAGAAATCAAGGGCCAAGATGAATTGGTTAATGTATGGCTAGGATTGGTTGAGGATTAAGGATTGGATCAAAGTTATAATTAGTGACAAGTGTCACATGAGGAATAAGGTCTAGGTTTAGGATGTGCATTATGGAAAAATCTTAGGGAATGGCTACAACTAAGAGGTTTAGATGAAATGAATGGGTAAGACAAAAAGTTAGTTTGATTTTTGCAAAGGTGTCTAGGTTCAACGAATCTAGAAAATGAGTTAGTTAGACATGTCAAGGGGACACTTGTGACATGAATAAAAATTTAGATTTTGATCCATGCGAACAAGATGGGGGGATAGGATAAAATGGAAAAGGATTAGGGGATAAAGTGGAATTAAATATTAGAGGAAAAGGTAATAAGGATTAATTAGCCTTGATTAATTAATTAATAAAGAGCTCATCAATTAATTTAGTTGGAAGGTTTTGGGATAAGGCTAGAACTAATTATTTAAATAAATATCTTATTTAACTAAAGATGAGGGATAAGGGAAATGGTTAAATTAATCAAATAAATAAGATTAAGGTTTATTTATTTAATCTAATATTATGATATTCAAAGTCAAGTATGGTCCAATTAAGGTCACATTTCAAGTGCTTGTAGGTGTAGTGGAAGATTCAATGTAAAAAGGTAAGTTAGGAGACACAAACATACACAAAGTACTAAATGTTTCATCACATTTTTTAAACCTTTTTTTCGTTTTTTCCCCATCTTTAGGTTTTGTTTCAAGTCCTATTTTAACTCTCTAACATTCATTCCTTTTGAGATAGATAACAATCTTTGATTTCCATTCAAAATAGTTATATAGTATTAAAATAGGAATTGTTAATGCATCCATAAGTGCAAAAAAGTAGGTTCAAATGAAAAAGGGAAAGAAGTGAAAAATTAAAGCACCACAAACACCCCATATTTTACTATTTTTTGAAAGTACCCCCAAAAATAATATTGTTTCACTTTATATTTTGTGTGATTTAAATTCCAAAAATAGATATTTAAGACTCTTACAAGGATGAAAATGGCCAAAACACTGAAACTTAAGTCAAAGTATGATTTCAAAATAATTGAGTATTGGTATAAATTACACATAAATATATGAAATCTCAAAAAGACAACACTCAAATAGAAGTCCATTTGCACAAGTTATGGCTCCCAAAAGGTTTCAAAATGAGAATTGTGTTGCAAATTTTGAGAAAATATTCAATTTGTAAAAACTAGGAGAATCAAATCATAAAAAAGATGAATTTTCCACTATGTATCACATGAAATTGTAGTGTAAATAATAGAAAAATGCATTTAAAAAAGGACTTTAGATGCTCAAGTTACAAGTGTTTGAAGTTGGACTGAAAAATCAAAACTTGCAATGGTGAGTAGGTTGGCCACCTGATAGTCATTTGGCTGGAAAATTTAAAAAGGTCATTCTTTATGATTGTATGACCATAATATTTAAGATACTTTCTAGTGAGAGTCATTTGGATGTCAAATTTAAGATACTCAAAAAATTAATCTTATATACAATACAAATTATTTCATACGACCTCGAGGTGAATTTTTTTAAAAAAATTTGTGACTATAATTTTGATTATTTTTCAATCTATATTAAGGGTTTTCATCCTTCAAAGCATGATGATGAGGTCCATTTGCACTAAAAATTCTCTAAAATATCAACTACCTTCTTGAACCATGTTGAAACTCTTATTTTGTAGCTAGGTCCTCCAATCATTCATTTTGGTGAAACAAAATCCAATCTTGAATTTCTTAGGACTTCTAAACAATATAGAAAGGCTAAAAATTCTTATAGGATTAAAAAATTTTGGCAATCAACCAGATCTCACAAGAACACAAATATTAAAAATAGAGAATAGAAGTGTTTTCTTTCTTTCAACTATTTTGATTGTCTAGATCATTTGAGAATACAAGAGAAGAAATCAAATCTCACAAAAAAATAGATAAAAAATGAACTTTACCAAATAGTAAATCTCTAATAACATATTAGATTTTGTGAGAAGCAAGAACCAAGTCAGGATCTAATGTCAATCATAGATCACATATACTCTACTTGACAAATGATCGAGGATAAAAATAGAAAAATGGAGAGAGAATCCTTACAATGAGAAAATAGAGACAACAATAGGATAATTTTGAGAATAGTAACTTTACTCTAATTGAAAAAATTGAGGTGAGAGGATAGTGTTATATATATATAAATGGGCATATGCATACAAGATTTCCATTAAATCCAACTACCTATAATAGGTGGGAGGTTTCACTTACTTGGTAAATGCTAAAAAATATGGCATAACATACTTAGATAAATAAATAATAGTTCTTATGAGAGATGGCATAAGAATCTAGAAGAGGGTGTGAAACTCAACTACTCGAGTGATCCCACAATAGTGGTTTACATTTTTTGGACAAACTTGACATTTAAATGAACATTTTGAACTTTTTCTTCACTTTCAGACACCTATAGCTGCTAAACTGTGAGGAATTTGAAGATGATGCAAACTAGTGATTTGTGACATTTTGTCTCTAGATTCTAAATATATTTATTAAATTAAAAAATTGGAATCAAATTTTTTTTCTTTTTCCATCTCCTTCGAAAACTAGTTTTAACAGTAAACATCATTTTAAAGAGTGTTGTTCACCATATACAACATAACTTTTATTCTATGAAGGATAAAATTCTGTTTTTTCAAATTTAGATTTGTCAGTACGATATCTAGCACATTCATTTGGTTTCATAGTTTTTTATTGAATTTTTTTTCTTAATTAAGTTTTGAAGTCAAACCAATTACAATTGAGACATAGGCAGACAATATACAACATAAATTTTTTTCGTATATATTGAAATTCAATATTTTTTTTGTTGGATCAAGGAAATCAATAACTAGCACGGACATATTTTTTTGATTTTTTTTGGTAATCGGCTATTTTTCTACGTGTAGAACAAAGAACTTGATTTTTGATGAAAAACTTACATTCACAAGAAATAAAAAATAAATATAATAATCAAACTAAATATATTTAAAATTATACTTTTCGGGAAGCTCACAATAAGGACTACATAATTTTTGGGAATCTCATTATTCATTTGATCCCGCAAAAAGTAAATCAAAAGTGGTTTTTTGTCAACATTTTGATAGGTGTAAAAGAGACTCCATTATAGGTATGGTTTAAAATTAGTGAGGTTCTATCCAAGGGGGTTTGATCAAACCCTCTTCAATTTAAATCCTTTAAATGGAACTTTAAGGATTAAATCATTATATTTTCTAAAAATATGTGTTTTTAGAAAAATGATGGATTACACCACATTGTCTCATATTAACAATGTCCAATTACCCTAAGAAAACATAATAATATGTGCAAAAAAAAGGAAATACCCCCTAAAATAATTAAAATAAAAAACTTTTAGTAAAACTTTTTTGTCACATGCTCCTTTTATCTTCTATTTCTTCCTCTTTTTTGTTTACTAGTTTTTGTCATTGTTGTTCCTAACTATTATTCTCTTCTTTCTTCCTAGATTTATCTATTATTTTTCCTATTTTACATTGCCTAAACAAATTTCTCTAAAATCTAAAAACATGAAAAATTTCATCTAAACAAGGTGTAATGCTAAAAAACCAATAATAAATTATCAATACCCTTTTTTTGGGTATAAAATTATTGCTTAGAATTTTTCCTCTTCATTTATCTTGGTTTTTATTAATGTTATATAGAGTAGGTATTTTCTGGTCCAAATGGTTAAAAATATTCAAATTATATCAAATATGCATGATCGAAGAAATTTTTGAAATGAACATGAAAACTAAGAGGGGGGTGTGAATCAATTGTAGAAAATTAAACCTTGAAAACCCTCAATAGTAATTATATCCACATGCATTCAATAAACCCTTATTCTGTTAATATGATTAAACATGAAATGCAAATAAATAAAAAAAATTACAACATGCACAAGAGAACACCGGATTTATGTGGAAAAATCAATGAGAGAAAAACCACAGTGAGAATTAGCTCATAATATAAGTAATAGAAAAACTGGTACAAAAGGGCTAACTACTAGAATAGGACAAACTGCCTAAAAAGGCTCATAGCTAGGGCTCATTGCCACAAAAAAAAATAATAGAAGATAGAAGAAGAATGTTACACAAAGAAAACTTCTCATTGCAACAAGGAGTCCACCACAAGTGCACACACACTTTCAAAGTCTTGCATGAATGATTTTGAATGCCATCAACTCACTACCTTTAAGAACTCTAACATTGAAATTCACACCACTTTGCTCAAATTCATATCACACATCACTCACATCAATCTCACATATATCTTGGTTCTCACTTGTTTCATACTCCATCTCACCACAAAACCATACATATTTATATCAACCTCAACCTCAAAAACCTTCTCCAATGTCGACAACTAGCCATTATACATTCAAATTCAAAATAGGTTAGCGCCTAAACATGCTTGTGGTGGATAGGAATGAAGGTGACCTACATAAATCCTTAATTAGTACCAAAATATATCCAAACACACCTCAACATGCCTTCATAATCTCACATGTAGTGTTAAACACAAGGTCGACCAATACCCATACTAAACACCATAAATTTTTTACGTACATGCTTCCATATATCAATCTAAATTTTTTGGATAATATAAGTCACTCGAACACGATCTAGAATAATCCACAAACTACTTAAGATTCATCAAAAACTTCATCCAAGATCACATAATATAAATACTTCATTTAAAAACAACTGTATGATACCCCAAAATTTTACACAAAGGGAAAAAACACACCCATCAATTTTTTTTTAATCCCATTATAAACATTAACAAGTCTAACCATATGTATGCATGGTACTATTCCATACATATCACCTGGTGATGTATGACTACCATCGCCGATGAAATGTCACCCTCCAATGAGGTAAGGGAAGTACATGACATCGATTGTGTGAAATCCATCGCGCACACCCTTAAACCAAGGATGGGATGAATCAAAGGCTTAGGTTAATGTCATGTTAGATACCAAATAATTGTTGTGGATTATCAGTGTCAAACCTCTCCTTGACAACATGCTCCACACAAAAATGAAAGTATTATTAATCCATTGTGAGATTAACCATCATTTTGGTGACAATATTTTTATTACTAACCCTAATGATATTATTGTTATTTTTCTGTAGTATTGTGAACCCCTAAACCTACAAATGCACAAAAACAACAAACATGGCTAATGTTAGATCAAAATGCATGCAAATATGAAGGATTCCCCATAAAATCCACCTATTTAAACTAATATTAGGAAATGAAGAACAAACTCAAATAACATGAAAGTAAATCCTAATCTAGCCAATAGATTGATGATCGCATGGGGGAATTGGTGCCAATGGAGTGTTGCAATTGGCCCTTTCCCAATTCCTATGTTGCAATGTAGATTGATGAGGAAATGGTCAAATCTCCCAAAGAGATTTGAGCATAACCTTGGTGAAAATATGAAAATGTGATGAATGCTTGGATGAAATGAGCAAAATTAGTTCACAATTGAAGAGACTTTGCATGTGAATTGTGGATGATGATGGATTTGAGTATAGTAAGTCTACTCAAATTGTGGATGTTAGAATGAGAGGAAGAGTCTCTCATTTATAGATTTAAATTTGGAAGAATGAGTGAAAATAAGCAACGTGGGATCATTCAACATCCAATGTCCAAGTGCCACTTGTCAAGATGTGAATGGTTGAGGAGTGAGCACATTTTGGTCAATGTGCATGATAAATGCCATTGAATTCAAATTTGAAATTTGAATGTGACATGTAAGAGGGAAAGAGAAATGGAGTTAATGTCACTTGGCTCAATGCACAAGGACATGTAAGAGGCATTGAATGCCTTGTTGGAAGGACCAAGTCCACTTGGCCTTTTTGAATTAAAATGAGGGAATATTCCCTTTTGATGCTTTGTGAGGGAAAATAGAGAATTAAACAAATCAAAGTAATTGATTTATTGTGCAAGTTGCATTCTCTAGAGGATTTTAGTGAGAAAGATTAGCTTAATCAAAGTTTTGATTAATTTAATGAAGAATTAGGTGATTTGACAATTTAGACTTAAATAGATGAATTAATTTAAATCAGAATTGAGAGGAAATGATTTATTAAATAAATGATTTGATTTATTTAACCAAAGAGGAATATGTTAGATTAAATCAAATAAGGTTTAATTTATTTAATTCAATAGGAGGACTTTAGAGATTTAATTTAAATAAAATGAATTATTTAAATGAATAGAGAAAGATGATTAATTTAATTAAATTGATTAATTTAATCACCAGAGGAGAAAGACCTAATTAAATAAATAATGATTTATTTAATTAAGGGATGAAAGGTGTTGATAAGCTGAGAGTATGATTCAAGATGAAACAATGTTAATAGGATAAGAATCAGGTGCAAGTATATTTTATGTGTCTACATTTTGCCCCTCTTTGAAGCAATGTACTTGTTGCATTGATTCAAAGAATAAACTGTTGTGATCAAAGTTCAAAAAATTTCTCGATTTTCCGACTACCCCATTGTTGCCCCAGTGAAAGGATTACGTTGGTATACTGCCCCTCGAGAGATCGGACATAAATGTTCAATTTTTTGATTGAGATTGTGATAAAATTCGAGAGGAGTGGTTCTATTGATCAGAGGATGAAAGATAATTCTTTGATGTAGACAATTCTAATGATGTATAGACAGTCATTAGCCATGGGTAGCCTCATGTATATTTTGATACAACACACTGATTTAGATAGAAATGTTAGTAAAGATAGAAGAATAAGAAGAATAAGATGGATGGAAGGAGGATCCACACAGGTTCACCTTATTACCGATGATGATGATTTGCATTGCTAGGAGTTGGGATTTTCAAAGGGTCAATTGTGTTATGTTTGATAACACACATAGGTACGATGCATCAAGGTATAAAGTACCAGGATGGTGTTGTACCTAGTGTGATGGACTTTGAATCGTCACTCAGATAGGAGTAATCTTGTTCACACTTGACAAACGAAACCTTATTCTAAATGCAGTTCAAATATTCCAGACATCTCGGGCCAAAACATAAGAAGGCGAGGCAAGCCTTCTTATGTGGTCAACAAGACACCTAAAACATCCTCCCTACAAACAAAATAAGGTACGCCTAACAAATTTATTTTACAAGGATATCCAACAAGCACAATAGATAAAAAGATAATGATCGTTGCCCCATTCCTTTTTCTCTAAACCTATTTTATTTAGGCATCATCGAGAGGTCCTTGGAATGAGCACAAAATAAGATAAGTGTAAAAAAGACCAAGATAAAGTAAACAAGCAAGCCAATATTCTTCATACCGCTAGCCAAGGCTAAACTACTATGGGGTACCTGATGGTTATGTCCATCATAGGAAAGCTTCATCCTAGGACATAGTGATCAAGGTTTTGATGAGACTGATTGGGTGATAAACTATTGATACTCCGAGTTGACCAACTTGCTTGCTTACTAACTTAGACTTTCAAGACTTTTGACGATTAAGCATTCACTTTGGAACCTGGTAAACTTGTTTCTGACTGGCTCACCAAAGGGTTAAGGCGACAATTGTTTTATTATGAGTGATGACAATCATGAGTGAAAGCGATATGAAATGGATGCACCATTTTGGATTTTCAGATATTTTGACGCTGTTTTTGGTATTTTCAAGATTTATGAATGTTTTTGGATTTTGTGTCTTGGGGGCCGATCAAGGATGGCCTTGCTTATGTTTAAGCTCAGAGACAACATAGTTCAGATGAAAAACCTGACTTAATGAAAAGATAAATGGGCAAACAGATTGCCATTGCGACGGACGCCTAAGGATTGACCTAAATGTAAAAAAGATGGGAAAATGGATTTCCAATGCGACGGATGCCTAAGGACTGACCCTAACTATAGAAAAGATGGGAAAATAGATTGCCAATGTGATCGACGCTTAAGGACTGACCCTAACTATAAAAACGATGGGCAAACGGATTGCCAATGCGATAAACGCCTAAGGACTGACCCTAACTATCTCAGGGGATGATCAAAGATCAACCTTGCCTACGTTCAAGCTTAGAGATGACGTAGTTCGACAAGTGATGATGAATTTTTGAAGATTTTCCGATTTGGAATGATTTGGATTTTTTGATAATATTTGATGAATGTTTTTGACAATCTGGATATGGATATGTGATGATATCAGTGCTCTGTTTCAGGATTTTGTTGAAAACCAAGTTTAATGGTTGATCGATTAGATTGATGAATTGATAGTTTGACTAAGTGTGTTAAGTCAAACCAAAGTGATAATGCACTTGTAAATTCTAGGAAGTTGTGTTATCCCAGAGTAAATTCATACAAAAAAGATAATTTGGCTAGGTGTGTTAAGCCAAACAAGGTGATTATGGATTTGATAATTTGGCTAAGTGTGTTAAGCCAAACAAGATGATAATGGACTTGTAAACCCAAGGAAGTTGTGTTATCCTAGAGTAAACTCATGCACAAGATGATAGTTTGACTAAGTGTGTTAAGTCAAAC
Source organism: Sequoiadendron giganteum (assembly GCA_007115665.2). Classification (NCBI taxonomy): domain Eukaryota; kingdom Viridiplantae; phylum Streptophyta; class Pinopsida; order Cupressales; family Cupressaceae; genus Sequoiadendron; species Sequoiadendron giganteum. The sequence goes on along the minus strand of CM021105.1, from coordinate 185,433,142 downwards.
AAGGTGATAGTTGATTGGATTCGATTGATCAAGATTGATGAAACTTGGTTTGGAACAAAATAGCTTTGAGGATTTTGATGTGATGTTGAAGTGCGCATTAGATGCAACTGATATTGATTGCTTGGATTGATGTTTGGTGAAAGATAAAGCTTGATAAGGAATGCCTTCCTATCAAAATATGCCATGGGCTAGTGATTTGGATTTTGGATCACAAATTCTTTGACCAAGTTGATTTAATGTTTTCCAATGCTTAGATCACCACATAAGTGTGAAGATATAGATCAAGATTTATTCTTGAAGAAAAATGCAAACATCTGCCCCTAGTGTCTAGCCATGTATGGAATGCCATAGGTAGATTCTTGGATAGACAAATGGACGAATGGGTATGGATCATCTTGTGATAAGATAATGGTGCTCAGAATAGAGGACACTCATTCAGATAATGCTTTGAGACTCAGATAATGTTGGATAGGATGGGATCAATGAAAATGACCCATGTCAAGATGTTTACCATAAAAAAGTGTAAAGTGTGCTCCAAAATTTGATCAAGATTAAGACACCTTGGAGTATGGATGCAGATGGATGAAAATGGATTGGATAAATAGTTCATGGATGAACGAATGATATGGCTGGAATGTTGGATTTATTATGGATGTGATAAGATGCTTTCTCCTAAACTAGCACATGTAGATGCTTGATTCTACACATGACGCCTGTTTGCTAGGTTTTCATCATGGTACTTGTCCAAAGTGCCACCGAAATGGTTTTTGCTGGAGGACGATTTTTTTCTTTACTATTTTCAATCTTTTTTTTGATTTTTTTGGATTTTTTATATTTTTTGATTTTTTTGTATTTTCTAAGAGATTTTAAGTTGATGCTGAACCACCTGGTGGTACTGATGTTGGTGTTTCTGTCATAATATGCCATCGGTATCCTGCTTGAAGAATTTTCTTTGCCAAGATACGTGCACTTGAAAGCAAAATTTTGAGATCCTTGATCTATTTTGTTGATACTAGAGTTAACTCTATCTTTATGTGCACATCGCGATAGAGTGTCTTCTGAATCCTTATGATGAAGGGTCACTACCAACTCATGGTCAATGAAAGAATTGGATATCATGTATGGAGGCATGGATGGAGTGTGTTTAGAACAAAAAGATGGATTGGTCAATACCTTTGACTCTCCAAACATGGGCAGATGAGCAATGATGGGTGGATATGGAAGTGTGCATGGAATTAGGACCAACAACCCAATACACTTTGTATGTCACTTGAGAAGCCTGCATTTTCCTTTGTGGACATCTTGGATGGATACTTTTCCCTTTTTTATTTTTCCCCATAGTTTCTTTGATTGATGGAGTTTGATAGGAATAAGCTTTCTTTGTAATCTTTGGTATCCACTTGTATTTGATTTGTCCTTCGTGCTTCGCTACTTCTTTTTCTTTGATGACGTTCTTTGTGCTTTGATTCAAATCTTTCTTTTGATGTTGGTCCCAATTCATGGAATGATTTATTCTTGGTATGCTTTCACATGATGTTTCTGATTCACAGCTTCTGTAGAAGCCTTCTTCATGACCCATTTTTGACATGTCTCTAGATTTCTCTATATCTTGATCATGTGTACAAATGTTAAGATTAGGAGACTCTTGTTCCTCAGTAAGAGTATGAGACTCTTGTTTTGAATGGAGATTATCGATGTGTCCATCCAAAGAAAGAATCTTATGGGTAGATGGAGGGGTATGTGCTATATGGATATGATCATAATTTGTGACATCTTGTAGGAGAGTGGCCATGACCTCATTGTAGTATCTTGCATAGAAAAATTCTTGATCTTGATTAATGTTAGAATTGCTTTCAACATGCTTTGGATCAAGTTCTTGACATGGGTCGATTTCAAAGGATGGATTTCTTTCAAAGGGTTCTTGGACATCATCATAAGGCATTGGAAGTGGCTCAATATCCTCTTGATCTTTGAGTGGAATTGGATCAAATGGTGAGTTGAGAATTTCTTCAATATCTGTAACCATGAGGTCAAAGGATGTCAATATGTCTTGGAAAGGTCCATTGCTAGACTTTGGTGAAAGATGTTGATCATGCTTTGGAATAAATTCTTGAGATATGTCTTCTAACCCATTAGGTGATGTAGAGCCATTTTCAACATGATCATTGGTCGAAGGATCTTGATCATCATTTTGAATGATTGTGATGGGAATCTATTGCAAGATCTATTGTGGGAGTAAGGCCTATGTTTGTTGCTAAGCCAACAATGCTTGTCGGTGGTCATGTTGTTGTTCCAACAATGCCTTTTGTTGGGCTTGTTGATGGATTGCTTGCAATAGTGCCCAAAATTATGCTTGCATCTGCCAAGCTTGGCATTGGGCTACTTGAGCCGCCTACGCAACCTGTGCGGCTTGTTGGGCTTGGAGTGCCTTTTGGCGAGCAAATTTTTGTGCGGCTTGCAACATGATGGAGAATGAATTGTTCATGTTGTGTTTTGGCGGTAGTGGTGGTGGTGGGTTGGGGATGGTATTGATTGTTGGGATAGCTTGGATGGTTGCCATCTATTGTTGCGATATCGATGGAAAAATGGGATGATTTGGTATGATTTTTTGATTTGGCATGATATATTGAAATTGAACATTTTTGTGGTTGGGAATCATGTTGCCTTGATTTAGGTAACATTGATTTTGCATGGTGCTACCTTCACTTGGATCAATACCTAGAGTCGTCAACGTATTGCTTGGATTTTGAACAACATTAATGGGATTTGCAAACATGTCTACCCCAAATTTTACCAAGTGTGGATTTGAAATGGTCATGTTTGGTAAAGTCCTACTTGGCATGTATGGATTTGGTGGGATAACGTTATTTGGAAAACTCATGCATTGAGTGTTTGGTTGATAGATTTGCAAATTTGGACTTGGATTTAAATCTACCATTGGGAAAGGTGTTCCAAACTTTGAATTGGGCATACTCACATTCATTGTACTTTTGGGGTTTGGAGGAGATAATGATGCCATGTATAAATGTGAGTTTTGATAATCTATTGGCATTGTGAGACATGGATAGTTTGGATGATTTGGATTGCTCATGATGGATGAATCAAGTTTAAATTCCATGTTTTTCTTGTGTTTTGACCTTGTTGCAAGAGTGAACCTCTAAGGTGCTTAGGACCAATGATGAGATGAAAGATGAAAGGGGTGAATGATATGGGTGTTTTGGACTTTTAGGAGCTTTGGATCAATGCTAGACTTTAGGAGTTGATTAAATTTTGATTGGTTGATAGTTTGACTAAGTGGGTTAAGTCAAACAAAGTGATAATACACTTGTAAACCCTAGGAAGTTGTGTTATCCTAGGGAAAATTTGTTCAAGAAGATTGATAATTTGACTAGGTGCGCTAAGTCAAACAAGGTGATACTGATTTTCAAAAGTCTAGCATGAAAGATGTTTTCAAAGCTCCAAAAGTTGTTGGTGAAATGATGTTTTATTGATTTTTGGATGGATGAAATGATGATTTTGATCCTAGATGACCCTATGAGGACTTACTTACAAGACCAAGGTGATGAAGAACATGATTTTCCCTAGAAGTAATTCAAACCAAAAGACCAATTTTTTCATCGAAACCAAATGACTCAAAAGGGGTCAAGCACATGTGTGGTTCAGTTGTTTGTTTATCTTGCTTAGATGAATTCTTTGTTACCAAAGGCACTTGCTTGCTTATGTTTCAAACTATGTGTCTAATATCACACTTTCGTTCTCATCCCACAAGGTCCATTGTGTGGAAATCAATGAAAATAGAACAAAATTTTCTTATGTTTAACCTTGTTGAAAACAAATGACAGTATAATTTATGCACTTAGAAACCTCTAGGAATGTGATCCCTAGGGAAAGTAAGAATTTCTAAATTTGTCAAAGTATTTGTCTCCTCAAAGGGGTTTGTAATTTCAAGGTCTTTGTGAATGTACATTTTCAAGTGTTTTGAGGACCAAGCAATGTGTTGTTTTCTTTCAAGAACTTTTACAATCCTAGGATGATGAGGCAATATCTTGTTGGGTTCCCACTTGGATAAATCTATCTACGCATATCTTGTGTGAATGGCTAAATGCTTGACCACACTGGCTCCCCTCCATGGCACTCACTTCTTCGGGTTAGCCAAGCATTAATACCCAGGAATCTCCCATGGCATACCTTCCATTTCTACAAAAAAACCGCATGTATAATGTGGGGCGGCTTCAAAGGACATGACCTTTTGCACCAAAAAGATAGACAAGGTTTTGGTCTTTTTCTAAACAAAGGGTTCTAATGCGGGCATTCCATTCGTGGGGGATTATCCAACATCGGCGAGAGTCCATTGTTGTCCATCTCATCGAAATAATCCTCGTGATTCTTGAACTTTCCTTAAGAATCCACACTTATATACCGGTTGAAAGTCGCTTGGCTTTAGCGTGTTCTTGGTTGGGTCGTTCCCTTGGGTGATTACTTTTTCCCACATGGAAGGCCCTCTAAGATAAACAAAAACGAGCTAACATATCCCGTCATTTACACAACCTTTGTTGAAAAACAAAGGGGAAAACCTCCACAATATGTCGTGCTCACACTCGCATGTTTTGTTCAATTTTAAGTGCCCAAATTGAAATGTGGAGGCAATATTTTTAACAACCTAATATCACTAAAATGTTTTTGATTCTCAAGATTGCAATGAAGCACGAGAGAAGCGCATACACATTTTGAATGATATTAACTTGTAAAAAAGACTGCAAAACATGGAAAACATTTGTTCATTTTAAACCTCAAAGCAATGATGACTTCTTTTTAAGCACCAAATGAAGTGTGAGTTTGTCTTGTTCAATTGTTACCTTTTAAACAAAATCTAGTGTGTTTTCCTCAATTTCTTTTTAGCCCCTTGGCAACTTTTGAAAGGAAATTTGATTGTTAATTTTAGAACCCAAAAGAAAACTAGTGTCCTAAAACCAAAGAACTTATCAAATCCTTTATAGAGTGTTAAAAAACACTTTAGTGTTTAAAAACACTTTGTAGAAAATAAGCATGGTGTCATAGAAAAAAGAAAAATTGCTTGTTCTTTTTAGTCCCAAAGTAAATTTAATTTTCCTAAGGCTAAATATATTTAAAAAATTCTCTTAAGGAGTGTTAAAGAACACTTTTAGTGTTTAGGAACACTTTGGGTTTGTGAGCATGATATCATGATGAACTTATTTCTTGGCTTTCCCTCTTCTCCAACCTGCAAAGTGACAGAAAACTAGAGAGCAATAATATAGAAAACAAAGTTAATGCTCAAAAAATAAAAAAAACGTGTTCAAATTTAAAAGCAAACTATTTCCCGCTACGAAGTTTTAGCAGGTGCGGTGCTGTTTAGTGGGTACGGTGCTGTTTAGAAAGTAGATGGTGCCATACAGTGTCGCGCGGTCGACTATATGCAGTGCTCTGCAAAAATAGAGACTACGGGTGCAATGGACTTTGGCACATAGTGGAGTTTGGAAGCGGTGAAAGTTGGAAAAATTTCAAATTTCAAACGCGGGAAGCAATTACGATGCTATATGGTGACACGGTCTTAAATGGATGCGGTGCAATATAACGCCACATATGAGTCAATGGTGCAATACATGACTGCATGAACTACCCACGGTGCAGTTTCCTAGATGTAAGCAAAAAATGTGAAAAAAAACCATGGAATTTTGAAGAAAAATGTGATAAATTTTGAGATAGCCCTCCTTCTAGCGCCAAAATATTAACCCCTAAACCTGCAAATGCACAAGAACAACAAACATGGTTAATGTTAGATCAAAATGCATGCAATTATAAAGGATTCCCCATAAAATCCACCTATTTAAACTAATATTAGGAAATGAAGAACAAACTCAAATAACATGAAAGTAAATCCTAATCTAGCCAATAGATTGATGATCCTATGGGGGAATTGGTGCCAATGGAGTGTTGCAATTGGCTCTTTCCCAATTCCTATGTTGCAATGTAGATTGATGAAGAAATGGTCAAATCTCCAAAGAGATTTGAGTATAACCTTGGTGTAAATATGAAAATGTGATGAATGCTTGAATGAAATGAGCAAAATTAGTTCTCAATTAAAGAGAGTAACTTTGCATGTGAATTGTGGATGATGATGGATTTGAGTATAGTAAGTCTACTCAAATTGTGGATGTTAGAATGAGAGGAAGAGTCTCTCATTTATAGATTTCAATTTGGAAGAACGAGTGAAAATAAGTAATGCGGGATCATTCAACATCCAATGGCCAAGTGCCACTTGTCAAGATGTGAATGGTTGAGGAATGAGCACATTTTGGTCAATGTGCATGATAAATGCCATTGGATTCAAATTTGAAATTTGAAATTTGAATGTGACATGTGAGAAGGAAAGATAAATGGAGTTAATGTCACTTGGCTCAATGCACAAGGACATGTAAGAGGCATTGAATGCCTTATTGGAAGGACCAAGTCTACTTGGCCTTTTTGAATTCAAATGAGGGAATATTCCTTTTTGATGCTTTGTGAGGGAAAATAGAGAATTAAACAAATTAAAATAATTGATTTATCGTGCAAGTTGCATTTTCTAGAGGATTTTAGTGAGAAAGATTAGCTTAATTAAGGTTTTGATTAATTTAATGAAGAATTAGGTGATTTGACAATTTAGACTTAAATAGATGAATTAATTTAAATCAGAATTGAGAGGAAATGATTTATTAAATAAATGATTTGATTTATTTAACCAAAGAGGAATATGTTAGATTAAATCAAATAAGGTTTAATTTATTTAATTTAATAAGAGGACTTTAGAGATTTAATTTAAATAAAATGAATTATTTAAATGAATAAAGAAAGATGATTAATTTAATCACGAGAGGAGAAATACCTAATTAAATAAATAATGATTTATTTAATTAAGGGATGAAAGGTGTTGATAAGCTGAGAGTATGATTCAAGATGAAACAATGTTAATAGGATCAGAATCAGGTGCATGTATATTTTACGTGTCTACAAGTATTAATGATGTAATAAGTTAAATATTCATATTAGCATTAATACAAATATAATTTTCATGATATCCTCAAAACTTATTTTAATTAACCTAAATAAAATTTATTGATGAATAATTATTTTATCAATAATACCATGTAATTATCTCAAGATATATTTTTTAATTTATTTTGAAACTAATCAAAAAATAGAATAAATAATATATGATAAAAAAAATACACCAAAACAAATATCCCAATTAAAATTTATTATATATACTCATTAAAAAAACTATTATTACTACCTTCTTGATAAAAAGAAATTATTATTATTATTTTCTTTTTAAACTTTATTTTACTATATAAATGTCATACTAATACAAAAATAAATGATTTAAAATTTAACTTATAAGGAAAACTCACGATTCTATTTTTATTTTTCTTTCTTTCTAAACTTAAGAACTCTTAAAAGGTATGTTTTAATATGTAAAATTATTTACAATTTAAAGATCTTTTAAAAGATATATTTTGGTAGGTAAAGCTATGAGGAATGCGACTTTTCCATATTTTTGGCCTCCATTTAAATTTCAATTACAAATAGAACATAATGGTTTGGAGTTTATCGTATTCTTTTTTGTTTATAGTGCTATGGTCATTATCTATCGATACCATAATAACAAGGAATTTATACATATTCTATGAATAAAATTAATAGCTTTAAGTATTAGTGTTATTAGCTTCATGATTTCAAAGATTTGAATTTTACTGTGGTAATGTTAATTTCATTCTTTCTCATTTTATCTTTTGTGCTACTTTTCAAGTAGCAACTTCTATGTTGATGAAATTAAATTTATTTATTTATTTAAATATGTTATTATGTACAATATTAAATTATATTTTTGTTGGAGGTTAGCGAGAGGGAGATTATATTGTAATTTCTGTGAAATCTTCAAGTGTCTATTTATAGAAATTTACCGTTCTCGGCATCAAGATAATATGCCTTTCTTTAGCATTTCAAAGACACTTGATGTCGTTATAAATAATTATTATATTAATTGATCATTCTCACTAAGAGCAGAATTATAAAGCTCTTAGAAATGGGAGTTGAACAATTACAAACATACTTTATAAAGGTAAAAATAACCTATAAATTATTCTAATTTGAACACTTTATATTGGATTTCATTAATTAGGATATACAACAAATAAAAGAAACTTTGCCTACACCTACTTTACATTAATCTCTCTTGAGGTATACAAGACATGAGAGATTTAATTTAAGCCTGCCTTAATTTCTATTCCCTTCAACTCAACATGGCACTTGAAGTTTTAATCCTACACTTTGCTAAGTCTTACATGCCAAACTCTTTCATACCCCTAAATAATATTCTATCAATATTTTTTGAAGATGAGTGGTGAAAAGCATCATGGAGGCGATTCCTCTATCATGCGCTTCAAAGAGGAGATATTGGAATGAATGTGCAGTGCCTCAATGCATTATAGTAGGGGTTCCATATAAATTTTTGGGCTAAGTTTAAAACCTTTTTGCTGATTCATGATATTATCTAGTCAACTGTGAAGGAGAGGGGGGAGAAAATTTGGGCCTTCCCTCAAGTATAGCTTGGTGAGACACATTGATTGTTGGTTGCAACCCTCCTGGCTGAGCCTCTAAGGCCAACTTATTCTAGTTGTAGGATAGGCTAATACTTCTTTTATTTATTAATCTTTTTCTATATTTATTTTCTTATTTTATTGTTGTGTTTATATGTGTGTTCATTTTTTATAGGGTGTAGCTTCCTCCACTGAAGGATTCAACGGATGTAATTGCTATTGGTCGAAATTCAACAAAGGCAGACCATGGCCTCTCCAAGGCCCTTGTGAAATTTCTATTTTTTTGTTTTGTTTTGCACAACCTTAGATACAATTTATTGTTAAAATCATTAGATCTGAAGTTATTATTATTTGTGAAAAAAAAGAAGGTTTCCTTACATTAAAACACTCTATTTACTCCTACTACAAAACTGAGGATCCTTATAACTGGCCTTTTTTTTATTGGAGAATTTGGTTTTTTTTTTTTAACTTTTACCATTGTGCTTCCATTGTTTGGACCCTCTATGGCTACTCCCCATATAGAGGAATCCACAACCTTCATGAGACCTAATATGGGGTTCTACTTCTTTAATCCCTTTCCTACATAGTCTAATTTCATGCGATAAAAAGAAACACTCAACCTACATGTCTTTCAATTTATAATCATTATAATCTAATGAGTTTTTATTTGTAGTTTTCTTCCAAGAAGAAAAGGAAGAAGAAAGAGCAAGCTTTTTGTTTTCAGATTCAACTCAATAATAGTGCTTTAAAGGAATGCAAATGATTCACCAGAATAAATTTCAAGAGACCACTTTCCCTCAATAGAGGAAATTAGGGACAAACAAGGGAATCCATAATCTTTTAAATCTAAGAAAATTATAGATTGTAGGATCTAAATTCACACATAGTTGAAATCAATTAATAATTTTATTATAGTTTCATTTTTCTTGGTAGGTTTTAATAAAACACTTAGTTTAATTTTCTAAAATAAAATGAAACATGTACACTTTCATAGTCTTCTCAATATTTTAATCACATAAATAATATAATTCCTCTTGTTCTTTCTTCTATAATACACAGGTAGCTATTTCCTTGTCTAGCACAATTTTGTTGATAGAGACTCCCGAGGGCAAGAAGATGGTGAAGAATTTTCAGCCACAACTAACAAACCTACAACTCAAACTAGTCAATGGGAAGGGAAAAGCTCATCACCCTTCCATAATGGAATCATCAAGCCACAAAGAGATCTAGCCAACCTCCGAGCTGAGAGAAATCACCAAGACCCTCATATCAAGTTTGTGTGACCAGGGTAATATAGATTTTTCACATAAGGATTCATTGTTGAAACCAACATAAGGAAGATCAAACACACATAACCAAATACTCTCAAACTAAAGGAGTCCTAATCTAATAAAAAGCCACATTCCAACAACAGTACTCCACATACCTTACATTTTCACATTATTTATCTTTTCCCACCTTACACTTACAACAACAATAACATACATAGAAACTAGCAACAACAGTAGCAACAATAACACACAAAAATTTGCAACAAGAATAATAATCCACTATAAGACATGGGGTGAGGTTCCTACCTCTTATCACCACTGTAATCGACTCTTCTCTTCCTCTGTGAAATCAATCCACCCCCATCCCACCCAAAAGGATAATGCCTAAAGGATTTGTTTTTCACCTCCTCTTAAGCCCTAACCCTAAAAATTTGGTAGGGATTCTTAAAATAATTCCCTTAATTTCCCTTAAACATGACTTGAAAAGATCCATATGGTATAGGGTTACAATTTTTTTTATATACAACAAATGAACATTTTACTTGACCTTTTTCTCAAAAAGTTAAAACGGCTAAGGGTCCACATAAGGAAACAATGCAAAATCACAAGAAATCACAAAAATTAACAGCAAGTTTTACAATGTGAAGGGGAAATATTAGGGTCTTGATGATTCTCCCACCTTCCATTGTCCGTTAAATAATCCTACACACTTTTTCCATTGTCATTATTCCAAAATAAAATAATTTAAATGACTTTTTAAAATTAGACTATTAATTGAATTATTAATCAAATTTTCTTACCTTGATAGTATTTATCATATTTTGCTCGGATGATTATAGTCCAAATCTCCAATGTTGGAACCTAACTTCTTGCCACTACATGTTAGCACTTTATGACACTTATTGTACCCATACTATTTTAAATTTAATATGCTTAAGTAACTTAGCCATCAATATTCAAAAGGTTGCCTGAATGCCTAAACAACATTCTTCCAATATAATTACACTTTTACTTCTAAGAAAAAACACTAAGGTGGAGTTATTTCATTAACAAATTAAATTGATAATTCACATGATCATTCCTTGATCAACTACAACATAACTATATATATTTTTTCTAATTAATTCCCTTCTATATAAATTATTAAAATTTTGTAAAGATATATCATTCAAATTTTTAACTCTATCTAAGAAAAATATTAGCTCTAGGGAGAAAAAAAATACATTAGTAATAACATTCCAAATAGATACTTTAATGATCTCAAAAATTTGCACCACAATAGCATAATGATTGCTTATGGAAAGGTTTCCCCCTCTTTAATACTGAAGAATCATAAAATCACTAATTCAATATTAGTAAATAACAACTATAAAATACCTTTCTCTCCAATCTAATCACGAAATCACAGAGGGAAGTAGTAATTATCTTCGATTAATATTTCTCCATGATACATACAACCCTTGCTAATTGAACTATGGGTATGTGCAGGATCATGATGGGCCAAAAAGTGGCAATATGTAAGTGATATGATGGCCCATGTGGCTGATGACTTTTTTCTTACCCAAAATTGATGAAACAAAAAGGGTTATTAAAGGAGATTCTTAGATTTCCACCAATATAAATTATGCTTTACTTTGAATTTGATAACTAATTATTATTGATTTTCTATTTAAATTATGACTAAAGTGCTGATTGATAGGCTGATTGAAAAACATCTATAGCTTTCAAAGGCTATCATAATTTTTGAATTTGAAACATGCATCACATTCTATGCTTCACATAATATAGGATTAAAAGAAAAAGAATTGAATTTCATTAATTTTTGACCAAGTTAAGGTGGTTTGACTTACAAGTTTTTATATTTTTTAAAAGTTGTAATAAAAAAATCATAATTAATTATTTAATTGGAAAAAAAATACAAAAAAATATGCATCACATTGGTACATGAGTCTTCTGCTTATATCTAAAATCTTATAAAAAAATCTTATGATTTTATTGTGGTTAGGACCTGATCAGACAGACACCTACTTCTTATTTTTCCCTTAAATTTAAGTACTACTTCATTGAAATTTCAAATTTTCACCAAATAGATTTTTTAAAAACAAAAATAAACCTGGTAGTTTAGAAACTACATTCAATTTGCAACAGATTCTATTCTTACATATTTTTGAAATAATATAGTTAACTTATTCAGATTTTTATGTCAAGTTGCCTAACTCTGATTTTTCTGAATTTTATTGCCACTTAAGGACCTGTTTTTTCCATGATGATCCTGCACATGCCCCTATCTTACATATGACACTAACATGATGTGCACTAAGATTCATGAAATGAGATCTAAATTCTATTGATACGAAATACACATCTTTCAGTCACTCCACATTATAAGGTTTCAAGAATAAGTAAATGGTACCAAATAGTCATATAAACATCCTATGCTATTATCCACATAATATCACCTTAATTAGAAAGAAAACCATGTATATTGCATGTTCGATATTAATTCTAAGTTGTATAACTCTTTCATTTAACCCAACTAATTATCACTAAAAGGAAATATACCGATGGTGCAATTAAAATAGATATATCTATCATGCAAAAAGGCGAAGCCTTACAAACTGGTAACTCTTATTTGCATAATGATAAATGAAACTCACTCTATATTGCACCAAACCAAGTAAAAAATTGAATACAAAATGATACAAGAATTATAAGAATCTTCCCAAATCTACATAACCTAAAGCCAAACAACAAAGAAACATAGATAAAATACATTTCTCCCAAGAACATAAAACATCACTGAAAAATTTGTTCACACATTGGTGAAAATATCTCGCACTATACAATGATACAAAAACACAAATTTTGAATATAGAAACCTCTAAAAAAATTGAATAACCATTAAGATCCACATAGGCATGTTGTGCAATTTTGCACACACGCCCCACTAAAAGTAGGGACCACCTTTTTTTTCCTGGTCTTTTGGCTCTTTTTTGTGGTCATGCCTTTTGAACTTGTCTTTGAAAATAATGAGGTTTTAGTCTTTTGTGTTGTGGTCCTTTGCTCCTGGGATTTGATTACTTTGCACTATTACTGAATGCTTTTCTTGGTTGTAAGGTGCCCTTTTTTTGAGTTCCTAGTGGTTAAGGAGTCTTGCGGATGTCCTCTCTGGAAGTGGGTTCCCTTTCCCTTTGTTTGTCCTTGGTGTTTTGTCTGGGTCTTAGGAGTTGTTCTTAAGAATTTATTTCCTTTGCTTGGCAGGTTTGGGCATGGGATGGGACTAAAACCTGAACTTTCACAAATTTCATGGTTCAATTTCCATTCCCATTCCAGTTCCACCTCTGCATCTTTTTTATTTTGCTATTGTTCAGCCTTTGCGTTTTGGTTTTTTCCTTCGTTGTTTTCGAATGGGAACTACACTCAGAACCTTCACAAGGTTCATGTTTTAGTTCTGGTTCTGGTCCGGTTCTAGCTCCTGTGTTCTTGTTTTCTTCATTTATTTCCTTGTTTTCAGCCTTTGGGTTGGTTTCATCCCTTAGGTTTTTCCTGGTTTTCCTTTTTCTTTCATTTGTCAGAGGTGGGCACGAGATGAAACTAAACTCTGAACCTTAAAAAGTTCACAGTTCATTTTCTGTTCTGGTTCCAGTTCTGGTTCCAGCTCCGCGTCTTCAGTGTTTTGCTTGTTCGACCTTTGAGTTGGTTTCTTCCCCTTAGGTTTACTTTGGTCTCCCTTTTTCCTTTGTTTTTTTTATTTCATCAGAGGTGGAATCGAGATGGGAACTAAACTCAGAACCTTCACAAGGTTCATGGTTTAGTTTTGGTTCTAGTTCTGGCTCCGCTTTCTATGTCCTCATTTTCTTCATTGTTCGACCTGTGGGTTGGTTTCTTCCCTTGGGTCTTCATTGGTTTTCTTTTTTCCTTTTCCTCCTTTCCTTTGTCGAAACCAAAACTGGGGTGGGAACCAAACTCGGTACTTTGCAAAGGGTCCCGTCTAGTTTTGGTTCCGCCTATTTTGATTTGTTTTGGTTTTGCCTCTGCCTATTTTGTTTCCATTTCTATTTTGTTTTGGTTCCACTTCTTCTTGAGCTTATGCATAGTTTCCTTTCCTTGGGGACTCTGATGCATTAACTTGGATTTTGATTTTATAATGAATATTAATTGTGACCCTTTTGAATGCAGACTGGATCAGGTAGGTTGTTGCTTTCGGGGCCGAAGGAAGGATGGGTGTAATTTTAATATATTACAAGATCCGCGAGATATAGTTAAGTACATTTTGCGGTTGCGAGTAGGTGAAACCCATCTGTGCACGAAGGGTCAACATGCTCGATGACTACTCATTTGACGTGGACGTGACATGGAAAGTTCAAGCTGGTTTGACTCGATCAAAGTCATTTGTGATGCCCAACTCGGATGTTGATCGATGGCCCGTATTCAAACTTACGTCGTGCACATGCTACCGTTCTTTTATTTCATGCAGGTGAGGTATTAATGGTGGATGGGACCTATAGGGTTTGTTCTATCTAAATCATGAGATTTGTAGAGATCCTAGGTCGATTTGAGGAGGGTACCTCATGCATTCATTGCAGGGCGATGATTTATTGCGAGCTGTCTGGACCAATGTGGTTGGTGGCCGACCTCCATTGTAACCCTATCTTGGGCTCACGCGGGTGAAATATCTATAAGTATGGCATTTCGCCTCATTTGTAAGGGTTAGAAGGTTGTGGGTTGAAGAGATTAGAAAATTTTGCAAAGGGTTAGATAGTTGGTTAATAAAGTAGAAGACAAACTAGAAGATTAGAGCAGGAAGTTAGAATTAGGAGTTAGTTTTATTTTCAAGCAAGTGTTGTAACACAGAACATCAAAATTATTGCTATCATTGGTGATTCAATACAAGTGAATACATTGTTCTATTATTGGTGGCTTCTTTGGATTGATTTGTCTGGCATGGTTCTTATTCTATATTTGAAATTGCTTGGAAATGTTTGAATGCATTTTAGATTTAGAATTAAATGATTCGATAGTGCTTGTGATTTAATGCTTGGAGTGTTGTAGCAATCTCTGGTTCATACTTTGGGTAGTTTCTTTATTGTGGGTTTTCTATGAAAAGTCAACCTATACCTGATATTTGTGTGCTTAGTTTAATTGTGGGAATTTGTCCAGTTTGATTGAATGAATGCCCATGATCTAATTTTTTTTAATTTTTTAGAAGATTGCACTATTTCTGTGAGATTGCAGATATAGCCTGGGCTGATCAGAAATTAGTTTTGAGGGATTGGTCCATTCCAAGAACTTCATCATTATTATTGTTGATTTTAGGAGTAATATTAATCTTAGGATTTATGAAACTCTTTATATTTTTCTATTTCTTTGAACTTTGGTTAAAGCTAGGAATTCGAAGTATCATTCTATTGCAAAATCTGATAAGTTTAGAACCTCCAGCATTTGTTTTGTAAGGTCCCTTTATGATTACCAACATTTTCACATTTATCACTAAGTGGTTTCACTACATAGTCATGATCTGACACTCAAGAGACCTTGGGGTTATCTCTTTTTTCATAGAGATCAACCTTTCAAGAGAGATAGAATACCATATTCTATTTGAGTTGTTGCTATGCAGAAAAAACCATCAACAAGGCATAGCATCAACATAGATAAAATGTGGATCACAATACCAAAGCACACTATGAACACTTGTACAACACAGTCTATCAAATTTTCTCAAAATCATTTGGAAACTAAGTACTAGAGATGTCATCTTAGCTCATTACATCATTCCAACTCATTTTTTAGACTCTACAAAAAAAAGATAGATCCATGTACTTACAACACTTCCTTAAGGTCTCAACTATATGTGCACAATATACATCAACCTATTTTCCTCTTTTTCACATTTTCTCAATATCCTCAACAAATTCATCACGTAGTTGACATCAATGACAACACCAGTTAGTAGACTTCTTGTTGACATCAATGAAAATGCCTTCATACATGCAAAAATATCCCCCTTTTTCATTGATGGCAACACAAGATGTGAAAATCCACCACAGACAACACATCAACTATGAGTAGACTTTATTTTTTTACCTTGAATGATTTTAAATTATACACAACTTTGTCCCTTTGATAACTTGCACTTTTTCACATGATACTTTCTCCCCCTTTAACATCGATGGAAAAGGATAAAATGTTTTACATTGTTCTCCTCCTTTGACACTGAATCACAATATCTTCTCTAAATACTCCCCCTTAGGAGTATACCCAAAAAAATAAGCAACTTTGTAACAATGACAACACTTGACACTACCTATTCCCCTCGAGAGGTAGCCACCAACATCAATCTATAAAAGAGATAGATCAATAGATCAATTGCATTGATGCATCTTCATATGCATCTATTACAGTAAAGGAGGGAAAATAACCCCCAACCTCTCCAAAATATACTCAAAAGTATCTTTAGGAATAGACTTAGTAAAAAATCAAAAATATGATCCTTTGTAGGTACACACTAAAGAATCACTTCATTCTGCATAACCTTTTCTCTCAAAAAGTGATACCTAATAGATATATTCTTTATCCTCAAGTGCATCACTAGATTCTTTGAAATGTTGATTACACATGTATTATCACAAAATATAGACATAGTTTTATCATATACAACTTTGATATCCTTCAATGTATGCCTCATCGATAGTACTTGTGTACAACATGATGTTGCTATAATATATTCAGCCTCTATAGTAGAAAGAAAAACTAAATTGAATGTTTCTTACTCAAAAATGACACCAATCTACATCTAAGAAAGAATGCACCACCACTTATACTTTTCATGTCATCAGCACAACCACCTCAATATGCATATGTATAAGCACTTAAAGTGAAATCACTATCCTTAGGATAACAAAAACCATAATCTAGAGTGCCTCTTAAATATTTGAATATCCTCTTCATAGTTGTAACATGTGTCTCTTTGGGATCTTCTTGAAAGCTAGCTACAAGACAAACTGCATGCATGATATTCGATCTAGTAGTAGTTAAATATAGTAGTCCACCAATCATAGATCTATACCTGCTTTGATCAACCTTAGGTGAATCATCTTTTTTTCTCAATTTACAACCAATCACCATAGGAGTACATACTAGTTTGGAGTCATCCATTCCAAATTTCTTCAACATTTATTTTACATACTTAGATTGTGAAATGAATATCCCTTTATATGTTTGATTGATTTGTAGCGCAAGAAACAAATTCATCACCCCAAACATAGACATTTCAAACTCTTTCTACATTTCCTCTACAAACTTCTTACACAACCTCATTTCCACCAAAGATAATATCATCCACATATAATACAACTATCAAGATTTTGTCTTCCTCAATTTTAAAGTAAAGATTACTATTTGTGGTGCCTTTACTGAATCCTTGTTGTAACAAATACTTGTCCAATCTTGCATACCAAGCTCTAGGAGATTTCTTCAATCAATATAGTGCCTTCTTCATCTTACATACCATTTTTGGTAGTGTAAAGGAGAAAATTCCCACCCTTAATGCAAATTCACCTTTTACCCTTCTCCACTTTAGAAAACCAAATTGAGAGGCTTATTTTCACATAAGCCCATTGTTCTCCATACACTTGGCACCTATTTTGAGCATCAATGGAGGAATTTATGTTAGGGATTCCCACGTGACATGCTTACATCCCTGATAGATTCCCACATCTAGAGCCTATAAAGGTGTTACAGTTCCCATTGGGGGTCAATTTGTAACGCCCTCTTCAGCCGACGAAACCTAATATGGTTGTTTCTTCATCTTCCTTCTTCATATTCACTATTCCTTCATCCATTTTCATTGGGGGGGGGCATCTCTTAGCCCATCATTAACTCTTCTTCACAATATCTCTCACAATCTCTACATCTTCTACAAGCATTCTAAGCATTCAGTCCACCTCTCAAGCAACACTTTACAGTTCACAACAACAACATTAACACTCCATCACTTCAATAGAGAAAGTCTAGAATGAAACACCATGGTAGAGGAGGCTTGATTTCCTATCATTTTCTCTCCCACTATCCTTGAGCACTTTAGGCAGAGGTGGTAAGATTTCACTCCTCTCCTCTATTATTTGGTTGAGTAACATAACACTATTTTGTAGTGCTTTTGTGTTTAATTCATTTCCTACATTTATCTTTATCTATCCGAGTGTCCATGGAGGTGGGAACACCAAAATGGGGGTTTGACTAAGGAAAACCCCTATACATCCCCAGAACATTCTCTCTCACTTGTGTGCGGGTATTGAAGACATTCACGAGTTGGAGGCTTCATCACTCACATGTTTGCAAGCATCTCCTTCCCCTTCTCCTTATCTTTATCACATTCTATTACTTTATCGCATTTCGGGAGTTATCGTCAATTAGAATAGAAGAATTCACTTTGCCATTTTCTACGACACTCTTTCTCTCTGGTCCATAGAAGATGGAAGCACACCTTAGGGACTCCAGTGCGCCACACTGTCGTCCAAGATCTGCGGTGTCGTCCTTTTGCCAAGGACTTGTCAGTTTGTCCAGATAATCTTTGTGATCTACTCTTTTTGATTATAGAACTCTCACCATAGTCCTTTGAGGTAGTTTATGGAAGTTCACCCCCTAAATCTCTCTTAATGAAGATAAGTCATGAGCAGCGAATCCCCCTTCACTACATTTTGGTGAACCCGATGTGAAGAACGTCTTTTTTTGAAAAACTATGAATTTATTTACCCCTACTTGGTGGGGTCATAACTTTTGACTCGGTGCTCAGAATTCAGAACCATTTGCACCATTGGAAAGGTCTTATAGAGAACTAGTTCAGTTTTTAAAATACAAGTTCTTGCAAACAATCAAATTTTAGGGACTGACGCAAGTTACGAAACCAAATTCTGAACCAAAGACCTCCAAAAATGTAAATTACTAGAACATAGAAAATACCAAAAAAATTGTAATGAATTTAATATCTTCTTTTATTAGCTCAATATCTAATTTTGTTAAAAAATTTCATGATGTTCCATTTCATACATGCAATAGTGACTTGGCTTTTATCATGTCACTTTGTATCTCTGATCCTTCCCATGAGAGTCCTCTTGCTTCAAAGGATATCTTGTCACAAGAAGATGAAATCATTGATACCTTTCTTAACATTACTCTACCTTCTCTTCATTCCCATGCACTCTCTTCTAGAGATGATACATTTTTGAATGATGAATCTTCTACTGATTCAAATGCACTCTCTTCTAGGGACGTTGCATTTGTGAATGATGAATTTCCTATCTATTCTAATGCACTATCTTGTAGAGATGATGCATTAGTGCGCAATGAATCTCCTTCCAAATTTGATCCTATTTGGATCGATGTTGAGAATATGTCTTAAAATAATTATTCTACTAGGTTTGATGATTCTGTAAATGTAATTTATTTCTCTACTACCCCTCAAAGGCCTAAGAGACTAGTCATTTATGTGACTCCAGCTAGTCTTTCTCTTGAAAGGGATTCTTCTATTGATGGTGTTCCATTTGATAATGATTCCCTTGATCTTTTTGAGGCTCCCTCTTATAAAGTGGTAGCTTGTACCTATGATACTAGAATGAATAAACAATTAAGACTTCCTCAATCACCTAAACCTACTACTAAAGCACCTGGTGATAACGGTCTTGTCAAGAAACTTTGAGTTACTCCAGCTAAGATCTCACTATGGGACTTGCTTTAGTTTGCTCTAGTTTATTAAGGTATTCTTCAAGAAGCCTTGAAAAATATCATCTTGCCTTCTTCCACTAGGCTGATAGATGTTGATTTGTTGATAGCTTATATTCATGTGGATTCATCGAATATTACATTCTATCCTTAGGAACTCCCACCTTCGAAAGTATAGAAGAAAGTAGATCCTTTAATGATTATAGTTAACAATAATAAGATTGTTATTAGACATACTCTCATTGATGTTGGTTTGGTGCTTAATGTATCTAGAATTGATCTATTGCCTAAGATTAATATTGATCCATCTTCTATTAATGATTCTTCCATTGATGTTCATGGGTTTGATAATGTCGGTCAACAAGCCCTGGGCATGATAGTCTTGCCATTGAGGTTGCGACCCATTATCGTACCTACCCTTGTATATGTTATGTTAGAGAAGTTACCTTATAACCTTCTTCTTGGTAGACTATAGATTCATGCTATGGGTGTAGTCCTGTCTACCTTGCATAAATCTATTAAGTTTATTTTCCATAACCGAGTAGTCACAGTCAAGGCTGATCCTAGTGCTATGCACTTATGTGAGATGGCAGCAGTTGGTTAAGCTTTGATTGTGCTTACCCTTATTCCTTCAGTATCTTCTAATGTGTCGATGTTTACTCCAACAATACGTACTACAAAGGGTACTCTTGAAATAAATGTCCTTGAGGAAGATCCTTCTGAAGTAGGAAACCTTAAGTCTATTCATTCTACCTCTTCTCAAAAGAATGCATGTCTTGGTGATAGTTTGGTCGACTTTATAGATTCCTTCATTCAGGAATATAAAGTTGACCCGATCCACTTATACCTTCTGATTACATCCTCCACACCCACTATCAAAGATGTTCATTCTTCCGTATCGCGGGATAATGTGAATGCGAACTATAATGTCCTTAGCGTTGATCCTCCTTTTGAGGAAGATGATTATGCTTCCGCTAAAGAGGATAATGCTAATAGTATGATCAAGAAAGATGATGATGATCCCATAGAGGAGTACGTTACCCCTTTCTAGAATAATGCTCTCTATGAGGATCCCCACTCTTCTCATGATTTGAAAACACATTATGGTCCCTACTTTAAGCTCATCTATAAGTATGGATATGAGAATAAATTTTGTGGGTGTAATGGACAAGGCATACATGTCCCTATGGAATTTTTCCCTTGTAAGCATAACTTGGGGCTTGGTTTCTCAAATAAACAATCTAAGCAGAAACCATAGTTGAACATTGACGTGATGTTCACTCAACCTCATTCTTGTTGATTGGTCCATCCTCACGTTGATGTGATGTTCACTCAACCTCATTATTTCTAATTGGTCCATCCTCATTTGTCTTCTATCTTCGTATCTTCTTCTTGTGAGAAGTCAGACTTTTCTCCACAAGAGAAAGGGTTGCTTCCTGCTCCTTATCCTTTGTCTGAGAAAGACTATATTCTATTGCAACTTCTTAAAGTGCATACCATCAAGTTTCTGGCCATTCCACTAATGAATATAAGGCCTTGAAAGATAAAATACAATAACTTCATGATTCAGGTGCCATCACTCATTTATTTTCTGATGCACCTGTCTCTTATTTGAAAGACAAGTGATATCGAGATTTAGTTCTATCCTGTTCTAAATATCTTGCATAGTTCTCCTCTCCTATATGTTGGGGGTAGTGATAAATTGTTATGGAGAGGACCCCCTCCCTTCTCTCTATCTTTCAAATGTAGTGTCGCTTGAGTTGAACTTCTTTCCTTTGAAGGGTTCATGAGGTACCTCTTTAAAAGATTTTCCCTCAAATGAATTATGTGGCCTCTAGCTTGGGGGAAACATGACTAGACCTATTTCTTATCTTTGCATCTAGCTTGGGGGTAGCTTGAATAGACCTACTTTACATCCTTGCATCTAGCTTGGGGGTAGCCTGAATATACCTACTTCACATTTTGGTGTCTAGCTAGGGGGTAGCTTGACTAGAATTCACTTTTCAGAAAATGTGTCCCTTGAGTGGACCCCTCTTGCTTTTGAAGGGTAACCGAGGGACCTATTTGAAAGTATTTCAACTTGACGATGATATGTGTGACTCTTTTCTTACTTTCTCTATAGGACTGAGAAACTGTAGATATCTTTTACTTTGTGATATGGGTTTTCCTCCTCGAGCGGGGATCGCTTTTATCACTTTTACTTTGTGATAGGGGTTTTCCTCCTCAAGCAAGGATTGCTTTTATCACTTTTACTCTATGATATAGGTCTTCCTCCTTGAGCAGGGATTGCTTTTATCAATTTTACTCTATGATATAGGTCTTCCTCCTCGAGTGGGGATCGCTTTCATCACTCTTGCATTCATTTCTATCTTTCTCTTTTCAGTTGTATACACTGGGTCAAAGATCTGCATCTTCTTCATCTTGAGTATATGCTCCTTCTTCAACTTCATATTCCTTTAGAACTATGAATTCCTTTGCTTTTCATGTGCTCTCAAGCTCACCAGACCATGATCTACTTCCTTGATGGTTCAGGTATACATCTCTAACCCTACGTATTATTTTATCTACTTTAGCGAAGCACTCACCAGTATTTGTGCTCGCTAAAGTGGGGGAAAAATGTATAGGAGTTAATTTTCACCCAGAATGCAAATTCTCCTTTTATCCTTCCCCACTTTAGAAAATAAAATTTGGAGGCTTAATTTCACATAAGCATGTTGTTCTCCATCCACTTCGCACCTATTTTTAGCGTCGATGGAGGTGTTTATGTCGAGGATGCTCATTCTTATGTCCCTCATGGATTATCATCTAAAGCCTGCAAAGGCATTACACTTCCCATTGGGGGTCAATTTTTAACATCCTCTTCGATCGACCAACCTAAATATGGTTGCTTCTTCATCTTCCTTCTTCATATTCACTATTCCTTCATCTATTTTCATCGAGGGGGGACCATCTCTTAGCTCTTCATCAACTCCTCTTCACAATCTCTCTCACAATCTCTACAACTTCTACAAGCATTCTAAGCATTCTGTCCAGCTCTCAAGCAACACTTTACACTTCATAGTAGTGACATCAATAGTCCATCACTTCAATAGACCAAGTGTCGAATGAAACATGATGGCAACAGATGCTTGAGTTCCACTCATTTTCTCCCCCACTAGCCTTTAGCGCTTTGGGTGGATGTGGTAAGATTTCACTCCTCCCCCCTATTATTTGGTTGAGTAGCATAACATTGTTTTTTAGTGCTTTTGTTTTTACTTTATTTCCTACATTTCTTTCTATCTATCTGGTTGTCCATGGAGGTGGGAACACCAAAATGGGGGTTTGACTGAGGCAAACCCCTATGCAGCCCCAACACTTTCTCTCTCTCTCTCTCTCTCTCTCTCTCTCTCTCTTGTGTGTAGGTATTGAAGATGTTCATGAGCTAGAGGCTTCATCCCTTGCATGATTCTAAGTTTTTCCTTTCCCTTCTTCTCCTTATCTTTATCACATTCTATTATTTTATCGCATTCCAAGAGTTCTTAGCAATTAGAATAGAAGCATTAAGTTTGCCATTTTATGTGAAACACTTGCTTTCTGGTCCACACAAGATGGTAGTGTGCCTAGGGTATGCCATCACGTTGCATTGTCATCTGCGATCTGTGCTGCTGTCCTTTGGTCGAGAGCTTGTTGGTTTGTCTAGAGAATCTATATGACCTACTCTTTCTGATTCTACAACTCTCACTTCTGTCCTTTGAAGTAGTTTATGGAAGCTCGCTCCCTCAAGCTCTCTGAATGAAGATAACGTGTGAGTATCGAATCCCCCTTCACTACATTTTAGTGAAACCAACATGAAGAATGTATTTTTCAAAAACCTACAAATTTATTTGCCCCTACTTGGTGGGGTCATAACTTTTCACTCGGTGCACAAAATTCAGAACCGTTTGCACCATTTGAAAGCTCTTGTAGAGAACTAGTCCACTCCCTAAAATACTAGTGCCTTTGGAAGTCAAATTTTTGTGACCGATGCAAGTTACAAACCCAAATTATGCCTCAAAGACCTCCAAAATGTAAATTACTAGAACATAGAAAATACAAAAAAAGTCGTAATGAATTTAATATCTTCTTTTATTAGCTCAATATCTAATTTTGTTAAAAATGCTAATGATGTTCAATTTCATGCATGTGATAGAAAAATTGGCTTTTCCCATGTCACTTTGTATCTCTGATCCTTACCATGAGAGTCCTCTTGCTTCGAAGGATATCTTGTCGCAAGAAGATGAAATCATTGATACCTTTCTTAATGTTACTCTTCCTTCTCTTCATTCCAATGCACTCTCTTCTAGAGATGATTTATTTGTGAATGATGAATCTTCTACTCATTCCAATTCACTCTCTTCTAGGTACGTTGCATTTGTGAATGATGAATTTATTATCTATTCTAATGCACTCTCCTCTAGAGATGATGCATTAGTGCGTGATGAATCTCCTTCCAAATTTGATCCTGTTTGGATCGATGTTGAGAATATGTCTTCAAATAATTATTCTACTAGTTGTGATGATTTTGTAAATGTAATCTATCTTTGCTGCACCTCAAAGGCCTAAGAGACCAATCATTTATGTGACTCCAACTAGTCCTTCTCTTGAAAGGGTGTTATATTGATGGTGTTCCATTTGATAGTGATTCCATTGATCTTTCTGAGGCTCCCTCTTATAGAGCAGTAGCCTATACCTATGATACTAAAATAAATAAACAACTAAGACTTCCTCAAGCACTTGAACCTACTACTAAAGTACTTGGTGATAATGGTCTTGTCAAGCAACTTCGAGTTACTCTAGCTAAGATCTCACCATGGGACTTGCTTTAGTCTTCTCTAGTTTATCAAGGTATGCTTCAAGCAGCCTTGCAAAATATCCTCTTGACTTCTTCCTCTAGGAAAACAAATCCTGATATATTGATAGCTTATATTCATGCAGATTCATCGAATATTACATTCTATGCTCAAGAACTCCCACCTTTAGAAGTACATAAGCAATCGGATCCTTTAATGATTATAGTTAATATTAATAAGATTGGTATTAGACATACTCTCATTGATGTTGGTTCGATGATCAATGTATGTAGCATTGATATATTTCCCTAGATTAATATTGATGCATCTTATCTTAATGCTTCTTCCATTGATGTTCGTAGGTTTGATAATGTCGGTCAACAAGCCTTGGGCATGAAAGTATTCTCTTTGAGGTTGGGACCCATTACCATACCTACCCTTGTATATGTTATGTCAAAGAGGTTACCTTATAACCTTATTCTTGGTAGACCATGGATTCATGCTATGGTTGTAGTCCTATCTAGCTTCCTTAAATCTATTAAGTTCATTTTCCATAATTGAGTAGTCATAGTCAAGGCTGGCCCTGATGCTATGCACTTATGTGAGATGGAAGTTGTTGGTCAAGCTTTAGTTGTGCCTACCCTTATTCCTTTAGTATCTTCGAATTTGTCGATGTTTAATCCAGCAATACCTACTACAAAGGGTACTCTTGAAATAAATGTCCCTGACGAAAACCCTTTTGATGTAGGAAACCTTAAGTCTATTCCTTCTACCTCTTCTCAAAAGAATGCATGTCTTTGTGATGATTGGGGTCCCTTAGACTTTACAAATTCCTTCATTCAGGAATATAAAGTCAACCTGATCCACTTATACCATCTAACAACATCCTCCACACCCACTATTGAAGATGTTCGTTCTTCTATATCGTGGGATAATGTGGATGGGAACTGTAATGTACTTAGGGTTGATCCTCATTCTAAGAAAGATGATTATCCTTCCATTGAAGAGGATAATGCTAATAGTCCTATCAAGAAAGATGATGATTATCCGATATAGGAGTATGCTCCCCCTTGCTAGAATAATGCTCTCTATGAGGATCCCCCTTTTCTCATGATTTGCAAACACGTTATGGTCCTGGCTTTAAGCTCATCTCTAAGTATGTCTATGAGCATAAAGGTTGTGGGTGCAATGAACAAGGCATATAGGTCCCTATATAATTTTTCCTCATAAGCGTAACTTGGGACTTGGTTGCTCGAATAAACAATCTAAGCAAAAACCATGGTTGAATGTTGACGTGATGTTCGCTCAACCTCATTCTTTCTGATTGGTCCATCCTCCTTTGTATTCTATCTTCGTATGTTCTTCTTGTGAGAAGTCAGAAATTTCTCCATAAGAGAAAGGGTTGCTTCCTACTCCTCATCCTTTCTCTGAGCAAGAGTGTATTTTTTTGCGGCTTCTTAAAGCCCACTTAATTACTCTTCCTCCTACACACAAGAAGTCTCATAAACATGATAAGGGAAAACATTATTTCTGTGCATACCGTTGAGTGTCTGGCCATTCCACTAACGAATGTAAGGCCTTGAAAGATAAAATACATCAACTTCATGATTCAAGTGCCATCACTCATTTGTTTGTTGCACCTGTCTCTTCTTTCAATGACAAGTGATAATGAGGTTTACCTCTATCATGTTCTAAATATCTTGCATAGTTCTCCTCCCTTGTATGTTGGGGGTAGTGATAATTTTTTTTGGAGAGGACACCCTCCCTTCTCTCTATCTTTGAAATGTAGTCTCCCTTGAGTGGAATTTCTTTCTTTTGAAGGGTTCTTGAGGGACCTCTTTGAAAGATTTTATCTCAAATGAATTTTGTGGCATCTAGCTTGGGGGAAGCCTGAATAGACCTATTTCTTATCTTTGCATCTAGCTTGGGGGAATCCTTACTAGACCTAATTTACATCCTAGCATCTAGTGTGGGGGAAACCCGACTATACCTACTTCACATGTTGGCATCTAGCTTGGGGGTAGCCTAAGTAGACTTCACTTTTCAAATAGTGCGTCCCTTGAGTGGAACCCTCTTCCTTTTGAAGGGTTCCCAAGGGACCCCTTTGAAAGTATTACAACTTGATGATGATCTGCATGACTATCTGCTCACTTGCTCTGTGGGACCAAGAACCTATAGAACTCTTTTACTTTGTGATATAGGTTTTCCTCATTGAGCGGGGATTACTTTTATCACTTTTACTTTGTGCTATGAGTTTTCCTCCTCAAGAGGAGATTTCTTTTATCACTTTTACTCTATGATATAGGTCTTCTTCCTCGAGCGGGGATTTCCTTTATCACTTTTACTCTATGATACGGGTCTTCCTCCTCAAGCAGGGATTTCTTTCATCATTCTTGCATTGAAATATATCTTTCTCTTCTCAGTTGTATACACTGAATTAAAGATCAACATATTCTTCATCTTGAGTATATGCTCCTTCTTCAACTTCATAGTCCTGTAGAACTATGAATTCCTTTTCTTATCCTGCTTTCTTGGGTTCACTGGACCATGATCTTCTTCCTTGATGGTTCAGGTATACATCTCTAACCCTATGTATTCTTTTATCTACTTTACTGAAGCACTCACAAGTATTCATGCTTGCTAAGTGGGTGAAAAGTTTATAGGAGAAAATTTGCACCCCTAATGAAAATTCCCCTTTTACCCTTCTCCACTTTAGAAAACCAAATTAAGAGGCTTAGTTTAACATAAACTCGTTGTTCTCCATCCACTTGGAACCCATTTTGAGCATCGGTAGAGGTGTTTCTGTTAGGGACACCTGTGTGGCACGTAGACATATGTGCGACACGCTTATGTCCCTGATGGATTCCCACATCTACAGCTTGTAGAGAAATTGCACTTCCCATTGGGGGTCAATTTGGAATGCCCTCTTCGACCTACCAACCAGAATATGGCCGTTTCTTCATATTCCTTCTTCATATTCACTATTCCTTCATCCATTGTCATCGAGGGGGACCATATCTTAGCTCTTCATCATCTCCTCTTCACAATCTCTCCCACAATCTCTACAGATTCTACAAGCATTCTAAGCATTCAGTCTAGCTCTCAAGCAAAACTTTACACTTTATAAGAACAACATCAACACTCTACCACTTCAATAGAGCAAGTATGGAACGAAACACCATGAAAGCAGATGCTTTAGTTACTCTCATTTTCTCCCCCACTAGCCTTGAGCGCTTTGGATAGAGGTGGTAAGATTTCAATCCCCTCCTCTATTTTTCTTTGAGTAGCATAACATTGTTTTGTAATTCTTTTGTGTTTACTTCATTTCCTACATTTATCTCTATCTATCTCTCTATCTGTGGAGGTGGGAACACCAAAATGGGGGTTTGACTGAGGCAAACCCCTATATAGCCCCAACTCTCTCTCTCTCTCTCTCTCTCTCTCTCTCTCTCTCTCTTGTGTGTAGGTATTGAAGAAATTCATGAGTTGGAGGCTTCATCACTCGCATGATTGTAAGTGTTTCCTTTCCCTTCTTCTCCTTATCTTTATCACATTCTATTAATTTATCATTGTAAGTGTGAAATAAGTATGAGTAAAATAACTAAAAAAACCTCTTAATATGACATTATATCAATGAATTTAATCAACAATTAAGCTATTAAAAACCAAAAATCCATTGAAAGCGTCATATGGCTCTATAGATCCAAAGATTTATTAAACCATTATGGCTCTCAGATCGTGTAAGCACTGTGATTGTTAAAATGACAATCTAGAGAATGAGAAATTGCCAGAATGCAGGAAACTAATCCTATATGATGATATTGTAAACTAAATTGACATGAAACTATGATGATGAAGCTACAGTAATCTATGATGTAGCCATGATTATGAATTCTACTGATGTTGATGCTGTGATGTTATTGTTATTGCTATGATGCTTGATTTCTTTCTTTCTTGCAGAGTAAGATTGCACAAAGTTGGGATCATTTTACTATTGAATGAGGTTGTATTTATAGATTTCTCGGTAGCAGATTTGCACAAGGGCAGAAAACAAAGGCCTAGATTCAATCTGGAGGATTAAATGGTGAGAGATGAAGAAGCTGGAGAAGAGTTTGGAATGGTTCCCACCCATGAAAAAACCAAGCAAGATGATAGGAAGGATCAGAGGAAGAAGATTGAAAGGATTGCCTGCAAGCTTTCCCGTGAATGCCAGTCGCATTTAATTTGACATAAATTAGACATATAATATTTTATTTGGCAGGTGAGTGAATAGAGGAATTTGATTTATGCCTTTATTTAAATATTTTTGATTTAGTTAAATTAGCAAAAAGGGGGAATTAATAATTTAATAAAACAAACTATAGAGGTTGTTTATTAAATTAAATAGAAGAAATATGATAATTAAACAATAAAGTATTTAACCTTTGTTTAATTAATTTGAATGATGTGATTAAGATAAAATAGAGGAATTTGATAATTGAATAAGACAAAGTATTTAATTTTGTTTATTTAATTTTGTTTATTTAATAGTAGAATTTAAATGTGAACTATATAAATAAATATTTCTATTTATTCAATAGTAGAGGAATTTAGGGTAATTAATCAAATAAGTTGTATTTAATTAATCGGATTCTCCAGACCAATTTTAGGTGTATACATTTTTCCCCTCTTTGAAGTGATGTGTTTATGCATTGCTTCAAAGAAGATTTTGTTGCTGCTGTCGGTATCGATGAATTTTTTTTAGTATGCCCTAGACTTGCCCCAAACATTGATTTTCAGGGGATTGATGATAATATGCCCCCTCAGGAGATAAATTTATGAATTTTTATTTTTTTTTCAAAATTTTTATTTTTTATTTTTTATTTTTCAATGATTTTATGAAGATCTAATGAAGTAATGATGGTGAAATAATTTATCTCCCGATATAGAAATTGATTCCGCCAGATGATTAAATGTTTCCCTGCTTTGCCTCCTTGTGTTTGATGATTTTCGATCATGTCATCCTTTGATTTGATATTGATTGTTGATCCTGATAGGTTAGAAGATTATTGATCTCATGAGAGTGAGGATCAATGATAGATTGATGATTGACCTCATGATAGGCGAGGATCAATGATAGATTGATGATTGACCTCATGATAGGACAGGATCAATGATAGATTGAGTGATAGGCTGATTGATTGATAATATTGTTGATTTGTGATATGTTATGATTATATGAGGATTTTAGAGTTCTTCTCAAAGACGTGGGACATGATTTTTCATCTCGTGGAGGCCGATATAGATATCATTAGTCGATGTGGTTTATCAAATTTGATTGATATGCCTCAGTATAGGATTGATTAATGTACTAAAACTTGAAGATGTACTAATACTTGATGTATACACTTATTCAGTTGAGACATTTTATGATTGCTCCATCATGTTATTGATTCACCAGCCTTTGGAATAAATTATTCTGTAAATGCAAAACTAACATAAATGTAACCTAATTTAACCATGCAAAACTACATGAAAACATTGACATCTTAATAGTCCTTTTATATGTGCTTTTTATCATCATTGAGCCTTTTAAAATGTTGAAATTGAGTACAAGCATCGATGGTATGAATTAGACCATGATGACCTGAGTACTACTTCTATGATTTTTGATATTGCAAGTGAATACAAGCATCGAGGTATAATTAAACTAAGATGACCTGAGTATTTCTTGCGTAAACAGACAAGGATCAATCATTTTAGTGTGTGAATTCTAAATGTCATCAGTGATACATTTGTAGAGAACGTCCCATGACAATTCACACATTAAATAATTAATTCACAAACAAAAGACAAATGTAAATACAATTCTTCTTCCTAGATTCTCTAGTTCATTACATCATTGAGTTAATCCAAAGAAATGATAACAAACAATTGAAAAATACAACATATCCAACTTTTACTTAAACCGAGATGACCTGAGCATTTCTTGCATAAAGAAATAAGAATTGAATCATTTACTATGTAAATTAGAAATGTCATCAGTGTTATTTTGTATAGAACATCTCACAAAAATTCACATAATAATTATGATTAACTCATAGACAGTAGACAAAGAAAATATCATTCTCCTTCCTAGCTTCTCTAGTTCAATACATCATCGAGTTGCTCCGAAGAAATGATAACAAAGATCAAAGTACAACAATTTAACTTTTGCTTAAAGTATTTCAACCATTATTCAGATTAGATCATCCATATTGATACTGATTTCAAAGTTTGATACATATAGTCGATGGAATGGTTTTGATGTTTGTTGTATGTTCAATTTTGGATCTTCCTATGATCATTGTGTTTGTTGCATTTGTCATACTGTTGTTTGTCCATTTGATTAAGCTCAAAGTTTATTGCCCCCAGTGAGTTCAAGATTTTTCCCCCAAGCTAGGGTGAGACACGACCACATTTTCTAGGATATGTACATGATATTTTATTGCAAAACCACATTTTATAGGATATGTACATGATATTTTATTGCACCTTTTTTAGATTTTATGATTTTTTTGCATTTTTATGATTTTCTAATTTTTTATTGTGTTTTTTTTATTTTTTTGGATTTTGTAGCTTTCTTCTTCTTTTTTTTCTTGGATTTTTTAGGATATTTAAGATGAAATGAGATGATATGACTAATTGAAGGAACAAGATGCCCCACAATAGAGATAATTCAACCATGGATAATTGATAGATCAAAATGAAAGATTCATTACAAAACATGTCACAAAAGCAACATATCTCTTTTCAAAAGATGATAATGCTTGATTGATTAAGATGCCAGGAATGATTGATTCCATAAGTCATGATGATTATAAGTACTTAGGATCACTAATTTCCTCTAAGTACAATAATATTGATGATTTTTGATGATTGATTGAAAAAAGATATGAGGATCGGATAATTTTTTATAGCTAGGCTCAAATATGACTTGCATGATAAGATTCAAGGTTGCAAAGGGACATGGTGACATGGATTTTGATAAGCTAGGATATATGGAATGGAAGAAAGAAAGAAAATAATGAATGGTGTGACCAAGATCAACTAGATAAGATACAAACATAAGGCCCAAGTATTTTTCCCCCATTCCTCATCAAGACCAAGGAAAGGAAGAAATGATGTATTTAGTAAGAATGATGGAATATGGATAAGATGAAAGATATGGTATGGAAGATATGGATAAAGTGTATAGGATAAGATATATGATGTTCAAGAAAATCCTTAACCTTGTCAAGATCAAAGGTGGAAATGTAAGGAATGAGCATAGAAAGGATAATGACCATAAATGATAAGATGGATGAAGCTTATCCCTAAGTGTAGAGCACAAGAGGAATATGGAAGATAGGATATGGATGATAGAGAAATGGAGGAAGGACTTAAGAATCAAGTTTCACAACCAAATATCCCTCTAATAAACCATGGAAAATGGGAATTAGACTCCTAAATGTTGTCAGATTAATGATATGATTGAAGAATCTAAGAACTTATGCAAAGGTTTGGATTAAAGGAAAATGATGGGGGATGAATGTTGGATAATGGATAGGAGTTTGGAAGGCCTTTTTATGGATAGATGGAAAGGATGGAAAGATCAACATTGGCACACACCTTGAAGGGTGGTGGAGTGATGGAGGAAAAATGGATTTGGAAGGTGATAGGTTATTAGATGGAAAATTGGAGGAAGCTTTTGGATTGGAAAATTTGAATGCCAATTTATATTTTATTTCTTCTATGAGACTTTCAGGAATCCACATGACTTTTGATTTTGATTTTTGCTTTATGGGCCTTTATGGCCTTTGAAATTTTTCTTTTTGATTTATGGACCTTTGTGGTCTTTGAAAATTTCATTTTTGCTTTGATGGGCCTTTGTGGCCTTTTGAAAATTTCTTTTGATTTATGGACCTTTGTGGTCTTTGATATTTTTTCTTTGATGGGCCTTTGTGGCCTTTTAGATTTTTCTTTTGATTTTGGATCAATTTTTCTTTTATTTTTGCATGTCTCTTCAAGGAGACATGTTGATCCTTTGATACATGTGGATTTTGATATAGAAGGTTTTGATATTTGGCACCCAAATTGTTTCCAAGAGCAATGGGAGGGGTGGATTGAGATGAATGATATGGAGGTATTATGGATGAGTTAATGTGGGTATAATTTTGAAAGGGCATCAAGGATGTGTGACTTTGTTGTTCTTGAGAAATAGGATATGGACCTAGGATAGCTCAGGAAGGTTTAATGGAATAGGACATTTAGGCTTATAATCAAGGCCATGGTGATATGGATTTTTTTGAATAGAAAGGGGTTCTAGGATACCTTTCTCATGAATGCCTAATCCTTTTCATTTGTAATTCATACTTTGACACATTTGTTTACCAAGGGGATATGTATTTTTTTTGAAACAAGATGCGAGTCCATTTTGGGGATGATATGATATGGATGAGTGGATAGGTGTTGGAAGTAAACCGGAATGGATAAATGCGGAGGATCCTAATTTATAGGTGTGGGGTTCATGGATAGCTTGAATAGGTGTGATAGGATCTTGACATGGGGATGATGAGGTGTTTTGATCTTGACTTGGAAAAGTATCATGAGGTGTAGGAGAGGAAGTAGCTTTCCCTTTATTAAGTATGGAATCATTATGAAGTGTTATGAAAGGCATATCTTGATCATGAGAAGGATAAAAATATTCATGGGATGAAAGGGTATCCTTGAATGGAATCATATCTTGACCTTGATGAAGAAGGGAATCATGATAATTTGTAGAAAACATGTCTTGATCATCAGTTGGTAAGACATCATTAGATAGGATGGAATAACTATCATGCTCTTGTGATGCAATAGAATCATGAACTAGTATGGATTGATTATATGATGTGGAAGAAGAACCTAGAAGGATACTTGTCTCTTGAGATGGAAGGGAATTATTTTGGATGAAAAGTGAAAGGAGGGGATCATCATAAGATTCTTGAGAAATGGGATCTTGATCAAAGATTGGAAGAATTTCTGGAATGTTGAGGTCATTGGATGGAGTGGAAATAATATTTTGATCTTGATATGTAGGGGAGTCTATGCTAGCATGCTTTGGATTGAGAGATTGAAATGAATCATTGGATGGAATTGTTAATTTGAGTGAAAGAATCTTGAGGTTTTTTTTGGTTTATGGTGGATGGAGATAAATGCATGAAATGATAGGATTGCTCAATATCATTTGTGTTGGAGGACTGATATTTGGGCTTCTGATTTGATTTTTTCAAAAATTCAAAGATATCAAACTTGGATGATGTAGCTGTTGGTGGAGAGGGTGTCATGTCGAGATTTTTGTCAGAGGAAAAAGAACAAGTGTCTGGCAAAAAACATCTCTCTATGGTTGTGTCCCTTTGCATAGCCCAGATTTGTTGTTGAAGGTTTTTCATTTGATGAGCTAAAGCATTCAATTGATCCTCATCTATTTCGTCCATGGTGGTTTGAGTTTCAATTTCCTGTTCTTTGGATTTTTAGTCTTCATGACCTTGTTAAAATGGACATACAAATGTTATTATTTTCAATAAAATTGTGATCTTAGTTTGCTATAGTGTCAAGGATATTAACTCAAGTCAAATAGAATGATAGATTCTATTGATTAGACTAAGTTGATAAATTTTATTATATGGTTTAGTTTCTTTGATTTAGGATGACTGATCCTAAAACTTAACTTACTAATCAAATGTGTTTGATTGAGACACTTTTGGATGGTAGATCTAGGTTAGATTTGAGAAAACTCAATTATAAATTCTAGTTTATGCAAGTTTAAGACTCCATTTTGATTTAGGAAAGTTTATGTTATGATTAAAGTCCAAATTTTGATGTTAACTGTTTGATAGGGGTTTCTAATAGCGTTATATTTTCTTTATGTTTTTTAGGATGATCTTATCTGATATAATGTTTTGGAAACAAAAAAATCATTTGTAAAACAATTGTTTCTTTAAGACCTAGAGTCTAAACAATAAGTGTATATTCAAGAATCAAACATGATCCTCCTTGATTTCCACAGGTTTGTTTAACAAAAGTACACTTAAGAAAGACTCACTCTTGAGGTCAAAAAGGTCATCGTTATACTCAACTGCCCACATCTTAAAATTGCGTTGACTCACAGAGTCGTGTCACCCCCTAGAGGGTGCTCGTGTTTTTGTCTTTTCTAGGTGCATACTCAAGGTTAGATTTCTCGATCCCTTGAGCAAACAATCCTTGGAAATTATATGGCAAGTTTCTTGGGGGAAGATTCTTCCCTCCCCTTGCACTGTGAGTATTATAATGTCTAGTTACTGACTCAGCTAGATTCTACACTATGGTTTGTAGATAGGGTTTTTGTTCGGTGTGGAAAATGATAAACTCCCTCGGGAGACCTCCCAATCTTTAGAACAAAGATTTTAGGGATGGTTATCTTGCACACTTTTTTCGAGTTATACTTTCATCAACAACTCGCTTTTGATTATAGTGGGTTGGAATCCTTGTCTTTAGGCATTCCCACTTAGGTCTTTCCCATAGGGTGAGTACTTTTTCCCATTACGACATGCCTTCTAAAGGATTTAATAAAGCGTGAATTGCATGAAATCAAAGGATGATTTTAGAATTTTGATCACCTAGTTAAGGGGAGAGCATAGGCCTATCACCATACAAGCATAGTAATCAATGTTCAAATTTTAAACCCAAAAGACAAATTTTCTATTCTATGTGAAGATTTTGCTTCACAAAAGTCATGGTGTTAATTTTAACTGATATAGAAAAATATGTGATGTCTATCCTAGGATTGATAGATTTTAAACCAAATGGCTACCCTAGGATTGATAAATTTTAAACCAAGTGACTATCCTATGATTGTTTCATTTTAATCCAAATCCAAAAACTAGTGAGTTTCTAATTTTCTTTTTAACCAACTTTGACAAAGATTGTGTAGATGGTTAATTTTAAGCCCAAAGTAATGCTAGTTGGTCCTAAAGCATGAATGAAAAATAACATATGATGGGTTATTTTCTCATTAGTTTTTGAAAACACTATTACAATGGATATCAAATATTTTTTTTTTTTTCAATTCAATGCTCCATATTCCTCTTAAAACCTACAATAAATGTTTAAAATGTTAGATGAGATCAAGAAATAACAAGATATAAGGGTTAGATGAATTATTAAGCATAAAAACCCTAAAACTTAGACCAAGTTACAATGTGATTTGACTTTAAATGTAAAATTAAAAATTTTAACTCTACAAAAAGTGAGAAATACTTACACCATTGCATAGCTTATGAAATTATACCCCATTTCAAAAAAAAAAAGCTTCAAAAAAAGACCTCCGTATGACCAAGATATGGCCATTTTAAGATTGACTGTCAAAGCGCTAAAATAGACTATAGAAGTGCTATTTTGGAGAAGCGCTAAAACAAACCTCAGAAGTGCTAAAGTAGAGTCTGTAAGCACTACTTTGGATACAAAAGCGCTAAAACAGAGTCTATAAGCACTACTTTGGATACATAAGATCTAAACCAGACCTCAGAAATGCTAAAACAGAGTGTGTAAGTGCTACTTTGGATATAGAAATGCTAAAACAGACCTTAGAAGTGCTATAGTTTTCATTTGAAGCGCTGAAAAATTTATCAATCACACTAAAATGAACACACCAAAATCCTGTACAACACTTTTCCAAGAAAAATCATGAAAATAATGGGGTTATGCCCCACAGTGGGTGCCAAATTGTAAGTGTGAAATAAGTATGAGTAAAATAACTAAAAACACCTCTTAATACGACATTATATCAATTAATTTAATCAAAAATTAAGCTATTAAAAACCAGAAATCCATTGAAAACATCATATTGCTCTCTATCTCCAAAGATTTATTAAACCACTATGGCTCTCAGATCGTGTAACCATTGTGACTATTAAAATGACAATTTGGAAAATGAAAATTGTCAGAATGCAGGAAACTAATCCTATATGATGATATTGTAAACTAAATTGACATGAAACTATGATAATGAACCTACAGTAATCTACGATGCAACCATGATTATGAATTCTATTGATGCTATGATGCTATTGTTATTGCTATGATGATTGATTGCTCTATTTCATGCAGAGTAAGATTGCACAAAGTTGGGATCCTTGTACTATTGAATGAGGCTATATTTATAATTTCCCGACGGTAGATTTGCACAAGGGAAACAAACAAAGGCCTTGATTCAATCTAGAGGATTGAATGGTGAGAGATGAAGAAGATAGAGAAGATTTTGGGACTAGTTCCCACCCATGAAAACACAAGGCAAGATGATAGGAAGGATCAAAGGAAGAAGATTGAGAGGATTGCCTGCAAGCTTTCCTATGAATGCCACTTGCATTTTAATTTGACATAAATTAGACATATGATATTTGATTTGGTAGGTGAGTGAATAGAGGAATTTGATTTATGCCTTATTTAAATATTTTTGATTTATTTAAATTAGCAAAAAGGGGGAATTAATAATTTAATAAAAAAAACTATAGAGGTTGTTTATTAAATTAAATAGAAGAAATATGATAATTAAACAATAAAGTATTTAACCTTTGTTTAATTAATTTGAATGATGTGATTAAGATAAAATAGGGAAAAATTTTGTTTGCAGGAATAAGGTAGCACTCCAAAATGTTGCGAAACTCCTCTACTCTGCTTACCCCTGCATCCTCTACTTAGGAGGTACCCAGGCCCCCATCGAAAAATGGCAATGCTGACCTCACCAGATGTATGACTAAGGGTGAAAGGTCCATTTTCCCTCGCCCTACCTTAGGTCTGGCCGATCCTCTGTCCGAGCTCAGCGTCATGGGGGTCTTGGAGGGACACTCTTCATAGGTTTCTGCCTCGTTGATGACTGTTTCCTTTGGTCTCCGCAAAAGTGGTCGCACAGGGGCTTCTTTGGATCCTCATGATCTTTCAGAGAAGCTTGGCACATGGGGTTCAGATAATGGTGGAGTGGAGGATTCAGAATGGAAAATTTTTGTGGATGCCCTAGCCTCCTGCCCTTCTCCACGCAGCCATGGTAGGCATGTTGGGGGTTCTTTCCCTTCCGGGCAAAAAATGGCAAGCTCCACCACTTATGGCGGCACTGTTAGGGGCTATGGCTGATCTAAAAATGAGGATCTTCATAGCAGTGGTGGCCCTCCTTTCCCTATTCACCATGCTTCCTCTGCCCTCAAAATCTATTTGGACAATTTTGCTTGTGACAGAGAAGAATTTTTGCAAAATCACGCTTTAATATGTAGATTCACAAAGACTTGGCTCAAACTCTGCATCCTTCACTCATGGATTGATGCCAATTGGAAGGATTACCTGGAAGACAAAATTAGTATATACCCATGTGCCAAGGGGTTTTTTATATTAGAATTCGAATCAATAGATGACAAAGAAATGGTGCTCAACACTAGACCATGGTTTTATCAAGGTGATTTTTTGTGCATGAAACCTTGGTTTCCCTCATTCGATCCATGCATAGAGACATTTTCAACTGCATTCCTATGGGTTTGCCTACCTTACTTACCATTACAATTTTGGGAAATTGGCTGCCTTAAAGCAATTGGTAATGGTCTAGGAAAATATCACAACATCTCCAAAGAAACAATCAACTATGAAAACACGACTTTTGCTCGATTATGTGTTGCAATGGATGTCTCAAAATGTCTTCCAACTGAAATCTCTCTCAAAGTTGGAAATAGGCATTGGTGTTAGCCAATTGATTATGAGAAGATTGCATTCAGATGTAGAATTTGCTTTGTGATAGATCGTGCTACTATGTGGTGTAGTAAAAAAGGGGTCGGAAAACATGTCAATACTGCTCCTTATTGTAAGCCTTCATGGTGGGATGGGGCTGCATCTTGCCATTATGTTGTTTCTCCTCCTAAAAAATCTGCTTTTGTTTCCTCCCCCATTCTTCAAAGTACGGCTCCTCCTCATCCCCCCACCACTTTGACTATGGTGCCTACTTTTACTCTTGAGTCTACACTTGATAAAAAGCCAATGGGTGATGGCACTATTGCTTCTCCACATTCCTTAGAGCTAGAGGAATCCAACAATGCACCCTCTTCCCCTTCTTTGGTCTCT
This sequence comes from Sequoiadendron giganteum, assembly GCA_007115665.2. Taxonomy (NCBI): domain Eukaryota; kingdom Viridiplantae; phylum Streptophyta; class Pinopsida; order Cupressales; family Cupressaceae; genus Sequoiadendron; species Sequoiadendron giganteum. The sequence goes on along the minus strand of CM021105.1, from coordinate 185,394,631 downwards.
TCAACAAACAATAATTGTGGGATGCCTTTTGTGGGGGAAGTAAGTCTGAGTTCGTTGCACTCTTCAGATGATGTACATGCTTGGATTGAGGTAAAGAAAAAGAAGGCGACATCTTTAAAACATAAAATTTCATCCATGAAAGCCGGAATTTAGAAATGTTATTTGTGGTCAACCCCCTTTTTTTTTTCAGTTCGATATAATTTCTAGGTGATTGTTAGATGTGGTTTGAACAGTACAATTTTGTGTTGTAGTGTTGCACCCCTGTGGCAAGGGCATGCATTTACCTTTTTGTTCTGAGATTATGGGAGCTGCCCCCTTGGTAGTACTTACCTATAAAAAAGAAAAGAAGAGATAAAATAGGGAAATTTGATAATTAAATAAGACAAAGTATTTAATTTTTTTTATTTAATTAAGATGAAATAATAGTAGAATTAGAAGAATTTAAATAAGAATTTAAATGTGAACTATATAAATAAATATTTCTATTTATTTAATAGTAGAGGAATTTAGTGTAATTAATTAAATAAGTTGTATTTAATTAATCGGATTCTCTAGACCAATTTTAGGTGTATACAATCACATTCTAGGAGTTCTCATAATTAGAATAAAAGCATTTAGTTTTCCATTTTCTATGACACGCTTGCTTTATGGTTGGTACGAGACACCAACATGCCTTGGGGATGTAAGCGCGCCGCACTATCATCCGAGCTCCGCACTGTTGTCCTTTGGCTGAGATTTTATTAGTTTTTCCAGAATCTTTATGACCTACTCATTCTAATTCTAGAACTCTCACCGATGTCCTTTGAGGTAGTTTAGACTAGTTCATCCCCTAATGCTCTTTTAATGAAGAGAACTTGTGAGTAGTGAATATCATTTCTCTACAGGTAGATCTAACAACTAACATCCTTCTAGTTGTTCCATGTAAACCTCTTCTTCCAATTCACCATTCAAAAAAGGAAACTTCACATCCATTTGATAGACCTTCAAGTCCTTATATGTTGCAAATGCCAAATTTTTTTTGATAGTTTTCATCCTAGCCATAGGAGAAAAAAAGACTCCTCAAGGTCTATACCTTCTACTTGTGAGTAACCCTTACACACAAGTCTTTCCTTATTTATGATTACTTCTCCATTCTCATTTAGCTTGTTCCTAAATACCCACTTAGTTTCAATTACATTCTTGTTTTCCATTCTAGGAACCAATTCCCAAGCTTGATTCTTTTCTATCTACATAAGTTCTTCTTCTATTGCCTTAATCCAATATTCATATTTATATGCTTCACTTACCATTTTGGGTTCAACTCTAGAAAGTAAAGACAAATTTACCTCAACTTCAACAACTTTGCTTCTTGTTAATACACATTTTCTCTTATCTCCAATGATTTGATCTTCAAAATGATTCTTTTGCACATACTTAGGGGTGGTAGGGGTCTTCTTTGGAGCTTATTTCTCTTCAATTTGCACTACTTTTTCATCATCTTTTTCTTCTTCTTCTTTGCATTTAGGTTCATCTGACACATATCCATCCATTGCAATAGAGTTTTGCAAGCTTTCATCAACTTTAACATTTTCACTTTCAACTATATTCCTTAGCCTTTTGTTGTAACATCTACAATATTTTCTCCTAATAGAATATCCAAGGAAGATACCTTTATTAGACTTTGCATCAAACTTTCCTAAGTTTTCTTCTTCTCTTTTGATGTAAAATTTGATTTCAAATACTCTAAATTACTTCATAGTAGGAATCCTTCCATACAATAGTTCATAGGGAGTGTTTGTGCTATTAGCTTTATCTTTAACTCTACTAATTATGTAAACAATAGTATGAATAGCTTCTCTCCAGTAGATTTTTAGTAGATTTTCCTCTTTCATCATAGTCCTCATGAGATTTTAAAAATTTCCATTTTTTATTTCAACAACTCCATTTTATTGATGATTTCTAGGGACAAACAAATGCCTCTTTATTCCATGAACTTCACAAAACATGTTAAACTCATTGGAGGTGAATTAAACACCTCTATCATACCTCAAACATTTGATTTTCAAATCCATTTCATTCTCAACCATAGCTTTAAATTCCTTTACCTAATGCATCAAAGTTCTCTCTAAGAAATGTAACCCATGAAATCTTAGAGTAATCATCATTCAAAAGCACGGTATGTGCAGGATCATCATGGAAAAAACAGGCCCTTAAGTGGCGATGAAAATTGAAAAAATCGGAGTTAGGAAACTTGATATAAAAATTTGAATAAGTTATCTACATTATTTCACAAATATGTAAGAATAAAATTTGTAGAAAATTGAATGTATTTTCTAAACTACTAGGTTTATTTTAAAAAGAAAACAATCTATTTGGTGAAAATTTGAAATTTTAGTGCAGTAGTACTTAAATTTCAAGGAAAAAATAAGAAGTAGGTGTCTTTCTGACCACCCTAACCACAATAAAATGATAATATTATTTTATGATATTTTAGATATAAGTAGAGGATTCATGTCTCGATATGATGCATATTTTTTTGTAATTTTTTTCCAAGTAAATAATTAATTATGAATTTTTTATTGCAAATTTTAAAAAATATAAAAACTCATATGTTTGACCATCTTAACGTGGTCAAAACTTCATGAAATTATTATTTTTTTTTTTAATACTATATTATGCAAAGCATAGAATATGATGCATGTTTCAGATTCAAAAAATGTGACACCGTTTGAAAGTTATAGATTTTTTTCAATCAGCCTATCAATCAGGACTTTAGTCATAATTCAAATAGAAAATGAATAATAATTATTTAATAAATTCAAAGTAAAGCATAATTTATATTGGTGGAAATTTGAGAATCTCCTTTCAAAACCATTTTTGTTTCATGATTTTTGGGTATAAAAAAAGTCGTCAACCACATGGGCCATCATATCACTTACATATCGCCACTTTTTGGCCCATCATGATCTTGCACATACCCAACATAAAATACTAGTCACCTTGTAGACTTCTCACCATTGTAGGACTGCAAAGATATATGTGCACTAATTCTAGTAGTCTGGTAGCAGATTGTTGTTTTCCTTTAAAGCTACTCCTTGTTTCTTTTCCAAATTGACAACTCTCACAAACAACATTGATAGGTTCTGTGATTCTTGGTAAATCTTTCATTACATGAGTTGAACTAATTCTTACCAAATTATTAAAGTTCATGTGACACATCCTCTGGTGCCATAACCAACTTTGCGTGCCATCCTACCACTACCTAGGATCTGATTCAAGAATGTCATGACAGTTTATGGGCCAGACACCAGGATAGAAAAGAACCCTTGCCCTCCTAGATAGGGGATTTATTGGCCTCAGATGAGAAAAGAAGTGGATGAGTATGTGAGAACATGCCTCATTTGTCAATAGGGAAAGGCAGAAACCAAGTCACCAGGCGGCTTGCTTCAACCCCTACCCATTCCAATTAGACCTTAGGCTAGTGTTTCAATAGATTTCATAACTCGCTTGCCCAATGTGGACGGGTATAATAGCATCATGGTTGTGGTCGACCACTTTACTAAATATGGAGTCTTTGTCCCATGTAAGGCTCCCTGCAGTGCAAAAGAGGTGGCCAACTACTTCTATAGGAATGTGGTGAAGTATTGGGGCATCCCCCTCAACATAATTAGTGATAGAGATGCTCGCTTCACTTCAAACTTTTGGAGAGAGTTGTTCAAGTTAATGGGCACCAAGTTACTCATGTCAACCACCCATCACCCCCAAACTAATGATCAGACCAAGCAGATCAACATGGTGTTGGAAGATTACTTGAGGCATTTTGTGCAGTTGGATCAGTCCAATTGGCCTAGACTGTTGGACTCTGCCCAGTTTAGCTACAATCTTCAGAAGTCAGGATCGATTCAGTATTCGCCCTTCCATCTAGCGACTGGGTAGCAACCAATGACTTTGCATACTCTTCTGAGTTAGTACCAAGGAAAGTGCCCGAGTGTAGCCAAACATCTAAAGAGCTAGAAAGACAAGGTCGACTTGGCTCTCGATCATTTGATCAGGGCTAGGGAGAGAATGAAAGGTTTTGTAGACTCGAGCAGGAGGTCTATAGAATTCAAGATAGGTGACAAGTTTTTTTTGAAGTTAAACTATCACCAGTTCCAACCCATGCACAAAATGAGCCATACCCTCACCAGGAGGTTTGATGGACCCTTTGGGATAATCGACCGAGTTGGATAGGTCACCTATAAATTGAAACAACTGGTTCACATGAGAGTTCATAATGTTTTTCATGTGAGTCAGCTTCGTCCTCTACTCAAAGATAAAAAGGAAATTGCAAGGAACAAACCAACAAGGGGCTCGACCAATGTTCTAGATAGGCCGAACTTACAAGTCGAGGAAATTCTTGTGATGAAAGAACGAAGATTTGGAGACTTCTGATGGAATGAGTTCTTGGTGCATTGGTAGGGACAACCAAGAGATGAGGCTTCGTGGGAGAAGGTCTCGAGGATGTTTCTTCCCCTATATAAGCTATTTGTCCCAATCCTAGGCAACGGTAGCATGACGCTCAAAGTTGGGACAATCCCCTAAACTTTGAATTTATCAATTGCCGACTTACATTCCTACTGGGATCCAGTCCTTAGGATTTCTACCCAACTCAATATTCACCTAGCACCCTAATGTATGACTTCAAGAGTTTGCAACCTCTACGGATCCCTTCATCAGCATGTCGGCGATCGGGGACTTGTCCAAGTCCATGATGAGAGCGGCCCCTCTATGGAACCAACTCCCAGTGCAAGACTACTCCTTAGTCTTGGCTTGGTGCGAGGCCAATCCTTGACCCCAACTTGGTGCGAAGTTACTCCTTAACTCCGACTTGGATCCATGCAAGTTCAGTTCAAACTTGGCTTCCTCCATGGAGTCTGACTTGGTGCGCACCTCATTAAGGATGTGACTTGGGGCGCACCATATAAGTGGTGCGAACATTGCATCCCCATAATAGGTTCCACTTGGCACTCACCTTGTGGGAAGTAGGGCACTAGTTTATGAGTGCGGCTTGGGACTATTCCTAAGTCTCCTAGCAACATCCAATTCGATTGGCATCTAGATAGTCCTCACACTTGCGTGCAAGGTGACCTAAGTGGGTCAACATAGGAAATGAGCGTCATGAGAGTCAGATCCAAGCTTTGCATCTTGAAGTATCGGATCGAGTAGAAGCATTGCAGCTTGGAGTATCAGATCAAGTCTATGTTCCAAAGTGGAGGAGTCTATGAAGGGATCTGATGCAAGAATATCATGACAGTTTATGGGCTGAACACCCAGGTCAGAAAAGAACCCTTGACCTCCTAGATAGGGGATTTTATTAGCCTTGAATGAGACAAGATGTGGATGAGTATGTGAGAACATGCCTCATTTTTCAACAAGACAAGGCAGAAACCAAGTCATCGGGTGGTCTACTTCAACCCCTACCCATTCCAATTAGACCTTGGGCCAGTGTTTCGATGGATTCATAACTGGCTTGCCCAATGTGAATGGGTATACTAGAGTCATGGTTGTGGTCGATCACTTTTCTAAATATGGAGTCTTTGTCACATGTAAGGCTCCCTATAGTGCAGAAGAGGTGACTGACTACTTCTATAGGAATGTGGTGAAGTATTGGGGCGTCCCCCTAAGCATAATTAGTGATAGAGACACGCGCTTCACTTCAAACTTTTGGAGTGAGTTGTTCAAGTTAATGGGCACCAAGTTACTCATGTCAACCACCCATCACCCGCAGACCAACAGTCAGACTGAGTGGATCAACGCGGTGTTGGAAGATTACTTGAGGCATTTTGTGCAGTCGGATCAGTCCAATTGGCCTAGACTATTGGACTCTGCCCAGTTTAGCTACAATATTCAAAAGTCAGGATCGAGTCAGTATTCGCCCTTCCATCTGGCGACTGGGTAGCAACCACTGACTCCACATACTCTTCTCAGTGGGTACCAAGGAAAGTCTGAATGGGAATGCATTGTTCGCACCACTTATATGGTGCACCCCAAGTTGCATCCTTAATCAGGTGCACACCAAGTCGGACTCTACGGAGGATGCCAAGTCTGAACTAGACTTGCATGGATCCAAGTCGGAGTTAAGGAGTGACTTCGCACGAAGCCAGGGTCAAGGAGTGGCCTCGCACCAAGCCAGGACTAAGGAGTAGTTTCGCAAAGGCAAGCCAAGAGTAAGGAGTAGTCTTCCACTGGGAGTTGGTTCCAAATTGAAGCCTCTCTCATCATGGACATGGATAATTCCCTGATCACTGACATAATGATGAAGGACTCCGTAGAGGTTGCAAACTCTTGAAGACATACATTGGGGTGTTGGGTGAATCTTGAGTTGGGTAGAAATCCTAAGGACTAGATCCCAGCAGGCATGTAAGTAGGCAATGGATAAAGTCAAAGTTTGGGGGATTGGCCCAACTTTGCGTGTCATCCTACCATTGCCTGGGATTTGGAAAAATAGCTTATATAGGTGAAGAAACATACTTGAGACTGTTGAAACACATACAAGCTTTCAAAATCGCCTACACACCCTCAAGCGAAGGATCATACTGGAGTCCAATCCTCTAGAGATTTCCACAGTGCCAATTCAACGTGCCGCATTAAGGTCAACCTCATCTCAACAAGTGAGGCCTAGGTTGTGGATAGGGTAAGTTGACTTGTAGCTTGATTGGAAGAACAAGTCACCCCTCTGTCAACACTAGATTACTTAGGGAGTTCAGGATCTTAGAGTCATGTGAAGAAGTGAGTCCATCAGGGATGAAAGTTGCAAGCAGTAACAATCTTTAGAGAGTGTCACAGGATTTAGGGGTGGGTGTTTAGTTAGAGCTCGCTCATATTCCTCTCACTACCGACCGTGTTAAAACAATGTTGAAGGTGAGAAATCCATTTAAGCTTTTAATAGGTCCAACTATCTATTCTCTCGTTTACCTAAAAGGTTTAGCCAAACTGGTTCACTAATGCAGATAGATAGTTCAAATCAAGTGCTTACCTTTTTCTACGATGAGTTCAGTTATCCATTGGGACATAGATAATAGACTTGACCAACGACCATAGGGTGGGGGTGGGACTCTATCTCCTCGGTATAGTTTCACTGGCGTACCGAGTGATTGAACTACCGGTAGCAATCGATGAACTAACTATTGCCGGCCAACTTCCTTAATAAATCTCCTAAGGTTGAGATCGATTCCACGGTCATTGTCAGGGAAGCGCTATCTCAAAACAACTAGAGAGAAACTTGGAACAAGGGAATCAAACGATTTCTATTCCCATGGTTCATCGGGGGGATATAGATTAGGTGGGGGGGCTATATTGGAATGAAGCAATAATTAATTGACCAATATCAATATGCACAAATCATCTGTACATAATGCATTTTGAAAGAAATATGACTGGCCATAGCCCCTATAGAGCACCTACCTTTCCAATATATCTCCTCCTCCATAGAATAGTAGGGGCCCACCCCTGATTAGGTTTGGGAGGTGCCTCCTTAGTGACGGGAGGTTCTCTAATTCAACTATATTAGCAGTCGGGGGGTTATGTTCTTTTGGTTTATAGTTATATGGCATTTGGTCAGCTACTAGTATAGTTAATATATATTTACCACACATGGAGTGTTCATTGTACTTGATAATCGACTACATTGACATAGCATTTCATAGGGCTGGTTCAGAGGCAACATGTGCTGCTTCCACCCAGTCAACCGAATCAACTAGCTCTGGGCTAGATATGTAACTCAAGGATTTGGAATGGGGCTACCCCTCCTCCTATTGCTTTTGCCTCCACCCCACAAGAAAGAATCTATTAGGGTAACTCTTCACTCGGAACTGGGACCACGTTCTCAATCTCGATCAATAGGCTATGCCCGGGTCTACTGGTTCAACCACAATTGGTGTTACTTTTATCGCTCCCCCCACCGCCATAGATTATGGTTCCATCACCTTCGTAGTTGCCTCTACATCTATTGCTAGAACCACTGAATCAACTGGATCATCTGGGTCATCATCTGAATCTAGATATGGATTCGCCGAAACTGGCTCCTGATCTGTCAATGGTGAGGATGCATGCTCCACTTTCATTGCTATCCGTGCCCATGCGGGTGCCGCAACCTCTTAACTAGTGCCCATGGATCACTATATTAGCAGCCAGGGCAATGACTTCATATACAGCTACATCAACCTCTGAAATGACTGCTTCACCGAATGACTCAACATGGTAGGGGCTGAATCGAGACTGAGCCCATGCTAGGTGGTAGTAGTGGAGTCACGTGAAGAAGTGAGTCCATCAGGGATGAAATTTGCAAGCAATAATAGTCTTCGAGAGTGTCATAGGATTCAGGTGTGGGTGTTTAGTTAGAGCGTGCTCAGGGAGTAGCTTGGGTAGAGAAGCATTATCTGCACTAGTACAATCTATTGTAAATTGGCTTGGAGCCATTGAATCAATAAAGCCGATCTACTTCACCCTACATATTTGTCAAGTCATTGTCATACAAATTTCAGTTGCTAGATTGCAATATGGTCTCTGATAACTCAGATTGTTTTAGTCCCAGAAGTTTTAATTTGATTTAATCACATATAATTGTTGTATTAAATCAAAAAATTATCTTTTTTTATAATTTTTAACTACTGAATAAACCATCCATAGTTGTGTAACCCTATTCATAATAGATCAACCCTTAAGTAGCAGGTCCAAACTAGAATAAATCCTAGAGAAGTAACAATTGCTGACTTTTCTCCTTTCCAACCCCTGATGAAATTGGAGGAATCACTATACATATACATAGTTTGTATTGTGTCATATATGTATATGCATATATCATCTATATAGACTAATATATATCTAGATAATTATTTAGATATAACCATAAAAAAAGAGACTATTATGCAGAATATTTCATTTTATAGATGAATCAAAATCTACCTCTATTTGATCTAAAAAAGAATATAGTATCAAGTTAGAGAATTGACCTATTTGGTAATATCATCATTTTTAATACCATTTCGCTAGAGTTTAGTTGTTTCAAAGAAATTGTTCTCTAGTTGAATAAGAACAATCAAATCAATAGATAAAACTATCATTATTATCCACCATTTATTAAGAGGAGATTACCATGAATCCTTTGATTTCTGTTGCTTCCATTATTGCTGCTGGATTATCCATAGGCCTTGCTTCTATTGGACCTGGCATTGGTCAACGCATTGCTATGGGACAAGCTGTTGAAGGTATTGCAAGAAAACTAGAAGCGGAGGGTAAAATACGAGGTACCTTACTGCTAAGTTTATCTTTTATGGCAGCTTTAACTATTTATGGATTAGTTGTAGCTCTAGCACTTTTATTTGCTAATCCATTTGTTTGATCTTAGAGACCAAAATACGTACCCTTCGAAATTTTAAATACCCCCCTCTATCAATTTTCTTGTTCAGCCAATAGGGGAGGGGCTGATCCAAAATAATGGACTTATACTTCACTTGTTTTGATCAAAAATATTTGCAACACTTGGAGAAGTAGATAGATCGAACAAAGTTTTTTTGTTTTCATAATTGTATCCTTATTTTTCATTAGACGGGACCTGGGACTTACTAAGTACTTGAAATTTTCTTATTCGGACTTTGAATAATAGTAGAATTGATTTAGAGAATTTTTTTTGTAAAAGTATCCTTATCTATGAGGGGAGAGTGTATGAAAAATGTAACTGATTCTTTCATTTCCCTAATTTATTTATCCTTTGTTGAGGGTTTCGGGTTAAATACCAATATTTTAGAAACAATTATAATAAATCTCAATGTGGTGCTTGGTGTACTGATCTATTTCAGAAAGGGTGTGTGCGAGTTGTATATTTGAATAATCTAGCCAGATCCAACCAACTGCACTTTGTAGATAGAAAAATGCATGATGTCAACGAATTACTTCTAAAAGGGAAAAAAGAAATATGGAAGAACTATAGCATTTCGTAACTGATTGTGAAATTTTATTACCAATCCCAACCAACAAGAGAAAATATTTAGAATGGTTAAAGCTAAACTGCTTGAAGTCCAAGCACAACTGGGTACTCTTTCCACCGCTGTGCTAATATGAGATGGGTTGAAAGGCATAGTTGGAGGTTCATCTGATATATAACATTCATATCAATGGAATTATTCAATCTATCTACTGAAAAATAGTCCTAATCTCCCATCCAATTACCAATTCCTATAATTACAAAGCCCATATGAGATATTGATGAATAGGCTATCCTTCTTTTCAAATTGCGTTGACCCATAGAAGTGAGAGCTGCATAGATAATTTGTAGTGCTCTTATTATTATCAACCATGGAAAGAACAAAGAATGAGCATGAGGTAGCAATTCCATATTGATCCGAATCAACCCATATCCTCTCATTTTCAATATAACTCCGGCCAAAAGCATACATGTACTATAATGTGCTTCCCCGTGAGTATCTGGTAACTAGGTATGTAAAGGAAAGATTGGCAATTTTATTGCATAAGCGATCAAAAACCCTAAATATAATAGTATTTCAAGTGTGATGGGATAATCTTTTTTAGCTAATAATTCAAAATTGAATGTTGGCCCATGAGATCCATAGAGACCCATACTTAAAGCTCCCATTAAGATAAAAATGGAACCAACGGTAGTATACAAAAGAAATTTTGTGGTCGAATATAGATAGCTTTTTCCCCCCCACATGGATAAAAGGAGGTAAACTAGAATTAGTTCAAACTCCCACATGAGAAAGAAAAGTAGAATATCTTGAGAAGCAAATAATCCCAATTGGCCACTGTACATTGCCAACATCAAGAAATGCAATAATTGTGGATTTTGAGTAACTGGCCAAGCAGCTAAGGTAGCTAAAGTAGTTACAAATTTCGTTAATAACATAAGTCAGATGGAAAATCCATCAATTCCTAGTTTCCAATGAAAATGGATAAGATTTATCCAATCATAATCCTCTTCTAATTGGATTAATGATTATCAAAATGTTAATGATAACAGGATATATAGGTCATTAAAAGTAGATCTAATAAGCAAATACCTAGAGTATACCATCGAATCATTTTATTTCCTTTATGGGGAAATAATGGGATTAATAACCTCGTAGATATGGGAAAAATAACAATTATTGTTAACCAAGGTAAATTACTCATAATGAAGAGAAAAGAGACATTCGATATCAAAACCCATGCTTTCAATTTTGGGTCAAGCATGGGTTTTGATCAGTGAAAGAAGAAAAGGAGAATGAAAAATATGTATGGGATGGATCTAACTAGGTTCTATTGCATGATGATAGGAACTCCCAATTCTCTAGCGAATACTGCTCTTTTCATCATTTCTTCATGGTAACCTCTGATTGAGCATTGGAGAGGTAATTGGAGAGGTAATCTATAGCTTCTTAGAAAGTAGGAAGCTATTATGAAATTGAAATATGCAAAATTCTTTCATTCTTGTTCAGTGAAAAGAAAGCAAAAAAACGAAAATGAATTAAGTTGATCAAACATAGTTGGAGTAACTAGCAGTAGCAGAATCATTCTATCCTACTCCCTTTTCATATTAATAAAAATTATATTGCTATGTTAGAAGAAGGCTAGCTATACTTATTATACTTCAAATATACCCTTGGTATCATATTGACAATCAAACAAGGATTTTAGAAGATATCAGTAGTTTTCCATTTCCTGATCTCTTTCTTTCATGGGATCAATTTACCCTTGATTTTATAATAATATAGGGAGCTTAGCATGTCTAGGAATATGGGAGAATGCGCTTTTGCTGACATTATTACTAGTATTTGATACTGGGTTATCCATAACATTACTATACCTTCTCTATTCATTGCAGGTTGGTTATTTGTCAGTACAGGTTTAGCTTATGATGTATTCGGGAGCCCTCAACCAAATGAGTATTTCACATAAAGCTGACAAGAGGTTCCATTAGTAACTGGCCGTTTTGATTCATTAGAGCAACTCAATGAATTTACTAGATCTAGATATTTTTAGGAGGTATTAATGACTATAGATAGAACCTATCCAATTTTTATAGTTAGATGGTTGGCCATTCACGGGCTAGCTGTACCTACGGTTTTTTTCTTGGGATCAATATCAACAATGCAGTTCATACAATGATAAACTTTATATAAACTAAATCATGAAGCTATTTATGACACAATCAAACCTGAATGAACAAAATATTGAATTGAATCGTACCAGCCTCTATTGGGGGTTGATGCATCAACACACATTCAAATTATTGACTTTTATTTCAAATCAAGGAATTTCCCTTATTTCCAATACTTACTATGTTTTGTTCACATAATATTAAAAATTTTGGTTGATAGGTCTATAATGGATATTATCCAGGTTTGTCAACCTTTTTTTATACGAATAGCATGGCATTCATATAATGCATACAAACTATACAGTGATGCTTTTCTAGCAGTCTAATTTGAATCGAAGACTGAAGGTTGCTTAGTTGTCCATATGTCTAGCAATGCAGTTTTAGATTCTAAATCCACATTCAGGATAGTTTCATCATAGACAATTTCATAAGAGTAACCTTGTCCAGGCTTAGTTATTGATAGAGTAAATTGATCCATTATTTTAAGAAGAAAGTTTTTCAATCGAAAATCATTGTTTAATGTTAGTTGTTCTTTATTTAATGATAATTGGTGCTTTTGGTCTAATAGGCTTCATGTTATGCCGATTTGAACTTGATTGATCTGTACAATTACGACCTTATAATGCAATTGCGTTCTTTGCTCCGATTTCTTTTTTTGTTTCCGTATTCTTGATCTATCCATTAGGTCAATCTGGTTGGTTTTTTGCACCTAGTTTTGGCGTAGCAGCTATTTTCTGATTTATCCTCTTTTTTCAAGGTTTTCATAATCCGACCTTGAATCCATTTCATATGATGGAAGTTGCTGGAGTATTGGGTTCTGCTCTTCTATGTGCTATTCACAGTGCTACCATGGAAAATACTTTATTTGAAGACGGTGATGGTGCAAATGCATTCTGTGCTTTTAACCCAACTCAAGCCGATGAGACTTATTCTATGGTCACTGTGAACCATTTCTGGTCCCAAATTTTTGTGCTGGCTTTTTCCAATAAACATTGCTTACATTTCTTCATGTTATTTGTACCGGTGACCGATTTATGGATAAGTGTCATTGGAGTAGTTGGCCTAGCTCTAAACTTACGTGCTAATGATTTTGTTTCCCAGGAGATTCGTGCAGTAGAAGATCTTGAATTTGAGACTTTTTATACAAAAAATATTATTTTGAAAGAAGGTATTCATATGCTTTATCACATTGCTCTTTGGGGGTTATTTATGAACCATACAGTACTATAAGAAAGAAGATTTCATTTTTTCTTTTTCTCCTTCCTCCCCTTTTTCTTTTCTTGCATTACCAAAGACTCTTTTTTGCTTTACGAGAGATATAGGTTTATCTTTTCTTCTAAGAAAGTCTTTCATTTATTTGATAGAACTATCTATATTTAAATAACTAGCTTATTGGCTCTTAGTAATTAATAAAAACAAATACACTAGAGACCAATTTGTTTTTATTTTTTGAGTTCTCTATCATTTTATAAAAGAAGGAAAAAGCTTGATCTCAACGAGTCACACACTAAGGATAGCACTGCTCCAAGATATTTAATTCTTTTAATTTGATCTTATAGAATTTAAGATTTATATTATAGAAGGATATTGCTCATCTTAAACAAAGATCCAAATTTTGATCCCCAATACTCCATAGACGGTTTGAACTGCATAATAACAATAATCAATTTTAGCTCAAAGGGTCTGTAGGGGCACTCTACCTTGCATAGCCGATTCTTTATGAGCTCTCTCAATTCCGTTAAGAAGAACTTTAATTTATATTTTAATACATTCTAGATCTACCTTTTCAGCCAGCTCAATAGCTTTTTTCATTATTTTTCTTATTTCAACTCTCTCCTTTAGTTGTAGAGCAATATATTCCGCAAGAATTTTGGGTTCTCTATAAGGTTTCTCAACTTTTTCTATAGAAATGACAAGTTCTCTATTTACAGAATCAAGCATATTTTGTACTTCCTTTCTTAATTGCTTAATTTCTTCTTCTTCATCTTTTTCTTCACTCTGTTTTTCTTGACCCTGTTTTTCAGGATTCCTTCACAAGGTTCATCCACGGAGGGTGATTCAGGGTGGGTACAATGGACAATGGAGATGGAATTGTTTTTGGTTGGTTAGGACACCCTATTTTCAAAGATAAAAAGGGATATGAGCTTTTTGTACATTGTATGCCTACCTTTTTCGAAACATTTCCAGTCATTCTAGTAGATGAAGAAGGAATTGTGAAAGCCGATGTTCCTTTTAGGAGAGCAAAATCCAAATATAGTGTGGAACAATTAGGTGTAACTATTGAGTTCTATGGTGGTGAACTTGATGGAGTTAGTTTTGGTGATCCTGTTATAGTCAAACAATATGCTAGACATGCCCAATTAGGTGAAATAGAATTAGATTGAATTTTGATCAAAGAATATTTGATAAATAAAATACTTTTTTGACAAGTCAGGAATTATAAATCTTATTGACATTTCATGAATAATGTCACATGTATGATTGATCAGAATCTATTATTGAACTATAGATTAATGAATCAGTGCCCATATGAAATGAAATATTTCAAGTACAATCCAGTATAGCATATAGGTAAATGGGGTCACTTTTTATTGAATAATCCAATTTGTTCGTAGTTTCTTCAGACATACTAAGTTAATATGTTGAGCTTGAAATTGCTTGAATTGTTAAATCTTCAACAAACGATATAGGTAAACATCCTAAAGAAATATGATCATAATTTAATTCATGATGATCATAGGTCAAAAGTTCGTATTCTTCAGTCATTGCCAAGTATTTTGTGGGACAATATTCGACACAATTTCCACAAAAGATACAAATTCCAAAATCAATACTATAATTTTCCAATCATTTTTTCCCAATATTTATTCCAACTTTCCAATCCACAATAGGTAGATTTATCGGGCATACACGGATGCATACTTCACAAGCAATACATTTATCAAATTCAAAGTGGATCCTTCCGCAAAATCGTTCTGATGGGATCAATTTTTCATAGGGATATTGAATAGTAATAGGTAAACGATTCATATGATATAAGGTAACCATAAAACCTTGACCAATGTATCTCATAGCTTGTATTGCTTGTTCACTATAATTCATAAAGCCAGTTACCATGGAGAACATGTGTAAAATATCCTTGAATAATCATTTCATAGAAATTTCTTTCTCTTCATAGACAGATCTATCAAATTTGGATATATTGCAGAATTGAGAATATAGAACCTCTTCACGAAGCAGAAAAGAAAGTTAATCACAATAAAATAATTTGGAAAGAAGCTGTTAGTAATACATTACCCAGATCAAGTTAACATGGCACTTGGTGTGGTGATTGCACCTAACCGCCAAACATCTTGGCCCCATGCTCATATAGCTATATGAATCATGGAGGAAGTCCATGAAAGGAACATGAATGAATTGTACAAATTACTTAATGGTAAATGTCCCGAATAGAGTGAACGAGTAACTAATACTCCTGTTATACAAATACACTTAAATATCATGCCCTTTCCTCCCGAATTACTTAGTTCTTGACTTTTATAAACTAAGGTTCCCCAATTTAAGTATATAAATAGAACCAAGTTGTCTTTTTCTGATCAGAAATGAAATCAATAACTAGAAGAAGAAATAGGCCGATAATCAAGATACATTCTAGAAAAATGGAACTTCCATAGAGGAGAAGCAAATGAAATTTTTTCATAAAAATGATTTAAAGGTATTAATTGAAAACGAATTTTTCATTTTGGCCGAATCATGATTTAGTAACTTCAATTAATCTTAGAAAAACATTTTCTTCCATTTACATTTATAATAAACCTAATGAATAAGATTGAATATTGATAATATCCTTATTATCATTTATCTATGATTTATTTTTCATTCTTCTTTACCTTTTGTTTTCGTTCCAATAAAATTTGTATCAATTTTGATAAAGTAAGTTTTCTTTTATTGCTCAGAATGGAATAGATCTATGGATCTATTTATATAGTTAGTGGGTTAATGATAATGTGCAAAAGCTTTATTGGATTTTTTCATTTTATGAATCTCTTCCTTCTTGCGTATAGCATTGCCTTTCTCTTTGGCAGCATCCATTATTTCAGAACTCAATTTGAACCATAAACATATAGAGCAACGACTATAGAGGCCCAATCCTCAGATTTGATTTGTAATGTTTCTGTGCCTTGGTAATCAAAACCCAAAGGTCTATGAGCTAACTTATGCTTGGCTAGCCAAGTAGATAATCGGCCTTGCATTTGATTACTATTTATTGTCAAAGTATTTGTATAAGGATTTGACATTTCTAATGGAATTTCAAAAATTTCTTTCCTGCTTGTTACATTTTACTAACTGTTATTCATTCGCTAGCAAACTCTCATATTTTCAAAGGATATGGTATCTTTGAAATGGATTCAGATGTTTTGGGAGTTATCTCTAAAGTCGATTCAACCCGAGATTCATAAGATTGATGAGAAAAATTCTCCTCCTTATTTTCAATAAGGATACTGGATCCAATATGAAACCTATGCTTTCTAGTGAAATATTTGTTTTACTTTTATTATTGGCTATGTTATTCCTTATCTTTCCAGAGAATATTATCCACAACTCTTTCTTGAGATTCACGAGCTAGTACATGACGATCTACTATGCTAGCAGTTGCAGTAGTACAATCTCTTTCACATTCTAACATAGAATGCATTACATTGAAATAATAATCTCCTAGAGGAGCGTGCATAATGGCATGCACATTTTTGAAAGAACTAGCTACTTGTAGGGTTCCAATATGAGCAGGACCAGCATACATCCAATAGGCTAATTTCATAAATTAGACTTTATCTCCATCTTAATTTAATTTGTATTCCCATATTACACCACAAAATATCCCTTTCTCTATTTAGATCTTATTGAAATCATATTTCTGTTCTATAAGTATAGTCTATGAAAGGATGAGAAATCAAAAAGATTTTTTTTTCAATTTTTCAGAAGAATACTGTTCCAACTAGGATGGAAGGATTCAAACCTTCACAATAACAAGACCAAAACCTGTTGCCTTACTACTTGGCCATGCCCCATTGGCATTGTTTTATTTTAATAAATTAATAGAAATTGAAGCAATGTTTTATTGTAATCTGAATTGCATATTATAATTTGATTCACTATAATTCATTTTAATAGATTCAATTATTTCTTATCTTAGGAATTAAAATTGGTTTAATCTTCGATTAAGTTCTAACTACTATTCATCTACAACAACAGACTAATAGTTAGTACCTAGACTGAAAAAGAGTTCCTTCTTGCTCATCTTATAAATATTTGATTAGTATTAGTATTGATCGGTTTTAATCTAGTATTTGCAGAAAAAAGATGAAAAAAGGTCATCAATAAATATGAAATCAATAGGATTCCATCCCATATTATATCGTTCTTCTTTATTCATGATCTGTTGTTTTTATTTTATTCTCTTCAGGATCTAGTGGATTGGAAACTAAGAATGTGGAAAATATTGAGAATAATGATTTAATCTTCCTATGGAATTTATATACAAATATGCTTGGATCATACCTTTCCTTCCACTTTCAGCTTTTGTACGAATTGCATTAGGATCCTTATTTTTTCCAGGAGCAACTAAGAGTGTTTTTCCTACATGGGCTCTTATTAGCATTTTTCTGTTAAGCGTAGCTATGTTTCTTTCTTTCAATTTGTTCTTGCAATAGATTATCGGCGGTCTCATCTATCGCTATTTCTGGTCCTAGTTTATCAATGATAAGTTTTCATTAGAGTTGGGCTATTTGATTGATCCACTTACTTCTATTATGTTAGTTTTAGTTACAACAATTGGAACCATGGTTATGATCTACAACGATAATTATATGTCTCATGATAAAACATATGCGATGGTTTTTGCTTACCTTAATTTTTTCAATGCTTCTATGCTGGGACTAGTTATTAGCCCTAATTTATTACAAATATATCCTTTTTGGGAATTAGTAGGAATGTGTTCCTATTTATTGATAGGTTTCTAGTTTACGTGACCTAGTGCGGCTAATGCTTGTTAAAAAGAATTTATAACTAACCATGTGGGGGATTTTGGACTCTTATTAGGAATCCTAGGTTTTTATTGGGTAACAAGTAGTTTCAAATTTCAATATTTGTCTAAAAAATTAAACGATTTGATCATTGTTGATGGGGTTGGTTCATTTTTTGTTACTTTGTGTGCTTTTCTCTTATTTTTAGGTCCAATAGCCAAATCTGCACAATTCCCACTTCATGTATGGTTACCTTATGCTATAGAGGGGCCTACTCCTATTTCAGCTCTTATACATGTTGCTACTATGGTAGCAACATGAATTTTTCTTGTAGCTTGATTGTTTCCTCTTTTTAAAGCTCTACCTTTAATAATGTATCTTATCTCTTGGATAGGTGGAATAACAACCCTATTGGGAGCTACTATGGCTCTCACTCAAAAATATCTTAAAAGAGGATTGGCTTATTCTACTATGTATCAATTAGGTTACATGAGGTTAGCTCTAGGGATAGATTCCTATCGAATCACTTTGTTCCATTTGATTACACATGCTTATTTCAAGGCATTAGTGTTCCTAGGATTCAGATCAGTGATCCATTCCATGGAACCCATTATTAGATATTGCCCCAATAAAATTTAGAATATGGGGAGCAATAATTGAAATGGCAATCCAAAAAAAATGCCTATACTAAGATCAATTAAAACAATGTGGCAGCCAAAGGGAACTACTAAATAGCCTAAAAAAATAGGTATGACCACTACCACTGGTCCAATACTAAATAACTAATAATCCTATTCTACAAATACTAATTTTTTCAATATTTTTCATCTAGACCGATAGGAAAAGGAGCTCCAATTAATTGACATTTTTGGTGTCTTACCAAAGTTGTTGCTGTCCGACTCAAAAAAGGGTTAACACCACAAACATAAAATCCATCACCCAATGATGGAAGATCAATATATTTTTGAGCAGGTAACCAACCTGATACCTTGATGGATTGACATTTTAATTCTAGATTTAGTTGAGAAGCCACATTGGACGGAAAAGATCCAAAAAGAACTAAGGAAGTGTGATTTGCATATTCAACCAATTCCTCTTTTTTTCTAGAATGAAAAGTGAATTTTTTTTGTATAGTTTCTTTTCGTTCATGAACGGAGAATTATGATTCTGGACAAGGATGTGCCATTGCAGCTAACACAATATCTTCTCCTTGAGTAAAAGCATAATCGAGTCCATTCGCTCTTGCCACTAGAATTGGGATTCCAATTTCCCGTTCTAGTTTGGGTGCCATACCTTCCAAATCCATTTTGATTATCTCTGTAGTACAAGTACCTATCCATATGATCACGCTGGGGTCTCTAATTTTATTTTTCCATTGGATATGTTATGTAGGGTATTTCACTTCACGTATCCTTCTTTATCACTTGGATATGTCATATAACCAATTTAGAGTCCCTAGGTCTAATAGGGGGGATTTCCTATTTTGCAATAGGAAATAGGTTAGGGATTTAGAGTCCCTATCGGTTCCTCTAGGGATTTTGAGAGATTTTGAGTCCCCCATTGCAATTACAATTATAACACACTAAATCCACATTTTTCTACCCCCCATCATATATTTAAGAAAGATTTGAAAAGGACCTCTTCTTTTTGCTCTATTTTTGGGATAGAGTGAACAAAACAATATACATGTCAATTTTTTGTAGAATTTATTTGTATAGATCAATAAGGAATAAATATCAAAATATACAATATACTTTATATATAGAAAAAATCCAATGCGATTAGATGAAAATAAAGGAATATTTACAATTCCCCAATTTGGTAAAATACAACTTGAAGGATTTTGTCGTTTTATCAATCAAGGCTTAGCAGAAGAACTCAATAATTGTTCAAAAATTGAAAGTCCAAATAAAGAAATAGAATTTAGCCTTTTTGGTTCTGAATATAAATTAATAGAACCTTTCATTAAAGAGAGAGATGTTGTATATATGTCTCTTACATATCACTATAAATTATGTATACCAGCAAGATTGATTAAGAAAAAAAAAACTCGTGGAAAGATACAAAACCAGATTTTATATCTGGGAGATATTCCTTTGATGAATTCTAAAGGAACTTTTGTTATAAATGGAAATTACAAAGTCATGGTCAATCAAATATTAAGAAGTCCCAGTATTTATTACACTTGGGAATGAAAACCGTCGGGAAACACTATCTATATTGGAAATATAATTTTAGATTGGGGAGGAAGATCAAGGTTAGAGCTCAATAAAAAAATAGAAAAGATATGGATTCGTGTAAACATAATTTTTTATTTTTTTTACTTTTATTATTGGCTATGGGTCTAAATCATGTCTCTTTTTCTCTTACTTTTGTTGTCACTCTCATTTATTGGGGAAACTTAGTTTATAAAAGTCAAGAACTAAGTAATTCGGGAGGAAAGGGCATGATATTTATGTGTATTTGTATAACAGGAGTATTAGTTACTCATTCGCTCTATTCGAGACATTTACCATTAAGTAATTTGTACGATTCATTCATGTTCCTTTCATGGACTTCATCCATGATTCATATAGCTATAGAAGCACAGGGCCAGGATGTTTGGCAGTTAGGTGCAATCACTGCACCAAGTGCCATGTTAACTCATGGTTTTGCTACTTTAGGTCTTCCAGATAAAATGCAACAATCTGCAATGTTAGTACCTACCTTACAATCTCACTGGTTAATGATGCATGTAAGTATGATATTGCTCAGTTATGCAACTCTTTTATGTGGATCCCTATCATCGATAGCCTTTTTGGTTATTATGTCCCAAATAAATCAAAAGATTCTTCTTAATGTGAAGAATTCCTTTTTATTAAAAAAAAATCAGTATTCACATGACCAAGAAAAAAAGGAATTGAAAAATTATTTTTTCTTTCCATTTATAAATTATCGGAAATGGGTATTCACTCACCAATTAGACCAGTTGAGTTATCGTGCCATTGGTCTAGGATTTTCTCTTTTAACTATAGGTATACTTTCTGGGGTAGTATGGGCCAACGAAGCATGAGGATCTTATTGGAGTTGGGATCCAAAAGAGACTTGGGCACTAATCACTTGGATTATATTTGCAATTTATCTACATACTAGAATAAACAGGGGTTGGAAAGGAGAAAAATCGGCAATTGTTGCTTCTCTAGGATTTATTCTAGTTTGGACCTACTACTTAGGGGTTAATCTATTAGGAATAGGGTTACACAGCTATGGATGGTTTATTTAGTAGTTAAAAATTGCAAAAATAAATAAATTTTTGATTTAATACAACAATTCTATGTGATGAAATCAAATTAAATCAACATGGAGCTCATCAAGTTGTTTCAAAGGGTGTCATAGAAAATTCGGAATCCCGCGAACTTTCTTCAAATCATAGCTCATAATTATGGGTTTTTACCCCTAGTTTAATTTCTATCTTTTAAATCTTTATATGGTACTTCTTCTATTTTTATTAGAGAACTAAAGCCCAATTTTTCTATTCTATTTTTGTCTTTTTTAGCTTCTAGATGAATTAGAAACTATCTAACTTTTCTTGCGGCCCACACAAGTGATAGAGAATGTGGTTTCATTTGATGTAGGAGAACCTTGGGATTGACATGTCATCAAAGTGGAGAATTTTCATTTGATGTAGGAGAACCTTATGTGGTGCCAAGAGAAGAACCTTGGAATTGACATCCCGTTCTTTTGAATAAAGGGACGCCTTTGGGAACGTGAAGATTAATAAACATTAATTACGAATCAATATTTTCGTAGAACTATAGTTCTTCCCCATAGGAACTATAGTTTCCTGCGGTGGTCTAGGATGGTAATATTCCTCAGCACCTAGTACTCTTCCTCCTATAAAAGAAAAGAAAAAGCGCTCTTAGTTCAGTTTGGTAGAACGTAGGTCTCTAAAACCTGATGTCGTAGGTTTAAATCCTACAGAGCATGATCCTTCTTTTTTGCTCTTAGTTCAGCTTGGTAGAATGCAAGTCTCCAAAACCTGATGTCGTAGGTTCAAATCCTACAGAGCGAGATCCTTCTTTTTTAATTTTATCCAATCTTCTTGTCACTTAAACTAAAAAATCTAATGGGATCTGACCCCTCAAAATCAATAGGAGGCCCATTCATACCATATATGGTCCTAAATCAAATATCCAATTGATCACCGTGTCGGTAGTGTAAATATGCAGTTACAAATAATCCAGCCAAAGTTATAGGAATTAGACCTAACACAATACCGGATAACAAAACTTCAATCATATTTTTATTTATTAAAAAAGAATAGGTAAGGATTCATAGCTAATCTACATAGTACCTCAAATTGAATTGAAATCTCAATTCCTATTTAGGGTTTTATTTTATTTCAAATAAGTCGTATACTGCTTAACCTGATGAATAGGATTGAGGTGAAAATAAGCAAAGCTAATAAAAAACCAAAATAACTAATTATAGTAAGCATGGAAGGAATCAATGAAAAAAAAATAATGATTGATACGTATTTTTGTCAGGAAATTACCTCAATTTTGATCTAGGAACAAAAAGAAAAAATCATCTAAATAAATAGATACCAATTTAGAATTGAATATCTAAAAATTGTGAATGTTGTGAAAAAACATAGAGGGAATAGATGATAAAAAGATATTTTTTTAGAAAATAAAAAAAGTGAAAATTCAATCCCCCCAATTGATTGAACAAGCCATAAATAAAATGAATACCAATTGTAATTTCACAAATTATCGTACGTAATAGTCTATTACTAAGTATGAGATGAATGAATTTCACAATGATTCTGATTAGATAACTTTACATTACCTCTACTGGTCTTCAGAACGAAAAAAACTTTTGCTACAACCAAGCATAGTAAAAAAGAACTACACGCTATATAATAAATGGATTCACTTTTTCCATATGCCTTTTTCATTTTAAGGAAAAGAATTTAAGTCAACCCTGCTATCCTTTCTTTCTTGTAAAAAAAAAAAGAAATAGTCACTATTTTACTATTTCATCAAGATAATATTCCACTATTCATCGATTCCTTTTTATTCATAAGAGGAATAACATTTTGGTCATTCACATTCAAAGTGCTATAGAATTCATTAAGTTCATGGCATAACTTATATTCGCTATACTATTGTAAATACATGATACACATAATATTAAAACAAAATAGAGAAAGAAACAATATAATATTCTGGATAAGTTGCATTTATAATGAATGATACTCCTTGATCTTCTTCTTAAAACAACATGAAGGTATTCTAATGATAAAGTAACCTGTGGAAGCGAGAGACATTACAATTATTTTCTCAAATGAAATGAACTTCCCTATGATCTGTATATCTAATTGTTGCAATAGAGAGACAAGATTCCTTGCGGAAGCTATTATGAAATTGAAATATGCAAAATTCTTTCATTTTTGTTTAGTGAAAAGAAAGCAAAAAAAGAAAATGAATTGAGTTGATCAAACAAAGCTAGAGTAACTGGCAGTAGCAAAATCATTCTATCCTACTCCCTTTTCATATTAAGCAAAATTATATTGCTATGTTAGAAGAAGGCCAACTATACTTAGTATACTTCAAATATACCCTTGGTATCATATTGAAAATCAAAGAAGGATTGTAGAAGATATTAGTAGTTTTCCATTTCCTGATCTCTTTCTTTCATGGGATCAATTTACCCTTGATTTTACAATAATATAGGGAGCTTAGCATGTTTGGGAATATGGGAGAACATGCTTTTGTTGACATTATTACTAGTATTCGATACTGGGTTATCCATAGCATTACTATACCTTCTCTATTCATTGCAGGTTGGTTATTTGTTAGTACGGGTTTAGCTTATGATGTATTCAGGAGCCCTCGGCCAAATGAGTATTTCATAGAAAGCCGACAAGAGGTTCCATTAGTAATTGGCTGTTTTGATTCATTAGAGAAACTTGATGAATTTACCAGATCTAGATCTATTTAGGAGGTATTAATGACTATAGATAGAACCTATCTGATTTTTACAGTTAGATGGTTGGCCGTTCATGGGCTAGCTATACCTACGGTTTTTTTCTTGGGATCAATATCAGCAATGCAGTTCATACAATGATAAACTTTATATAAACTAAATCATAGAGCTATTTATGACACAATCGAACCTGAATGAACAAAATATTGAATTGAATCATACTAGCCTCTATTGGGGGTTGTTACTTATTTTTGTACTAGTTGTTCTATTCTCTAATTACTTTTTCAATTAGGAATGGTGAGAAGACTTTCTTTTCTTATTTGTGGAAATCTAATACTTCGATGTATTATTATATTGAGCATGACTATTTAAAATGTGCAAGGAGGTAATGCAAATGGCCACCAGAAGGATCCCTCTTTGGTTGATATGTACTTTTACTGGTATTATCGTTATTGGTTTAATAGGTATTTTTTTTATGGGTCTTACTCTTGATTAGGATCTTTCGTGTAAGATCTCACAATGCAGAGTTTATAAGAGAGCTTATTAGGAAATCTTAAGAAACCAAAAATCAAAAACGTAAAAAATGAATAAATAAAGATAAAATCTTATCCTTCTTTGAATACAAAGGAAGGTAAGGTCTTATCTTTACTAAGGAGAAATGGAATTAGAAAACGAAGATAAGATCTTATCCTTCTTTGAACACAAAGGAAGGTAAGGTCTTATCTTTACTGAGGAGAAATGGTTTTTTTTTTTTTTTCAAGGAGTAGGATAAGTGATAAAATAAGCGAAAATAATAAGCCAAGGTTACTGAATTCTCTCCTTCCTTCTATTTATTTGTTTTGAATATGATAAATCAAGGTGAGAAAAGATAACATTTATATAATATGTAATGTCGCATAGAACTAGGAAACTAATTGTTTAGCAAGTTTGTTTTAGAATCACTCATTATTAAAGATGCACAAATAAAGGGTTCCGAAGAAGTATGACTTTATTATTGCAATTTTTATTTATATAATTGACCTAAAAATTCATTTCGACCAATTGAACTTTCTCAAATTGGTTCTTCTTAAGAACCAGAAATATCTATGCTAAAATGATAGATGCTAAGAATAATAAAAGACCTTGAACACATAAAGGATCTTGAAGTACTATTTCTGCATTTTCCTGACGAAATCCACCTACATTAGGGTTATACATTAATGACTGATCCGCCTTGATGAATTCGCCTTCTAAAACAAGAAGTTCCGGTCCTGGAGGTACAAATTCAACCACTTGTCGACCGTCTGATGGATTATCAATAGTTATTTGATATCCACCCTTTTCTTTACATGCAATTTTACTTACTTTACCCGTTGCTGAAGTGTTGTAGACTGTATTGTTGCTTTTGCTTCCATTGAGATAAATTTTTCCTCTTCCTCTATTACAACCCACATATATGGGATATTTTAGGAAGTGAGCTGCTTTATTAGTAGCGGGATTTGGTGAAAGGATGGGAGACACAATTTCACTATATTTTTCTATGCCTTGGTAATCAAAACCCAAAGGTCTATGAGTTAACTTATGCTTGGCTAGCTAAGCAGATAATCGGCTTTGCATTTGATTACTATTTATTGTCAAAGTATTTGTATAAGGATTTGACATTTCTAATGGAATTTCAAAAATTTCTTTCCTACTCGTTACTTTATACTAATTGTTATTCATTCGCCAGCAAACTCCTATTTTCAAAATTTTCAAAGGATATGGTATCTCTAAAATGGATTCAGATGTTTTGGGAGTTATCTCTAAAGTCGATTCAACCTAAGATTCATAAGATTGATGAAAAAAATTCTCCTCCTTATTTTCAATAAGGATACTAGATCCAATATGAAACCTATGCTTTCTAGTGAAATATCTCTTTCTTTGTTTAAACTTGGTTCTATATTCAGATATTTCTTGAGCTATTTTTTCACGAAGTTTTATTATAGCATCTAATATAGCTTCTGGTTTAGGAGGACAACCCGACAAATAGATATCCACAAGAATTAACTTATCTACTCCATGAACAATACTATAAGAATTTGTACTAAACATTCCTCTTGTAATAGTACAAGCTCCCATAGCAATTACATATTTTGGTTCGGGCATCTATTCATATAATCTCACTAAAGAAGGAATCATTTTCATGGTCACAGTTCCGATTGTTATAAGGAGGTCGGCTTGCCTAGGACTAGATCTTGGCACCAAACCATAATGATCAAAGTTGAATCGCGAACCTATTAATGAAGAAAATTCGATAATACAACAACTAGTACCATAAAGGACTGGCCATAAACTAGAGAGTCTCGCCCAATTGGACAGATCGTTTAGAGTAGTTGAAATCACTGAATTCGGAGTTGCTTGATCAAGTAAAGAGGATTCTATAGGATTTATCACCGGCTTTAGATTTAGATAATTTTATACTCGCCTTTTATCACTCCAAAATTTGGGAGTTAAGACCATTCCAATGCTCCTTTTCTCCATGCATAAACTAAACCAACAATTAAGATAATCATGAAAATAAAAGCTTCTATAAATGTAAATAGACCCAAAATATCAAAAATCATAGCCCATGGATAAAGAAAGATTGTTTCCACATCAAAAACAATGAAAACTAAAGCAAAAATGTAATAACGAATTCTAAATTGGATCCAGGTATCTCCCATTGGTTCTATACTTGATTCATAACTAGTGACTTTTTTTGGCCCTTTACTTATTGGGGCAAAAATTTTGGAAATTGAGAATGCCAGAATCAGAATAAGGCTGGATATGGATAAATATATCCAAAAAGTATCATATTCAAAAAATAGAAACATAAATAGATTCCTATTTAAATAGATCAAATTCTTCTATTTATTATCAATTTATTAATAATAAGAAGTATCACCCTAAAAAAAGTAAAAAAGGTGGGGACCATTTGTTATTCACTCATTGAGTGATAAATTACTACAAGTGAAGGAGATATATGATTCAAACGATGAAAGATCCAATATTTGAAAATTGTGTCTAAGATGACTAGAAAAGTTGAAACAAGAACATATATTATTCGTTCGTTATGGGAAAATCCATAATTTTCTAAGATTAAATTGATGATTAGTTCCCAACCATGGGGCGAATGAAACCCAATACATAGATCACTTGCTAAAAGAATAGAAAAATCTTTCATTGTATCACTTAAGCTGTAGAAGACTTGGATCCAAAAATTGAGAATGCCAAGTCTCTTCTTACCTAGAATGAGACAAAAAATTAGAACAACAAAACTTATTATATTTCCTAATAAATGTGAGATAACTTGGATACAATCTTGATTATATATTTTGACCAATTGGATCATTTTTTTCTATATCTCTACATGAATATCTTGTGAATACGGTTCCAAATAATCTTCCATCGTTATTTTTAACAGGAATAGTTCTTTTATTTTCTCAAATTTGTCTACAATGCTTTCTTCTTGTAAATAATAAAAAAAAAAATCAATTGACTAGTATTCCACCAATTTGTAACCCAAGATTCCAACATAGATCATCATGATCAGATTGAGTTTGAATAAGATCTATGTTTATTCATTCAATTGTAAGAGAGTACTTAGGACTCATTGTGGATGTAGAAATCCCTGATTTACTACAGGGAAAAGCTTCCCTTATCGATGACTAAAAGGCTCTTAACTTCCGATTAGTAAAGGGAATCCCTCATTGAAATGAGGAACAAAAGCTCGTTCCTCTGGTTTTACTTATGATTCAAGCCATCAAGCTTTATCCATTGACTCACTTGACTTAATCACTCACACTCTCAAATTTATTTGATCTTATCTCAAAATGAATCCATTTGTTCAAAAAAATTATGCACACATGTAAATAATATGCATTGACATGCATGCATTGAATTCCTTGGCTAAAATCCGCTTTTGATCAAAAAAGAAAGTTGATATTCTTAGAACGACATGTTGTTTTTTCCATTTTATTGAATTTTCAGGATCAGTCACCGTCTTACTAATTTTATCGATGGTATAGACAAATTGAGTAGTTCATCCAAACATGTAAAAGACCATAGTCACACTTAAAAGCTGAGTACTCTACCATTGAGTTTGAATAAGGAATATAGTTTTTGAAACCTCTTTTTTACCCCTCCAATATGATCTATCCATTTTCAATCTATAAAATTTTATTCAGATTATAGCTTGAAATAGTTGGAATTATTAAAATAAAAAACAATATAGAGGTGGTTATCTCTTATCTATATAATAAAAAAGTGATCGGAGAGGAAATGAAGAAATGATATCAGAGGGTCAAATTTTGATAGCCCTTTTTACTGTTTTTATAACAATTATTTTAGCTTTCAGATTAGGTAGGGGTGAACCCACATAAGTGGTGAATCACCACTTTTGTGGAGGAAGGGAAAAATCATTTTTTCCCTCTACACAAAGTGAAGGGGTTCAGCCAAACCAAATTGTTTGACCGAACCTTTAACATGGTTTGGTCAAACCACAGGGTTCGACCGAACCCTATGTTCACTCGAACCCCATTGATATGTGAGCAGAAATATTAAAATAAAGGGGTTCGAGCAAACTAGGGTTCGGTCGAACCCCTTAATAGGGATTTTAAAAAAAAAAACTTGTCATTTTCTTGGACCCCCTAAATTTCCCTCATTATTTTAAAGGGGTTCGAGCGAACTAGGTTCGGCCAAACCCCTTTAAGAGGTTTGGCCGAACCTATAAACCCCTTTAAGAGGTTTGACCGAACATAGGTTTGGCCGAACCCCTTTAAGAGGTTCGGTTGTACATATGTTCGTTTGAACACCCTTCTTCCCCTGTCTCCTCAAAAAATTGATTTTTTTTGTAAAAAATTGTCGTTCGAAGCTCAATTTGAAAATGAAAATGTAGAAAACTTCAAAAACCCAACTAGATAATGATAGTCCTCGGAATGAGCTATCCGTCGAATATAATTTTAATATGATTTGGTTTTATTATGTATTTTAATTTTTAGTTTTATTAAACATAAGTTTTTCACTGAAAATCAAAATCTCTAGTTTGCACATGTGGAAAAATAGCAGATTATCAAAATATTTTTTTTTAAAAATACGTTGAGGCTGGGTATTGATGTTCTTGATCCATTAAAAAAATAAAATAATAATTTCGATTCATAAAATAATAATTGGTTTGACTTTGAAACTTGATTAAGGAAAAAATATTCAATAAAAAACTATGAGACCGAATGAAAGTGCTTATTTATATTTGTAACCTTCATACAAAAAAATTTATGTTGTATACGGTGAGCGTCACTTTTTAAAAATGTTGTTTTCTGAAAAAAACCAGTTTTCATGGGAGATGGAAAAAAAAGTGCAATCTAATTCCAAAAAAATTGAAAAAATACTTTTAGAATCTATAGACAAAATGTGACGAGACTCTAGTTTGCATCATTTTCAAATTCCTCATGGTTTAGTCACTACAAAAGCCCGAAAGTGAAGATTTAGTTAAAAATAATAATTGCAGTGTCTATTTTGCCTAAAAATTGTAAACCACTATTGTGGGATCACCCATAGAGCATTGTATTCTTCATAATTTCATCAATTATTCTTATCTAAGAAAGATAATGGCCTGGCCAGATACTGTCCGAGCTAGAGAAAGCGAAAAATCATTTCGAACGGAATAAAGAAATACAATTGGATTCTTACAAATGTTGGTCTTTATTTGGTCAAATGCTATATTCATTTTAGATCTCCCATCTAGGAGAGATGGTTGAGCGGACTAAAGTGGTGGATTGCTAATCCATTGTACAAACTATTTGTACCAAGGGTTCGAATCCCTCTCTCTCTCTCCGTGAGATGACTCCTCAAAACCTATAGAAATAGACCCTTTTATGAAACCTACTTTCTAATCTTTTTTCATCACTATTCTTTATGCCCAGGATTTCGTAATAATTTGGGAAGCAAAATTCTTATACAATAAGTTTCAAAGGATGGGAATATACCAATTTGATACAGAAGAGTATGCAATGGAGTATGAACCTTTAAATACGCCAGTAATCTATCTAGCTTGTCAGTTTCTTTGGGATCCCATGAGTATTCACTTTTTAAATAAGCACTCTACTTTTGAACGAAGAGAACTTTTTGTTCCTAAAGAACTCGTGAATAGTATTTATCTTACTTATTCTTCAACAAGAGAGTTAAAATACAGTATTAAAAAAATGTTAAAGGCTATTCTAAAGCGGAAAAAGGTGAGAAAAATGGCCTTAGAAACAAAAATTAAGACTATATTAAACCTAATATAGTAGGTATATTCTACTAGGATATATATTTAGATTTTATCCATGCCTAAGTAATACCATTTATTTCTATTTGTTCATGGTCTATATATTCCTATGTTTCGATTGACTTTCTCTTCGGCATAGATAAATAAAATGCAACTTTCATAAAATAAAGCTACCAACAAGATTTAATGTCGGAGTTTCTCCGGGATTATTAAAAAGAATGATGCACTTTGATCATTTTACATTGGGAAAGCAAAAAAAGGGATGACGAAATGATTTACAAATTCCCCATCTTTAAAAGAGGTCAGAGAGAAGGGTTGTAGTGGAACTAATTATAGAACCATGTCCCTTCTGCCTGACCATCCTTCCAAGTATTTCTACCTCCGAGAGATAAAAAGATTTGGATTACTCCTCTCTAGGGTCCTAGAGAGGTGTACTCTATTTGCTGATGTTATGCATCGGGGGGATCTATGGAGGGATCTAAGGAGGGCCAAAATTCATCTATGGAGGGCCATGTCATATCTGGCATATACTTCTCCTCCTCTGCTATGGAGGAACAAGACCACTTGTTGACCTTCAAAATGAAACTTATTTAATTTCAATAAATAATAACATGACCACCCATTCATACAAGACTTTTACTTTGGGCACACGTGAGAAATCTCTATCAAGTTTTGATCGAAAAGTTCAATCTCATCCACAAAAGAAATTGACTTCCGACCATCATCGTTTTGGCAAAGGTTGTAATAACAGTGGAATTATTACCATACGACATAGAGGAGGAGGTCACAAGCATCTATATCATCAAATTGATTTTCAACGTAGTGAGAAAAACATATTGGGAAAAATTGTAACAATAGAAAGCAACCCTAATAGAAGTGCATATATCTGTCTTGTGCACTATAGAGATGGTGAAAATACATATATTTTGCATTTGAGAGGGATTATGATTGGAGATACTATTCTTTTCAGTCCAAGAGCTCCCATATCAATGAGAAATTCCCTACCTTTGAGTGCGGTTTGAATTATTAATTTATGTAATTGGAAATACCCGATTGGTGTCGAGGAATATTACCATCCTAGACCACCACAGGAAACTATAGTTCCTGTGGGGAAGAACTATAGTTCTATGAAAATATTGATTCATAATTAATGTTTATTAATCTCCGGATTCCCGAAGGCGTTCCTTTATTCAAAAGAACAGGATGTCAATTCCAAGGTTCTTCCCTTGGCACCACGTAAGGTTCTCCTACATCAAATGAAAATTCTCCACTTTGATGACATGTCAATCCCAAGGTTCTCCTACATCAAATGAAATGACATTCTCTACCACTTGTGCGGGCCCCAAGAAAAGTTAGATAGTTTCTAATTCATCTGGAAGCTAAAAAGGACAAAAATAGAATAGAAAAATTGGGCTTTAGTTCTCTAATAAAAATAGAAGAAGTACCATATAAAGATTTAAAAGATAGAAATTGAACTAGGGGTAAAGACCCATAATTATGAGCTATGATTCGAAGAAAGTTTGCGAGATTCTGAATTTTCTATGACACCCTTTGAAACAACTTGGACGAGCTCCCTATTGATTTAATTTGATTTAATAACATATAATTTCTGTATTAAATCAAAAATTTATCTTTTTTTGCAATTTTTAACTACTAAATAAACCATCCATAGCTGTCTAACCCTATTCCTAATAGATCAACCCCTAAGTAGCAGGTCCAAACTATAATAAATCCTAGAGAAGCAACAATTGCCTATTTTTCTCCTTTCCAACCCTTGTTTATTATGGTATGTAGACAAATTGCAAATATAATCCAAGTTCCCAAGTCTCTTTTGGATCCCAACTCCAATAAGATCCCCATGCTTCGTTGGCCCATACTACCCCGGAAAGTATACCTATAGTTAAAAGAGAAAATCCTAGACCAATCGCACGATAACTCAATTGGTCTAATTGGTGAGTAAATACCCATTTCCGATAATTTATAAATGGAAAGAAAAAATATTTTTTCAATTCCTTTTTTTCTTGGTCGTGTGAATACCAATTTTTTTTGAATAAAAAGGAATTCTTCACATTAAGAAGAATCTTTTCATTTATTTGGGATGTAATGACCAAAAAATTTATCAATGATAGGGATCCACATAAAAGAGTTGCATAACTGAGCAATATCATACTTACATGCATCATTAACCAATGAGATTGTAAAGCGGGTACTAACATTGTAGATTGTTGCATTTTATCTGAAAGACCTAAAGTAGCAAAACCATGAGTTAACATGACACTTGGTGTGGTGATTGCACCTAACCGCCAAACATCCTGGTCCCATGCTTCTATAGTTATATGAATCATGGAGGAAGTCCATGATAGGAACATGAATGACTCGTAAAAATTACTTAAAGGTAAATATCCCGAATAGAGCGAACGAGTAACTAATAATCCCATTATACAAATACCATTCCCAATTATTAGTTATTTAGTATTAGACCATCGCAACTAACCAAATATCCCCCCTAGATGGAATAATATCCTCTTTTAGCAGTATTTTGATTCCATTTGTCAAAGCTTGAATAATTCCCAAAGGACCGGCGTATTCAAGTCCAATCATTGTTGTATTCCCATAGATATTTTTCTTTCGAGCCATACAATAACTAAAAATAAATCTATTGTAATTCCCAATAGAAGGATAATTATATCAATTAGAATCCAAATAAGACTAGAGATTTCTTTTGAAAATCCCAATCGAGAAAATAAATTGATAGCTTGTTCTTCAAAATCTACTATATTAATCACCATTTTAACGAGCAACCTCTCCCATAATGATATCTATACTACCCAAAATCGTCATGATATCGGCTAATTTCATCCTTTTAACCAGTTGAGGAGGAATCTGCAAATTAATAAAACCAGGTGGTCGGATTTTCCATCTCTAGGGAAAAATATTATCATCTCCTATAAAAAAAATTCCTAATTCACCTTTGGGAGCTTCTACTCTAACGGTTGGATAGATAAATGCTTAGATTTTTGCTATTATTTCTTTCCAAAAGTGACAAAATATGAAAGGCTTATTACACACAATCCTATCTTTTTGAAATGAGTGGAGGGAGTAGGCATTATTAGTAGAGAAGAAGCAATAGATTGGAGTTTATCAGGACCCATGCTACGAGCTTCTGAAATCCAATGGGATCTTTGTAAAGTGGATCATTATGAATGTTATGATGAATTGGATTGGGAAATCCAATGGAAAAAAGAAGGATATTCATTAGCTCGTTATTTGCTTCGAATCAGGGAAATGAAAGAATCTATAAAAATAATTAGACAGGCCCTAGAAGTAATTCCGGGAGGTCCATATGAGAATTTAGAGGTTCGACGTTTAAATAAGGGAAAAGATTCGCAATGGAACGATTTTGAATCTCGGTTTATTAGTAAAAAACCTTCCCCTACTTTTGAATTATCAAAACAAGAACATTACGTCAGAGTAGAAGCTCCCAAAGGTGAATTAGGAATTTTTTTTATAGGAGATGATAATATTTTTCCCTGGAGATGGAAAATCCGACCACCTGGTTTTATTAATTTGTAGATTCCTCCTCAACTGGTTAAAAGGATGAAATTAGCTAATATCATGACGATTTTGGGTAGTATAGATATCATTATGGGAGAGCTTGATCGTTAAAATGGTGATTAATATAGTAGATTTCGAAGAACAAGCTATCAATTTATTTTCTCAATTGGGATTTTCAAAAGAAATCTCTAGTCTTATATGGATTCTAATTGATATAATTATCCTTCTATTGGGAATTATGGTAGGATTATTAGTTATTGTATGGCTCGAAAGAAAAATATCTACGGGAATACAACAACATATTGGACCTAAATACGCCGGTCCTTGGGGAATTATTCAAGCTTTGATAGATGGAATAAAACTACTGCTAAAAGAGGATATTATTCCATCTAGGGGGGATATTTGATTATTTAGTATTGGACCAGTGGTAGTGGTCATACCTATTTTTTAGGCTATTTAGTAGTTCCCTTTGGTTGCCACATTGTTTTAATTGATCTTAGTATAGGCATTTTTTTGGATTGCCATTTCAAGTATCGCTCCCCATATTCTGACTTTTATAGGGGTAATATCCAACAATGGGTTCCATGGAATGGATCACTGATCTAGATCCTAGGAACAATAATGCCTTGGAATAAGCATGTGCAATCAAATGGAATAGAGCGATTTGATAGGAATCTATCCCTAGAGCTAACATCATGTAACCTAATTGAGACATAGTAGATTAAGCCAAGCCTCTTTTAAGATATTTTTGAGTGAGAGCCATAGTAGATCTCTAATAGGGTTGTTATTCCACCTATCCAAGAGATAAAATACATTATTAAAGGTAGAGCTTTGAAAAGAGGAAACAATCGAGCTACAAGAAAAATTCCTATTTCTACCATAGTAGCAACATGTATAAGAGTTGAAATAGGAGTAGGCCCCTCCATAGCATCAGGTAACCATACATGAAGTGGGAATTGTGTAGATTTGGCTATTTGACCTAAAAATAAGAGAAAAGCACATGAAGTAACAAAAAACAAACCAACCCCTTCAACGACAATCAAATCGTTTAATTTTTTAGACAAATATTGAAATTCAAAACTACCTGTTACCCAATAAAAACCTAGGATTCCTAATAAGAGTCCAAAATCCCCCGCACGATTAGTTATAAATTCTTTTTGACAAGAATTAACCATACTGGGTCGTGTAAACCAAAAACCTATCAATAAATAGGAACACATTCCTACTAATTCCAAAAAAAGATATAGTTGTAATAAATTAGGGCTAATAACTAGTCCTAGCATAGAAGCATTGAAAAAATTAAGGTAAGAAAAAAAAGTTACATATGTTTTATCATGAGACATATAATTATCATTGTAGATCATAACCATGGTTCCAACTGTTGTAACTAAAACTAACATAATGAAAGTAAGTGGATCGATCAAATAGCCCAACTCTAATGAAAACTTATTACTGATAACCCAGGACCAGAAATAGCGATAGATGGGACCACTGGTAATCTATTGCAAGAACAAATTGAAAGAAAGAAACATAGCTACGCTTAACAGAAAAATTCTAATAAGAGCCCATGTACGGCGAACACTCTTAGTTGCTCCTGGAAAAAATAAGGATCCTAATGCAATTGGTATAGAAGCTGAAAGCGGAAGGAAAGGTACAATCCAAGCATATTTGTATATAAATTCCGTAGGAAGATTAAATCATTATTCTCAATATTTTTATGAAATAAAATTTACTAAGGAAACAAGAACGGCAACTACCAATTTGTCACCTAATATATTTCAAAAAATTCAAAAACTAAGTGATAGAGGTTTTGTAAAATCTTCTAATATGTTAATTGGTAAAACTATTGAGGTTGGTTGAATATATTTACCAAAATAGCCTAAACCCTTTGTAAAACCTGCATAAAAATAAGCTATTGATTTGAGAAAAGCTAGAGCTACTATAGTATTAATATCATTTGTAGGTGTGGCTAATTCCCCATGAGGTAATTTAATAATTCCCCAAGGAAAAAGAGCACTTGCCCAGTTAGAAACAAAGATAAATAGAAACAAAGTCCCTATAAAAGAAACCCAGGGACCATATTCTTCTTCACCAATCTGAGTTCTAGCCAAGTCTTGAACAAATTCGAGAACATATTCCACAAAATTTTGAGCTCCGTTCGGAATGATTTGTGGGTCTCGAACAACTAGAGTAGTTGAACCTAATAAGACAACAATTACAATCCAGGAAGTTATAAGTACCTATGCATGAACTTGAAACCCCCCTATTTGTCAATAAAAATGCTGACCTACTTCCACACCAGATATCTCATAGAAATAATTCAGCGTGTTAATAGGAAATTGTACAATATCCATATTACCCTTTGTATATAAAGATGAACTTCAAAAATAAATGATTTTGGTTCAATGACCAATTCCCCAATTATTTCACTATCATAAGTCAGGCTATGAAATAAAATAATGGAATGATTATTTGATTGATTAAGAAGATCTCTTTATTTCTATAAATTTTTTTTATCTTAATCTATTCTATAAGATTTGGGAATAGTAGCCAACTTAATTCTAGCTTATCTTTTTTAATTTTTAATTCACTTTTTATAGAATTACAATTCTCTACCCGCGTGAATTGCTAAAATTAATTTATAAAAGAGCAGCACCCCATACTCCAATATTGGAGGCAAAAATACAAGGCTCTTTAGCTATTTACTTTTTGTTTTGGAGTTACCATAAAATACATAATAATTCCCCTCCTAATTTTTTTTGTTGAGCTTCTCGATCAATCATTATTCCTTGTGAAGTAGAAAGGATTGCAATCCTGATTCAACCTAAAACTTTAGGAATCTCTCGAGCATTAGAATAGATTCTCAAACCAAGTTTGCTAATGTGCTTTGAAGTGGTTATATATCTCTTTTGCATCCTTCCCCTAGATTTTGAAGTTAAAACAAAAAAATATTTTTTACTTTCTCGATGTTCCCTAACATCTTCTATAAAACCTTCTCGTAGAAGAATCCTTGTGATGTTCTCGGTAATAGTAGTAGCTACAACTCGAACTATTTTTTTTTAACCATGTCAGCATTTCTTATATAAGTCATTAGATTAGCAATAGTATCGTTACTCATGATGAACTAATTCTTAGGAATTACAAGCTCAATATAAAGACATGCTTATGATCAAATCCAAATTAGGCTTTGTGAGATCCAGGTAATAGTAATAACATATCATAAGTCCAATTTATTACTTCAATTTTCCTTTCCTTTTCATAGTATGAAAATGCATGCATTTCACTTGCATTTCAATAGGGTAAACTATCGGAGTAAAAGAAGGGGTATAAAGAAGGAAAAATGATAGATCAGTAACAAGTGAATACCTTGTATGCAAAAGAAAATTGTGGCAGTCAAGATGAACACAAATTACAAGGAATAAGATGATCCAAAAGGTATATTGATCATTATCTAATTTGTGAGCTTAATTGGGTACTAGGCATACGAAACAATAAAAACTATGAATTTTATATAGATCTTCTTAGTTATACTTATTCTAATGATACGTCATTCATTATTTTTATTTCAATTATTGCTCGAGCCGGATGATCCAAATTGACATGTCTGGTTCTTTCGGGGGATAGATTCATAATAATCTACTTATCCCAATAACAAAGAAACCTAAATTGAATGATCCTGTATTAAGGGAAAAATTAGCTAAAGGCATGGGACATAATTATTATGGTGAGCCCGCTTGGCCCAATGATCTCTTATATATTTTTCCAGTAGTTATTTTGGGTACTATTGCATGTACCGTAGGTTTAGCAGCTCTAGAACCATCAATGATTGGTGAACCGAAAAATCCATTTGCAAATCCTTTGGAAATATTACCCAAATGGTATTTCTTCCCCGTATTTCAAATACTTCGTATAGTACCTAATAAATTATTAGGTATCCTTTAATAGGTATTGAAGAATCAATACATGAAATTTTGATGAATCTGAAAGAAATTGTACTTTGAAGTGATGCATATGGAATTCGAGAAGGATGTATCCATGTTGTCAGACCAAAAAAAATAACCACTCAAGATATAATGTTACCACCTTCTATGAGAATAGTTGATACTACACAACATATATCTAACATAAGAAAATTAATTACCTTAGATATATCATTACAAATTGAAAAAGGTCGCGGAAATAAAACATTTCAAATGTGTTAGTTCCCCATTTTTTCAGAAATGAAAATAAGGGTTTTTAATTATTTGGATAGTAAGCCAAATAGAATCCAATCTTTATTAAACAGGGGTTGGAAAGGAGAAAAATCGGCAATTGTTGCTTCTCTAGGATTTATTCTAGTTTGGACCTGCTACTTAGGGGTTGATCTATTAGGAATAGGGTTACACAACTATGGATTTGGTCGATATTATGTTTGATCGTACGTAAATGTAAGTCGTTATTCAAATGACTATTCAGAGTTCGTAGAGCTCTTTGTACAACTTGGCAAGAAATTTGTTGTTGAACCTATTCAATTACTCTTTCTTGTTCAAAGTGAATGGTCTCATTCTTTGAATTTTCTAATTGTTTTAAATTAACAGAAGCAACATTGATAAGATAGTCTTTTTCTTGTTGTATTTGAGAGTATCCATTTACTTGAATTTCACATGCTCGCATTTCTATTTCCCATAAGCGAACTTAGGCTTGCTCAAGCTAATTAGCAGCTCCTTTACATAGTTCTTCATAATTCTAAATAGTACTCAATATTTTCTATTTACGGTTATCTAATAGATTACTTAATGAAAGTAGATTATCTATTCATAAGTTAAATGAATTTATAATCTCTTCCCAAACTGAACACAAACCTTTCGATTCATTCAGCTCTCTCGCTCGGCTATTTTTTTACCAATCCTACCCTTTTCATTCATATTATGTCAAAATAAGATCAATCTACGAAGGGCTCTTTTGCCAAAAGGGACTTTATTATCGACAAAGTTGTTCTTTTTTTCTTCTTTTTTCTTTACATTCGTAATCTTAGG
Source organism: Sequoiadendron giganteum (assembly GCA_007115665.2). NCBI lineage: Eukaryota > Viridiplantae > Streptophyta > Pinopsida > Cupressales > Cupressaceae > Sequoiadendron > Sequoiadendron giganteum. Next base: position 185,355,694 of record CM021105.1, on the reverse strand, counting down.
TTTAGATTTATTCATCTATTGATATCTCGACAAGATAATTCCTATTGATCATCCATACTAATTGTTTTCTAGATGATTTATATCACGAATAGGATAAAAGATCGTTCAAAAAGGACCTCTTCTTTTTGTTCTATTTTTGGGATAGAGTGAACAAAAAAATATACATGTCAATTTTTTGTCGAATTTATTCGTATAGATCAATAAGGAATAAATATCAAAATATACAATATATTTTATATATAGAAAACATCCAATGTGATTAGATGAAAATAAAGGAATATTTACAATTCCTTAATTTGGTAAAATACAACTTGAAGGATTTTGTCATTTTATCAATCAAGGCTTAGCAAAAGAACTCAATAATTTTACAATTGCCCAGGATACATTATTTTAGAGTATTTATATAAACCTTTTTCTTACTAACTGAAAAAAGTAGGATTTTCTCTTATATTCTTAAAATGGCAGGGAATAGGCTGAAATTATTAGATGAACTTCTAATTACAAAATCAGCTTGATCGTTAAATTAGAAGTTCATTTTGTACCATATTAATATCAATTTTCATTCTCACAAAATGTCATTCGAACATGTGTAAATAAACTATTTTTCATTTTGTTCTATTTAAGTTATAGTTGTAGTAGCGGTGAGCGAAATGGGATCAACCTAAACTGTTAAAATGGGGTTGTGGGAGAGCAATCTAAGCGTCATGCTGCTAGGCGAAGCAGTGGGTCGAATACCGCACCCTAGATGGTGAGAGTCTAGTAGCCGAAAGCATCATGCCAGCTTATGCTCTAACCCGAGTAGCATGGAGCACGTGGAATCCCTTGTGAATCAGCAAGGACCACCTTGCAAGGCTAAATACTCCTGGGTGACCAATAGCGAAACAGTACCGTGAGGGAAAGGTGAAAAGAACCCCCAATGGCGATTGAAATAGAATATGGAACCGTGATGCTCTCAAGTAGTGGGAGGACATCTAAGGGTGATCCCACAATAGTGGTTTACAATTTTTGGTCAAACTGGACACTGAAATTATTATTTTTAATTAAATCTTCACATTCGGGAACCTATAGTGGCTAAATCATGAGGAATTTGAAGATAATGCAAACTAGAGTCTCATCACATTTTGTCTATAAATTCTAAAAATATTTTTTTCAAAATTTTTGGAATAAGAACGCACTTCTTTTTCCATCTCCCACGAAAACTGGTTTTTTTCAAAAAACAACATTTTTAAAAAGTGACGCTCACCGTATACAACATAACTTTTTTTGTATGAAGGATAAAATTCTAAGTTTTTCGAAATTATAATTGTAACTATGATATCTAGCACTTTCATTCGGTCTCATAGTATTTTATTGAATTTTTTTCCTAGAGTTTCGAAGTCAAACCAAATGCAATTCAGACGTAGGCGGACTGTATACAACATAATTTTTTCTGTACGTACCTAAATTGATTTTTTTTTTTAATGGATCAAGGACATCAATACCCAGCACAAACATATTTTTTTAAAAATTATTTTGATAATTTTCTATTTTTCGACATGTGCAAAACAAAGAGCTTGATTTTCGGTGAAAAACCTATGTTTAATAAAACTAAAAAAACACATACATAATAAAACCAAAACATATTAAAATTATATTCCTAGGATAACTCATTTCGAGGACTACCATAATCATTTGAAATAAATTTTAAATGAATTAATTTTATCCCCCAAAAGGTAAATCAAAAGTGAGTTTTTATCAGCATTTTGATAGGTGTAAAGGAGACTCATTTATAGGTATGGTTTAAAAATAGCGAGGTTCTATCCAAGGGGGTTTGATCTGAGGTCATTTGATCAAACCCTCTTGAATTGGAATTCTTAAAATGGAACTTTTAAAGGCTTAAATCATTATATTTTCTAAAAATATGTGATTTTAGCAAAAATCAGTTCCTCTTAGAAATTGTAAACCAGCTTTGTGGGATTACCCCTAACCGCCTGCCTATTTCTCAGCTCAAGCAGTGGGAGGAGATCTAACCATGTGCCTATTGAAGAATGACTCGATGACTTATAGGTAGTGGCTTGGTTAAGGGGACCCACCGGAACCATAGCAAGAGCGAGTCTTGATAGGGAAATTGTATTGTCCCTTCTTATGGACCCGAACCTAGGTGATCTATCCATGACCAAGATGAAGCTTAGGTGAAGCTAAGGATAAATTGCTTAAATTGGGAGTATTAGTATAACTTATACATGGTTCAATTTTTTTTTACAATTATTTTATTTAAAATAAATAGTAGTACGTAACTATCATAGCTACCTGCCTACAATTCTACTACTATATTAAACCTAAAGCTAAAAAATAAGAAGTATCGCCCTATAAAAAGTAAAAAAGGTGGGGATCATTTGTTATTATATATCAGTTATTGATCTTAAAATAAGCATTTTCAATCTAATCAAGTCTAGTTTCCAACTTTACATGCAATTGACGCTAAAAATTGAACCAATTCAAAAACTATTCAATAGAAATAGAATTATCAACCCAATTATCAAAAAGGATACAAAACATATTTCTCAAGCATATGTTTTTCATAAAATTTGGCAACAAATACAATCCATGAAGGGATCCTATGCAAAGGATTTATTATAATCAAGAGCATCGACTCCTTTAATTAAAAAAAATGATCAGCTTCCCGTAATAATTCAGACCAGGCCTACGTCAAATATTAAATTCTCTTTAAAAATTGTACAAGATCCATTAGAACCATTTTCAATGCAGGTCAAACCAGATTTGGATCTAGAAGATATACAGGATTGGATAACCACGATGCATGATCAAATCAAGCAGATGAATGAAGAGTATCTAGTCAATTTAGAGATTTATGAAAAGTTGCAAGCTGATTTTAGAAACAAAAGGATCAGCCTTCTCCTGACATAAAATCCAGATTCAAAAAAGAGTTGGTTCGAATCAAAATTTGGGGTTCTATCTTCCAAAAGAAGAGCGTTCGATTCATTAGGAAGAAATTTCCCTATTTTATGAAAGTTTTTTATTTTAGGACGAAACTATCAGTTATTGATCTTAAAATAAGCATTTTCAATCTGATTGAGTCCAGTTTCCAACTTTACATGCAATTGACACTAAAAATTGAACCAATTAAAAAACTATTCAATAGAAATAGAATTATCAACCTAATTATCAAAAAGTATACAAAACATATTTCTCAAGCATATGTTTTTCATAAAATTTGGCAACAAATACGATCCATGAAGGGATCCTATGCGAAGGATTTATTAGAATCAAGAGCATCGACTCCTTTAATAAAAAAAATGTCAAAGAATTTTTAGGGGAAATTCCGACCACAAAAAATCATAGTGAACCCAAAAAGAGGAGACAAGCAAAAAACAAATTGCTTATTTTTTGAGACCATGTTATGGGTTCTATCCAGAGCCATTTGGATTGAGGATTCATAACAAATTACGTCCTATTTAATTCGAGGGATTGAACAAATTTTCACTACCACCCCAAAGTCATTCTCATAAATTGGCTATATTAATAAACTAGCGATATACATATAAGCATTTTTTTTTAATAGTATATATCTATAACGATTTTATTATTCTTCTTTTCCCATGTTCTTTTTTTGTCTGTGCTTTTTTTTAGCATGGAAATTTTGTCCTTAACTTATTGATTATCAAAATGATACTTCATTGTATCAGTCAAATGAAAATATCAATCTCTATATTGAAATGTCTATATACACATATTTTGAAGTATAAGTAAGAAATATTTATTCTTTCACACATGGGTCTATATACTGTGTATTATACATATTATACCATATACATTTACATTCTATCCATAGATTGTTATTTATCATATATGAATATATCTAAATAAAGAGAAATATCTATTTAGATCTATTTAGTAAGGTTTTATCTTATATTAGACAAAAGAAATATATATAGGTATATATGTATTGATCAGATTCATAGAATTTCGTCATTTTGAATATAGAAATAAAGAAAAACCATTGTAATTGCTGGAAAAAACAAGCCCACCAAAGGCACGAAAAGAGAGGGTAGGTTGTTCATTATTATATCAAAAGTATATTAAATAGTCTTTTTTTTATTACAAAGATAGATTATAAGATCAAATGAGTGATAGGACCAAATAAGAGGGCGTACCTTTCTTTGTAAAATACTTGATTCATTAGGTCTTTTGTAAAGTAATTTATTACTTTACTTTGTTTGATACCAAACAAATGGTATATTGGTACATATAAATGATAAAATATATCTGCTTCTCAATTCTATTTTTTGAAACTATTCTATTAATAGATGTTCATCTTTGAGACAAAGGTCTAACTCCATAGCATAATCTTCTCTAATGCGAGAAAGTTACATAGTGTCTAGTTTTTCTGATAAAGGGGTATTTTCATGGGTTTGCCTTGGTATCGTGTCCATACCGTCATGTTGAATGATCCTGGCCAGTTAATCGTTGTGCATATAATGCATACAACTCTATTTTCTAGATGGGACGGTTCATTGGCTCTTTACGAATTAGCAGTTTTTGATCCATCTGATCCTATTCTTGATCCAATGTGGAGACAAGGTATGTTCATTATACCTTTTATGACTTGTTTAGGAATAAAGGATTCATGGGGTGGATGGAGTATAACCAGAGAAACTATATCTAATCCAGGTATTTGGAGTTATGAAGGTGTGGTCGGGGCACATATTGTGTTTTCTGGCTTGTGCTTTTTAGCAACTATCTGGCATTGGGTATATTGGGATCTAGATGTATCATGTGATTCCCGTACAGGAAAACCTATTCGAGAATCTCCAGATCTATCATAATGATATGGAAGGCTTGTCTCTTTCAAAATAGAATAATTGGAAAAACTAGAATATTGTTGAATTTTAAGGGTAGATGAGTCCTACTTTTTTGAATTTTCTTTTTCTCCCAATTTATTCATTTGCAAAGATATTTCGGATAGTAGATCATGTTGATAAGATTGAGTTTGATAAGAAATACTACTCTTTGAATAATAATACATCGAAGTATTGGTATGTATTACTTTTATATGAAATGGGAGGAATCACTATGAGTTTTTTGTTATAATGAAATAGAACATGTAATATGATTGAGGACAACTAAGATAGAATTCTATTAAATAGAGATTTTTTTTCTTTATCTTGCTACTAATAAGACAAGGAATAGTATAAGACTAGGCATAATATACTTCACTTTCGTCATTTTCATTGAAGAATAATAATTTCAATTATTAATACCTAATTGAAATTTCAATTACTAGAATATTCTTACTTTTTTCTCTTAATTATTTTGTATTAAAATACAGTAAATAAAAATGAGAAGTAAGTGAACCTAACCCATTAACTGATTAATATATCAGTTATTCTAATATTGAAAATTGAGGTAGATTTTGAAAGTGAACCTTTCAATTCAATCACTTGAAATGATTCAAATAATTGAATATTTGCTTGTTAATTGGATATTCTATCGAATGATTTTTTTCTTTCCAAAAAAATGGATATGTAAGTCTGAATTCTAGATGGAATTATTTTCCTTTTATCTTTAATATCTAATTCGATTATGATGTACCAAACATTATTATATTAATGTACTAGACATTTTACTTTGGTCGTTCTACCAGTGGAAAATAGATAGGAATTCAGATATAAAAAAAAAGATAAGAAAAGGTAAATGGAAAACAAAGGAACTATTCAATTTTCATTAGACTCAAATAGTATCGGTTTTTTACTTATGAATTGAATAAATGGAAAGGAATGAATAGAGTTCTTTCCTCTAGCTCTATGAGCTATAGAAATATCTCCCTCTTGTTGTATCCAAGTTATTTCAATATAATTCTATAGCCAAGCCCCTATAAATAAAATTTCTTATAATGGTCTTTATGATTGAATTTGAATAAATTGAGCTGGCTGAAAAGGCAGATGTAGAAGGTATTAAAATACAAATTAAAGGTCATCTTAATAGAATTGAGAGAGCTCGTAAAGAATCGGCTATGCAAGGTAGAGTGCCCCTACAGACCCTTCGAGCTAAAATTGATTATTGTTATTATGCGGTTCAAACCGTCTATGGAGTATTGGGGATCAAAATTTGGATCTTTGTTTAAGATGAGAAATATCCTTCTATAATATAAATCTGAAATTCTATAAGATCAAATTAAAAGAATTAAATATCTTGGAGCAGTGCTATGCTTAGTGTGCGACTCATTGAGATCAAGCTTTTGCCTTCTTTTCTAAAATGATAGGGAACTCGAAATAAAAACATATTGGTCTCTAGTATATTTGTTTTTATTAATTAATAAGAGCCAATAAGATAGTTATTTAAATATAGATAGTTCTATCAAATAAACAAAATACTTTTTTAAACAAAAAGATAAACCTATATCTCTCATAAATCGAAAAAGAGTTTTTCTTAATGCAAGAAATGAAAAAGGGGAGGAAGGAGAAAAATAAAAAATGAAATCTTCTTTCTTATAGTATTGTATGGTTCATAAATAACCCCCAAAGAGCAGTGTGATAAAGCATAAGAATTATCCTGATTATTTATATTTAGTCAGTTTATGAGCGAAAAAAAAGAGAGCTTCGGATCAATGGAAACTAAGAAAATTGATTCTGATAAGAAATATAAATAAGAGCTCCATTGTAAAGGGTAAACCTAAGTAGCCATTTGAAAGCTATGGAAATGATGGAACCTATGACTGCATAAGATCATATAAAAATCTTAATCATTCATTGGAAAGGATGGCAAAATAAACCAATAAAGAATTAATTTCATTGGAGTCCATAAGTCGACCCCAAATATTGAAAGAGTAAATATTCGTCTATAAGATACTTATTGAGCAGTACTGATATATAATAAAAGAGGTATTTGTGTCCTCATATTATATGTATATGATATGTGTAATAAATAAATACAGATTTATTCCTATATAACAAAGGATCTCAATATTTCTTATCAAATTTGGCCATAGATTCTTCATAAGGAGCCGGATGAGAAGAAACTTTCATATCCGGTTTTGAAATAGAGATGGGATTCAAATAGTATTAGACAACCATCGACTAGAGAAGCTAAATTAAATTCCTTATTCAAAATAATTTTTAGCCAAATATCATTCCCTGATTTATTCTTTAAGATAATAAAATATTGTTAACTAATATTATTAACCGATTTGATCAACTCGTTTACATGGAACATATAGATATAGAGATAGAAAAATGAAAAATGATGAAAAAAATTATTGAAATGGTGAGTGATTGATCCAATGAAGGTACGATCACTGATATGAGATCCATCTTCATACTTTACCACTTTCCAATACTTCATTTAACAAAATAAAATCCCCAAGCAGATCGAGCTAAATTACCTTAGCTCGCTCATAATTTGAAATAAATGAGCGAGCTAGCCCCGGGTTTTAGATTATTCTCAATCTAAACGTGGATGTTGGTAACATTTTTAGGATAAAATGATCAATGATATTAAGATCAATAGTGAAAAATATATATATATATATATATGTCGGAGCGAATAGAGGTTTAATCTAATTCAGCTCTAGAAATTGGATAATTTTTTTCCTCTTTTTCTGGTTTGATCTCTGTTATCGATAATATCTTATTCATAATTTGGATAATTTGATACTTGTTAATAAAAAAAAAGTGCTTGAAGAAAAAGACTCTCCTCAAATAGGATTTGAACCTATGACCAATTGGTTAACATCCGACCGCTCTACCACTAAGCTACTAAGGAATAACAAAGGTATGAAGTCTCTATATATGTTATTTCTTTGAAACAACTTATGACAAGTGCATCAACAATTGAAAAACTCAAGGGAAAGGTTATTCAAAAGACCTTCACCTTCTTATGCCTATTATAGGGTATATTATAAGCATAATAGGTTATGATAGCAATCCCTCCTTTGTTTGTTTCTTTGGAAAGCCTTTGGGACAAGGGGAGGTGGCGGTCAATCACCACCACAAAGAACTATTCTATATAATATAATCTTTAACATATTCAAAATAGTAGTATACGCCATGTATAGACCCTTACTAGCCTTTGTTTAGTAAAGTTCAAAGCTTTAATACAAATTGAAGATATTGGTATTAGCAGTGCTCTTACTAGTTCGAGAGCAGTCATAGTCATTTTATTGTATATTCTATAGAACTACTAGAGATACTCATAGTCTCTCTACAGTGGATTGTTGTGGGCTAGGAGGGATTTGAACCCTCGACACCATGGTTCATAGCCACGTGCTCTAATCCTCTGAGCTACAGGCCCCGTCTCCACAAGATCACAAATATTCCATTTCGTAGTGTGGAATGGAAAAAAAATAATCTTAATACCTTTTAATACACCCAGGATTTCGTCTCCTAATGAACGATGAGAGAAGCATGATCGAACATCTATTTTGAAAGAGACTGGACTCGATCAGATTGAAAATGCTTATTTTAAGTTCAATAACTGATAGTTTCATCCTAAAATAAAGAACTTTCATAAAATAGGGAAATTTCTTCCTAATGAATCGAACACTCTTCTTTTGGAAGATAGAACCCCAAATTTTGATTCGAACCAACTCTTTTTTGAATCTAGATTTTATGTCAGGAGAAGGCTGATCCATTTTTTTTTTGAAATCAACTTGCAACTATTTATAAATCTCTAAATTCACCAGATACTCTTCATTCATCTGCTTGATTCGATCATGCATCATGGTTATCCAATCCTCTGTATCTTCCAGATCTAGATCTGGTTCGACCTACATTGAAAATGGTTCTAATGGATCTTGTACAATTTCTAAAGAGAATTTAATATTTTTACATAGACCTGGTCCGAATTATTACGAGAAGCTGATCATTTTTTTCTATACTCTCAATATCTGGTCGAATGTTTATCTTTATGGTCTTTTGTGAGAAAATCAGTTCTATCCTCTGGATAATAGGTTTCATAAGATTTCCTGATAAGCTCTCTTATAAAATTTGCATCACGAGATCTTACATGGAAGATCCTAATCCAAAGTAAGACTCATAAAAAAAATACCTATTAAACCAATAATGATAATACCAGTAAAAGTACCTATCAACCAAAGAGGGATCCTTCCGGTGGCCATTTACATTACCTCCTTGCACATTTTAAATAGTCATGCTCAATATAATAATACATCGAAGTATTGGATTTCCACAAATAAGAAAAGAAAGTCTTCTCACTGTTCCTAATTGAAAAAGTAATTAGAGAATAGAACAACAAGTACAAATATAAGTAACAACCCCCAATAGAGGCTGGTACGATTCAATTCAACATTTTGTTCATTCGGGTTCGATTGTGTCATAAATAGCTCCGTGATTTAGTTTATATAAAGTTTATCATTGTATGAATTGCATTGCTGATATTAATCCCAAGAAAAAAACCATAGGTACAGCTAGCCTGTGAACGACCAACCATCTAACTGTAAAAATTAGATAGGTTCTATCTATAGTCATTAATACCTCCTAAAAAGATCTAGATCTAGTAAATTCATCGGGTTTCTCTAATGAATCGAAATGGCCAGTTACTAATGGAACCTCTTGTCGAATTTCTGTAAAATATTCATTTGGCCGAGGGCTCCCAAATACATCATAAGCTAAACCCGTACTAACAAATAACCAACCTGCAATGAATAGAGAAGGTATAGTAATGCTATGGATAACTCAGTATCAAATACTAGTAATAATGTCAGCAAAAGCGCGTTCTCCCGTATTCCTAGACATGCTAGGCTCCCTATATTATTGTAAAATCAAGGGTAAATTGATCCCATGAAAGAAATAAATTGGGAGTATTAGTTATTTCAAATACATGGCTCAATTTTTTTGTTATAATTCTTTTATTTAAAATAAATAGTAGTAGGTAACTATCATAGTTACCTGCCTGCAATTCTGCTACTATATTAAACCTAAAGCTAAAAAATAAGAAGTATTGCCTTAAAAAAAGTGAAAAAGGTGGGGACCATTTGTTATTCACTCATTGAGTGATAAATTACTACAAGTGAAGGAGATATACGATTCAAATGACGGAAGATCCAATATTTGAAAATTGTGTCTAAGATGACTGGAAAAGTTGAAACAACAACAGATATTATTCGTTCATTATGGGAAAATCCATAATTTTTGAAGATTAAATTGATGATCAATTCCCAACCATGGGGCGAATGAAACCCAATACATAGATCGCTTGCTAAAAGAATAGAAAAAGCTTTCATTGTATTGCTTAAGCTATAGAAGACTTCTTGGATCTAAGAATTGAGAATTCCAAGTCTCTTCTTACCCAGAATGAGACAAAAAATTAGAACAACAAAACTTATTATATTTCCTAATAAATGTGAGATAACTTGGATACAATCTTGATTATATATTTTGACCAATTGGATCATTTTTTCTGCATCTCTACACGAATTTCTTGTGAATGCGGTTCCAAATAATCTTCCATCATTATTTCTAATAGGAATAGTTCTTTTATTTTCTCAAATTTGTCTACAATGCTTTCTTCTTGTAAATAATCAAAAAAAAAAAATCGATTTTACTAGTATTCCACAAATTTGTAACCCAAGATTCCAAACCGTTCTGTAATGAAATTGAAATTGACCAAGGCAATACTATTAAACATGTAAGATATTGTAGAGAAGCTAATGTTTTATATTTGGTGAATTCCAATTCGTGAATCGTTAACGAATTTGATTGGCCCGTTAGCTCTGTCCAAAATCTGAACAAAGTACAAATTATAGAATGAGGTATGAGATTCATAGAATGATCTTATGCGGAATTCTTTGAAATATCTTTCAAATGAGGAATAGTTTATTTAGAAGGATCAATCCTTAAAATCGCTTTGATCTGGAATCATTTTCTATTTATTGTTTTCTTTTTTAACTCTTGACCCGAAGAATCACTTCAATTCGAGTGGCAAATAAATTGAAGTTTAAGTCTAATAATACCAAATTTGTACTCTTTGGTACATATAGCAGATCAAATAATTTCAGGCACATATGTAAAAAAGTATAAAAAACTAGAGGCATTTACTTCATTGTATTCTTTTGAGATGTTATATCTATATTTATTAGACCTTTTGTCCCTATCTAATAAATAAAGAATGATATCGAGTGTTTGCGAACTGCCGAAGAATACTGGTATGGTTCTATAAGTAACATACAATAAGTTTCAAAGGATGGGAATATACCAATTTGATACAAAAGAGTATGCAACAGAGTATAAACCTTTAAATACACCAGTAATCTATCTAGCTCGTCGATTTCTTTGGGATCCTGTGAGTATTCACTTTTAAAATAAGCACTCTTCTTTTGAACGAAGAGAACTTTTTGTTCCTAAAGAACTCATGAAAAGTATTTATCTTACTTATTCTTTAACAAGAGAGTTAAAATACAGTATTAGAAAAACATTGAAGGCTATTCTAAAGTGGAAAAAGGTGAGAAAAATGGCCTTAGAAATGAAAATTAAGACTAATGATGATGATTTTCCTTTTAACATTCAAATGGAAGAAAAAGAAGATTTTGAAACTTTCAAATGCTTTCAAGAAATTGGTATCTGATTGAGACATGTATTACCATATTCCCAATCGCTGATAAGTGAATGTTGGTTCCATGAAAAAACACAGGTTGATAAGTTCAAACAACGTTTGGTCAAAAATATAGTGAGATTGTCTTTCCCATCCTTTCACTAAATCCCGCTACTAATAAAGCAGCTCACTTCCTGAAACATCCCATATATGTGGGTGGTAATAGAGGAAGAGGAAAAATTTATCCCGATGGTAGAAAAAGAAACAATACAGTCTACAATGCTTCAACAACAAGTAAAGTAAGTAAAATTGCACATAAAGAAAAGGGTGGATATCAAATAACTATTGATAATCCATCAGACGGTCAACAAGTGGTTGACTTTGTACCTTCGGGACTAGAACTTCTTGTTTTAGAAGGCGAATTCATCAAGGCGGATTAGTCGTTAATGAAAAACCCTAATGTAGGTGGATTTGGTTAGGAAAATGCAGAAATAGTACTTCAAGATCCTTTACGTGTTCAAGGTCTTTTATTATTCTTAGCATCTGTCATTTTAGCATAGATATTTCTGGTTCTTAAGAAGAAACAATTTGAGAAAGTTCAATTGGTCGAAATGAATTTTTAGGTCAATTATATAAATAAAAATTGCAACAATAAAGTCATACTTCTTCGGATTGATAAGATAGTAGAATAGTTCATAGTTACATATCTTTTGGAATGAATACTGTGAGTTTTTTCATGCCATAAATAAACACGTATACTTAAGAAATCCGTTGGACAAGCCGATTCACACCTCTTACAACCTACACAGTCTTTTGTTCTTGCAGCAGAAGCAATTTGCTTAGCTTTACATCCTTCCCAAGATATCATTTCTAATACATCTGTGGGACACACTCGTACACACTGGGTACAACCAATACATGTATCATAAATTTTGACTAAATGTGCCATTGGATCTAAGAACTCCATTAGTTATCATATAAAATTTTTTAAATTGAATAAGATTTTTTAATATATGGCCAATGATGATAGATTATGAATATCAAGCAAATCAATAATTGTATTATCTGTGATGTAATGAATAGATTTAGATTCTGTCTGTTTGTTTTATAAAAGAGACAGATTTGTCTAATTTTCACTTCTCCAGATTTGACTGAATCTGGTCTAATCGTGTTAGACAGATCATTTGGATAGTGAGTTAAATATGAATTATGCTCTTGATTAATGGTAATACTTATAATAAATCTCTCTAAAATAAAGAGAAAAGAGAGATCTAGATCTATTTTGAAAGAGGCAGGTCTGGTATCTATTTGAATAGGAATAGGTCTACAAATTCTTCATATGGAAGGAGATATCCATTACCATTTTGACAAATTAAATTGATCGATACGAGTTGATTTTCTATTACGATATATTGCCAGAACAATAGCTAATCCAATAGCTACTTCAGCAGCAGCAATAGCTATAATAAAGATCGAGAAGATATGCCCCTTTACTTGCCTACTATCAAAATAATCTGAAAATGTTACTAGGTTTAAATTTTCCCGAATCAAAAAATATTATAATAATAGGTCCTGTTCTTGGTCAAAAATATAGTGAATTGTGTTTCCCATCCTTTCACAAATCCCACTACTAATAAAGCAGCTTGTGGTGCTATTCTGTAGCTAGAACACCATTTTAGCTATTGTTTCCAATGTTTCACCATTAAATCTTAAGTATTTTGACAATCCAACATCCCTTGCAAATCTAAAAATTCTTTGACATTTTTTTATTATTAAAGGAGTCAATGCTCTTGATTCTAATAAATCCTTCACATAGGATCCCTTTATGGATCGTATTCTTTGCCAAATTTTATGAAAAACATATGCTTGAGAAATATGTTTTGTATTCTTTTTGATAATTGGGTTGATAATTCTATTTCTATTGAATAGTTTTTGAATTGGTTCAATTTTTAGCATCAATTGCATCTAAAGTTGGAAACTGGACTCGATCAGATTGAAAATGCTTATTTTAAGATCAATAACTGATAGTTTCATCCTAAAATAAAGAACTTTCATAAAATAGGACAATTTCTTCCTAATGAATCAAACGCTCTTCTTTTGGAAGATAGAACCCCAAATTTTGATTCCAACCAACTCTTTTTTGGATCTAGATTTTATTTCAAGAGAAGGCTGATCCATTTTTTTTTTTAAATCAGCTTGCAACTTTTTATAAATCTCTAAATTCACTAGATACTCTTCATTCATCTGCTTGATTCGATCATGCATTGTGGTTATCCAATCCTCTGTATCTTCCAAATCCAGATCTGGTTTGACCTGCATTGAAAATGGTTCTAATAGATCTTGTACAATTTCTAAAGAGAATTTAATATTTGATGTAGGCCTGGTCCAAATTATTACAGGAAGCTGATCATTTTTTCTTTACTCTCAATATCTAGCCAAATTGTTATCTTTATGGTCTTTTGTGAGAAAAATTCTATCCATTGGATAATAGGTTTCATCCATTTGATAATAGGTTTTATCCTCTTGATAATAAATTTTGCCCGATGGGACGTATAATTCAAAATCAATTCACTAATGGGTTGCCAAAAGGATGACACTTTTGTTGGATTTCCAAAAGGTAATTCATTTTCTATCCCATACAGAGATAAGAAACTATTTGTTTTTTTATTAGTGTTAGTAGATTGAGGGCTAGCTTCATACCAATTTAGTCCATAATGCTCAATATTATTCAAACTCAATCTTATCAAGATGATCACTAAACTGGCTACATATCCTTTTGAAAAATTGCAACCATAAACTGAAAAGATCCATATCGGGTCACACAATTTTCTTTCTCTTCATCTCCAACAGCTATTCTAACTTGATAGTATCCTAGCTTCAAGTCGAGCTTGGTGAAATACTTTGCCCCGATTAGGTAATCGAAGCAGTTTGCTATGAGAGGAAGAGGGTACTTGTTCTTGATGGTGAGTTTATTCTGTGCCCTAAAGTCGACACAAAGTCTCATTGTTCCATCCTTCTTCTTTTGGAATAGAATTGGCACATCGTTTGGAGAGTGAGAAGTGTTGAATAATGGATGCATAGGTGGACCTTTCCCAGGAAGAAAATATTCAACCAGAAAGAAAGTATGATAATGGCATGCAAATATAGTTTATATTGTGATCTATCATATTGATAGATAGATGGATAGATGTATATTTTACAAAGAGTACATATGCCTGATTATATAGGCAAGTGCTAAACCTAGAATGAAAATGATGTTGCCAAGTGTTCAAATCACACTTCATGTGACAACAAGAAACCCTAACCAACTACCTAGGGAATGATAACAAGATGGAGATAAGTTCTAGAAAAGACAACTCATCTTCTAGAAGGGAATCTTATTTCAACAACTTAATTAAATGATTAATTAAAACCTAAGTTAACTTATGCTAGTGTAATAATTAATTAATTACACTAACACCCCCCCATAAGTGCAACTTAGGGAGACTAGATAAGCATGCACCTAAAACTAAGATGAATGCAAGAAAGCATGAATGGGTCCCGACAACAAGGCCTGATCAGGTACCTATGTACAAATACAATAATGAGGTAGAGAAGGAAAAACCCAGTGGGACAACCCCCCCATACAATGAGATGGTTGCAGCAGAGAAGCACTGGAAGAACACTGTGGAGTAACACTGGAACCGCAATCTGGCAAGCAAGGAAAGATACTTCTGTCTACAAGAAACCATATCAGAATCATAATAATGCAACAGCAGACCCAATGCCACGGAACACTCGAAAACACCAAACTGGAACAACCCTGGAATCCATAAAGCAACAGTAGATGAAAAGATGATGACAGAATCTGGAAGCCGTGAATCTCGATGCTAATTTCAAACTGAGACTAAAACTTTTCCATGAGAACAAGTACCATAAAGACTCAGGAACATTAACTGCAAATTTAGTGGCCCTCAAACTGAGATGGATACAAAATGAATCTGATATGTGTCAAACTAAGACAAAATATGGCCAAAAGAAACTAAGAAACCAAATTACAACCCATGTGAGTTGTCATCAAAACACAATGAAGACCAAAGTGCATGCACACTCTAATCAGATTATTATGCAAGAAACCCCCCTAATGGAACTTTATATCAGTTCATTTATTACAATACCCAATGATTGCAAAAGGAGAGAATGCCTAAATATGCATAAACAAAAAATTAAAAAGAGTGCATGTACAAACCAATGTTCACATCTATCTCCATGATGAAAAATAACCTCAAATTTGTGTATATGACCAAATCTGAAAAAACGGCCTACACCACTATGAAGTGCTCGAAACAAGCTTTCTATCAATATCTCGTTTGCCAAAAATGGACATCTTGGCCAAAAGTTATGAATTTTTCAAAAAAATTGAATTTAGTTTACAGGAAGCAGGTTTTCTAGCAAAAAATGTTTATTTCTAATTTGATTTCTAGAAAATCTACTCACTGTTTGTAGACAAAAATAAAAACCTAGAAATATTTTGATGTTAGAAATAAAACCCAAAAATTATTTTTTGATCCAACAAGCAGAAGATGAAAAATTAATTTTTTTTAATCTTTAGTCAAGAGAAAAATGACGCCCGATGCTTTTTAGACTACGATTTTCTCCAGATCTGTGTAAGATATGCAAAATCTAGAAGATACACAGTTCAGATTTCGACGTTGGCTAGAAAACCTAGAAATTGTTTTTCCTGCAAATGAGTGAAAACATGATTTTTGAAGCAAATATGATGATAGCTCCAATAAAAAATGGCTTGCAACAAACCCTTGCTTGCCAAAGAATCTCACTAGCCAAACTTTCTTGATCCTGGGATGAACCTTCACTGGAATAGCTCTAATACCATCTTGGAATAATGGATGCACACGTGGACCTTTTCCAAGAAGAAATATTCAACCAAAAAGAAAGTATGATAATGGCATGCAAATATATATTCTATTATGATCTATCAGATTGATAGATAGATGGATAGATGTATATTTTACAAAGAGTACATATGCCTGATTATATAGGCAAGTGCTAAACCTAGAATGAAAATGATGTTGCCAAGTGTTCAAATCACACTTCATGTAACAACAAGAAACCTTAACCAACTACCTAGGGAATGATAACAAGATGGAGATAAATTCTAGAAAAGACAACTCATCTTCTAGAAGGGAATCTTATCTCAACAACTTTATTAAATGATTAAATTCAACCTAGGACTAATATGATTAATTAAAACCTAAGTTAACTTATGCTAGTGTAATAATTAATTAATTACATGAACAAGAAGGTCTCACATAACCTACTTCCATCAACTCCTCGAGATGACTCTTCAACTCGACCATCTTTGGCCTAGACAACCTATATGGTGCTTGGGCGGGAGGCCTTGCTCTCAGAACCATCTCAATCCGATGATCCACTGCTCTTTTGGGTGGTAAGCGAGCTGGGAGCTTGAGAGACATTCTATCTTCATACTCTAGGATAATTTCACCGATCTCTGGTGGAATGGGTGCCTCAGACGCACCTTCTTCATCATCCCACCCTCCGAGTAGCGTTGTAAGGAATAGTGGCTCCTTACTCGATTTCTCAATTGCCCTCTTCATACTCAGAGCTAAAACTATCTGGCTCTTCCCACTTTGTCTTCTGTCAGATGTCTTAACCATGCCAATTTGTATGGGATCGATAAACATGAGTGACTCCAAGTGGGGAATGACTTCTACCTTACCCAATCTCAAAAACTCCTGACCCTAAGTCAAGTCAAAGTCATCCATGTCGATTGTAGTGAGATCCATCTTATTCTGCCAAATCCCAATTGTGGTGGCTATGTCCTTGACAATGCCAACTATCTTCTTTGCTAGGGAGTTGATAGCTTTGAATGAAGTCATGCTGGGTTGCACCTTCATTACCATTTCTTTGGCCTTCTTGGCCGATATGTAGTTGTGTGTGGCCCCTGAGTCCACTAACCCAGCTATGCTCTTTCCATTGAACCAAACTTCTACAAAACACAACTTTGTATCACTGGTTGAAGTAGTTGCGGTTGTCTTTAGTTATTTAAGTGCACTGAGCAAGCCCTAAAATTGAAGTACTCCCATACCATGGGTGCTTTTATCTGGCCTGGTCATTATTTCTATTGTGGAGTTGATTCGTTGTCTCTCAGGACAGTCTCGCGCCCAATGTGTCGAGCTCCCACAAATGAAACATGCACCTGCCTTCTTGAAGTTTTCCTTGGACTCTGCATCCCTCCTGACTTTGTGTTGGAATTGAAACACAACGGATGAGGGAATACATCAAGTCTTTCACAACCCTGATGCTGGAAATCAAAGACATGTCCAAGCAAGACAAACTCTTCCAATTCATGAGAGGTCTAATGCCATGGATTGAGAATGAGTTCAGGCGCAAGAATTTCCAAACCCTATCTGATGCGGTGGCCATGACAGACCGACTTCTTGATTTCAAAGGAGAGTCGAGTAAGGAAGTCAGGGGTGCAACAAAGGACAAGAAGAAGAGTTTCCCCCCTAAGAATGAAGGAAAAGAAAAATAGGGGAACCCGTCTACAACTAAGGCTAGTGGGAACTTTAAGAAGTCTTCTAGCAAACCAGCTACTGGTTGAAAGCTGCTCTTTACATGTTCGGCTACACTTGGGCACTTTCTTTGGTACCCACTGAGAAGAGTATGCAGAGTTAGGGGTTGCTGCCCAGTCACCAGATGGAAGGGCGAATACTGATTTGATCCTGACTTCTGAAGATTGTAGCTAACCTGGGCAGAGTCCAACAGTCTAGGCCAATTGGACTAATCCGACTACAAAAAATGCCTCAGGTAATCTTCCAACAACACATTGATCTACTCAGTCTAACCATCAATCTAGGGGTGATGGGTGGTTGACATGAGTAACTTGGTGCCCATTAACTTGAACAACTCACTCCAAAAGTTCAAAGTGAAGCAGGCGTCTCTATCACTGATTATGCTTAGGGGGATGCCCCAATACTTCACCACATTCCTATAGAAGTAGTCGGCCACCTCTTTTGCACTACAGGGAGCCTTACATGGGACAAAGACTCCATATTTAGAAAATTGGTTGACCACAACCATGATGCTAGTACACCCATCCACATTGGGCAAGCCAGTTATGAAATCCATCGAAACACTGGCCCAAGGTCTGGTTGGAATGGGTAGGGGTTGAAGCAAGCCGCCCGATGACTTGGTTTCTGACATGTCCTATTGAAAAATGAGGCATGCTATCACTTACTCATCCACATCTTGTCTCATCTGAGGCCAATAAAATTCCCTATCTAGGAGGGCAAGGGTTATTTTCTGTCCTGGGTGTCCGGCCCATAAACTATCATGAAATTCTTGAATCAGATCCCTTCTTAGACTCCTGCACTTTGGCACATAGACTCGATCTAGGGTGAACATCATGAGTCGACCTCAATGTAGTGCATTGAACTGGCACTGTGGAAATCTCTGGAGGATTCGACTCCAGTATGATCCTTCGCTTGAGGGCGTGTTGGCGATTTTGAAATCTTGTCTATGTTTCAATAGTCTCAAGGATGTTTCTTCCCCTATATAAGCTATCTATCTGAATCTCAAGTAGCGGTAGGATGATGCACAAAGTTGGGACAATCCCTCAAACTTTGACTTTATCCATTGCCTACATATATGCATGTTGGGATCTAGTCCTTAGGATTTCTACCCAACTCAAGATTTTCCTAGCAACCCAATGTATGACTCCAGGAGTTTGCAACCTCTACAGAGTCCTTCATCAGCATGTCGGTGATCGGGAAATTTTCCAAGTCCATGAAGAGAGCAGCTTCAATGTGGAACCAACTCCCAGTGCAAGACTACAACTTAGTCCTGGCTTGTCTTTAGGGAACTACTCCTTAGTCCCAGCTTGGTACGAGGCCACTCCTTGACCCCAGCTTGGTGTGAAGTCACTCCTTGACTCCAACTTGGATCCATGCAAGTCCTGTTTAGACTTGGTGTCCTCTACAGAGTCTGACTTGGTGCACACCTGATTAAGGATGTGACTTGGGTTACACCATATAAGTGGTGTGAACATTGCGTCCCCATAATGGGTTTGACTTGGCAGTCAACCTGTGGGGAGTGGCACACTGGTTTATGAGTGCGGCTTAGGACTATTCCTAAGTCCCCCAACTACATCCAACTTGATGGGCATCTAGATAGCCCTCACATTTGCGTGCAAGACAACCAAAGTGGGTCAATAGAGGAAATGAACATCATGAGAGTCAACTCCAAGCTTTGCACCTTCGAGTATCGGATCGGGTCCAAGCATTGCACCTTGGATGAAATGGATGCACCCAGGCTTTGCGCCCTGGGAACTTGGATAACTTTCAATACCACAACATTATCCCCCACTCAAAAATAGGTGACGTCCCTGATGCCTGCACTACAAACGTTACAAATGCATGTGGAGAATGTGCCAAAATCACCTAGGGGCTTCTTATGCAAAAGGTGTAGAGTCCTTTGAAAGGAACTCCAACACCTTATCTTCAAATTTCCAGAGGGTTTTGGCCTTCTCCCACGAAGCCTCATCTCTTGGTTGGCCCTGCCAATGCACCAAGAACTCTTTCGATCATAAGTCTCTGAACCTTCATTCTTTCATCGCAAGGATTTCCTCAACTTGTAAGTCTAACCTATCTAGAACATTGGATAAACCCCTTGTTGGTTTGTTCCTTTCAATGTCCTCTTTATCTTCATGTAGAGGATGAAACTGACTCACATGAAAAATATTATGAGCTCTCATGTGAGCCGGTAGTTTTAGCTTATAGGCAATCTGTCCAACTCGGCCGATTCTCTCAAAGGGGCAATCAAACCTCCTGGTGAGGGTATGGCTCATTCTATGCATGGGTTGGAGTTGGTGATAGTTTAACTTCAACAAAACCTTGTCGCCTATCTTGAATTCTATAGACCTCCTGCTTGAGTTTACAAAAACTTTCATTCTCTCCCTAGCCTTGATCAAATGATGGCGAGCCAGGTTGACCCTGTCTTGCCATCTCTTTAGATGTTCAGCTGCACTTGGGCACTTTCCTTGGTACCCACTAAGAAGAGTATGCGAAATTAGTTGTTGTTGCCCAATCACTAGATGGAAGGGTGAATATTGACTCAATCCTAAATTTTGGAGATTGTAGCTAAACTAGGCGGAGTCCAACAGTCTAGGCCAATTGGACTGATCCGACTGCACAAACTGCCTCAAGTAATCTTCCAACACCGTGTTGATCCGTTCAGTCTGACCATCAGTCTTGGGGTGATGGATGGTTGACATGAGTAACTTGGTGACCATTAAATTGAACAACTCACTCCAAAAGTTTGAAGTGAAGTGGGTGTCTCTATCACTGATTTTGCTTAGGGGGATGCCCCAATACTTCACCACATTCTTATAGAAGTAGTCAGCTGCCTCTTCTGCACTGCAGGGAGCTTTACATGGGACAAAGAACCTTGTCATCCCTCTGAGCATCGTACATGTCAGGGGCCTTGTGTCCACCGCTAGAGCCACCTAGAGCTATGATGGTCTCGAGGATTTTGTTGTCATCCCCAAGTTGTTGAACCAACTTCTATAAATCAATTACAGCTAGGTCCAATTGTAGAAACTTGTTGTTGGAGTTGATGTCCTCAATGGAATCGACTTGACACTCCAAATTAGTAACTCTGTCCTTCGTTCATTGTGTGGACTGGTTGGTATTGATATTACTCATCCTCCTAGGATCTTGTCTAGGCTGATCCTCTTCCTAGGAGTTCTGTTCATCCTATGAGTTACAGAATGGGTTTGGAGAGTTGCGTGGCATTGCGACTTACAACATTGAACTCTACAAAATCTTCACCTCACTGAGTCTGCTCTGTACTGGTGAAGACTATCTCAGCGTATCGAAGAGCCTTATGCTCTGATACCAACTATCACGGGGTCAGTCCGTGCGGCACCTAGAAGCTCTATACTAAGGTTGGATCAAGTATTGATCCACACTGTTTCTAACTTCCGGGACTACGCCTTTCACAATCTGAGTTATCAGAGACCGTATTACAATCTAGTAGTGGAACTTTGTATGACAATGACTTGACAAATATGTAGGGTGAAGTAGATCGACTTTATGGATTCAATGGCTCCAAGCTAGGTTACAATAGACTGCACTAGCGCAGATGATGCTTCACTACTCGACTACTCCCTGAGTATGCTCTAACTAAACACCCACCCTTGAATCGTGTGACACTCTCTGAAGACTATTACTGCTTGCAACTTTCATGCCTGATGGACTTGCTTCTTCACGTGACTCTAATATCCTGAACTCCTTGAGTAATTTGGTGTTGACAGAGGGGCAACTCGTTCTCCCAATCGAGCTACAAGTCGACCTACCCTATCCATGACCCATGCCTCACTTATTGAGACAAGGTCGACCTCAATGTGGCGCGTTGAACTGGCACTATGGAAATCTCTGGAGGATTCGACTTCAGTATGATCCTTCGCTTGAGGGTGTGTTGGTGATTTTGAAAGCTTGTTTGTGTTTGAATAGTCTTGAGGATGTTTCTTCCCCTATATAAGCTATCTGTTTGAATCCCAAGCAGCGGTAGGATGACACACAAAGTTGGGACAATCCCTCAAACTTTGAATTTATCCATTGCCTACTTACATGCCTACTAGGATCCAGTCCTTAGGATTTCTACCCAACTCAAGATTCACCCAGCACCCCAATGTATGACTTCAAGAGTTTGCAACCTCTACGGAGTCCTTCATCAGCATGTCGGTAATTGGGGACTTGTCAAATATAGAATTCCCCTAATATTGATAGATAGTATAATAGGACTTGCCCTTTCCACACTTTGGAGTTAGGCAAGTTTCATATAAAGAATCTTTGTCCATTGTTAGGCTGGTTTAGTAGCCGCTTAATATAAGTGTGATGTAATATAAGGGTGATATTCCAGCTTGAAAAAATGTAGGACCTCTCCCCTAACCTTTATTCTTTGATTTCACTTTGAGAGGTGCCCTTGACCGCTTAGTCAAAAATAGTCAGAAAGTGGGAGTGGCGGGGGTGATTCAAATTTCGGGTGATTTTTGGATGCATGATTTCAAGTTTCCACCTTCTTATATAGAATATGTTTGGGCTATGGGGTGTTGCTGATCAGCAAGATCAGTAAGAAAATAGTATTCTAGTTAGGGTAGGTTTGATGAATCCTTGTTAGGGTAGGAATGGGGTCCTAGTTTTTTGTAACCTGGCGATTACAAGTTCCAAGTTAGGGTCAGAAAGATGAGCCTTCCTGCCAGTAAGTAAAGAAATAACCTTCCCCTCCTTCCTAAAGTAGTAGTGTAAAATAGTGGCCTTTTGAACAAGGATGGATTTGGTAATAGTGCAAAATAGTGGCCTTTTGAACAAGGATGGATTTGGTACTAGTGCAAAATAGTGGCCTTTTGAACAAGGATGGATTTGATACTAGTGCAAAATAGTTGCCTTTTGAACAAAATGCATGTTTTGTATAAAGAATCTTTGTCCCTTGTTAGGCTGGTTTAGTAGCCGCTTAATATTAAGATGCTTTGCAGGCGTTGTGTTGTAGTGTTATTTCGAAAGTACATGTGCACCCATACGTAGTTAGTCTAGTTGTTCTATGTGCCCCATAGATTGTTGGGGCAATTTCTTTGAATTGGAATGTCAGATTACTCTTGGGTGGGAGGGAATAGTGTAATACGATTCAGACTTGGCATCCTCCGTAGAGTCCGACTTGGTGCGCACCTGATTAAGGATGCAACTTGGGGTGCACCATATAAGTGGTGCGAACATTGCATCCCCATAACGGGTCTGACTTGGCACTCACCTTGTGGGGAGTGGCGCACTTGTTTATGAGTGTGGCTTGGGACTGTTCTTAAGTCCCTCAAAAACATCCAACTCGATTGGAATACAGATAACCCTCACACTTGCGTGCAAGGTGACCTAAGTGGGTCGACACAGGAAATGAGAATCATGAGAGTCAGCTCCAAGCTTTGCTCCTTGGAGTATAGGATTGGGTTGAGGCATTGCACCTTGGATGAATAGGATGTGGCCAGGCTTTGTGCCCTGGGTTCAAGGCATTGCACCTTGGGAACTCGGATGACATTCAAAACCACAACATTCTCCCCCACTCAAAAATAGGTGATGTCCCTGACACCTGTGTTGTAAACCTTACGAATGCATACGGAGAATGCACCCAAATCACCTTGGGGCTTCTTATGCAGGAGGTGCAGATTCCTTTGAAAGGAACTCCAACACCTTATCTTCAAAATTCTAGAGGGTTTCAGCCTTCTCCCACAAAGCCTCATCTCTTGGTTGGCCTTGCCAATGCACTAAGAACTCTTTCCATCGAAAGTCTCTGAACCTTCCTTCTTTCATCACAAGGATTTCCTCAACTTGTAAGTCTAGCCCATAAATTGTCATGAGCCATACCCTCACCAAGAGGTTTGATGGCCCCTTTGAGATAATTGGCTGAGTCAGATAGTTCGCCTATAAGTTGTAACTACCGGCTCACATGAGGGTGCACAATGTGTTCCATGTGAGTTAGCTCTGTCCTCTACATGAAGACAAAGAGGACATTGAAAGCAACAAACCAACAAGGGGTCCAACCAATGTTCTAGATAGGCTAGACTTACAAGTCAAGGAAATCCTTGCGATGAAAGAATGAACATTCAGAAACTTCTGATTGAAAGAGTTCTTGGTGCATTAGCAAGGCCAACCAAGAGATGAGGCTTTGTGGGAGAAGGCTGAAACCCTCAGGAAATTTGAAGATAAGGTGATGGAGTTCCTTTCAAAGGACTTCACACCTCCTACATAAGAATCCCCAAGGTGAGTTTGGCGCATTCTCCGCATGCATTCGTAAGGTTTGTAGTGCAGGCATCAGGAATGTTGCCTATTTTTGAGTGGGGGAGATGGTTGTGGTCTTGAAAGTCATCCAATTTCCCATGGCGCAATGCCTAGGACCCAGGGCACAAAGCCTAGGCTCATCCATTTCATGCAAGATGCAATGCTTGGACTCGATCTGATACTCCAAGGCACAAAGCTGGGAGCTGACTCTCATGATGCTCATTTCCTGTGTCAACCCACTTAGGTCACCTTGCACACAAGTGTGAGGGCTATCTAGATGCCAATCGTGTTGGATGTTGTTGGGGGACTTAGGAACAGTCCCAAGCTGCACTCATAAACAAGTATGCCACTCCCCACAAAATGAGTGCCAAGTTGGACCCGTTATGGGGATGCAATGTTCGCACCACTTATATGGTGCACCCTAAGTCACATCCTTAATCAGGTGCACACCAAGTATAACTCAACAGAGGATGCCAAGTCTAAACTGGACTTGCATGGATCCAAGTCAGAGACAAGGATTGACTTCGCACAAAGCTAGGGTCAAGGAGTGGCCTCGCACCAAGTCGAGACTAAGGAGTAGTTCCACAAAGGCAAGCCTAGACTAAGGAGTGGTCTTGCACTGGGAGTTGGTTCCACATTGAAGCCACTCTCATCATGGACTTGGACAAGTCCCCGATCGCTGACATGCTAATGAAGGAATCCGTAGAGGTTGCAAATTCTTGAAGTCATACATTGGGGTGCTGGGCGAATATTGAGTTGGGTAGAAATCCTAAGGACTAGATCCCAGTAGGCATGTAAGTAGGCAATGGATAAAGTTGAAGTTTGGGGGATTGTCCCAACTTTGCATGTCATCCTACCACTACCTGGGATTCAAATAGATAGCTTATATAGGAGAAGAAACATCCTTGAGACTATTGAAACACATACAAGCTTTCAAAATCACCAACATGCCCTCAAGTGAAGGATCATATTGGAGTTGAATCCTCCAGAGATTTCCATAGTGCCAGTTCAACGCACCTCATTGAGGTCAACCTCATCTCAACAAGTGAGGCCTGGGTCATGGATAGGGTAAGTTGACTTATAGCTTGATTGGGAGAACGAGTTGCCCCTCCATCAACACCAAATTACTCAGGGAGTTCAGGATCTTAGAGTCACATGAAGAAGTGAGTCCATCAAGGATGAAAGTTGCAAGCAATAATAGTCTTCGAAGAGTGTCACAGGATTTAGGGGTGGGTGTTTAGTTAGAGTGTGCTTAGGGAATAGCTCGGTTAGAGAAGCATCATCTACACTAGTGTAGTCTATTGCAACTTGGCTTGGAGCCATTGAATCAATAAAGCCAATCAACTTCACCCTACATATTTGTCAAGTCATTTTCATACAAAGTTCCAATGCTAGACTACAATACGGTCTATGATAACTCAAATTGTGAAAGGCGTAGTCCTAGAAGTTAGAAATGGTGCAGATCAGTACTTGATCGAACCTTAGTATAGAGCTTCCTTAAGCTTGTCTATGTTTTGTAGAAGTTTGGTCCAATTTAAAGAGCATAGCCGGCTTGGTGGACTTGGGGGCCACACACAACTACATATCGGCCAAGAAGGCCAAAGAAATGGGAATGAAGGTGCAACCTAGCATGGCTTCATTCAAATTTGTCAACTCCCTAGCAAAGAAGATAGTCGGCATTGTCAATGACATAGCCACCACAGTTAGGATTTGGCATAATAAGATGGATCTCACTGCAATCAACATGGACGACTTCAACTTGATTCTAGGTCAGGAGTTTCTGAGGTTGGCTAAGGTAGTAGTCATTCCCCACTTGGAGTCACTCATGTTTATGGATCCAATGCAAACTGGCATGGTTAAGACATATGACAGGAGACAAAATGGGAAGAGCCAAATATTTTTTTCTCTAAGTATGACAAGGGAAATGAAGAAATCAAGTAAGGAGCCACTATTCCTTGCAGCCCTACTAGGAGGGTGGGATGCTGAAGAAGGTGCATCGGAGGCACCCATTCCACTAGAGATCAGCGAAATTATCATGGAGTATGAAGAAAGAATGCCTCTCAAGCTCCCAGCTCACTTACCACCCAGAAGAGTAGTGGATCATTAGATTGAGATGGTTTTAGGAGCAAGGCTGCCCACCCAGACACCATATAGGTTGTCTGGGCCAGAGATGCTCAAGTTGAAGACTCAGCTCGAGGAGTTGATGGAAGCAGGTTATGTGCAGTGGAACTTTGTATGACAATGACTTGACAAATATGTAGGGTGAAGTAGATCAGCTTTATTGATTCAATGGCTCCAAGCAAGGTTACAATAGACTGCACTAGTGCAGATGATGCTTCATTACCCGAGCTACTCCCTGAGCACACTCTAACTAAACACCCACCCCTAAATCCTGTGACACTCTCCGAAGACTGTTACTACTTCCAAATTTCATCCCTAATGGACTCACTTCTTCATGTGACTCTAAGATCCTAAACTCCTTGATTAATTTGGTGTTGACGGAGGGGCGACTCGTTCTCCCAATCGAGCGACAAGTTGACTTACCCTATCCATGACCTAGACCTCACTTTTAGTGAAGTAGGCATCGCTATCACTGATTATGCTTAGGGGGACACCCCAATACTTCACCACATTCCTATAGAAGTAGTCGGCTACCTCTTCTGCACTGCAAGGAGCCTTACATGGGACAATGACTCCATATTTTGAAAAGCGGTCGACCACAACCATGATGCTAGTATACCCGTCCACATTGGGCAAGCTAGTTATGAAAGCCACTTAGGTCGCCTTGCATGCATCCTTGCCAATTGGTGCACCTCGTGACATGTATTCACCCTTCCATCTGGTGATTGGGCAGCAACCACTAACTCCACATTCTCTTCTCAATGGGTACCAAGGAAAGTGCAGTGCAGCCGAACATGTAAAGAGTTGGCAAGATAGGTTCGACCTGGCTCGCCATCATTTGATCAAGGCTGGGGAGAGAATGAAAGGTTTTGTAGACTTGAGTAGGAGGTCTATGGAATTCAAGATAGGCGACAAGGTTTTTTTGAGGTTAAACTATCACCAGTTCAAACCCATGTGTGAAATGAGCCATACCCTCACCAGGAGGTTTGATGGCCCCTTTGAGATAATCAGCCGAGTTGGACAGGTTGCCTATAAGCTAAAACTACTGACTCACATGATATTTCATAATGTTTTTCATGCTAGTTAGCTTCGTCCTCTACATGAAGATAAAGAGGACATTGCAAGAAACAAACCAACAAGGGGCCCAACCAATGTTCTAGATAGGTCAAACTTACAAGTCGAGGAAATCCTTCTGATGAAAGAATGAAGGTTCAGAGACTTCCAATGGAAAGAGTTCTTGGTGCATTGGCAAGGCCAACCAAGAGATGAGGCTTCATGGGAGAATGCTGAAACCCTTTGGAAATTTGAAGATAAGGTGTTGGAGTTCCTTTCAAAGGACTTCGCACCTCCTGTATAAGAAGCCCCAAGGTGAGTTGGGTGCATTCTCTATATGCATTTGCAAGGTTTGCAGTGCAGGCATCATGGATGTCACCTATTTTTGAGTGGGGTAGAATGTTGTGGTCTTGAAAGTCATCCGAGTTCCCAAGGCGCAATGCTTGGGACCCAAGGTGTAAAGCCTGGGCTCATCCGTTTCATCCAAGGCACAATGCTTGGACCCGATACAATACACCAAGGCGTAAAGCTTGGAGCTGACTCTCATGATGCTTATTTCCTGTGTTGACCCACTTAGGTCACCTCACACGCAAGTGTGAGTGCTATCCAAATGCCCATCGAGTTGGATGTAGCTGGCGGACTTAGGAACAATCCCAGGCCGCACTCATAAACCACTGTGCCACTCCCCACAAGGTGAGTGCCAATTCAGACCCATTATGGGGATGCAATGTTTGTACCACTTATATGGTGCACCCCAAGTTGCATCCTTAATCAAGTGTGCACCAAGTTGGACTCTACAGAGGATGCCAAGTCTGAACCGAACTTGCATGGATCCAAGTTGGAGTCAAGGAGTGATTTCGCACCAAGTCGGGGTTAAGGAGTGGCCTCGCACCAAGCTGAGACTAAGGATCCACACCATTTCTAACTTCCGGGACTATGCCTTTCAGAATTTGAGTTATTAGAGACCGTATTGTGGTCTAGCAGTGAAACTTTGTATGAGAATGACTTGAGAATAATGTAGGGTGAAGTAGTTCAACTTTATTGATTCAATGGCTTCAAGCTAGGTTACAATAAACTATACTAGTGCAGATGATGCTTCTCTACCCGAGCTACTCCCTCAGCACACTCTAACTAAACACCCACCCTTGAATCCTATGACACTCTCTGAAGATTGTTACTGCTTTCAACTTTCATCCCTGATGGACTCACTTCTTCATGTGACTCTAAGATCGTGAACTCCTTGAGTAATTTGGTGTTGACAGAGGGGTGACTCATTCTCCCAATCAAGCTACAAGTTGACTTACCCTATCCATGACCCAGGCCTCACTTGTTGAGATGAGGTTGACCTTAATGCAGTGCATTAAACTAGCACTATGGAAATTTTTGGAGGATTTGACTGCAGTATGATCCTTCGCTTGAGGGTGTGTTCGCGATTTTGAAAGCTTGTCTATGTTTCAATAGTCTCAACGATGATTCTTCCCCTATATAAGCTATCTAACTAAATCTGAAGCAACATTAGGATGACGTGCAAATTTGGGACAATCCCTCGAACTTTGACTTTATCCATTGCCTACTTATATGACTGCTACGATCCAATCCTTAGGATTTCTACCCAACTCAAGATTCGCCCCTCCATCATACAAGACTACTTCGACTGCCTAACTGGGGTGAAGTATTTCACCAAGCTTGACTTAAAGCAAGGATACTATCAAGTCAGAATAGCTACTGGAGATGAAGAGAAAGCAAATTGCGTGACCAGATATGGATCTTTTGAGTTTATAGTCATGTCGTTTAGCTTGTGCAATGTGCTAGCCACATTTTCCACTCTAATGAACGATGTGTTCCGACCTCTCCTGGATAAGTCAGTGGTGGTCTACCTCGATGATATCTTGGTTTATAGAAAGACTCTTGAGGAACACAAGTTTCACTTGGCATAAGTGTTTGAGTTGCTCTGAGAGCACCAACTCTATGTCAAGAAAGAAAAATGTTCCTTCGCCGAAATAGAAGTCCACTTTATTGAACATATCATTGGCGGAGGTCAGATGAGGCCAGACCCAAAGAAATTGAGGGTGATCAAGGATTGGGAGCCCCTTCAAAATGTGCATGAGGTGCACCAATTTCTGGGCCTTGCCAACTACTACAGGAAGTTTGTTAGTGGGTACTCGAAGTGGGTAGCATCATTGACAGATCTCTTGAAGAAGGATAGAAAATGGTTCTGTTCGAATAAGTGCAAGTCAGCGTTCAAGTCTCTCAAGGAGAAGTTCACCTCAGAACTAGTTCTTGCTCTTCCCAACTTCAGAAAGCCATTCAAAGTCCAGAGTGATGCATTGGATTATGCAGTTGGGGGTGTGCTCATGCAAGATGGGCACCCCGTAGCCTATGAGTCGAGAAAACTTAAGGATAGGGAGAAGATCTATCTAGCTCATGAGAAGGAGATGACGGGTATAATACATTGCCTCAAAACATGGAGGCACTATCTACTCGAAGTCCCCATACTTGTCAAAATGGACAACATCTCACCGACATACTTTAAGACTCAGGCCAAACTAACCCCCAAGCAGGCAAGGTGGCAAGAATTCCTTGTTGAGTTCAATTCTGAGATCATTTACAAACCAAGAAAGGCTACCTTTTCATCGAAAGTTCCAAACCTTTGTTCTTTCATCACAAGGATTTCCTCGACTTGTAAGTCCAGCCTATCTAGAATATTGGTTGGACCCCTTCTTGGTTTGTTCCTTGCAATGTCCTCTTTGTCTTCATGTAGAGGATAGAGCTGACTCACATGGAACGCATTGTGCACCCTCATGTTAGCCGGTAGTTTTAACTTATAGGCAACCTATCAGACTCAACTGATTATCTCAAAGTGTCCATCAAACCTCCTATTGAGGGTATGGCTCATTCCGTGCATGGGTTGGAACTGGTGATAATATAACTTCAACAAAACCTTGTCACCTATCTTGAATTCTACAGACCTCTTGCTCGAGTCTGCAAAACCTTTCATTCTCTCCCCAGCGCTGATCAAATGGTGGCGAGCCAGGTCGACCCTATCTTGCTAGCTCTTTAGATGTTCGGATGCACTCGGGCACTTTCCTTGATACCCATTAAGAAGAGTATGCGGAGTCAGTGGTTGTTGCCCAGTCACCAGATGGAAGGGCGAATACTGACTCAATCCTAACTTCTTGAGATTGTAGCTAAACTGGGTGGAGTCCAACAGTCTAGGCCAATTGTACTAATCTAACTGCACAAAATTCCTCAAGTAATCATCCAACACTGTATTTATCCCCTCGGTCTGACCGTCAGTCTGGGGGTGATGGGTGGTTGAAATGAGTAACAATGTGCCCATTAACTTGAACAACTCACTGCAAAATTTTGAAGTGAAGCAGGTGTCTCTATCACTGATTATGCTTAGGGGGACACCCCAATACTTCACCACATTCCTATAGAAGTAGTCGACCACCTCTTTTGCACTATAGGGAGACTTACATGGAACAAAGACTCCATATTTCAATCCAGAGATTTCCATATTGCTAGTTCAACGCAACACATCGAGGTTGACCTGGTCTCAACAAGTGAGGCCTGGGTCATGGATTGGATAAGTCAACTTGTAGCTCAATTGGGAGAATGAATTGCCCCTCCGTCAACACCAAATTACTCAGGGAGTTTAGGATCTTAGAGTCACATGAAGAAGTGAGTCCATCAAGGATGAAATTTGCAAGTAGTAATAGTCTTCAGAGAGTGTCACAGGATTTAGGAGTGGGTTTTTAGTCAGAGTGTGCTCAGGGAGTATCTCGGGTAGAGAAGCATCATCTACATTAGTGCAGTCTATTGTAACCTGGCTTGGAGCCATTGAATCAATAAAGCCGATCTACTTCACCCTACATATTTGTAAAGTTATTTTCATACAAAGTTCCACTGCTAGACCGCAATACGGTCTCTGATAACTTAGATTGTGAAAGGCATAGTCCCAGGATCTATACTAAGGTTGGATCAAATACTGATCCGCACCATTTCTAACTTTTGGGACTATGCCTTTTACAATCCGAGTTATCAAAGACCGTATTGTGGTCTAGCAATGGAACTTTGTATGACAATGACTTGACAAATATGTAGGGTGAAGTAGATCAACTTTATTGATTCAATGGCTCCAAGCTAGGTTACAATAGACTAGACTAGTATAGATGATGCTTCTCTACTTGAGCTACTCCCTGAGCACGCTCTAACTAAACACCCACCCCTTAATCCTGTGACACTCTCTGAGGACTATTACTGCTTGCAACTTTCACCACTCATGGACTCACTTCTTCATGTGACTCTAAGATCCTGAACTCCCTGAGTAATTTGGTGTTGACAGAGGGGTGACTCATTCTCCCAATCGAGCTACAAGTCAACTTACCCTATCCACAACCTAGGCCTCACTTGTTGAGACAAGATCGACCTCAATGCGGTGCATTGAACTGGCACTGTGGACATCTCTAGAGGATTCGACTCCAGTATGATCCTTCGCTTGAGGGTGTGCTGGCGATTTTGAAAGCTTGTCTTTGTTTCAATAGTCTCAAGGATGTTTCTTCCCCTATACAAGCTATCTTTCTAAATCCTAGGTAGTGGTAGAATGATGCATAAAGTTGGGACAATCCCCCAAACTTCGACTAATTCTATAGGAATGTGGTGAAGTATTGGGGTGTCCAAAAGTTTGGGGGATTGTCCCAACTTTACACATCATCCTACCGCTACCTGGGATTCAGACAGATAGCTTATATAGGGGAAGAAACATCCTCAAGACTATTGAAACACAGACAAGCTTTCAAAATTGCCAACACGCCCTCAAGCGAAGGATCATATTGGAGTCTTATCCTCCAGAGATTTCCACAGTGCTAATTCAACGCACCGCATTGAGGTCGACCTCATCTCAAAAAGTGAGGCCTGGGTCAGGGATAGGGTAAGCCGACTTGTAGCTCGATTGGGAGAATGAGTTGCCCCTCCGTCAACACCAAATTACTCAAGGAGTTCAAGATCTTAGAGTCACGTGAAGAAGTGAGTCCATTAGGGATGAAAGTTGCAAGGAGTAACAGTCTTCGGAGAGTGTCAGAGGATTTAGGGGTGGGTGTTTAGTTGGTGTGTGCTCAGGGAGTATCTCGGGTAGATAAGCATCATATGCACTAGTGCAGTCTATTGTAACCTGGTTTGGAACCATTGAATCAATAAAGCCGATCTACTTCACCCTACATATTTGTCAAGTCATTGTCAGACAAAGTTCCACTGCTAGACTGCAATAAGGTCTCCAATAACTTGGATTGTGAAAGGCATAGTCCCGAAAGTTAGAAATGATGCAGATCAGTACTTGATCCAAACTTAGTATAGAGCTTTTGGGTGCCACACGGATTGACCCCAAATGCACCTTCTTCTTCATCCCACCCTCTGAGTAGGGCTGTAAGGAATAGTGGCTCCTTACTCGATTTCTTCATTGCCCTCTTCATACTTAGAGCCAAAACTATCTAGTTCTTCCCAATTTATCTTTTGTTAGATGTCTTAACCATGCCAATTTGCATGGGATCCATAAACATGAGTGACTCCAAGTGGGGAATGACTGTTACCTTACCCAATCTCAGAAAATCTTGACCCAAAATCAAGTCGAAGTCATCCATGTCGATTGTAGTGAGATCCATCTTATTATGCCAAATCCCAACTATGGTGGCTATGTCCTTGACAATGCCGACTATCTTCTTTGCTAGAGATTTGATAGCTTTAAATGAAGCCATGCTGGGTTGCACCTTCATTCCCATTTCTTTGGCTTTCTTGGCCGATATGTAATTGTGTGTGGCCCCTGAGTCCACTAACCCGGCTATGCTCTTTCCATTGAACCAAAATTCTACAAAACACAACTTTGTATCACTAGTTGAAGTAGTTGGGGTTGTCTTTAGCTGTTTAAGTGCATCGAGCGAGCCCTGAAATTGAAGTACTCCCATACCATGGGTGGTTTCATCTGGCCCGATTGTTGTTTCCATTGTGGAGTTGATTCATTGTCTCCCAAGATAGTCTCGTGCCCAATGCACTGAGCTCCCTCAAATGAAACATGCACTTCACTTCTTGAAGTTCACCTTGGACTCTGTATCCCTCAGCTTTCCACCAGTAGCCTCACCCAATAATTATATCGTGCACCCCAAGTCACATCCTTAATCAGGTGTGCACAAGGTTGGACTCTACGGATGACGTCAAGTCTGAACTGGACTTACATGGATCCAAGCTGGAGTTAAGGACTGACTTCGCACCAAGCTGGGGTCAAGGAGTTGCCTCACACCAAGCTAGGATTAAGGAGTAGTTTCACAAAGGCAAGCCAGGACTAAGGAGTAGTCTTGCACTAGGAGTTGGTTCCACATAGGTTTTACTCTCATCATGGACTTGGACAAGTCCCCGATCATCGACATGCTGATGAAGGAATCCATAGAGGTTGCAAACTCTTGAAGTCATACATTGTGGTGCTGGGTGAATCTTGAGTAGGGTAGAAATCCTAAGGACTGGATCCCAGTAGGCATGTAAGTAGGCAATGGATAAATTCAAAGCTCGAGGGATTGTCCCAACTTTTCATGTCATCCTAGCCCTGCCTGGGATTCAGACAGATGGTTTATATAGCAGAAGAAGTATCCTCAAGA
This sequence comes from Sequoiadendron giganteum, assembly GCA_007115665.2. NCBI lineage: Eukaryota > Viridiplantae > Streptophyta > Pinopsida > Cupressales > Cupressaceae > Sequoiadendron > Sequoiadendron giganteum. Next base: position 185,321,484 of record CM021105.1, on the reverse strand, counting down.
CTGTTGAAACACAGACAAGCTTTCAAAATTGCCAACACATCCTCAAGCGAAGGATCATACTAGAGTCGAATCCTCCAGAGATTTCCATAATGCCAATTCAATGCACCGCATTGAGGTTGACCTCATCTCAACAAGTGAGGCCTGGGCCATGGATAGGGTAAGTTGACTTGTAGCTCGATTGGGAGAATGAGTCACCCCTCCATCAACACCAAATTACTCAGGGAGTTCAGGATTTTAGAGTCACGTGAAGAAATGAGTCCATTAGGGATGAAAGTTGCAAGCAGTAACAGTCTTCGGAGAATGTCATAAGATTCAGGGGTGGGTGTTTAGTTAGATCATACTCAGGGAGCAGCTCGAGTAGTGAAGCATCATCTGCACTAGTGTAGTCTATTGTAACCTGGCTTGGAGCCATTGAATCAATAAAGCTGAGCTACTTCACCCTACATATTTTTCAAGTCATTGTCATACAAAGTTCTACTGCTACACCGCAATAAGGTCTCTGATAAGTCAGATTGTGAAAGGCGTATTCCTAGAAGTTAGAAATGGTGCAGATCATTACTTGATCCAACCTTAGTATAGAGCTTCTGGGTGTTGCACGAATTGACCCCTAACTTGAACAACTCACTCCAAAAGTCGCATCCTTAATCAGGTGTGTACCAAGTCGAACTCTACAAAGGATGCCAATTTTGAACTGGACTTGCACAGATCCAAGTCAAAGTCAAGGAGCGACGTCACACCAAGCCAAGGTCAGGGAGTGGCCTCGCACCAAGCCAGGACTAAGGAGTAGTCTTGCAATGGGAGTTGGTTCCACATTGAAGCCACTCTCATCATGGACTTGGACAAGTCCCCAATCATCGATAAGCTGATGAAGGACTCCGTAGAGGTTGCAAACTCTTGAAGTCATACATTGGGGTGCTGAGCAAATCTTAAGTTGGGTAGAAATCCTATGCACTGGATCCCAGTAGGCGTGTAAGTAGGCAATGGATAAAGTCAAAGTTTGGGGGATTGTCCCAACTTTGCGCATCATCCTACTACTACCTGGGATTCAAAGAAATAGCTTATATAGGGGAAGAAACATCCTCAAGACTATTGAAACACAGACAAGCTTTCAAAATCGCCAACACTCCCTCAAGCGAAGGATCATACTGGAGTTGAATCCTCTAGAGATTTGCACAGTGCTAGTTCAACGCACCACATTGAGGTCGACCTCATATCAACAAGTGAGGCCTAGGTCGTGGATAGGTTAAGTTGACTTGTAGCTTGATTGGGAGAACAAGTCACCCCTTCGTCAACACCAAATTACTTAAGGAGTTCAGGATGTTAGAGTCACGTGAAGAAGTGAGTCCATCAGGGAGGAAAGTTGAAAGCAGTAATAGTCTTCAGAGAGTGTCACAGGATTCAAGGATGGGTGTTTACTTAGAGCATGCTCAGGGAGTAGCTTAGGTAGTGAAGCATCATCTGCACTAGTGCAATCTATTGTAACCTAGCTTGGATCCATTCAATCAATGAAATTGATCTACTTCACCCTACATATTTTTCAAGTCATTGTCATACAAATTTTCACTGCTAGACTGCAATACGGTCTGTGATAACTCAAATTGCAGCACCAATAAGATCTATACTAAGGTTGGATCAACTACTGATCCAAACCATTTCTAACTTCTGGGACTACGCCTTTCACAATCCGAGTTATTAGAGACCGTATTGCGGTCTAGCAATGGAACTTTGTATGAAAATGACTTGATAGATATCTAGGGTGAAGTAGATCGGCTTTATTGATTCAATGGCTCGAAGCCAGGTTATAATAGATTGCACTAGTGCAGATGATGCTTCTCTACTTGACCTACTCCCTGAGCATGCTCTAACTTCACCCTACATATTTATCAAATCATTTTCATACAAAGTTCTGCTGCTAGACCACAATATGGTCTTTGATAACTTAGATTGTGAAAGGTGTAGTCCTAGAAGTTAGAAACGATGCAGATCAGTACTTGATCCAACCTTAGTATAGAGCTTTTGGGCGGCACCCAGAAGCTCTATACTAAGGTTGGATCAAGTACTAATCCGCACTGTTTCTAACTTCTGGGACTACGCCTTTCACAATCTAAGTTATCATAAACCATATTGTGGTCTAGTAGCGAAACTTTGTATGACAATGACTTGACAAATATGTAGGGTGAAAGAGATCGGCTTTATTGATTCAATGGCTCCAAGCCAAGTTACAATAGACTGCACTAGTGCAGATGATTCTTCACTACCCGAGCTACTCCTTGATCATGCTCTAAGTAAACACCCACCCCTGAATCATGTGACACTCTCTAAATATTGTCATTGCTTGTAACTGTCGTCCCTGATGGACTCACTTCTTCATGTGACTTTAAGATGCTGAACTCCTTGAGTAATTTGGTGTTGATAGAGGGGCAACTCATTCTCCCAATTGAGCTACAAGTTGACTTACCCTATCCATGACCCAGGCTGCACTTTTTGAGATGAGGTCAACCTCAATGCGACACATTGAACTAGCACTGTGGAAATTTTTGGAGGATTCGACTCCAGTATGATCCTTCACTTGAGGGCGTGCTGGCGATTTTGAAACCTTTCTATGTTTCAAGAGTCTTGAGAATGTTTCTTCCCCTATATAAGCTATCTGTCTGAATCCCAGGAAATGGTAGGATGATGCACAAAGTTGGGGAAATCCCCTAAACTTTGACTTTATCCATTGCCTATTTACATGCCTGTTGGGATCCAATCCTTAGGATTTCGACCCAACTCAAGATTCTCCCAGCACCCCAATGTATGACTTCAAGAGTTTGAAACCTCTACGTAGTCCTTCATTAGCATGTCAGTGATTAGGGACTTGTCCAAGTCCATGATGAGAGCGGCTTCAATGTGGAACCAACTCTTTGGCCTTCTTGGCTGATATGTAGTTGTGTGTGGCCCCTGAGTCCACTAACCCGGCTATGCTCTTTCCATTGAACCGACCTTCTACAAAACACAACTTTGTATCACTGGTTGAAGTAGCTGGGGTTGTCTTTAGCTATTTAAGTGTGCCCAGCGAGCCCTAAAATTGTAGTACTCCCATAGCATGGGCGCTTTCATCTAGCCTGGATGTTGTTTCCATTATGGAGTTGATTCGCTGTCTCTCAAGATAGTCTCGTGCCTAATGTGCTGAGCTCCCACAAACGAAACATGCACTTGACTTCTTGAAGTTTGCCTTGGACTCTGCATCCCTCGGCTTTCCACCAGTAGCTGGTTTTCTAGGAGACTTCTTAAAGTTCCCACTAGCCTTAGTTGTAGACGAGTTACCCTATTTTTCTTTTCCTTTATCCTTAGGGGGGAAACTCTTCTTCTTGTCAGTGGGTACTCAAAGTGGGCAGCTCCATTGACAGATCTCTTGAAGAAGGATAGAAAATGGTTTTGGTCAGATAAGTGTAAGTTAGTGTTTGAGTCTCTTAAGGAGAAGCTCACCTCAAAACTAGTTCTTCATCTGCTTGACTTCAACAAGCCATTTGAAGTCCACAGTGATGCATTAGATTATGCAGTTGGGGGTGTGCTCATGCAAGATGGGCACCCCATAGCCTATGAGTCACGAAAACTTAAGGATAGGGAGAAGATCTATCCAGATCATGAAAAGGAGATGACAGGTATAATTCACTACCTCAAGAACTAGAGGCACTATCTACTCGAATTCCCCATACTTGTAAAAAAAAACAACATCTCATTGACATACTTTAAGACTCGGACCAAACTTACCCCCAAGCAAGCAAGGTGGCAAGAATTCCTTACTGAGTTTGATTTTGAGATTGTTTACAACTCGGGCAAGGCTAATGTGGTTGCAGACGCCCTTAGTAGAAAAGCACAATTACTGGCTGTGGAGGGAGGAGATGATGAGGTGACTCTAGGAGTCAGCCAAGTCACCCTCTTGGAAAAGATTTTGGAACACATCAAGGAAGGCTTGGTGCAAGATCCTCAAGTAGCTGAATTGTGGATCCTTAAGAGTTCTACCCGACTCAAGATTCACCCAACACCCCAATGTATGACTTCAAGAGTTTGCAACCTCTACAGAGTCCTTCGTCAACACGTCGGCGATCAGGGACTTGTCCAAGTCCAAGATGAGAGCGGCTTGAATTTGGAACCAATTCTAGTGCAAGACTACTCCTTAGTCCTATCTTGTCTTTTCAAAACTGCTCCTTAGTCCCGGCTTGGTGTGAGGCCACTCCTTGACCCTGACTTGGTGCGAATTCACTCCTTGACTCCGAATTGGATCCATGCAAGTCCATTTTAGACTCGGCATCCTCCGTAGAGTCCAATTGGTGTGCACCTGATTAAGGATGTGACTTGGGGTGCACCATATAAGTGGTGCGAACATTGCATCCCCATAACAGGTCTGACTTGGCACTCACCTTGTGGGGAGTGGTGCACTAGTTTATGAGTGTGGCTTGGGACTATTCCTATGTCACCCAGCAACATCCAATTCGATTGGCATCTGGATAGCCCTCACACTTGCGTGCAAGGTGACCTAAGTGGGTCGACATAGGAAATGAGTGTCATGAGAGTCAGCTCCAAGCTTTTTGCCTTGGAGTATCAGATCGGGTCCAAGCATTGCATCTTGGATGAATCAAATGAGCCCAAGCTTTGCACCTTGGGAACTTGGATGACTTTCAAGACCACAACATTCTCCCCCACTCAAAAATAGGTTATGTCCTTGATGCCTGCACTTCAAACCTTACGAATGCATGCAGAGAATGCACCCAACTCACTTTAGGGCTTCTTATGCAGGAGGTGTGGAGTCCTTCGAAAGGAACTCCAACACCTTATCTTCAAATTTCTAGGGGGTTTCAACCTTCTCCCATGAAGCCTCATCTCTTGGTTGGCCCTGCCAATTCATGAAGAAATCTTTCCATCGGAAGTCTCCAAACCTTCGTTCTTTCATCGTAAGTATTCCATCGACTTGTAAGTCTGACCTATCTAGAACATTGGCTAGGCCCCTTGTTGGTTTGTTCCTTGCAATGTCCTCTTTATCTTCATGTAGAGGACAAAGATGACTCACATAAAAAACATTATGAACTCTCATGTGAGTTGGTAGTTTCAGCTTATAGGCGAGGCAACTTGTCCAACTCGACCGATTATCTCAAAGGGGCCATCAAACCTCCTGGTGAGGGTATGGCTCATTCCGTGCATGGGTTGGAATTGGCGATAGTTTAACTTCAACAAAACCTTGTCACCTATCTTGAATTCTACAAACCTCCTGCTCGAGTCTACAAAACCTTTCATTCTCTCCCCAACCCTGATCAAATGATGGTGAGCCAGGTTGACCTTGTCTTTCTAGCTCTTTAGATGTTTGGCTGCACTCGGGCACTTTCCTTGGTACCCACTGAGAAGAGTATGCAGAGTCAGTGAATGCTACCCAATCGCAAGATGGAAGGGCGAATACTGACTTGATCCTGACTTCTGAAGATTGTAGCTAAACTGGCCAGAGTCTAACAGTCTAGGCCAATTGGACTGATCTGACTGCACAAAATGGCTTAGGTAATCTTCCAACACTACGTTGATCCGCTCGGTCTAACCGTCGGTCTAGGGGTGATGGGTAGTTGACATGAGTAACTTGGTGCCCATCAACTTGAAAAACACTCCAAAATTTTGAAGTGAAACAGGAATCTCTATCACTGATTATGCTTAGGGGGATGACCCAACACTTCACCAAATTCCTATACAAGCATTGTAAGGAAGGCCAGACTTGCAAATTCATAGAGAAGGATGGACTCATGATGTTCACCCTAGATCAAGTCTGTGTGTCGAAGTGGAGGAGTCTGAGAAGGGATCTGGTTCAAGAATGTCATGACAGTTTATGGAACAGACACCCAGGACAAAAAAGAACCCTTACCCTCCTAGATAGGGTATTTTATTGTCCTCAGATGAGAAAAGATGTGGATGATTATATGAGAAAATGCCTCATTTGTCAACAAGACAAGGCAGAAACCAAGTCGTTGGGTGACTTAACTCAACCCCTACCCATTCCAATCAGACCTTGGGCTAGTGTTTTGATGGATTTCATAACTGGCTAAGTGCCCAATGTGGATGGGTATATGAGCATCATGGTTGTGGTCGACCACTTTTCTAAATATGGAGTCTTTGTCCCATGTAAGGCTCCCTATAGTGCAGAAGAGGCAGCCAAAATGATAGATGTTTCCATATGTTCTTTTACTAGCATCAATCTTAGTTTCAGACCCTTTCTGGATTTCACATGTTTCATCCTTTAACAAAAGATTATATCCCTTGCAACAAAATTGTCCAACACTCAAAATATAATGCCTTAAACTCTTAACATAGTAAAATTTTTTAGTATTATGCTTACAATCAAAATCAATTGAACCTAGTCCATAAATCTAAGCTCTTGAATCATCTCCAAATTTAACTAATCCTCCATCTTAATTTTCAAGTCTAACAAACTTACTTTTGTCTCCAATCATGTGATTAGAGCAACCACTGTCAACAACCTAGTAAATCTTATCCTCTTTGACATGAAAAGTAGATACCAAAATTCCTTCATCTTGAGAACACTTTCCTTCACACAAGTTTCAGTTTTAGCATAAATAGATTCTTATTTTATAGCCAAAAACAAACATTCATTATCATCAAAATCTCCATAATCAAATTCATCATTAGAAATTCCAGCATCTTCTCTCACATAATAAGCTTTCCTTATAATTTTTCCTTTATTTTCTTTATTCTTATTATTTATAGCTCTTTTTAGACATACAAAAGCATAGTGACCTATACCACCAAAGATAAAACATTTGAAGGGTAATTTACCTTTGTACTTACTGGTGCACTTTTTCATCTTCCTCACAAAGTTAGCTTCCATCTTCCACCTTCTCTAATTTACTAAACTTGAAAGTAGTCTCTACTTTTGTACCTTTCTTCAATATTATCATTTCAAATGTAGTTAGTGTACCAATCAATTGATCCCTAGAATAATTATCAAAATCTATAGTTTCCTCAATAGTATATACCTTTTCAATATAAAAATTAGGAAGAGACCTGATAACTTTCTTCACTACTTTAGATTCTTTCACTGTTGCACCAAGATCTCTCATAGTACTTACAAGCTCACCAAATCTCTATATGTAGCCTTTAAATGTTTATTCCTTAGACATTTGCATCATTTCAAATTGTGCCTTCAAGTTTTTCAACTCTCTTGTTTGACTTTAGATCTCCCTCATAAACTATTTCTAAGTTATCCCAAACTTCTTTAGTAGTCTTTAAACTCATAAATTTTATGAATTTAGTATTTGAAAGACTATTTGTTGAACACCTAGAGTACTAAGAGGGGGTGACTCAGTATTCTATTAAACCATTTAGTCATAATCCAACCAATTATAAAAACATATTTAACTATAGTTATGAATGATTATATGAAAGAAATCACAACACCACATAACACATGAACACCAAGACTTTTACGTTGAAAACCTAAAAAATGCAAAAACCATGATGAAGATTAACTCACGATATATTTACTGGTTATAAGATATTACAGGTCTCACTATCCTTAAAAGGCTCACAGCATAAAAATAGATGCAAGAAAAAAATGGCTACACAACCAAGGGGTGAACTGATGTAAGATGCACCTTATTTGTGATGAATTTAGTTCCAATGAAGTTCAAATACAAAATACTACTCTATTATGCAGTCGCTCAACATTTACAACAATTTTTCCCTTATTCTTATTTCACACATATTGCAAGTTTACACAATCTCATATTTCATACACATACCTTATTTCTTCATATCATCTACTCTCCTTCTTACGACTCAAAACTATTTCACATATATACCCTATTACTTCTGCATACATCAATTAGGTTTTCCTAATTAAATGTAGCCCCATTCCAATTCAGCAAGACTTGGTCAGCTTCATACATAGAAATAAACTTCTTGCTTAAAGTAGATCCCCTTAACATCCATAATACATATTAATCTTCATAGCACACACCAAGAATTACGTCAGCCAGGGATTAGACTCAACCACCAAATAAGCCAATCCACCTGTAGTGTAGTAAAATGAATACCTTTACATTTTCACACTTAATTTGGACCTATTTTAGCATCCTTTGCATTAATTCTCCTTTGGGTCACTTATTATGGGCCCCTAAGACCCCTTTTTGTGCATCTTGAGGCCTATTTTTACCCTTAAACTAGACCGAAACCCTTAAAATGTCATCAATGTTGGCAACCCACCTTTTAAATGAAAATTTGAGCCTTGTGGGACCAAGATGCCATTAGTGGCATATTAGTCCCACATAGTGGGACCAAGACACTACCTAGGGTGTCTTAGTCTCGAGGGCTTCATTTTCGGGATTTCAAAGTGGGAAATAAAAATATTTGAATTAATTTGACCTTTTGTTGGCCTTTCAGATCAAATTTTTGGGGTATTAGGTAGGAATTCCTATAAAAGAAAAATTCCCACCCATTTTTCACCTAAGAAAAAAAAGAATTAGATAGGTAAGCGAGAAGCAAGCAAGTTGAAGGAAGTTTCAGAGTTTTGGAGAAGCCTTATATTATGGTTTTGCAGGTTTTTTGAAGTCTTTCCAAGTCAAGATCTAGAATTACCAAAGATTAGTAATGGATGCCTATTGTGGATCATGAGAGATTCTAGGTTGGAGATGTAACTAGCCATTTATCCGAGCCAAAGGATGAGTATGTGTAGGATCATGATGGCCCATGTGGCTGACGACTTTTTCTTTTACCCAAAATTGATGAAACGAAAAGGATTTTTAGAGGAGATTCTCAGCTTTCCACCAATATAAATTATTCTTTACTTTGAATTTAATAAATAATTATTATCCATTTTCTATTTGAATTATGACTAAAGTCTTGATTGATAGGATGATTGAAAAACATCTATAGCTTTCAAATAGTATCATATTTTTTGAATCCAAAACATGCGTCACATTCTATGCTTCACATACTATAGGATTAAAAAAAAGAAAATTGAATTTCATGAAGTTTTGACCAAGTTAAGGTGGTTAGACATATGAGTTTTTATATTTTTTAAAAGTTCTAATAAAAAAATCATAATTAATTATTTACATGGAAAAAAATTACAAAAAAAATATTCCTCACATTGGGGCATGAGTCCTCTACTTATGTCTAAATTATTATAAAAACATATTTTCATTTTATTGTGGTTATAGTGGTCAAACGGACACCTACTTATTTTTTCCCTGAAATTTGAGTACTACTGCATTGAAATTTCAAATTTTCACCAAATAGATTTAAAAAAAAAAAAAAAAACCTAGCAGTTTAGAAACTACATTCAATTTGCTACAGATTATATTCTTACATATTTTTGAAATAATATAGATAAATTATTCAAATTTTTACATCAAGTTGCCTAACACTGATTTTTCTAAATTTTATTGCCACTTAAGGGCCTGTTTTTTCCATGATGATCCTGCACATACCCAGAATTTTTTCTTGATTGCTTCCATCTTCCATTATTGTTCTATTTTCTACCTAAGGAAGATATACTTCATGTTTATGACTTGTTAGGGTTATTAGAGATCTCCTTCATGGGTCATTTCCATTTGCATCTTAGGAATCTTATTCTAACTCATTCGAGTAGGGTTCCTTCATATCATATCTTGAATAATCTTAGACACACTTAATATTAGGGCACACACATATTTCCATTTTTTGATTCATGTGTTTTCATCAAGGTTTAATCATCAAACAAGGGGTATGACCAAGGAAAACCCCCATAAATAATCAATCCAAATTCCTTTCTTTTGCAGGAATTTTTGTAGGTTCAGATCCAAGAGCTTGGTGAAGAAGGAAGTTTAGATCTTAGGTTTCAGGATCACATTTAGAAATTACAAAAATTCAAATTGGGACTAAGATGAGAGTAAAGGTCTTAGTCCTCTAGGTGGAATATTTCAGTGATTTTTTTGGATTTTGTTCTATTATCTGAAGATTTTGTGTTTTCCTTGAAAAATAACAATAGGACTAAGATGAGAGTAAAGGAATCTTAGTCCTCCAAGGCATATTTTGATAGTTTTTTTACATTTCTATAATCCTTTTGGCATCTCGAGGTTTTCCAGCTACACATAACCTAGCTTGGAATTGTTCATTTTCAGTATTAGTAAGCTTCATTTTACTTATTTTAAGTGTTTTGCATATCATGGTGTGTTTTGAAACATTATCTTTTCCAAGCATTTTCTTGGTGGTGAACCCCTTAATCTGATAGAACACCCCCTCTTAGGTCCTCATAATTGTGTATTGGATCACCTTGAGAGGTTGATAGTCAATCCTATTAGGGTTCTTAGGACATATTCAAAATGAAAAATATGTAAAATGGGAAAGGGTGGATTTCCTTCAGTGATTTTGTGAGATTTTAATCTGTTATCCGAAGATTCTGTGTCTACCCCAAAAAACAACAATGGGACTAAGATGAGAGTAAAGGCATCTTAGTCCTCTAATGCATATTTTAGCAGTATGTTTGCATTTCCAGAATCCTTTTGGCATCTCCAGGTTTTCCAAGTACACACCCTAACTTGGAGTTGTTCATTTTTAGTATTAATAAGCTTCATTTTACTCATTTTGAGTGCTTTTCATATCATAATGTGTTTTCAAACATTGTCTTTTCCAAGCATTTGCTTGGTGGTGAACCCCTTAATCTGATAGAATACCCCCTCCTAAGTCCTCCTAATTGTGTATTTGCTCACCTTGAGAGGTTAATAGTCAATCCTATTAGTGTTCTTAGGACATATTTGAATGACATAGGTAAAATAGGAAGGAAATCCACCCTTTCCCATTTTACATATTGTTCATTTTGGTGAGCCCGACTTTGTTTGAGCATTCTTCGTTTTTTGTTTTGGATCTCTTTAGTTTCCTAGATATAGATTGAAGTCATTGCATTTTTCATCTAGGATTTCTTGCATCTTGCATTAGTGAAATTTCATTTAGGGTTTCCTATCTTTTCATTAGTGAAAGTACACATTGGTTGCTTTTTTCCTTTCTTTCATCATTAAATATCATTAAAAAACTAAAAAGTGTATTTTTCATCCTCTTAATTACATTCAAACACATTATTCTTGCATTGAAAATTGAAAACTACATTTTAAATCTTCCATTCAGTTGCTTGTTAGTCATTTATATTATTTGCATTCGTTTGCATCATTTTCTATTTCCAAACACCAGGCTCCTTGGTAGGAAACCTGGGGAAGCTATTCTTACCTCATATTTTTTGTTTTTCTAGAAAAAACCTTCACTAGGACTAAAAGCCCTTACTAGCATCTTAGTTCCTCTCATGGTTTTTTGTCTAGAACCCTATTTGAGCCCTGTACTATCTGTTCCAATGTATGGAGTCCCATAATTTCATTAGGAGGACCAAGACACTCTTCTTGGCATCTTAGTCCCTATGTAATATGAGATTATAGTTTCTAGAGTCAAACAGTTCCTTTTGTGCCTCTATTTGTTATACTTAGTTTTCTATTTTAGTTTTCAAATTTACTATTATATGCATTTTTATAGTTTATGTTTACAATTGCTTGATAGAAATAGCTTGTTCATTAGAAAACCAAGATATAAAACTCAAAATGTTAAACTTAAAGATATATGTTTACTTAAACATTCTAACACCCCTTTTCAAAGTTAGCTTGAACCTCAAGCCTTTTAGTCATGATCACATTAGATGAAGCCCTTGGGGACTTCATCTTTCAAGGCTCATACACTAAGGCTTTTTCAAACAAACCTAACTAGAGTGAAATAAATGCTATCCAATCTCAATGTATTAACAAACACAATCCATTTAGTTGTGATGAATTTGGAATGTTAGATGAAGCCCTTAATTACTTCCTCTCACATAGTTCAACCATTGAAGCTTTTTCAAATATTTCTAAGCCAAATGAAGTAAATGTTATTCAAACCCAACTTATCCTTTATCCCCCTTCCAAAAAATTCCAACCTTCAAATCAACCTGTCCTTATCCTTAATGCTCCTAAAGATAATGTATCACAACAACAAAATTACAACACTGTTGCTCATGCATACAACAGAAGGAATAATAAAAAACCTCAACCTAGTCCTATTTTTCTACCATTACCGAATCCTATATTGCTTAACACTCCTTGTTTACCATCACATAGTGGAAAGGAGTATGATCTTGTTGAAGAATTTAAAAATATTCCTGCTAAGATTTTCGTATGGCATCTTATTCAAGCTTCACATAGTTACCACACCATGATTCAAATGGCCTTACAAAAAGTTGTGGTTGCTCCTAACACAATTTCAAATAACATGGTGGATCTCACACAAGGAATGAGTATAGTTAATGTAGATATTACCTTTCACCAACATGAGCTCCCTCCCTTGGAAATGAAAAAGAGATATGATGCATTCATAATAGTATCTAGATACCATACTAAGGGAATAAAGAGAACCCTTGTTGATAATGGTTCAACTCTGAATGTATGCAGTATAAACCTTTTAGACAAATTGGGAGTAGATACCTCACAAATAAACCCAAATTCCTTATCGATTCAAGGCTTTGACAATATAGGAGAGCATTCACTTGGTTTCATTACCTTACCCATTTCAGTCAGAAAGGTTACCTTACAACCTTCTATTCATGTTATGCCTTATGAACATTCATACAATCTTGTTTTAGGAAGACCATGGATTCATGAGATGTGTGTGGTAGCTTTGACCCTTCATCGAATCATGAAATATGTTTATGTGAATAATATATACCAAATTGAAATGGATCTTGAACTTGAAAGTTGCTTGCAAGTTGAAAAGGGAACTACCAGTCCTCTGAAAACATTAATTCCAACGTCAAGAATAGAGCCTATCATAGAGGAAACAAAAGATATGGAAAAAATTTAAAAGTTAATATATGATGATTGGGGTTCCTTGGAGTTCACACCATCATTTATGGGAGATTATGCAATCACAAGCAAAGAAGATAAAAAAAAAATCAACCAATGGTCATGTCAAAACAAAATTTAGGAGATAGCTCACAGGCATCTACTCTTGAACAAGACACCAACTATGCAACAAATTTCAATGAGATAGACTATCAAAAACCACTAAACCCACAAGAAATGGAACAACTTTATATGGACTTTTGAAACAATTCAAATACAATGGAAAAGGATGTGGAAAGAATGAACAAGGAATTCATGTCCCTATAGAACCTAACACACAAGAGATAAAAATTTGTTTAGGATATTTTCCTTCTAATATAACACAATCAAAGAAAATAACTTCATTAAATATCAACACCACTACATGCAAACCAAAAATCAGTCTCACCTTGAAGCATCCTGAATTGCTTGAGATGGAATCCCCCCATCATGAGAATATTGTGAAATGATGAGGCCTTGAAACAAATTCTTGGAGTTTATGATAAACCATCCAACCCTCATTATAAGAAAAAGGTCATGTGCGCTATGATAAACACCAAACAGCATGATGAAAGCAACAAGAAAAATGAGACAAGCATGAATAATGAATAGTACAACCCTGAATTTCCATTATCAAATGCTCTTCCTTTAGGGGATACAATAGATATACCAATGTAAATCAATGATAAAGAGAAAGTCATTAAGATAGGAAAATTCTTTGATTAATAAGAGGATATTGCAAATAGTTTACTTCATGACTTTCTTGAACTCTTTGCTTGGACTTATTCAAATATGCCTAGAATTGACCCTAAGATTGTAACACATAACATTGTCTTAGCTGAAAATGCTAAATCTATTAGACAAAAAATTTGAAAGATGCACCCTAAGATAGCTTTGTTGGTTAATGAAGAAATTGAAAAACTCCTTGAGGTTGGTTTCATATGACCAATAGATTATTGTCCTTGGATATCAAAAAATTTCATAGTTGGAAAACCTGACAATCATATTAGGATGTGTACGGACTTTCATGATTTGAATAAAGCATCTTTAAAAGATGACTTTCCTCTTCCTAATATTGACATGATAGTAGATTTGACTGTGAGACATGCTTTGTTGTCATTTATGGATGGATTTTTGGGATACAATCAAATCTTCATTAACCCTCAAGATCAATACAAAACAACATTTACAACTATTTGGGGAACATTTCATTCCATTGTGATGCCTTTTGAATTGAAAAATGCAGGCACAACATCAGCTTCAACCCATACTCTTGCAGCATTGTTGGCTCAACAAGATGACAAAGGTAAGGAGCATCCTATTTATTACATTAGTTGTACATTGATTGATTATGAGAAATAATACACACAATGGAAAAATAATGTTTGTCTCTTGTATTTGCTATGAGTAAGTTGCGACATTACTTATTGAATGTTGAAATACAATTCATGACAAAGTTTGATCCTCTAAAATACTTGTTCAATAAAACGTATTTATCCAGATGCTTAGCTAAGTGGGTAATGTTGTTCAATGAGTTTGACCTTAAAATTGTTTTACAAAAATAAATTAAGGGCCAAGCCTTGACCACCCAATTGGCTCATACTCCTTCCCCTTCCACAATAATTGCTAATAATTCTTTCCCTGATGATAACATGTTCACAATTGATGACGATAAATGAGAATTGTATTTTGACGGATCTAAGTATAGAACTGGCTCTGGTGTGGGGGTCATAATAAAACCTCATGCAAAAGAGCCTATTTATTTATCATATAGATTAAATTTCCTATGTACGAATAACACTATTGAATATGAAGCATTAATTATTGGTTTACGTGTTGCTCTAGTTATGGGCACCAAAGCCATTAAGATATTTAGAAATTCACAATTAATCATCAAAATGATAAACAAAACATATCAAACGAAACATGATAAACTATCAAAATACAAGGATATCACAATGAAATTTTTAGAGAATTTTGAATCATTTAGCATTTGATAACGTCCCTCAAAAATATAATTGTCACACATATGCAATGACAAGTGCAACTTCTCTTATCTCCCCTCAAGATCCTTCAAAAGACTTCACTTTCATTGTGCATAAATCCTCAAACCTTCGATCAATGATAAAGTAGATGAAGTGTTAGCAACAACAATTGAAAACTCGAGTGAATGGTATGATACAATATTCAATTATTTTAAAGACGGTACCTTTCCCAAGCCAAAAAATAAAAGCACTTGCTATCATCTTCGATAGTTTTCCTCTAGATACATCATCCTAGCAAACATTTTATACAAGAGATCCTTTGATTGCCTCTTGCTAAGATGTCTTAAACAAACTGAAATCGCTATAGCACTTGAACAAGATCACACAGGCACTTGTGGGGGGAATTTCAAAGGAAGATCATTAATTCAAAAGCTAATCCATATAGGATACTATTGGAAGAATATGTAACATGATTTCTTTGAATTCGTTAAGAAATACCACAAGTTTCAAGAGAATTAAAACTTAATTCATGCTCCTACCTCCGAGATTTGCACACAAACTCCTATTTGGCCATTCTTGGTGTGGGGTTTAGATATTATTGGAAAAATATCTCCACCCTCATCTATAGGACATACATTTATAATCATAACATATTATTTCACAAAATGGGTAGAAGTTATCCCTTTGCATTCAACAACAACTGATGTAATCTCTCGTTTCATATTGGAACACATTGTTGCTCACTTTGGACTTCCTTCTGCGTTAGTTTCAGAAAATGGAATACCATTTAATAATAATGATGTGAATAATTTCTTGGACACATTTTATATACGACATCAATTCTCAATATATTACTACTCGCAATCTAGCAAACAAGCTGAATCAACTAATAAAACTCTAGAACAAATCTTAAAAGAGACAGTAAACAAACATAACAAAGATTGGCATATGCAATTAACATACACATTATAGGATTATCGTACTAGTATAATAATTTCAATAGGAAACACACCTTATAACCTTGTTTATGGTGTTGAGGCAATTATGCCATTGGAGTTAGAGATTCCATCTTTGATGATTGCTCTTTGAGGGTTGATTGATGATAATACTTATTGAGAACAATAACTACACCAACTTGAAATGCTTCATGAAAGGGGCGACAATGCCCTCAACCATCTTCAAGCTTATCATAAGATAATTCAACAAAGTTATAATGATCATGTCATCCCTCAATCATTTAATAAGGGTGATTTGGTGCTATATGAAAATCAATAGAATGTCAATGCCAACCCAACAAAAAAAAGAATGTTTAGCCCTAACTGGTTAGGACCCTACATATTTCAAGAAAGCTATGGGTTTGGAGCATACATAATATTTGATATGGATGGTACACCTCTTCGTGAACCCATTAATGCCACACATTTGTGTTATTATTATGTCTAGTGTAATTAGGGCTAAAATATTAAGGTTAATGTAATAAAAGGATATAAATCAAACCCTAATAAACAATGAAGCACAAATGAGGATAGAGAGATAAAGCATAAAACAATTTTACCAAATCTTCATGTCACCACTGACTCACCTCCATTGCACTTCTCCATTTTGCTTGAATATGATAATTTTCTTTAGATTTGAGTGTGCAATAATAAGCCTGTAACAAGTGACTAGCAAAATATTAAAGATTGTTGTCTCACACTAGCAACATATACTTGCATAATATGTGTAGATCTATCCAATTTACAATGACAAGGGTAAGGTATTTTATAGAAAAGACAATTTTGAATGAAGGGATAAGATTGAAAGCGAATAGGATGTCTTAATCAATGGCCAAGATTGAAAGTTGTAGTATGAAATAGGGTTTAGGGCTAAATTAGGGAAAATGATAAGGATGAAGGGTTGAGATTGAATTATGAGATAATTCAATCAAGGTCTAGGATTAAATAACATGTCAAGAGATAAGATTTGACATGGAAGATAAGATTGGTACGGATAAATAGGTGATAGGAGAAATTAAATAATATAGATTATTTAATTTAGGTGGCCAATGAATAATTAAATAATTAAAATAATTATTTAATTATAGAGGAATGTGACAAAATGAATCATTTTGAATTGAATAATGATTTAATTCAAAATTCAAGAGAGTGGACCAAATTAAATAAATAAAATTTATTTAATTTAGGAGAGAAAAGGCTGATGAATAGTTAAATAATTAAAAATAATTATTTAATTATAGTGGAAAGTGGACAAAAATTAAATAAATAAGAATTTATTTAATTTTAGAAAGAAGAGGAGTTAATTAGTGACGTAATTAAATAAATAAAATTTATTTAATTAATTAAGGAGGAATAAAGATAAAAAATGAATTAATTAAATAATTAAAATTGTTTAATTATCAAAGATAAAAGGGAAAATGATGATGAATTTAGAAATCGCAACCCTGAGACTATTTTTAGTGTCTACATTTTGCCCCTCTTTAATACAATACATTTAATCGTGTTGTGTCAAAGAAATTTAGTCAAAATATGCCCCAATGATAGTAGGGTGAGGAAGGATGATGAGGAGGGTTGTGGTACACCCCCTCGAGAGGACACGTAGGTTTAAAAACATGAGTGCTCTCTCGAAATGGATAAGAGGAAAATAAATAAGCGGCATAGAAGAAATGCTAGTGTGGAGAATATGGATGTTAGTGGAGACAACTTTAAAGATGCATATTTTTCGGGACAAGACTCTACACTAATCATCATTGGGTGGTAGAATGAAAAAAATGGACAAAAAACACCATGGTATGATATAGACCAAGGTGTGTAAGGTCATCCACTTGCAAAACAAATAGTTGCAAACAAGGAATGTCCTAACTCATACTAAGGGCCAAGTTGCCCCAGTCTTTTTGTCAAGACAATCCACATACATCAATCAAAGAAAATAAAAGAGGTCATGAGACGTCATTGTACCTCTAAATCCTTCATGGGACATCCTTGAGTTAGCTAGTAACATGATCAAGAGACAAAGGAATAAAAGGATAAGACAAAATAGATAAGAAAAATTAACAACCATTTAATTGTGTTTGCCACTATTTGATTGTTAAAGATTGATTGCATGATAGTTTGACATTTTGACAATTTGGACGATTTTGTCGGCTTTCCAATTTGATGGTGCTGATGGTTGAATGGTTCCTATCATCAGGAAGGATGTCTTGAGAAGGAAAATGACATTTTGACAAGGTCCAAGTTCAAGAAGGACACATCTTGGAGGGGACCAAAGTGTGATGAGATTGACATTGCTTTGACAATTTGATTGATTTTGACTGTATGACTAATTGGATTGCATTGTTTAATTTGGACTTAATGACTGGTTGGCCTATTTTGTCTATTGTCTTACATCTAAGTTTGACTATGTCTATATTATTTCACGAGACGAGATGAATCCTAACAGACTGACCTAATGCCTTGGGGGCACATCGACAAACGACCTTACCTACGTTGAGTCATAAAGGCAATGTAGTTCGACAATGACATGGACTGACTAACATGACTAACTTGACTCTGTTTTGGGGTTTTGAACATTATTTGGATTTTTTTGTATTTTGACATGTTTTGTTTTTTTTGGATTTTGAAGTTTAATAATTTTTTTGGATTTTTTCACGACATTTTACAATTTTTTTTTGTTTTATGATTTTTTTTCATGATTTTTTATGGATTTTGATGTTTTATGAGGATCATGAGAAATGGATATGAATGATGCATACAAGCAAGAAAGCACAAATGCAAAGGAATCCCAAGACAACCATGATCTTGCCTCTAGTCAAGCTAAATACCAATTGACAAGTGATGATGATGATAATGACATTGTTTGACGTCGGAAGGACACATCTTGAAACAACGTGAAGATGAAGATTATGTGACTAAAGGATCAAGGTTTGAAGTAGGGCTAGTAACAAATCCAAGGAATGTTTTGGATAATGTGCTAGGTTGCATAGCAAGATTGTTAGGATTAGGCTCATTGCATTTGGAATGACTTCATTAGGACTAGATGGGATGATGGAGAATATTTAGACCATTGACAAGGGAAACCAAGATAGGAGATAGGTATAGAAGGAAGAGGGATGGCTATGGGAGGCATGAGACTAGGGGAATTATCATGTGATATCCAAGGGCTATGTCGCCTAGGGATAATGAGGCTATGAAAGTAAGGACATGATATTTCTTGAATAGGGTATGGTCAAAAGGATAAACATGTCAAAAGTTTTCCCGAAGCATGATTTATATTTGTACCTCAGTCACTATCAAGATCAATGGATGGAAATGCCAAGGCTTAGATGGATAAATGGAAATCTCATAAGTGTGTGTCATAGGAGAGGTATGGGAGATGAGATGACTTGCCCCCACTTTTCCCCCAAATGTAGTGGTCTTCTTAGATAATTTATTTTACACATGACGCCTATTTTCCAGGTTTTCATCATGGTACTTATCCAAAGTGCCATAAGAATGGTTTTCACTATCGAACGAAATTTTTCTCTTTACTATTTTTTTTTTATGTCACTAGGATGCGTGTTTGCCAAATTTTCATCAAGGTGACGATTTTTGTATTTTTCAATTTTTTTTGTAGTTTGGAATTTTTATATGGGTAGGGTGTCTTGGATGCTCACTGATTATTTGAAGCTATTTATGGTACCGATATAGAGAGGGGTGCCATGATATGCCAATAATGACCTTTTTGAAGTAGTTTCCTTATCAGGATCATAGTGGTTGCATACAACTAATTGATGTCATTATGATCCTTTTTGATACTAGAGTTGGCCTTATCAAAATACACACATAGTAATAGAGTGTCATGAGAGTCCTTATGATAAAGATTTTCTGCCAAGATGTGATAGATTTGTGACATGGGATTTTTGGACTTTAGGTGAGATGTAGGATTATGACGGATGGTGGTAGGCATGGAAGGATTGTTTGGATGTTTGGATGAATCACTTTTTATTTTCAAAACTTTAAGTGTTGGATGGTGGAGTTTTGAAGTTTTATTAGAATAATGTTTGGAACCAACACTTTTTTATTCCTTTCTTGACAACCATTTCGAAGGAGGTGGACATTTATTATATGTAGGAGTCCTCTTGTCTTGTCGCTCCACCTTTTGATTGACTTTTGAATTTGAAATATTTTTATTGCTTGATACATTTTTCTTTAGGATCTATTTTAACTTCATTTTTCCACTTGTCTTTTTGTTTGATTCAATGGACTTGGACATTTGACTTTGAATTTTGGATTTATAAGACTTTTCTTTTTTTCGGGTCCAAATGGAAGGCTTATTCATGTTGGAATGACGGTTTATGGTGTGGATGGAATGGGCGTTGGAAACAATCTTATGACAAGGACTACTCATGACATCCATTTTGATGTGTGTATTAGATAAAGTTTCCCCCAATATCAAGGATGTATCACTATCACTATTTGATTTTCTTACTAAGGAATAGAGAAGACCTAGCTGTCTGTAATTTTCCTGAAGTTGTATTGGTTCATGAATTCCTTGCTCGTGTATGCCTAGTCCTTTTCCTTGATATTGCATGCTTTGACAGATTTTATTGGCAATGGGGTATTTATAATTTTTGAAGCATGATGTCAATGCATCATTGTTTACGTGAACATTATTACTTGGAATATTCTCATCTATAAGAAAGCCTGCTCTGACAAAGACAAATGATCCTAGTTGATAAGGTGTCATAGCTTTACTGACATGTTGGATAGAGTCTTGATTAACATCTATGGTCTGATTTTGTGACATGCCATATTTGAATGATGCTACTGGTGCTTCCAAGTTGATGTTGAAATCGTCTTCATGGTCATTGTCATAGAGCCTACTGAATTCAATTATAGCTTAATCATTTGCAAATATGTCCATAGTTAAAGACTCTTGTTCTAAAATAAGATCATCTATGTGTTCCATGGAGGAAAGTGTCTCATTTTGGAAAGTTTTGATAGTTGGAGCCTGGATAGGGTCATCAAGTTTTTGGTCTTGAATGAAATAGAGGTCAAGTAGTGGATCGTTCCAGACTTCTTCACTAGTAGTTTCTTGATCAAAGATGGGTTCATTTTCAATGACATGATTGGAAATAGGATCTTGACTAGTGATAGGCTCGTCTTGGATACCTTGGTGGTGAATGGAATTTTTACCAAGGATGGGTGTATTTTTTATGTCATGATTGTCTAGGAGGACTTTTGAAGGACTTAAAGATGGGGTCATGGGATGGACTACTTTGATATTTACATGAAGGTGGTGTTATAAAGACATGCCTTGGGATTTCCTTTTGACATGTATCTTCAAGTTTATTAAATGGGATGTGACTTCGGAGACCATGAATAGATGTGCTTTCATGACTAAATGTATGTTGAGATGGAGTGTCTTGGAAAGGATTAGTGGATGAAGGAATAAGATAGGGCGTGGAGACTTGGACTGGATTAATGAATGAAGGACTAGGATTGGATGTGGATAAAGGACTATGATAGGATATGGATAATGGACTAAGATAGGATGAAGGACTAGGATAGGACATGGAGGCTTGGAATTGATTGATAAGTGAAGGACTTTGATAGGATGTGGAAACTTGTAAGGGGTAAATGGAGAGTTGGCTAGTATAGGATGTAGAGGGTTGGTTTTCCTTTCCAAAGTGAGGATAAGGGTGAGTAATGGAAGTGGGTTTTGTACAAATTTCATGGATTGTGCTAAGGGATTCGTGATAGGGAGGAGGAATGGATGGAGGACTAGGACTTGTGGGTTGTTGGTAAGAGGGATAGATGGATGGAGGAATAGGGGTTGTGAATTTGGACTTGGATAGTAGGTATGGTGTTTTGAAGTCCCTAGCTAGTTGGGCTTGACCATTATTGAGAAATTGGCATTCAATTTGACTAGCAAGCATATCAAAGTGGCTTGAAGACATGAGGGTGGATGGAATGAGTCTATGCTTTATGCAAGGTGACAATACAAATTGATAAAAGGGGATGCCTTATATCAAATGATTTTTAGGAAAGATTCACTTAACCATTCAAATTTTGGCTAAAATATTAAGGTTAATGTAATAAAAGCATATAAATCAAACCCTAATAAATAATGAAGCAAAAATGAGCATAAAGACAAAGAATAAAACAATGTTACCAAATATTCATGCCACCACTGATTCACCTCCATTGTACTTCTCCATTTTTCTTGAATATGATAACTTGCCTTAGATTTGAGTGTGCAATAATAAGCCTATGACAAGTGACTAGCAAAATATTGAAGATTGTTGTCTCACACTAGCAACATATACTCGCATAATATGTGTAGATCTATCCAAATGACAATGAAAAGGGTAAGGTCTTTTATAGAAAAGATAATTTTGAATGAAGGGATAAGATTGAAAGCCAATAAGATGTCTTAATCAATGGACAAGATTGAAATTTGTAGTATGAAATAGGGTTAGTGATAAATTAGGGAAAATGATAAGGATGAAGGGTTGAGATTGAATTATGATATAATTCAATCAAGGTCTAGGATTAAATGAGATGTCAAGAGATATTGTTTGATGAGGAAGATAAGATTGGCATGGATAAAGAGGTGAGAGGAGAAATTAAATAATAAAAATTATTCAATTTAGGTGGCCAATGAATAATTAAATAATTATTTAATTATAGATAGTCACAAATAAGGAATGTCCTAACTCATACTAAGGGCCAAGTTGCCGCGGTCTATTTGTCAAGACAATCCACATACAACAATCAAAGAAAACAAAATAGGTCATGAGATGTCATTGCACCTCTAAATCCTTCATGGGAAATCCTTGAGGTAGCTAGTAACATGACCAAGAGACAAAGGAATAAAAAGATAAGATAAAATAGACCAAAAAAATTAACAACCATTGAATTGTGTTTGCCACTATTTCTTTGTCAAAGATTGATTGCATGATAGTTTGACATTTTGATAATTTGGACGGTTTTGATGGGTTGCCAATTCAACGGTTTTGATGGTTCAATGGTGCCTATGGTCAGGATGGACACATCCTAAGAAGGAAAATGACAATTTGATGAGGTCCAAATCCAAGAAGGACACATCTTGGAGGGGACCAAAGAGTGACGAGATTGACATTGCTTTGACAATTTAATTGATTTTGACTGTATGACTGATTGGATTGTGTTGTCTAATTTGTACTTAATGACCAACTGGCCTATGTTGTCTATTGTCTTACATCTAATTTTGAGAGCGTCTGACTTATTTGACGAGACGAGATGAATCCTAACAGATGACCTAATGCCTTAGGGGCACATCGACAAACAACCTTGCCTACGTTGAGTCGGAGAGGCAATGTAGTTCGATGATGACATGGAATGACTAACATGACTAACTTGACTCATTTTTTAGGGTTTTGAAAATTATTTGGATGTTTTTGTATTTTTACATGTTTTGATTTTTTTGGATTTTGAAGTTTTATATTTTTTTTGGATTTTTTCAAGACATTTTATGATTTTTTTTTGTTTTATGATGTTTTTTTAGGACTTTTTAATATTTTTAAGGATTTTTGATGCTTTATGAGGATCATGACAAATGCATTTGAATGATTTCTACAACCAAGCAAGCACACATGCACAAGAATCCCAAGACAACCATGATCTTGACTCTAGTCAAGCTGAATACCAATTGACAAGTGATGATGATGATGATGATGACATTGTTTGACATGGGAAGGAAACATGCTAAAACAATGTGAAGGTGACGATTATGTGACTAAAGCATCAAGGTTTGAAGTAGGGCTAGGAAAAAATGCAAGGAATTTTTTGGATAATGTGCTAGGTTGCATAGAAATATTGTTAGAATTAGGCTCATTGCATTTGGAATGACTTCATTAGGACTAGATAGGATGATGGAGGATATTTAGACCATTGACAAGATAAACCAAGATAGGTGATAGCTATAAAAGGAAGAGGGATGGCTATGGGAGACACGAGACTGGGATAATTGTTATGTGATCTTCAAGGGATATGTTGCATAGGGATAATGATGCTATGAAAGTATGGACATGATATTTCTTGAATAGGGTATGGTCAAAAGGATAGACATTTCAAAAAATTTCCCAAAGCATGATTTATGTTTGTACCTTAGTCACTGTCAAGATCAATGGATGGAAATCCCAAGGCTTAGTGGATAAATAGAAATGTCATAAGTAAGTTTCATAGGAAAAGTATGGGAGATGAGATGACTTTCCCCCAAGTGTAGTGGTCTTCATAGATAATTTATTTTACACATGACACCTATTTTCTAGGTTTTCATCATGGTACTTATCCAAAGCGCCATAAGAATGGTTTTCACTATCGGATGAAATTTTTCTCTTTACTATTTTTTTTAAGTCACTAGGACGCATGTTTGCCAAGTTTTCATCAAGGTTACGATTTTTGTATTTTTCATTTTTTTTTGTATTTTGGAATTTTTTATATGGGCAGGGTTTCTTGGATGCTCACGTATTATTTAAAGCTATTTTTGATACCAATGTAGAGATGGGTGCCATGATATGCCAATAATGACCTTTCTAAAGTAGTTTCTTGGTCAGGATCATAGTGGTTGCATACAATTGATTGATGTCATTGTGATCCTTTTTGATACTAGAGTTGGCCTTATCAAAATACACACATCACAATAGAGTGTCATGAGAGTCCTTATGATAAAGAGTTGTTGCCAAGGTGTGACGGATTTGTGACATGGTATTTTTGGAATTTAGATGAGATGTAGGATTATGACGGATGGTTGTAGGCATGGAAGGATTGTTTGGATGTTTGGATGAATCACTTTTTATTTTCAAAACTTTAAGTGTTGGATGGTGGAGTTTTGAAGTTTTATTAGAATAATGTTTGGAACCAACACTTTTTGATGCCTTTCTTGATGACCATTTGGAAGGAGGTAGAAATTTATTATATGTGGGTGTCCTCTTGTCTTGTGGCTCCACATTTTGATTGAATTTTGAATTTTACATATTTTCATTGCTCCATCCATTTTTCTTTGGAATCTATTTTAACTTCATTTGTCCACTTGTCTTTTTGTTTGATTCAATGGCCTGGGACATTTGACTTTGAATTTTGGATTTATAAGAATTTTGTTTTTGTTGGTTCCAAATGGAAGGCTTATTCATGTTGGAATGACGATTTATGGTGTGGATGGAAGGGGTGTTCACAACAATCTTATGACAAGGACTACTCATGACATCAATTTTTATGTGTGTATTAGATAAAGTTTCCACCAATATCAAGGAAGTACCACTATCACTGTTTGATTTTCTTACTGGGGAATAGCCAAGACTTTGTTGCCTATAATTTTCCTGAAGTTGTATTGGTTAAGGAATGACTTGCTCATGTATGCCTAGTCCTTTGCCTTGATACTGCATGCTTTGACATAGTTTTTTGTTGATGGGGTATTTAACATTTTTGAAGCAAGATGCCAATGCATTATTGTTTATGTGAACACTATTACTTGGAATATTCTCATCTACAAGAAATCCTTCTCTGACAAAGACAAATGATCCTAGTTGATAAGGTGTCATAGCTTTACTGAGATGTTGGATAGATTCTTGATTAACATATATGGTCTGATTTTGTGACATGTCAGATTTGGATGAAGCTACTGGTGCTTCCAAGTTGATGTTGAAACCGTCTTCATGGTCATTGTCATAGAGCCCATTGAATTCGGTTATAGCTTGATCATTTGCAAATATGTCGATAGTAGAAGACTCTTGTTCTAAAGGAATATCATCTATGTGTCCCATGGAGGCAAGTGTCTCATTTTGGAAAGTGTCAATAGTTGAAGCCTGGATAGGGTAGTGAAGTGTTTCATCTTGAATGACATAGAGGTCAAGGAATAGATCGTTTTGGACTTCTTCACTAGTAGTTTCTTGATCAAAGATGGGTTCTTTATTAATGACATGATTTGAAATAGGATCTTGACCAATGATAGGTTCATCTTGGATAACATGGTGGTGAATGGAATTTTGACCAAGGATGGGTGTATTTTGTATGTCATGACTGTCTAGGAGGACTTCTTGAATGGACATAAAGATGGGGTCATGGGATGGACTACTTTGATATTGACATGAAGGTGGTGTTATGATGGAATGCCTTGGGATTTCTTTTTGATATGTATCTTCAAGTTTAATAAATGGGATGTGACTTTAGAGACCATGAATCGATGTGTTTTCATGACTAAATGTATGTTAAGATGGAATATCTTGGAAAGGATTAGTGGATGAAGGACTAAGATAGGACGTGGAGACTTGGACTGGATTAATGAATGAAGGATGAGGATTGGATGTACATAAAGGACTAGGATAGGATGTGGATAAAGGACTAGGATAGGACATGGAGGCTTGGATTGGATTGATAAGTGAAGAACTTTGATAGGATGTGGAAACTTGTAAGGGCTAAATGGATGATTGTCTAGGATAGGACATAGAGGGTTGGTTTTCCTTTCCAAAGTGAGGATAAGGGTGAGTAATGGAAGTGTGTTGTGTACAAATTTCATGGATTGTGCTAAGGGATTCGTGATAGGGAGGGGGAATGGATGGAGGAATAGAACTTATGGGTTGTTGGTAAGAGGGATAGATGGATGGAGGACTAGGGGTTGTGAATTTGGACCTGGATTGGAGCTATAGTGTTTTGAAGTTCCTAGCTAATTGGGCTTGACCATTATTTAGAAATTGGCATTTAATTCAACTAGCAAGCATATCAAAGTGGCTTGAAGACATGATGGTGGATGGAATGAAGCTATGCTTTATATAAGGAGACAATGAAAAGTGCTAAAAGGGGATTCCTTACATCAAATGATTTTTAGGAAAGGTTCACTTAACCATTCAAAGTTTGGCTAAAATATTAAGGTTAATATAATAAAAGCATATAAATCAAATCCTAATAAACAATGAAGCACAAATGAGCATAAAGACATAAAGCATAAAACAATGCTACCAAATCTTCATGCCACCATTGATTCACCTCCATTGCACTTCTACTTTTTGCTTGAATATGATCATTTCCCTCAAATTTGAGTGTGGAATAATAGGCCTATGACAAGTGACTAGAAAAATATTGAAGATTGTTGTCTCACACTAGCAACATATACTTGCATAATATGTATAGATCTATCCAAATGAAAATGACAATGGTAAGGTATTTTATAGAAAAGACAATTTTGAATGAAGGGATAAGATTGAAAGTGAATAGGATATCTTAATCAATGGCCAAGATTGAAAGTTGTAGTATGAAATAGGGTTAGGGCTAAATTAGGGAAAATGATAAGGATGAAGGGTTGAGATTGAATTATGAGATAATTCAATCAAGGTCTAGGATTAAATAAGATGTCAAGATATAAGATTTGACGTGGAAGATAAGATTGGTACGGATAAATAGGTGATAGGAAAAATTAAATAATACAAATTATTTAATTTAGGTGGCCAACGAATAATTAAATAATTAAAAAAAAAATTTAATTATAAAGGAATGTGACAAAATGAATTATTTTGGATTGAATAATGATTTAATTCAAAATTCAAGAGAATGGACCAAATTAAATTAATAAATTTATTTAATTTAGGAGAGAAAAGGCTGATGAATAATTAAATAATTAAAAATAATTATTTAATTATAGTGGAAAGTGGACAAAAATTAAATAAATAAGAATTTATTTAATTTTAGAAAGAAGAGTTAATTAGTGGTGCAATTAAATAAATAAAGTTTATTTAAATAATCAAGGAGGAATAAAGATAAAAAATGAATTAATTAAATAATTTAAATAATTTAATGAATAGAAGAATTATGACTTTAGAAAATAATTAAATATTTAAAATTATTTAATTATCAAAGACAAAAGGGGAAATGATGGAGAATTTAGAAATTGAAAGCCTCGGACTATTTTTAGTGTCTACATCTAGTCTTTTCTAAATTGTGTGAGTGTTAAAGTAGTGATGTTAGAGTTAATGGATAGTATGCCATTACCTCTTGTACTTGCTTTGTTACTTACACATGGTCCTTTGTGTCTTGAACTCTAGGGTAGTGGGTGCAATGTGGATTTGGATTCATACTTTGGTTATCATGGTATTAATACCCCTATGGCATGTATGTTGTGTTATGTTAAATCCTTATGGCTAAATCATAAGTACATTTATTTCATATAACATATTGCATCATATAAGAGATTTTAACAAGAAAAAGACATGTTAGATCATGGAGACATTTATTGAATAGTCTAATATAAATTATTTAAAAAATCACATAGCCATCTAACACAAACATGAAATCCATGCATACTCATATATAGATGTCAAAAAGTTTTAATACATCTCATCAATAGTATAATGTCACTATGGCCTATGGCTACTAGATTCATCTAGATGTGGTGTCCATGCCCGTTGAGAGATGTTGGTGTGTGACCAGGATCTTCTCATGTTGACCATCTACTGCATAGTCTATAGTGACCCACGTAGCTTACCCTTGCATATCAATACCTCTACTCAATCTCGCTCAACACAATCTCTATTAGCCTGGATCCTCATGAATTCTCTCTAAAGCCACTTGGCTTCTGACTGTAAGAAATTATCTATCATATCTTCAAACTACTTAGGCCTCCTCTAACTCCACTACTAGTGTTGATACCTGACCCTCAACATCCTTAGCGCATCAAGATACAGAAAAATATTCTCCCCTTAGCCTCACATAAGGCTCAAATGGGTCCATGTTGTCTGCTATAAATGGTGGGACCATGAACTTTGTGGTTGTAGCATCATTTTTCAAAAGGGGTGGCACTATCATTGTAGCTACACGACGAAATAGATTCTCAGACTCTATCATGGGCCCTGTAAGATAGAAGTCATAACAACAATTAGTATCCATCATCATAATGTATGTCATATATGAGCATGATATCTATAAAAAAGTAAAGCATAATAACAATAAAAGATCATCACTTGGGTTTGTACCATGATCCCTAGGAATCTCAAATGCCTTGTTGCTCTCTCTGTGCTCTCAGACACTGGCACGTGTAGACTATTATGTCGTAACCCAAGTGGGAACTATATATGTCCATTGGTAGCTAGGAGGACTAGCCTCACCACTATGATTGTCCTTGCTCATAGGTTGGCTCTTCTCATACTTTGTCCCCTCATCATCATCCTCATCCCCCTCTCCCTTGTAATCATTGTCCTCCTTTGTGTCTTCCTCATCCTCCTCCGGGAATAGCTTCGCTGGATCTACCCTCAGGGCTGACTCTTTGTCCTCCTCCCCTAATTCTGGTATAGATCTTGTAAAGCCCATAGGATAATCCATAAGAGAGATATCTCTTGGCCGTATCACCTCCCAACACTCGTCATACTCCTATATCGTGTTGACATGATTTGCATCAGAGAAAGAGTGCATGTTTGTGTCCTCCTCCTTTACGTCGCTTGGGGTTACATTGTCTTTTGTCAGCCATTTAAGATCTCTAGTTCTATGGGTGTTCCGTACTAACTGTTTGTAGGAATCTTGTACCCATGGCAGCCGTTGTACCTATCCAAACTACCTCATTACATGATCATAGTAGAAAGGTCTCACTACGTGATCATGTCATCCCAGTAGAGGCTTGTCTCTCTACATCCATCTCAGCTATCCTGTCGTGTCTGGATAGAATAACTCCATGAGGTAGGGTCTCCATACAATATCCTCCTTGCTTAGTCTATCATACCTCATCCTCCAGAATAACACATCACTACGCTACCATACCTATCTCAAAGGATAGCTAAAACCTTGTGGATATCCCACCATTGTGGAAATTTGAAATCCTATAGGCCAGGTACAAGTGAAATGCTTGAGGGCCCATGTCAGTAATAGGGTACAGTGTAGCATGCTATGCATCTCCTCATAGGTGATCGACCCATGTCATAGTATAAATGTGCTAGTATGCTCTGACCCCAGGTGTAGACCACCTGATAGAGCTCCATGTCTCTAATCATGTGTACTAATTTCCCTCTAGATGTCCTCCATAGCTAGTGGGGACTAGTGCTAGTGCTATTGTAAAGATCATGATGCATCTCATTAGTGGTGAGTGTGCATGTAGCAGCCAAGAAAGATCAATGTGCAATCCCATGATCTTGTGGTGGACCATTTTTCTTAGGCAATACTCAGTGTCTACCTTCATCTCCTTAAAAATCATGCCCTATGCTAAAAATACCTTCTCTCCTCAGATGGGCACCCGCAGTATATAGTGCACATCCTCAAATGTGACTTTCATCTTCCCTAACGACAAGTGGAAGGTGTAGGTGTCTATGTCCCATCTCTCTGCTAGAGCCATCAACATGACATCATGCTATCACATGGCCGACATGAGATAGGCCCAGTAATGACCTATCTCTTGAAGGATTTGAATGTCCTCCTTAGGTAGTTGATTGATGAGCTCTTAAAGTCAGATAAACATTCAACCGCCCAAATGTTGGTATGACCAAGGTGCAGAATACCATAAAAACAATAGTAAAATTTCATCTAAACCATCTTAAACTATCAAATTTATACTTTAATGGTCAAATATTTTGCTAAAGCTTCTCTAGGACATCTTAATTATGAGTTCTAGGCACTTTATTCCTTAACTAGGACACTTTACAACAAAGTGGGACACTTTGTGACAAAGTGGGATGCTTTGCGACAATCTGAAAAATTGAAAGAAAAGCTTCCCTACCCTATAATTTTCCTTCAAATTTTCATAAAAACATTAAAATAATGAATAAATTTAAGTACAAAGAAGGTGAAATTGACTCACAATGTGTTGTAGCTCGCCTTGTGCCACCACCTCCCTAGAATCTCAATCTGCAGATGGCTGGATGGACATCTACTCAGCATGGTGGCTTACTCTCCTCCTTGCTTGCTCTACAAAAGGTAGAAATATTAAATGAATGTGACTTACTCTCTCTTTCACCTTTTATATATGCACTTTTAGGTTATTTTTGTTAAAACAAAAAGGCATTTCTTCATTTAAATTCAAATATTTTGAGCTAGCAAACTCCGTTTTCACCACCACTTGTTGCATTGGAATTGTAGTTTTGCTCCCATTCTCATCAAATGTATATCATCATGCGGCATGGTACTTAGAAATGACCTATGATGGACTTGTCCAATTTGATGTGGTAGATTTGCTACCTTGATTCCACCTCCATAAAGCAAGTGGAATCAAATGGGGGTCATACATCTACTCTTGAATATAATTTGCTAGGAAATTTAGATAAGAGGATTGTATTTGAGCTTCTAACGAATCTATGATGCAAAATGCAGATCTTGACATTGTGGTTTTTCAAGTAACTATAGTGGGGGCTTCATTCTCCCTAATGAATCCATATGAGTATCCTTTTTTTAAGTTACTTATGGAAGTACTTTAGCTTGCACATGCATGTAGTGTCATATGGGCAGTAATGTGGGGGATAAATGTACTATAGTAAAATGCATACCTTAGAATTTTCACACTTAACTTGGACCTATTTTAGCATCCCTTGCATTAATTCCCCTTTAGGTCACTTATTATGGGCCCCTAAGACCCCCTTTTTGTGCATCCCGAGGCCTATTTTTACCCTTAAACAATCATCAATCTTGGCAACCCAACTTTTGAATTGACAATTTGAGCCTTGTGGGACCAAGACACCATTGGTGGCATCGTAGTTCCACCTAGTGGGATCAAGATGCCACCTAGGGCATCTTAGTTCTAGGGGCTTTGTTTTCAATATTTGAAAGCATGAAATGAAAATATTTGAATTAATTTGACCTTTTTTAGGCCTTTGAGATCAAATTTTTGGGGTATTAGGTAGGAATTCCTATAAAAGAAAGATTCCCACCCATTTTTCATCTAATAAAAAAAAGAAGTAGATAGGTATGTGACAAGGAAGCATGTTGAAGGAAGTTTTAGCATTTTGGAGTAGCCTTCTATTGTGTTTTTGTAGGTTTTTCAAGTCTTTCCAAGTCAAGCTCTAGCATTGCCAAATATTAGTAATGGATGCCTATTGTGGATCATCATATATTTTAGGTTGGAGATACAACTAGCCATTTATCCAAGCCTAAGGACTTATTTCTTGATTGATTGTACATCTTCCATTATTGTTCTATTTTCTACTTAAGGAAGATATACTTCATGTTTATGACTTGTTATGGTGATTAGAAATCTCCTTCATAGGTCATTTCAATTTGCATCTTAGGAATACTATCCTAATTAATTTGAGTAGGGTTTCTTCATATCATAATTTACATAATCTTAGGCACACTTAAGATTAGGGCACACACATATTTCCATTTTATGATTCATGCTTTTTCATCAAGGTTTAATTACCAAACAAGGGGTTTTACCAAGGTAAACACCCATAAACAATCAATCCAAATTCCTTTGTTTTATTGGTTAAAATCTAGGAGCTTGGTGAAAAAGGAAGTTTAGATCTTAGGTTTCAGGATCACATTTAAAAATTCTAGAAATTTAGATTGGAACTAAGATGGGAGTAAAGGCATCTTAGTCCTCTAGGTGGAATCTTTCAATGATTTTTCAAGATTTTGTTTCATTATTTGAAGATTTTGTGTTTTCCCCTAAAAATAGCAGTGAGACTAAGATGGGACTAAAGGCATCTTAGGCCTCCAAGGCATATTTTGGCAGTCTATTTACATTTCCAAAATCCTTTTGGCATCTCCAAGTTTTCCAGGTACACATACCCTAAATTGGATTTGTTCATTTTCAGTATTAATAAGATTCATTTTACTCATTTTGAGTGTTTTTCATATCATAGCATGTTTTAAAACATTTTTTTCCAAGAATTTGCTTGGTGGTGAACCCCTTAATCTGATAGAACACCCTCTCCTAAGTCCTCCTAATTATGTATTGGCTCACCTTGAGATGTTGATAGTCAATCTTATTAGGGTTCTTAGGAAATATTTGAATGACATAGGTAGAATAGGAAGGCAATCCACCCTTTCCCATTTTAAATATTTTTCACCACCCAACATTGATCATCCATGCAATCATATAAAAAATTGCCAACTATAATATATGTAGTGTTGACATCTATAAATAATCTCCCAAAATTATAGAATCTAAAACCAAATACTAGAGGAATGCAAACTAGGTAACATATATCAGGGTATGTGCAGGATCATGATGGGCCAAAAAGTGGTGATATGTAACTGATATGATGGCCCATGTGGCTGACAACCTTTTTTTTACCCAAAATTGATGAAATGAAAAGGGTTTTTAAAGGATATTCTCATCTTTCCACCAATATAAATCATGCTTTACTTTGAGATTTAAAAAATTATTATTATTCATTTTCTATTTGAATTACGACTAAAGTTTTGATTGATAGGCTGATTGAAAAACATCTATAGCTTTCAAACAATATCACATTTTTGAATACAAAACCTGCATCACATTATATTCTTCACATACTATAGGATTAAAAAAAAAAAAATCATGAAGTTTTGACCAAGTTAAGGTGGTTAGACATACAAGCTTTTATATATTTTAAAAGTTGTAATAAAAAAATCATAATTAATTATTTACTTGGAAAAAATTACAAAAAAATATGCATCACATTGGAACATGAGTCCTCTACTTATATATAAAATATTATAAAAAAATAGTATCATTTTATTGTGGTTAGGGTGGTCAGACAAACACCTACTTGTTATTTTTTCCTTGAAATTTAAGTACTATTGCATTATAATTTCAAATTTTCACTAAATAGATTTAAAAATAAAAAATAAACCTAGTAGTTTAGAAACTAAATTCAATTTGCTATAGATTCTATTCTTACATATTTTTGAAACAATATAGATAACTTATTCAATTTTTTATGTCAAGTTGCCTAACTCTAATTTTTTAAATTTTCATTGCCACTTAAGGACTTGTTTTTTCCATGATGATCCTACACATACCCATCATCTTATACTATATAAGTAAGAATATAGTTTTATGAACTTCTGCCATTTGTAACTTTCATCTAGTATGACCAAAAAAGTTGAAACCTTGAAAAAAATGTATTTAACTATCCCAAACATCATATTATAACCACATAATCTGATCTTGTAATATGAGTGAATCTAGATCAAATTATCATATCAAAGTGACCAAAAAATTGTTTACCAAATGAAACAAGATTGTCAACAAACATTGTTTGATTAATGAAAACATATCAAAAGGTTCCTTCTTCATTCTTTCAACAATATACCCCTTTTCATTAATTTCAACATGTACCAAAAATGAAACTCAACAATGCAACTTCAAAAAAAACTTCTCAAAGATTCTCCCCCAAACATAGTATCTAAACTTCTCCAATGTTCTCGCAAAACTAATTGAACTTCTCAAACTTCTCCCCCTTTGACATCAAGGACAAAGGATGTGCAAAAGAGACAAAAGAATAGAAAGACAACTAAAATGAAATGACTAGCTCCCCTTAGGGAGTTATCCCCAGAATTATATTTGATCATATGTACAAGAAAGAAAGTTTGAAAACAACTAAAAAATAATATACAATGTGAAACATGTTCACTCGCAGGAGAAATCACCTTCAAGTTCCTTTAGAATAGCTTCCCAAGAATATTTCCCTTCATCCCAACTCTTCTTAGCTATAACGAGCATCTTATGCATTGATTCCAACTCCACCAAGCTTTCCTCTCCCTCTTACAAAGTAGTCAAATAAGGATTTATCTTGACAAGTTTTTCAACTTCAATGAAAACACTTGCTATAATTATGTTCTTTCACTTTACCAAGTCTCCACTCTGACCAAATCGCCTTATAATATCCTCTTTTTATCTTTAGTAGGATGAAAAACTTGTTTTGCAAGTCTAAAATTGTCATCCAAGAGGTATGGTTTCTATCTTTTGTGACGTCACAAATTTCGGATTTATTGATTAGTTGTGACTCTATTGAGTTCGTTAAGTCCTTAATACCTTAAGTAGCATCTGACCATCTCATGCAATATAAGAATAGTGTCTTAACCTCATCTTCATATTCCTTTACTTCTTCTAATAATTTCAGAACCTTGCTATGTGGAGTTGCACATCTGTCCTAAATTTCAAAAAATATTTTCTCCGCAATCCTTGACTCAACTTATTTTGCAACATGCTCATTTACACTAGGAGTATATTCCCTAAATGAATCAACAATAAACTTCAAATTCTCAACAAGTTTTAAAGAATCATCGATAGTGGTATTGGGGGTTGCATCCTGCAAAAAATTGATGGCATCATTGATTAGCTTAGTCCCTTCTGATGAGTTTCTATAATTTATTTTGTCCCTGAGGTAATAAAAGTGTCTCCAATCTCCATTCTCTGAATAGATGTGATTTTATTCAAATCAACATAGCCTTGTGATGGGAGCTAAACCAGCTAGGGAGGAATGACTGGTTGAAACCATATTTTCCTTTTTAGATGACCTTTGAGAGTGTTGCTAGAGGGTTCTCCATGTGACTTTGTTGGCTTTTTGGTCTTCTAGAATTCATCTTCATTTCTTTCAACTATAGATTCTTGTTTTTTCTTTTCTTTCTCTTCTTCTCCTTCTTCTTTTCTGGAGGTATTCTCCCTTTTCTTGTCTTTCTTTTCTTTCTTATTTTATCTTTATCATCCTTCTCATCATTATTCTTTTCATCTTTACCTTCTTGTTCTCCATATTTATTTTCTTCATTTCTAGTTTCATTATCCTATTTGTCCTATTGACCTTCAACCTTATCATTGACATCAATCCTATTTTGATCTTCATTATTTTCTTCGGTTGTGTTTCCAGTATCTTTCGAGGGAGAAGATGTATTCACAAGGGAATATGTATCATCAACTATATCCTATTAAATATCCATATGTGGAGTCTCATCTACAGAATAAGCATTGACCTCCTTTACTACTACTTTTTGAATAAATAGGTAAATTAGATATGGGAGGAATATTTTCCTCTTCATCAATAACTTTATCTTTACCAAGCTCCTTGACTTAAGATGTATTAGATGTAGGATTAGTAATCATCCCATATTGTAGTGCTATGTCTCTCACTGTATCAAAAGTTTCTTGTTTCAAATTTTCTATGTTTTCCTTCTCTCTGGTCATAAGAATGACAACTATTTTCTTTACTCTTAACAACTATGTGTACGGTTCTATTAGGGTGGCCTTATAATCCTCAGAAAAAGAGGATCCAATGTTGTTCAAAGCATCAGTTTTGATCTTGCTTACAACTTTGAAAAATTTATGTCTTCTTTTAACCAGGGCTTTCCATACAACATCAGTTTCCTTCTCCTTCATGTTGTCCATACTTTCATGCATAATTATCATATATTGAGTAAAAGAATCTATAATAGTTTTTTGATCCTCTCCATCAACTTCATCATATAATTTGGTAGTGGCTCCTAATAAGCCATCATGTTCCAACATATTGTTAACCAAGGATTCCAACTTTATAGGTGGATGATTTCTTACCTGAGGAGTCTCAAGCTTCTTCTTCTCAGCGTTTGGTGCATCATCATCTATTTTATGTTCCTCTTTCCTACTATGCATATGAATTCGAAAAGCTTCTTTCTCCTTTTCCATCCCCTCTTCTTTAGACAAATCCATGATATTGATCATTGGTGGAAACACTCCTTTTTCTTTTCAATTATTCTTCTTCGCCTAAGCCAAGTTTAACTTCTTCTTCCACAACATCACTTAGGTTATGATCTCTAGATTCTTTCTATTTATTTCTTCTTCTAGAGGTAGCATGAGGTACTATCAGAGGTACATTCTTCCTCTTTGAGGTTTTAGTGCTAGCTTTTGAGGGTGTAGGTACATCAATTGCAACCGGAGCATTGGGCTCCATTTTCTTCCACTTAACGATAGTTGTGGTAGTAGGTTTTTTCATTGTAGAGGCAATGGTGGAACTGGATATTCTTGATCTACATGATCCATAGGACTCACCAGCTATCTCAACTCCTTTATCTTTTCTATCATAAAGTAGATAGGAAAGAAAACAATTAGTGTTCCATATTTGAAAGAATATTTCTTTGTTTTGGTTTGATGCAAGTTCTCCAAAATTTGTTGGTGAAGAAACTCACATAAATAATAATCCTTCCTATTTACCACCATGTCATGAGGAACATTTATGCAGTTGAAAATACTATGTTTTCTCTATTTTAGAAATAGATTTGGAGACCAATCATAATACATGCATGCTTCACTACAAGATTGATGATTGGTTTATTTTTTAGTTCCCTCCTATCAAATGTGGCACCAGTTAGCTACGTAACTACATCATTATTTACAAACTTCAACACAAGTATGGGTCCAATGCCATAAATCTAGTCATAACCTTAATTGCATATTTGAAATCAATCCATGCATATCATTCCACATGAATTTTTCATGCATTCTACTCAGGTCTATCTTCATATCCATTGCATCCAAACTACTACTAAACTTAGGAGACCAATTCCAAATGTCTATCTTCTTTTGCACTATGTTTTTATATTCAAGTTTTTCCAACAAGTCATCTTTAGTTAACTCTTTATACCATAAATTTTTGTGTACTTGGTGATCATATTCTTCTAATTTTCAATGTATATAGATTATTGCATCTTCAATGGGGAAGACCTTAATTGAGATCTTCGAAAATGCACCATAGGGGTCATTCTTGGAAACTTTCCATGAAAACCTCTTAAACTTTGGTCTAGTTCTTTCAATAATCTTAACTATAGTCCATGTAGCCATTACAACCTCAATTCTATCTTCAAATGCTTGTAAAATTACTTGAAATATAAACCCACAAAGACCAGATAGCGTTAAATACTTTTTTCACACTTCAATATGAACTAGGGTTTGAATCAATTCACCTTGACTTGCCTTCAATCACTCCTCAATTTTCTTCATTTCCTTTCAAATGTAAAAAAGTTATTTAAAATTCAACTAGAGACTTATATTTATACATTATCGATCTCCCCCTAAATTCCCATTTAATGCCTCAACTTCAAAAAGCTGGCAAGCACTTCATCAAAACATTGTAAACCCTAATAGATCCCAATATCTTGGATTTGCATATTTTCTATTGAAATATTTTCCAAAAGATTACACATATGAATCTGCACCATATATCTTCGTGTCACTACTTGAAACCTCATTATTCTGGTGGGTTGTTAGTTTTCTCTGTTACTACTCCCCCTAAGCTAGTCATGAGCTTAGCTTTCAAAATAAATATCTGCACTAGATGTAGGTACAAATGCATTTGGTTCATCCTTCTTCTCAAGTTCTTTTTTCTTCCAAATATTCTCCATTTCCATCTTGATTTCAATAGGATCAATTCTCTTCACTGAATTATCCCTTTGTTCTAGATTATTCTATCTTCCATTCTTGTTTCTGCATAATCTTAAAATGTGTCGATGCTTGTTGCAATTATAGAGCACAACATTTTTCTGACCAAAATAACTTCTATTCATTCTTGATCTACACTAGTTAGCCTTATGTACAAATATATTGCATGTATAACAATAGCCATTTAGGATTGAAAAATTCTACCAATATTGAATCTGTTCATTATCTGACTTCTGCACTCAATAGCTCTATGTCCAAATTTATTGAAATATGGGTTCCTTTGAGCATTTGGTTGTCTAATAGGAGGTCTTCCCATATAGGTTCTTTGATTCTTGAACTGTTTTCTATTTCCTTGAGTCTTCTTTTGATTGTAAGCCTTGTTAGATGTCTGATTTGTGTTTGAACTTTAACCTTCTTCAAGTTCCAAACCACCTTTATCCTTAGAAGGTTTCTGAATTGCAATCAACTCATCAAGATTTCTAGTACTTGTTTTTAATTTTTCCTCATGAGCTCTTGCTTTCTCTAGATTAGATCTTAAAGTTACCACTTCTTGTTCAAGCTTTGTACATTCACCAACCTTTCTTTGTATTTTAACATTCAAACAATCATCAATTATCCTTTTTCTTCCACTTGCACTTTTAGTCTAGTGATTTCTTCATTTTCCTTCTTCAATTATTTATTAACTTCTTTATGTTTATCTTTGAACTTTTTTATTTGTTCTCTCAGTTTTTTGATGCATTCCTTTGCTTCTCCTAGTATTTCCTTCAAATTTTTGTTCTCACTTTCAATTTTTTCTAGACATTCAAGAGTCACTTTAAGTTTTTCTTTGTAAAACATGCAATCACATTATTCATATAAAATTGCTAAAATTTCTTCCAAAGGAATAGGATACCTTTTATCAGCCATGTGTTCAAACTCCAAGATCTTCCTCAAGCTGTTAGACTTTTTAAAAGGAACTAAGCTTTGATACCAATTGTTGAACACCCAAAATACATAGAGGGGGGTGAATCAGTATTCTATTAAGCCATTTATTCATAATCCAACCAATTATCAAAACATATTTAATTTCAACTACGAATGAGTACACAAAGGAAATACAATGCTACATAGCACATGAACACCAAGATTTTTACGTAGAAAACCAAAAAATGGAAAAACCATGGTGAGAATTAACTCACAATATATTATAACCGGCTATAATATATTACAGGGCTCACTTCTAGGACTTACTATTCTTAAAAGGCTCACAACCTAAAAATAGATACAAGAAAAAATAGCTACATAGCCAAGGTGTGAACTAATGTAAGATGCACCTTCCTTGTGCTAAATTCGGTTCCAATGAAATTAAAAATACAAAGTATCGCTATGGTCAATAGTCACTCAACATTCACAACAATTTTTCCCACATTCTGATTTCACACATAAATTTGCAAGTTCACACAATCTTAGTTTCTCCCACATACTATACTTCTTCACATCATCTACTCTCCTTCTTGCGACTCAAAATTGTTTCACATATATACCCTATTAATTCCACATACATAATTAGATGTAGCCCCATTCTAATTCAAATTCACTTTTTTGGCTTCATACATGGAAATAAACTTCTACATGCTTAAAAAAAATGTGCAACACCTAAATTAAGGTTGAAAAAAATCTAAAGTAGATCCCCTTAACATCAACAATACATAATAATCTTCATAGCGCACTCCAAGCATTAGGTCGGCCAAGGATTAGACTCAACCATAAAATAAGCCAATCCACCCAGCATCAATCATCCATGAAATCATATAAAAATTTCCAACTGGAATATATATAGTGCTGACATCTATAAATAATCTCCCAAAATTGTAGAATCTAAAACAAAAAACTGGAGGGATGCGGACTAGGTAACACATATCATCTTGTATTGTATAAGCTAGAATAAAGTTTTTTGAACCTATGTCATTTGTAACTTTCATCGAGATTGACCAAAATCATTGAAACCTTGAACAAAAATATACTAAATTATCCAAAACATATTGTAACCACATAAGATGATCTTGTAATATGAGTGAATCCAGACCAAATTATCGGATCAAAGTAACACAAAAATTGTTTACTAGATAAGGAAATATTGAGAACAAACATTGTTGGAATTAGTGACAACATATGGAAGGGTTCCTTCTTCATTATTTCAACAATCTACCCCTTTTTATTGATGGCAACATGTGCCAAAAATAAATCTCAACAATCCAACTTGAAAATAATTTTCTAAAAGATTCTCCCCATAACATAGTATCTAAAATTCACTAGGCTTCTCCCAAAACTACTTCAACTTCTCAAACTTCTCCCCCTTTGAAATTGAGGACAAAGGATGTGCCAAAGAGACACATGAATAGAAAGACAACTAAAATTAAATGACTGGATCCCCTTAGGGAGTTATCCCCAAAGTTACATTTGATCATATGCACAAGAAAGAAAGATAAAAAACAACTAAAAAATAATATACAAGGTGAAACGTGTTCACCAACAAGAGGAATCACCTTCAAGTTCCTTAAGAATATCTTCCCAAGTAGATTTACCTTCATCCTAATTCTTCTTAGCTATAATGAGAATCTTATGCATTTATTCCAACTCCACCAACCTTTCCTCTCCCTCTTCTGGAGTATTCAGATAAGGATATATCTAATCAAATTTTCAGCTTCAGTGAGAACACTTGCTATAATTATATTCTTGCACTTTACCAGGACTCCAAGTTGACTGAATCACCTTATAACATCCTCTTTCTATCTTTTCAGGCTGAAAAAATTATTTTGCAAGTCTAAAATTGCAGTCCAAGAGGCATAGTTTATGTCTTTTGTGAGGTAACAAGTTCCATACGTATCAATTAACTGTGACTATATTGAGTCCATTAAAGCCTTAATGTATTGATTATAATATGACCATCTAGGGAAATATAAGAATAGTGTATGAGCCTCATATTCAAACTCCTCCACTTATTCCAAGCATTTCATAACCTTTCTATCGCAGTTGAAAATTTGTCCTAAATTTCAAGCAATATTTTCTTTGCAATCCTCAACTTAGCTTCTTTTTCAACCCGCTCCTTTAGACTAGAAGTATATTAGCTCAATGAATCAGCTATAAAATTAAAATTCTCAACAGGTGTTAAAGAATAATCAATAGTGGTATTGGAGGTTTCATCCTAAAAAAATTTGATGGCATCATTGATTAGCCTAGTCCCCTTTTGATGAGTTTATGTAATTTGTTTTCTCCCAGAGGTAATAAAGTGTCTCCAATCTCCATTCTTTGAATAGGTGTGATTTTATTTAGATCAACATAGCCTTGACATGTGATGAGAGTTGAACCAACTAGGTAGGAATGATTGGTTGAATCCTTATTTGTCTTGTTAGATGACCCATGAGAGTGTTGCTAGAGGATTCTCCATGTGAATGTTTTCGCTATGTGGTCTTCTGGGATTCTTCTTCATTTCTTTCAGCTATAGATTCTTCTTTGTTCTTTTCTTTCTCTTCTTCTTCTTCATTTATGGAGGTATTCTCCTTTTTCCTACCTTCTTTTCATCCTCCTTTTTATCTTTATCTTCCTTCTCATCATTATTTTTTTCATCTTTACATTCTTCTCCATATGTATTTTCTTCATATCCAATATCATTATTTTTTTTTCTCCTAAAGATCTTTAGCCTTATCATTGACATCATTCATATTCTAGTCTTCATTATTTTCTCCACTTGTTTTTTTAGTATATTTTGGAGGAGAAGATGTATCCAAAGGGGCATGTGTATCATCAACTATATCCCCTCAAACATCCTAATGTGGAGTCTCATATGCAGAATAACCATTTATCTATTTTGCTACTACTTTTTGAAAAATAGGTAAATCAGATATGGGATGAATATTTTCCTCTTCATTAGTAACTTTATCTTTACCAATTTCCTTGACTTGAGATTTATTAGATGTTGGATGATCAGTGATCATCCCATATTGCAGCTCCATATCTCTAATTGTATCAAAATCTTCTTGTTTCGACTTTTCTGTGTTGTCCTTCTCTCTAATCATAAGAATGGAAACTCTTTTATTTACTCTGTAATACTATGTGTATACTTCTAGTAGTGTGGCCTTATCATACTCAAACAAAGAGGATCCAATCTTGTTCAAATCATCATTTTTTATCTTTCTTTCAACTTTGCAAACTTTATGTCTTCTTTTCACTAGGGCCTTCCATACAACATCAGTTACCTTCTCCTTCATGTTGTCCATACTTTCATCCATAATAATCATATATTGAAAAAAAAAGCATCTATAATAGGTTTTTTATCCTATCCATAAAATTCACCATATAATTTGGTAGTGGCTACTAACAAGCAATCACATTCTAACATATTGTTAACCAAGGATTCCAACTTTATAGGTGGACAATTTCTTATTGGAGCAGTCTCGGGCTTCTTTTTCTCAGCCAAGATCTAATTTATTTTACTCTTTCCTCTTGTGCATATGAATTCAAAAATATTCTTTGTCCTTTTCCATCTCCTCTTCTTTAGATGAATCTATAATATTTACTCTAGCCTTATTTGATTTGGCACTAGCCTCTTGTGAGTCATCTTCACCACTGGTGGAAACACTGCTTTTTCTTTCTCTTTTCAACTATTCTTCTTCCTATAAGCCAAGTTTAATTTCTTCATCCATAACATCACTTTTTTTCTCATCTCTAGATGCTTTTTATTTCTTTGTTCTTCCAAAGGTAGTAGGAGGTGCTACTAGAAGTAAATTATTCCTCTTTGAGGTCCATGGTTTTGGTTCAAAGGGTGCAGGTACATGAATAACAACTAGAGCATTGGGCTCCATTTTTTTCCCTTTAACAATAGTTGTGGTAGTAGTTTTTGGCATTGCATAGGTAGGGGTGGAAGTTGAGCTTCCTGATCTAGGTGGTATAGAGGAATCACTAGCTATCTCAATTTATTTATCTTTTCTCTCATAAATTAGATAAGAAAGCAAACAATTAGTGTTCCATATTTGAAATCATATTTCTTTGTTTCAATTTGATGCAAGTTCTCCAAAAAAAATTGTCGAAGAAACTCACACAAATCATAAACCTTCCCATTTACCACCATGTCATGAGCAACATTTATTGTAGTTACAAATACTAAGTTTCCTCTATTTTGGAAATAGATTTGGAGACCAATCATGATAGATGCATACTGCACTACAATATTGATGATTGATTTAGTCGTTAGTGCCCTCCTATCAAATGTGGCACAAGTTAGTTGCATAACTACACCATTTTTTATAGACTTCAACACAAGTATGGGTCCAATATCACAAATCCAATCACAACCTTAATTGTATCTTTTGAAATCAATCAAATAATATCAACCCACATGAATTTTTCATGCACTCTACTCAGGGCTATCTTCACATACATTGCATCCAAACTACTGTTGAAGTTAGGAGATCAATTCTAAATGTCTAGCTTCTTTTGCACCAGGTTTTTATATTCAGGTTTCACCAAAAAGTCATCTCTAATTAACTATTTAGACCATAAATCCTTGAGC
The DNA here is from genome assembly GCA_007115665.2 of Sequoiadendron giganteum. Classification (NCBI taxonomy): domain Eukaryota; kingdom Viridiplantae; phylum Streptophyta; class Pinopsida; order Cupressales; family Cupressaceae; genus Sequoiadendron; species Sequoiadendron giganteum. The sequence continues at coordinate 185,277,730 of CM021105.1, read as the reverse complement.
ACTTGGTGATCATATTCTTCCAATCTGCAGCATATATATATGCTTATTTCTTTAATGGGAAAGACCTTAATTAGGATCTTTGAAAGTGCACCATTATAGTCATTCTTAAAAAAATTCCATGAAAACCTCTTAAACTTTGGTCTAGGTCTTTCAGTAACCTCAACTACGGTTGGTGTAGCCATTACAACCTCAATTCTATCTTCAAATTCTTGTAATTTTTTTCAAATATAAACTCACAAAGAATAGATAGCGGTAAATACCCTTTTCACACTTCAATAGGAACTAGGGTTTGAATCGATTCACCTCAATTTTCTTTCAGTCACTCCTCAATTCACTCTGCTTTCTTTCAAATATGAAAAAGTTATTTAAAATTCAACTAGGGACTTTTCTTTATACATTACTGATCTCCCCCCAAATTCGCATTTAATGCATCAAATTCAAAAAGTGGGAAAGCACTTCATGAATAAACTGTAAGCCCTAAAAGGCTGCATAATATCTTGGATTTACATATTTTCCACCATAATCATTTCCAAAACTTAAGCCTACCAATCTGCACCATATATCTTTGTGTCACTTCTTGACATATCATGATTCAAGGGGGTTGTTGGATTTCTTTGTTACTACCCCCATAAGCCTATCATAGGCTTAGTTTTCAGAAGAAATATCTGCACCAAATGTAGGTATAGATGCAGTTGATTCATCCTTTTTCTTAGGTTCTTTTTTCTTCCAAATCTTCTCCATTTCCTTCTTGATTTCAGTAGCATCAATCCTCTTCACTGAATTATCCTTTTGTTCCAGATTGGTCTACCTTCCATTCTTGTTGTTGCATAATCTTGAAATGTGTCCAGGCTTGTTGCAATTGTAGCACACAACATTTTTTTGACCAAACTAAAGTCTATTCATTCTTGATATACACTAGTTAGCCTTATGTCTAAATACATTGCATGTATAACAAGAGCCTGATGTAAAAATTCATTATTTGACTTTTGCACTCAATAGATCTATGTTCAAATTTCTTGCATGAAAAACATTGTCTAGAAAAGGATCCAACATTCTTATTCATTCTATTTCAACTTTTTGTAGCCTTATGTCCAAATTTATTGCATGAAATATAAATACCATTGAAAGATGGGTACCTTTGAGAATTTGGTTGTCTAATAAGAGGTCTTCTAGTACAGGTTCTTTGATTCTTGAACTGTTTTCCATTTCCTTGAGTCTTCTTTTGATTGCCAACCTTGTTAAATGTCTAGTTTGTCTTTTAACTTTTCCCTTCTTCAAGTCCCAAACCAATTTTATCCTTAGAAGGTTTTTTAATTGCAATCAACTCATCAAGCTTTGTAGTACTTGTTTTGATTTTTTCCTCATGATCTATTGCTTTCTCTAGATCAGATCTTAAAGTTGCCACTTCTTGTTCAAGCTTTGTACATTCACCAGACTTTCTTTGTATCTTAAAATTCAAACAATCATCAATTATCCTTTTTTCTTCCACTTTCACATTTAGTCTAGTGAGTTCTTCATTTTCCTTCTTCAATTATTTATTAACTTCTTTATTTTTATTTTTGAACTTTTTTATTTGTTCTCTTAGATTTTTTATGCATTCATTTGCTTGTCCTAGGATTTCCTCCAAACTTTTATTCTCACTTTTGACTTTGTCAAGATCTTCAAGAGAAATTTTAAGTTCTTCTGTGTAAAACATGCAATCATCTTCTTCATATTGAATTTCTAAAGTTTCTTCTAGAGGAATAAGATACTTTTTATCAATGATGTGTTCAAACTCCAAGATCTTCCTCAAGCTGTTAAACTTTTTTAAAGGAACTAAGCTCTAATACCAACTGTTGAACACCCGGAATATAGAGAGGGGAGGTGAATCAAAATTCTATTAAACCATTTAGTCACAATCCAACCAATTATCGAAACATATTTAACTGCACCTATGAATGAGTACATGAAGGAAATCACAACACCACATAACACATGAACACCAAGATTTTTACATGGAAAACCAAAAAAGGGGAAAACTACGGTGAGGATTAACTCACAATATATATTATAACCAGCTATAAGATATTACAAGGCTTAGTGCTAGGACTCACTGTCCTTAAAAATCTCACAGCCTGAAAATAGATACAAGAGAAAAATGGATACATAGCCAAGGTGTGAATTGATGTAAGATTCACCTTCTTTGTGTTGAATTCGGTTCCAATGAAATTCAGAATACAAAATAATTCTCTTCTCTACAGTCGCTCAACATTCACAATAGTTCTACCCTTATTCTAATTTCACATAGATAGATTCATAAGTTTGCACTATTGCAAATTTTGCACACATACCATACTGCTTAACATGATCTACTCTCCTTCTCGTGACTCAAAACTTTTTCCCATATATACACTATTACTTCAGCATACATAATTAGGTCAAACTAATTAGATGCAGCCCTATTATAATTCAAAAACACTTTGTCAGCTTCAAACATGAGAAAAAACTTCTTCATCCTTAAAAAATACATTTAACACTCGGATTAAGGTTGACACAAATCTAAAGTAGATCCCCTTAACATCCACAATATATATTAATCTTTATAGCACACTCCAAGCATTAGGTTGGCTAGGGATTAGAGTCAACCATTAATTAATCCAATCCGCTCAACATCGATCATCCATGCAATCATATAAACATTTGCCAACTAAAAGATATGTAGTGCTGACACTTGTAAATCATCTCCCAAAATTTTAGAATATGAAACCAAAAACTGGAGGAATGTGGACTAGGTAACACATATCATCTTGTATTGTATAAGCAAAAATACAGTATGCCAAACTTCAGTTATTTGTAAATTTTAGCCAGATTGGCAAAAAATCGCTAAAACCTTATACATAGATGCATTAAACTATCCCAAACAATATACTATAACCACATAAGGGTATGTGTAGGATCATCATGGAAAAAATAGGCCCTTAAGTGGCAATGAAAATTATGAAAATCAGAGTTAGTCAACTTGACGTAAATATTTGAATAAGTTATCTATATTATTTCAAAAATATGTAAGAATATAATCTATAGAAAATTGAATGTAGTTTCTAAACTACTAGTTTTATTTAAAAGAAAAAAAATCTATTTGGTGAAAATTTGATATTTTAATGCAGTAGTACTTAAATTTCAAGGAAAAAATAAGAAGTAGGTATCTGTCTGACCACCCTAGCCACAATAAAATTATAACATTTTTTTATAAAATTTTAGATATAACTAGAGGAATCATATCTCGATGTGATGCATACTTTTTTGTAATTTTTTTCCAAGTAAATAATTAATTATGAACTTTTTATTAAAACTTTTAAAAAATATAAGAACTCGTATGTCTAACCACCTTAACTTGGTCAAAACTTCATGAAATTCAATTTTTTCTTTTTTAATCCTATAGTATGTGACACATGTTTTGGATTCAAAAAATGTGATAGCCTTTGAAAGCTATAGATGTTTTTCAATCAGCCTAGCAATCAGGACTTTAATTGTAATTCAAATAGAAAATGAATAATAATTATTTATTAAATTCAAAGTAAAGCATACTTTATATTGGTGGAAAGATGAGAATATCCTTTAAAAACCCTTTTCATTTCATCAATTTTGGGTAAAAAAAAAGTCATCAGCCACATGGGCCATCATATCACTTACATATCACCACTTTTTGGCCCATCATGATCTTGCACATATCCATAAGTTGATCTTGTAATATGAGTAAATCTGGACCAAATTACCAGATCAAAGTGACATAAAACTGTTTACTGAATTAGACAAGATTGCTAGCAAACATTATTGGCATCAATGACAACATATTAAAGGGTTCCTTCTTCATTCTTTCAACACTATTCACAATAATAAATCTTTCCTTAGTATTGATCTCATGCACATTGGATTTTTCACTTGTACTCAGACAATTTGGAGGTGGAGTATATGTAGTTTGATAAGACTTTTCAATCTCATGTCCCTTAGCTGTCGAAAAATCCTTTCATCTTTGTCTTCCAGAATGCATAATATGTGCCATAGAATCCAGGTCATTCCAAAGCAACCATTTTCACAATCTTAGATCTACCTTAAGTAGTTAAGCTCTTCTCGAAGGAACCTTGCTTTGATACCAATTTATTAAATGAGAAAGACAACTGAGAGGGGGGGTGAATCAATTCTAGAAAATTAGACATTCAAAACCCTCAATAGTAATCAGATCTACATGCATTAAATAAACCCTTATTCTATTAATATGATTAAACATGAAATGCAAATGACAAAAATTAAAATCACAACACCATACACAAGATAACACTAGATTTAAGTGGAAAACCCAATGATGGAAAAATCACAGTGAGGATTAGCTCACAATATAAGTAATTGAAAAATTGGTATAAAAGGGTTCACTACTAGAATAAGACACACTATCCAAAAAGGCTCACTGCTAGGGCTCACTGCTAGGTTTCATTGTCATAGAAAGAAATACAAGAAGATAGAAGAATAATGTTACATAGAGAAAACTTCTCAATGCAACAAGGAGTCGACCATGATAATTACTCACACACTTTGATAGTCTTTTATGAATGATTTCGGATGCCTGCAGCTCACTGCTTTCAAGAACCCTAACATTTAAATTCGTACTTCTCTACTCAAATTTGCATCACACACATCACTTGCATGCATTTATCTTGGTTCTCACTTCTTTCATACTTCATCTCACCACAACACCATACATATTTATATCAACATCAACCTCAAAAACCTTCTCTAATATCGATAACTAGTCATTATATGTACAAATTCAAAATAGATTGGTAGCTAAACAGTCCCATGGTGGATAAGAATGAATATGACATACACAAATCCTTAATTATGACCCAAATATATCAAAACATACCTCAACAAAATTTCATAAGCTCGAATGTAGTGTTAAACACAAGGTCATCCAAAACCTATGTTAAACACCATAAACATTAAGTACATGCTTCCATAGATCAATCTAAAACTTTCAAACAACATAGTTCACTTTAACACTATCCAAAATAATCCATGAACTAATTAAGATTCATCAAACACTTCATCCAAGCTTGCATCATACAAATAATTCATTTCAAAACAACCAGTAACCCTTATTTGCATATTGATAAATGAAACTCACTCTGAAGTACACGAAATGAAGTAAAACTTTGAATACATAAAGATACAAGAATTATAAGAAATTTCCAAAATTCACACAACTTGAAGCCAAAAAATGAAGAAATGTGAATCAAATACATTTCTCCAAGGCCATAGAAAACATCACTGAAAAACTGGTTCACACACTAGTGAAAATATCTCACACTATACAATGATCTATAAACCCAAATTTTGATAGCAACCTCTGACAACCTTGAATAGCCTATAAGATTTGTATAGACAACATCAACATAGAAGAAATATGGAGCACAATACTAGAGCACACTATGAACACTTGCACAACACAGTCTACTCTATTTACCAAATTTTGTCAAAAGCACTTGGAAGCCAAGTACCAAAGACATCATTTCAGCTCATTACATCATTCCAACTCATCCTCAGACTTTGCAACAAAAATATAGCTCCATGTACTCACAACACTTCCTCAAAGTCTCAACTATACGTGCACAACCTCCATCAACCTATTTTATTCTTTTTCACAATTTTCTCAATATCCTCGACATCTTCATCGTGCATAGTTGACATTAATGACAATACCAGTTAGTAGACTTCTTGTTGACATCAATGACAACACCTTCATACTTGCAACATAGATAAAATAAAATAAAAAGTACACAACTGTAAATGATGCCCCTGTATCACATCTTCTATGTTGTGGTTGATTTACAACATTTTTTTTATAGTTTGTGTGAATTCTAGTATGCCATGGTGTATTATATTTCTATATAGCATCCTTTGTTTTAAGATTCTTCTTGTGAGCATAGGGTTTTATCTAAAAGGATAGGATTTATGAGAGGTTTATCTCATGGGCTCTAGATCTTAAATAATTATTTTTATTTAATTTTTTAGGATGGTTAATATCTAAATTTCTTTATTGGGATTTCAATATATTAAGACATTCTTAGCCATAAAAATTTGGGTGATATTCAAGTTTTCTCATCCTACTATAGGTGGCACATCACCATAAGATCTAGTTATTTTATAGATAGACGGTCTATAGAAATTTTATGTTATGCCTATTGTGTTACACTATAGCGAGGAGATCTCTAAGTTAAGTAATTTTTTCTCAATGTATTAGCATGTGTGTGTTATTTCTACTTTATGATAGGGTTGTTTTGTTGTTATTATCTACAATTAACCTTCTTGTATTATATAAGGTAATGGTACTTCAATATAGTACACATAGTTAGAAAATTCCCTAATGATGGGTTTTAGGAATTGGATGTGTTAGACTATGTCCAAACTTATCATCTTGAAGGAAATGGGTTTCATTCATCATCATATTTTGTCTTATTGATGTCTCACCATTCATATGTTTATTAATTTTTTTGAAAGGATGTGTTATAGATATTGGTTGTTTTGAGACAGATGATTGGCATGTGTCTATTGTTGAAAATGTGTATTGTGAAATATATTATATGTATTTTATAATAATTTGGTCTATGGTTTCATGTCTACAATATGTCTCAATAAATAAATAAAACAAGAAAGATAATTACAAATAATGTACTATACTACACATTTGTATTATTCTTGGTATTTCTTCACCTTCTCTAATGTATTGGGAGAGAAAAGGACATCCTAATAATGGGTTCAAACCATTCTTTCTATCAAAAATAGCAAGATGCGATCATCTTGAGGATTAATTGTAGATTTGAGTTTGGAATTCAAATAATATTTATGGTGTACATTACTCTTAAACCATTTGTATCAGTGTGGCTGGTCTCATGGCCTAGTATATTTTTATCATGGATGAGAGCTATAGTTTTGATCCCTTGTATGTTTTGGTTGTGAAATAATTTTATCCTCATTGTTGAGTACTAGACATGTACTTCTCATACTTTAATATTATTATAATATACCTAGTGATGTACTTCATTATTGTACCACTCAAATGATAATTACATGTATACACACATACATACATACATACATATACATACTTACATATATATATAATGGATTTTAGTGGATTCTTAGTGAATATGACTTAGCATGACTTACTTATCATTGCAATATTTTATCATGTAAGTTGATCAACTTTGTTAGAAGTTTGTCTTGTACCATTTTTTAATGTTGAAATATTTATTATGAGGAGACTGATGTAACTATTTGCTGTAAATTTGTTTTTTTATCTTATCAATAAAATGTTAAGTAGTCAAAAATTGAGACAGAATCAATCCATCAGCTTTCTAGCGGAGGGATAATTTATTACCTTTGACCAAAAAAACTCAATTTATTACCTTTGGCCAAAAAAACTCAATTTGGATTTGTATAAACTTTGTCATCCTGAATATTTTCCCAAAATACATTTATGTTATGACAAATCTCTCCTTGGATTCACATTACCATTGCTCATCATATCCGCTCCTCGCAAATCTGATACACCGACAGCATTATCTAAAATGACCTCAATTTCGCATCAATAATATCTTATGTTGTGCATGATTACAAAAGATAATTTGTAGTCTTATGTTTCAAGAGTCAGCATTGTACGCAAACAAGGATAATAAATTAGAATAGAATACAACTGCTTGAAAACCATTCAAATCTGCCATTCCACGCATTGACTGGTTTATACTTTCTTCCAATGATATTTTATAATTATTATTCTAAATTCTTATTCACTGTAGCCAAAGGTACAGTGAAGATCTTATAGATTTTAGTAACTGCTTTTTTATTATTTTGTTTCATTGTCACCCATAAATTAATTACGAGCATTTTGAATAATGCTTGCCAAGAATATTTATATTTCGGTCTTTTGGCTTCTTCCCTACAGATTATTGTTTCGATGGATGGAGTAGAAAGTATATGAACCGATCAATATTATTATTATCATCTTTCCTAGTCGACAGCTCATCTATACAATAAAAAAAAGCTGGCACAATCCATCAGCTTTGTAAGAGAGAGTTAATTTATTACAACTTTGGCAAATAAGTCTGATATATTTTGGATTTGTATAAACTTTTAATCCTGCATTGGATTGGTATATAAAACAATGAATATTTTCTTGGTTTTTTTTTGCAATGAGCTATCTTAAACGATGGAAATTATTGTGTCACATCTGATATAATCGCTGACGTTGTATTCTCATGTTTGTCACATCAACATTAATATTAGACTACCTTCAAGTGAAAGTGACTGGAAGGAAAATGGAAAATAGAAAAGATTTGATATTCAAAAGAATAATAATTTATTTTCTATGATTATTAAAAAAATTTAAGAATAGTAATTATGTTGTTAAGAAAATATATCATTTTATTGATCATCACTTGATAATGTGTTATAATTTTTCTTTTTATTTTAATATTAAGTTTCAATTATTTTTATAATGAAAAGTACTTGTCTCGCTTTGTAGTATTATTAATTTATGTAAATATATATCATTTTGACAACCATGTTTTCGCAATTCAAATTTATGGAGACAACTATACATTTTATAGCTATTGGTATCTTGGCTTTCAAAACATTGGACTTAATGATAGTGAAATGCATTACTTCCAACACCATTTCATTGAAGGTGTTCTAGATTTTATGCATGGTGATGGGCAGTTTCTATATGAGTTAGATTAAATTGAATCGAAAATAATAACCACCATAGAAAAAAGGAAAAAATGGTACTTGATGAATACTATTTATTTTTCTTAATAATTTTGATATTAGTTTTTTGGTGGGAAAAATATTATTTGCATACAAATTCTCTACTAAATGGAGCCATATATAGAATCATGTAATCTTGTTATAAGGAAAAAATTGGGTGTGTATAAATTATATGATGATAGAAGGTGGATTATTGTTTCTAGGGAAGTCATGTGGACTATAATCTAGAATTATATATTTTTAAATTATTTTATGGATTTAACGATATGAAATATTTATGCATTCATCTACCTTGAGAGCTACATTAATTTTTTTTTTCTATTTCTAACTTTCTTACATGTTCTTGCTAATGTCCAAATTCCTTCATACTTATTAGAAAATATTAACAATGACCAAAAAAATATGACATTTTCATCAAGTACCTGTACCTCATGTATGATTATATTTTATTAAAAATATATGTTTTTCAAAATCTAAGTTTATCAAACTTGTATTATATTTTCTCTTCACTAAATTTTCATAATTTATTTTAGCCCTATATTTTGATTCAAGAGTTTTTATTTATATTAGTGTTTTTCTATCTTGAAAATCAATTGAGATTGTTGTATTAAACAATCAATTAACAGATCATAAAAGTGTTTTTGTTGATAGAGGTTAGTTTAGTAAAAGTTTTTGTGTTATATATTTGGCCTTGAATTTTTAGTGGCAAAGTGGGTCTATATTCCTAAAATAATCATCTCATCTCTAAGTGATATTCTCAATGAAATTAAATAGTCATAAATCTTAAATCTCATTTCATTGCATATCAAATATAAATCCTAGAAAATATCACAGATTTTCTCATTGAATACTAATAAGGAAATTAAAGTTGTTGGAGCCATCAAGGATTTCAATTGATCCCTAATATTAATGAAAATTATATTTTCTAGAAATGTGAATTATCTAGTGATTTTAGTGAACCTATTATATAGAATCCAACCCTCGATCACTACAATATTTTTTAATTCAAATAATGATAACTACCAACTTAATCAATCATGCATGTTCCATTTAAATTAGAAGTGTTGATTTCAAAAGTTCCTCGTTCACCATGGGGTACGTGCACAAAGATGAGGGGACAAAAGGGGTCTTAAGTGGCCAATTTTATTTTCTAAAATTAGGAATTAGTAGCATTGGATGAGAAATTGAGGATAGCTACACTGAAATTATAAGATGCAACAAAAACAAGGGTCCTTGTGCTAAAATTATACTTTCTAAACTATATTTTTCATTTTGAAAATGGTAGAGATTAAGGGGTTGAAAAAAGGGAGCCACAAAAATTGGTGTTAGTTTTGTGAAAAAAACATAACATAGCGTTTGTTTTGGCTCCCTCAAAAGGTTAAATTCTTTTTAGTATACATTTAAAATTGCATCAATGAGAAATTAGCTAATAGCATGTAGTTTATGCTTGATTTTTTTGATAATTTTTTAATGAATATATGAATTTTTACTAATTTTTAAAGTGGAAAAATCCTTAAAAACTGAATTTTGGTTGTGCTACCCCTATAATGTTTGAAAACTAATCAAAAATCATTCTTTTTTAATATGCGTAGAATAAAGTCCAATTTATAAAAATATAATTTATTTGAAATTTCAATCAACGGCTAAAAAATAAAGTAAAAACTACCAAACATTAGTTTTTGACAAAAAAATGATATACAAATGAAAGAAATTAATGATGAAAGCCTTAACATTCTCAAAGTGTTAAAAAATTACATCGTTAAATAGCTAAGAGAGAGCCTAACATTACCCAAATTTTTTATTTACTCGATCTTGAAACACATGCAAACATGATGGTTAGCACAAATGAGATTATGTGAAATCCTATAGAAAATGCAAAAACATGTCTTTGAACATTTGGAAGGCACCCCAAGCCTTTTGGTTTGAAATAAAAAGAAAATACAATCCTAAGGCTCAATGGTTCCCAAAGGAATACATAACATGAGCACATTATTTTCTTTCCTTCTAGTTTGCTTCATTTTTCTTCATTTTTCTTTATCTTTCCCAAAGCATTATATAACACGAGTGCGTTATATCGAACTCACATTATGTCTCACTTGAAATTGTTTATTTATAAGTTTGTTAAATGTATGTTTGTATTTATATTTGTATGTATCTATGTATCTATGTATGTATGCATGAATGCCTTTGTGTATGTGTGTATGTATGTATGTATATATGCACATATGCATTCTTGTATGTATACTTGTATGTATGTATGTAGGGTAGATTTATTAGGGTTGAGGGATAATGTTTAGGTTTGAGTGTCCAAGGTTAAGTGTATAGGGTATACGTCCATTAATAGATATAGGATATTGGGTTGAGGATTAGGGATTTAAGTATAGGGTTGAGGGTTGGGTGTAGGGTTTAGGGTTTAAGGGTTGAGGGATAAGGTTTTAGGGTTGAGGATTTAATGGTTGAGATTTGAGGGTTTAGGGTTGAGGGTTTAAGGGATAAAGCTTTAAGGGTTGAGGGTTGAGAATTTAAGGGTTAAGAGATTAGGGGTTGAGGGTTTAGGGTTTAAGGGATTAGGGTTCAAAATTTAGGGATTAAGGTTTAAGGGTTGAGGGATTAAGATTTGATGGTTAGGAGATTGGTTTTTAAGGTATAGGGTTGATGTGTTAGTGTTGAGGCTTTAATGTATAGGGTAGAGGTGTGAGGTTTGAGGGTTTAGGGATTAGGGTCAAGGGTTAATGGTTTAGAGTTTAACGTATATGGTTGAGGTATTACGGTTGAGGGTTGAGGGTTGAGGGTTTAAGAGTTGAAGGTTGAGGGTTGAGAGTTTAGGGATATAGATTAGGGTTAAGGTTGAGGAATTAGGGTTTAAGGGTTGAGGGTTGATAGATTAGGGTTTGAGGTATAGGGTTGACCATTGAGGGTTGGGGGTTGAGGCTTTAGGGTTTAAGGGTTGAGGATCTAAGGGTTGAGGTTTAAGGGTTTAAGGGTTGTGGTTTGAGGTATTAGGGTTGAGGGTTGAGGATTTATGGGTTGAGGATTTACGGGATTAAGGTTTAAGGGTTGAGGGTTGAAGGTTTGAGGGTTAAGAGATTATGGTTTAAGGTATAGGGTTTATGGTTTAATATATAGGATAGAGGGTTGAGGGTTGAGGGTTTAGGGTTGAGGATTTAACGCATATGGTTGAGAGATTAGGGTTGAGGGTCTAATATATAGGGTAGATTTTTTAAGGGTCAAGATTTTATGGTTTAAAGGTTGAGGGTTGAGGGATTAGGGTTTAATAGTTTAAGGTTTAAGGGTTGAGGGTTGAGGGATTAGGGTTGAGGGTTTAGGGTTTAAGGTATAAGGTTTAGGGATTACAATTGAGGGTCCAATGTATACAGTAGAGGGTTTATAGTTGATGGTTGAGGGTTGAGGAATTAAGGGTTTAAGGGTTGAGGGAATAAGGGTTTAAAGTTTGAGGGAAGAAGGGTATAAGTGTTGAGGGTTTATGGTTTAAGGGATTAGGGTTGAGGGATTAGGATTTGAGTGATTATGGTTAGGGATATAATGTATAGGGTAGAGGGTTTATAGTTGAGGGTTGAGGGTTAAGGGATTAAGGGTGTAAGGATTAAGGGATTATGATTGATGGTTTAATGTATAGCATAGAGTGTTGAGGGTATATGGATTAAGGGTTGAGGGTCTATGGTTTAAGGGTTAAGGGTTGAGGGTTAATGGTTTAAGGCTTGAGGGTTGATGATTTAGGGACGACGTTTTAAGGGATAGGGGTTGAAGGCTGGAGGGTTTAAGGGTTGAGGGTTTAAGGGTGGAGGGTTAAGGATTTAATGGTTGATGGTTGAGTGTTTAAGGGTTGATGGTTAAGAGTTGAGGGTTTAAGGGTTGAGGGAATAAAGGTTTAAGGGTTGAGGGTTAAGGGATTAAGGGTATAAGGATTAAGGGCTTTAAGGGTTGAGGGTTGAGGGATTAAGGGTTTAAGGTATAGGGTCAAGGGATTATGGGTTAAGGGTTTAAGGTATAGGGTAGAGTGTTGAGGGTATATGTTTTAAGAGTTGAGTGTTTATGGTTTAAGGGTTGAGGGTTGATGGATTAGGGTTGAGGGTTAAGGTTTGAGGGGTTGAGGGTTGAGGATTTAGGGATTAGGATTTAAGGGATAAGGGTTTATGGGCTGAGGGTTTAAGGGTTGAGGTTTTAAGGGTTGAGGGTTGAGGGTTTAAGGGTTGATGGTTGAGTTTTAAAGGTTGATGGTTGATATTTTGAGAGTTTAAGGGTTGAGGGATGAGGGTTGAGCGTTTAAGGGTTGAAGGCTCAGATTTAAGGGTTGAGTGTTTAATGTATAGGCTAAAGGTTTGGGGGATTAAGTGTTTAAGTATACAGGGTTTAAGGGTTGAGAGTTTAGGGATGAGGATTTAAGTGAAAAGGGTTTAAGGGTTGTGGGTTGAAAGTTGAGTGTTCAAGGGTTGAGAGTTGAGATTTGAGGGTTTAATAGTTGACGGTTAAGGGTTTAATGTACAAGCTATAGGGTTGAGGGATTAAGGATTTAAGGGTTGATGGTTTAGTAGTTGAGGGATTAATGTATTAAGCGCTTAAGGTATAGGGTTAATGGATTAGTGTTGAGGTTTTAATTTATAGGGTAGAGGGTTGAGGGTCGAGGGTTTAATGTATAGGGTAGAGGGATTAACGGTTTGAGGGTTGATGGTTGAGGGTTGATGCATGAAGGGTTTAAGGGTTGATGGATTAAGTGTTTATGGGTTGAAAAAATAATTTATTTAGGGTTTAAGGGCGTAGGGTTGAGTGATTAGGGTTGAAGGTATAACTTGTATAGGGTAGAGGGTTAACTTTTGAGGGTTGAGGGTTGAGGTATTAAGGGTTTAAGGGTTGAGGGCTTAAGGTTTTAGGGTTTAAGGTATAGGTTGAGGGATTATTGTTAACAGTTTAATGTGTAGGGTAGAGGGTTGAGGATTCATTGTATAGGGTGTAAGGTTTGTGGGTTGAAAAGTTAGGGGGTAGGGTTGAGGGCTTAAAGGTTGAGGGTTTAGGGTTGAGGGTTTAAGGGATATGGTTTTAATGGTTGAGGGTTTTTGGGGTTGAGGGTTGAGGGTTGAGGGTTAAGGGTTGGGGGTTGAGGGTTGAGGGATTAGGGTTTGAGGGATTAGGGTATAAGGGATTATGGTTGAGGGATTAGGAGGTTATGGATTAGGGTTGGTCGTATAATGCATAAGGTAGATGGTTTATAGTTGAGGGTATAGGGTTTAAGGGTTGAAGGTTTAAGGTTTAAGTGTTGAGGTTAGAGGGATTAGGGTTGAGGGTTGAGGGTTGAAGGTTGAAGGGTTGAGGGATTAGGGTTAAGGGTTGAGGTTTTAGGGTATAGGATTGAGCGATTGGGGTTATGGTTTTAATGTATAGGGTAGAGGGTTAAGGGATTAAGGTTTTATGGGTTGGTGGATTAAGGGTTTAAAGTTTTAAGGGTTTAGGGTATATGATCTAGGGTTTTAGGTTTAAGAGTTGAGGGTTGATGGTTTAGGGATATGGTTTAGGGTTGAGGGTTTAAGGGTTTAATGTTTATAAATTTAGGGTTTAAGTTTTGAGAGTTGAGGACTGACAATTTAAGGGTTTAGGGATTAGGGGTTAAGGGTTTAGGATTTAAGGGATTAGGGTTGGTGGATTAGGGTTTGATTGATTTAGGTTGAGGGTATACCTTATATGGTAGAGGGTTTATAGTTCAAGGTTGAGGGTTGAGAGATTACAAGTTTAAGAGTTGAAGGTTGAGGGAGTAAGGGTTTATGTGTCGAGGGCTTAGCAGTTGATTGTTTGGTGATTAAGGGTTTAATTTATAGGGTCGAGGGATTAGGGTTGATGGCTTAATGTGTAAGATATAGGGTTGAGGGTATATGGTTTAAGGGTTTAAGGGTTAATAATATAGGGTTTAAGGGTTGAGGGTATGGGCTTTAAGGATTGAGGGTTGAGGGATTAAGGGATTATACTTTTAGGGTTTAATGGTTAAGCGTTGAGGATTTAAGGTATAGGGTTGTGGGTTGAAGGGTTGAGAGTTTAGGGTTTAAGGGTTTGAGGGTTGATGGTTTAGGGTTTAAGGGTTGAGGGATGAGAGATTAGGGTTTAAGGGTTGAGGGTTGAGGGATTATAATTAAGGATGGAGGGTTTATGTTTTAAGGGTTTAGGGCTTAAGGTATAGGGTTAAGGGATTAGGGTTTAAGGTTTAATGTATAGGGTAGAGGATTGAGAGTTGAGGGTTTAGGGTTTAAGGCTTTAGGTATGAGGGATTAAGGTTGAAGGGTTGAGGGTTCTGGGAATAAGGTTTAAGAGTTTATGATTTAAGGGTTGGGGTTGAGGGATTAGGGTCAAGGGTTGAGGGTTTATGGAATAGGTTTGAGGGATTAGGGTTGATGGTATAATTCATTGGGTAGAGGGTTTCTATTAGAGGTTTGAGGGTTGACGGATTAAGGGTTTATGGGTTGAGGGATTAAGCATTAAAGGGTTTAGAGTATAGGGTTGAGGGTTTAAGGTTTAAGGGTTGAGGGTTGAGGATTTAGGGGCAAGGTTTAGAGTGAATGGTTTAAGGGTTTAGGGTTTAAGGTATAGGTTAGAGGATTGAGGATGTATGGTATAGGGTATAGTATTTAGCTTTTCAGATTTTAGATATAGGGTTGAGGGTTAATGTACAGACTTGAGCATATAGGGAACTGTGGTGATACCTCATACAAAAACACAAAATGAGACATACATAACACTTGACAGATATCATAATTGATCATAGAAATGTCTCATTGATTTACCTCAGCCCAATCCCCTATTGACATATGATAAGTGTTAGAAAACATTTACAAAGTCAATATTTTGAAATTCAAGCATGCTAAAATATGGTCATTTTAAGAGTAATCCAAAACATTCTCACATTATAATGTGAGTGCATTTTGTCTTTCTCTAAAAAATGGTAGGACACCCATGATCCATGCCCACATGTTCTATTGTTCTCCTACATTTGCACGTGATTTGACAAAAAAACACTTTTTCATGATGTTGGGGAAAGCACATGCAATTTTTACACATTCCACCACCTTTTTCTAGTTTTCCAACTTAGGAAGGAGAAAATAATAGATTTCTTACATCAAATTTCATTATATAAACTCAATTTTTCATTTTTGTATTGTTTCAATGTTTTAATTATGATTGAATTGTTATAATTTAACATTATACATTGGTTAATTCTATAGTTTTCAGTAAGTATATTATAGTTATATATAATTGAATGTTGATAATGAAGCATGTTCATGAAAAGCTCAAATTGTTGAGGAGTTTGATGCAAGAAAAAAAAAAAACTACACATAATTGGGTAGTTTCTCCAATTGAATTTCTAATTTTAAGGTATGTCGATTCTTTATACATGTTCATAGAGTTTTCCTTCATTTCCTTATGTTTCTTTATGAATTCTTATCATACATTATTTACAATTTTTTTGTTTTGTTATAACATTGTTGATTTTGGGATTACATTTTTCTAAGTATTTAAAATTATGAGAGATCTAAATACATATCCATAATCAAATGCATTAGATTTTCTAAGGGATTAGATTAGATTTTGTCAAAATGCATATTAAATGTATCCTATAAACTTTGAAGTGTTTTATGCTAAATTTATAATTTTTCCATGCTTCTTATGAAATCATGTCACACAATTCAATTTTTTCAAACTTATGGGGTTCACTTCACCTTCAAGATGAAACCAATCACTGGAAACTTGTTGTCAAACCCTCTATGGCTAGGAAACAACTTCACCTTTACCCCAAAACTAGAAAAATTCACTTATTGATAACAAATAATCCAAATGAAAATTTTGGTTAAGGTCCGATATGAAATGTCTAGCCAACTTAACATCCTTTTATATGAAATTAAACTTAGATCTAACTAGTCAATGTTCACAATAATTAAATAAAAATGCTGATAGAATTGGAAATAAGTGAATAAATATAAAAATGCCAAAAAATATTAAAAAATAAAGCCCTAGGGTATTGAAATTGCATGTATCTAAATTAGAGACCAATTTATCACCTTCAAAATGTCTATTTGATTTTCTACTTCCTAGAGTAGCTTATGGTGGAGCTTTTAATTTTTCCCCTTGTAGGTATGTTTTGTCCTCAACTCTAATTGGTTGGGTCATGGGTTTTCTTTTTGAACATTGACTTGTTATTGACATTGGTCAGTCACTTAAGTGTTCTTTTATCCCTTTTTGGTCGTGACTTTACCGGCCCCGTTTACTCATGCTTTCGGTCTTTTGCGTCATGACTGTATTATATTTTCATAGTGTTGGGCTATTGAATTATTTTAGATTAAACCTCTAAATAATATTTTCAACCTTGAGGGTCATTTCCCCATCCACCTAGTCAGCCCCTTTCTTTATAAATAACCTTTTCGCATGTGTAGATTGCACGGTCATCGGGTGAAGTGATTTTAATCTTGACCACTGCTCGCAGACCTCGCAAGGTTATTGCTAATGTCACAAATATGGTGTGAGGCATGCAAGATGCTGCCATATGTCATGTTTGATGGTGGGGACCAATTTTTCTCATTGACCGATGATGGAGGCTGATGTTGATAGCTGTTTGATTACTGATGCATCGTGGTCGTACCTCGCTGACCTCGCGCAATTAAAATTGCAGTTTCAGTAATGCTGCGAGGTGTATAATTTGGTGACATGCGGACTCTAATGTTGTGTGCTGATAACAAAGGTGGGGCCTATTCCATGCTAATGTGGTGCCTGGTAGGTGAATGTCCTATCCATTTGGTGACTGAAGAGTAGACGTGGCATTTTCAAACTGTCTTGACTTAATTTGAGTCATTCTTTTGGCCAACATTACTTTTGATCAATGACTCATATTTGAAATAAACCGGTGTTGTACTATAACTTTTTTATCTCGCGTGAGTGAACAGTAATGGTCGAGTTCAACTCTGCCTGCATAATTAAATGCTAAAATTTGTGAATTACTATTTTCATGTTGTATCTCTACATTGAGGAAGAATTGCCAAGTATCGAGTGAAGCAAGCCATTGTTGTAATTTCTTAATTTCACCACCCTGGATGTTCTGTGAATGAAACTGTAAGTATCACGTATGCCATTTCTTGTAATTTCAGAAGATTTTATGGTTGCTTGCTGAACAATTCATGATTGTTTCCCATTATGTTCTTAAAGAATTGTTTGAATAGATTTTCTTTTAGATCTCATCTAGATAATTGCCAAAGACTCTAAAATCGTGAGGTATTTTTCTGTTTAAGGCTAAAGGAAGAAAATTGTAATTGCTTGCCATTTGAAAAATAAGAAAACCCTAGCTCAAATTATCATTTGTCTAGTATAAATGGTACCCAAGGCCTGAAGTTCTAGTTTTTAAACCACTACTAGGTCTTTCTCCCAAGATATTATTGATTTGTTAAAGCCCTCTACTAACAAGAAGCAGGAGGGAAAGGTTTTTCTCTATGGGCCCCGACTCTTGGAAGGTTTGACAGACAAGTAGTGTGCAATTCGAGATGTCGAGTTACCATACATCGGGTGGCAATTGTTTTCCAATTGGTTTGGGAACAAAAATTTGTCAGTTCCTTTGTGTAACCCATGGAGGTCAGACCTAGGTAAGTTGGTGGTGCCTAATGTCTACTTGGATGTAGATATTTTGAAGGATATTGCTACGAGATATGACCCTATGACTCGAGTTGTCAAAACTTATGATGGTGTGCAGATGATTAAGATAACCAGAGAAGAAATTGCAGAGAATTTCAAATTGCATGAATGGAGTCAAGATATGGTTCCTGTCGACCTTGAGGTTTTCATACAAGAGGATATAAATACTAAGGGTTTGTTCAGAACATCCCTTTTGATGCCCCATTTGGCTGTCTCAAGAAGAGGAAAAAATCAGAAGAAGGTAGTGATTGGAAGGAATGAGCCTGAACCTTTTCTTGTGTACTATTTCTCCACTTATTTCAAGAAGACTATCTGTGCTTTATGTCAAGTTCTTGGAGTTAGTTTAAAGACAACCTTGCCTACCAATATTATGTATATGGCTGTAAATCTCCAGCACCCGGGTTTCAATGTGGTGTATGATTTTTCCACTTACCTAGTGGATAAATTGCATATTGGTCTAGTAGCTCTAAAGGAGGGGAAGAATTGGGTTGGATTCAGGTGGTTTTCCTTGTTAATTCACATGTTTCTATATAGAGGTCAGGATATGTTTGAAAGAGATATGGAGTTAAAGAAGAAGGAAGGTAATATTGAAATGCCTATCCAATATTGGACTAGGATTCTTGACATGCATGATCATAAGTTTGATTATGTAACTTTCCATAATGTCTTTGGATCAAAATTAAGGAAGGATCTAGTTCATGACCCCCCAAGGATTCCAAAATAAATTCATTACTTCTTGAGGTCGATGGAGAGAAGGCCTGAATTAAACATAATGCACAATTAAGGAGACATTATCCCCTATCATAACACAACAATTTTCAGGGTTTTTGGCACCAATTTCAATTCAAGGGTTCTGCCAAGGGAGGTGCCCATTAGAATTGGATTCTTGGAAATCATGAGGCAATTGGGAGGCACTCAAGAACTACACTTTCTAGTTGAACAGAAGAAAGGTTCTTTCTTCCCTGAATATACAACATTTTCTGATTTTGTTATGGAAAAGGGAGGATGGAAGGAGTTACATACATTACTTGGGCCTTATAGGCTAAGGACTGTGCACCCTAGGAATCATGATCCTTAGGGTTTTATCTCTCAAATGATGGAAAAGCATCTAACAGGGGCCTTTGTCCACAATTTTTACTTTCCTAAGGACATCATCAGGAATATTTTTGATTTGGAATTACAAGAGGAGAGAAAGGCAATGTACATTTCCTACTCTAAAATGATAAAGAATAAGCAGGAGAGAATACTTGGTTTCAATGCCATACCTAATGCCAAAGATGAACTAAGTAGGATGATGTATGCCATTGATAATTTTGAGAGTTTGGTTGGGGTTTTGAAAGATGAAAGGTTTGTGGAAGAAAGGGAAAAATCACAAACCATCGAGGAGCACCCTGAAGTAAGATTGGAGGAGGGGCCTACTTATCAGCCCCAAAAGAAGATAAAAAATTTTTCTAGAAGAAGGGGAAGTAGGGCTAAAGATGCTACTAAAAATATTGCACCATCTTCTTTAGGGCAGTCAGTGCCAAATGTTTTTGATTTGGATTCTCCTTCGGGTTTTTCAGAGCAAGCTTGCCCACCATCACCAAAGAGCAAGAAGGTTGAAAGAGTAAAGATGGTTGATTGTGATGGTGATGAGGATGATGCCATTATTGTGACTCTAGATGAAATACATCCTGAGATGCCATTGGACCCAGTTGACACTACAACAAGTTCAGGTGTAGTTACTTTGAGATTAGTAAAATATGAAATCAAAGGAATAACAAATAATGATGATTTGAGGATAGAAGCCTGCAAAGAGTTCATGATGGATGACTCTTTTATTCAAACTAAAGCTTTTAATTATTTTTGATGGAGAGTACATACTGCATCATATGTTGAGAAGGTGGCACATGAGAGAAGTCTACATCCAAATCTCCCAGAGAAGGTAATTCAAGCTAAGGTTAGGGAAAAGATGAGAGATAAATTCAAAGAAATAATACCAAAGAAAGGTTTGGAATTGGTACAAAAAAGTGGAGTATTTCTACTTCCTGAATGGGATATCACTGATGTTGTGGTGTTTGATATAATAAGAAGGGCCAATAGGCCACTTCTTGCAATTGAAGAGGAGGCTACATTGCCATTCAAAGGATCGGTCGTTAGTGAACAATGGGATGCTTTGGAAATCTAGTCTCTATCCACTGGGTCTAAAAAACTAATTATTGCAGAACCGTTTGACTTTAGTGGTCACTTGGTTGTGAGGAGAGTTACTGACACCCCAACATTGGAAGCTCCTGATATGGTCGTGAATGTTGCCAAATTCACCAGAGCAACTATTGAAGATTTGACCAAGGATCGAGATACTTTGAGAGGCCAATATAATGACATTATTATTGAATATAGTAAGAGTCAACAAAAGGTAGTAGAGTTAGAAACTGAATTGGCTTTATTGAAGCAACAAATGGATACCATGAGATCTCAAAAGCAAGCCAATTCTAGCCACACTATTTTTGACCCACCAGTAGAGCAGTCTCAACCTCCTGCACAAGCACATTCTCTGGCTATTGTTCCATATAATATGGGACAAGTTCCTATTGCAATTTAGAGGGCTACTAGCCCTGGAGGGGGACTCTCTAGGGATAAATTGATTAATCACGTTGAAGAGTATAAGGAGATGGTAAAGCAAATCCAGGATGCAGCAGGGAGAAGCAATTCAGTAATAGTGGACATTGTTTTGAAACATTTAAACAGAAGGGTCCAGAGTAAGCTAAACAGTGTTCATACAAATTATGTCCTAATGTTGCAAGAATTGAAAATGTTTCCAAGGGATAAAGAATTGGCCATCCCATTGTTGGATAGATGGAGCCCTAGAATGGAGAAGTTGAAATTCATGGCAGTAGGGGTTAAACAACATGGTGATAAATATCCTACTATTATAGCAACATATTAATTGGTCAAAGGAATGTTTGAACAGAAGTTCAAGGGACTTTTCACCCCTATGGAGTCCAAGATTAAATTATTAAAGGGTTTATATGATGGAAATGACTTGACCCCATTGCCTCATATTTTGCATAGTCATAATGAGTTCAAACCCCTGTAGGTTTGGAAGGATCAGATAAATAATATAATGCTATCTCAAACACATGAGATATGCAAAAATGCTGACATCCGCATGCTAGAGAATACATTGGAAAAGTTGTCTTTTGTTATTAGTTTCTTAGAGAACTTTGATAAAAAGGCCACATCGATAATGGTGAAGTATGATCCCTATCAAAACAAGGTTGATTAGGTTGTGGCTTCCCAGTGGCCTTCCAAGGAGGAGTTTGAATTATGGAAAAGGTGTTCACTAATGAACTGGAATTATGAATGTTATAGTCGAGAATTGTAGCTTGGTCATGTATAATACAAGTTTGGCCTTAGATATTATATTCTAAAATTGCATTCTCCTTTTGACTTCAAGTATAGGGTGTTGAGGTGGAAGTTAGTATTATAATGGTTAAGCATGCCTTTGATGTATGTGGAGCGGCCTTTGGAGCAATGTTTTCTTTCCGCCATATCAACTAATGATGATTCTTGTCTTATGCTTTCCACTCACATAATAGAATTGTAACTAAATTAAGAGTTAGGGGTCAAATCACAAATGGACATGTGTACTCTCCGGCCTAAAGCTTGTTGGCTCCCTTGTTTTATAAAAGGGAATTTTGGACCAAGAGAGAGGTTTGTTGAAATATCCAAAATATGAGAAATAAGAGTCTAGTGATACAAAGAGTATGATTTGTAAGTCCAGGTTTTAAATTTTTGAGTCAGATTGGAGAACTTAGTTAATCATGGGGTTTTTTGAGCATGTTGTATCAAACTCGTAAATATTTGGAGTTTTTTTTCTCTCCTATTGTGTTATGTTACGTGGATTATTAATGAAATATCGATCTAAGATGATTTTCATTGATCTTCATCTGTTCTTTACTGTGAATTATGTTTAACTATAGCTCTGGTTCAAAGGATCGGTTAAATGCTTCAGTTAATCAGTAAGTTCATGCAATATAAAAAATAGGATTCATAAATAAGTAGTAAACTTAGGTATAGATATATGGATTGTAATGCAATTCATAATAGATCATAAGTGTTCAAAAAGAAATTTACCCTATAGTTCAGTATTCTCTTTTGACTTCATGTGTTGGGATATGGCACTGGAATTCTAATTACGTCTTATTCTCGCATGTTTTGTGTTATGGCCTTAGGATATTTTACTCAAACATTTCCTATCAGATTACTTTAAGTTGAGTTTACGATTCTTTGTTAATTGGACATGAGCCTTTTTGAGGAATAGCTAATTTCTTGAAGGATTTCATCCATTAAGAATAATTGGGGATCTATTTGTTGCTTACCCATGTGCATGTGAATCATTTAAATTTTGTATGTTAAGAGCACATGTTAGGGAATACCCTCTGGATTTTACAAAGTCTGAAATGTAGGAGAATTAGCCTTATTGCTATTCTCCTTAAGTTGGCCATACTATTCCTAGCCTTTTATTATTGAATGTGGAAAGTTCATCAAAGCTTCTAGGAAACATGTGTGGGTTGCAGTAAAAAGCGCCAATAGCTCAAATTGATTGATTTTTATGTATTCAAACCTACAATATTCAAGTTTTGTTTAGAAACACAAATGTATATCTGTCATATGTTGTAGGAATCACATATGGTGGATATCTAGCAATTTTTGTGGTGATAGATAAAAGAAAACATGCCGCGAAGGTTACACATTTCTCCACAATTACTCATATTTTATTTGGTACTACCTTATGATGATAAGAACCAATAATAAGAGATGGAAGATGGTAAAAGTCAAGCCCTAAAAGGTTAGAGCTAAAGGATGATACAATGAAAATTCTAGTAAATGTCCAAAAATGCCTCCAAATGTAAATAAATTTAGATTAAACATGACCAAACTGAATTCAAACTATCCTCCAAGGTTGGAGCACCCAATTGAATTTGAAGGTTCCTTAGTCTTTTCAGGGTCAATGCTATTATTCTAAATATTTGTACTAGTAGGATGTGGTAAGAAATATAATGAGAAACTTATACATCATAAGAAACAAATTTGATAAATAGAGCCACAACATGAAATGACATTGGGTACCATAAAAAACCTACTAATGACTCTTATAGTATTAGAAAAAATGTTCCATACTTAGGGTTACCCTACATCAAAATGAGAGCATGCAATGTGTGTGACAACCAAGCCCCTCGACAATTTGGCCCAAGGTCCTAAAGGCATATAAAGACATGGCATAAATAGTGGATGTAGATGGAATTTGTTGCCTTATCTTCTATCTTTCCTAATTCCACCTTCATTTTTGGAAGGTTTTTTAGCTTATGTTCCTTAAGAAATCCATTTTTCAAAGATAATGCACATTTTTGTTTTTTGTCAAACTTTATCAATGTCAAAACCTCTTATGTTGGTTTGATGGTTTTATATTATTTTGTTTTGATCAATCTCCTTATGCTCTTTGTTTCCCTATTGATGCCCTTTTTCCCCCCTCATGTCACTTTTGGACTATCATATATTGTGTGCATCATAACTTCATGAAAATTTTCAGATTTGTCTAAGTTATTTATTTACTCTATAGTACTATATTGGAACTAATATTTATCTCTTTTTCATGCTATATATAAAATTATTCACCATGTCGAGGAAACAATCAAGGATTAAACCAACACACAAAGAGAAAGAAGTTAAGAGTGCAAAGAAAAAAAAAACAAATAAGTGAACTTTTTGAGAAGAGGAAATTGGACACGATAGAAGAAGACATGAAAATTGAAGAGGAACATGAACCATCAACACGATATCTGGTATGTTTCAAATATGTGCAATTTGTGTTGTCTTTGATGTCAACAAGCTTTTTTGTTGTCATTGGTGTCAATTGTATGAGAATTATTTTGTTGTGCAAGGATGTGCAATTGGTATTGAGCTGGTTTTGTCTCTAATGATGCTTTGATTAGTTTAATTATGTTGTCATTAGTAAGCTACTATTGTCAACCTACAATGTTTCTTTGATAAGATTTTATTTATGGATGTATGGTTGAGTTTTTGTGTTGGAATTTCTTGGTGGTGATGAGGAAGTGGTTAAGATGTTGATGATATGTTTATAGTTCTTGGTTTCCAAGTACTCTTGAGAAAATTGAATACAAAGAGGAAACAATGTGTTGCAATGGTTTTTTGTGTTGTAGAGTAACATTCTAATTTGTATTTGCACTTCTTCTAGGTTTAGAGGTGTTGCATTTAGAATTTGGTGTGTTGGATTTTTGTGTAGAGGAAGTTGTGTTGACCAGTGTGTGAACTATATATTATAGAGGTGTCTGGGATAAATGTTCTTGCTCCACATTTTCATGTATAGTGGTTTTAATTATTGTGGATTTTGAACTGTGTTGATAGTTTTTTAATCTTTGTTTAGATGAAGTTGTTCATGGTTTGGTGCTTTGGAAGTGAGTTTCTTGAGTTATAGTGTATTGTAGAGTAGTTTGAGTGTATTAGGTGTGTACATTTTTCAAATAAATTTTTTTACGGAGGAACTTATTTGATTTTAGGGTGTTTATAGAAAATTCTAGATCATTTTCAATTGTTGTGTGGTGTTCGTGAGTCATATTTAGATTTAAGAAAGTATGTACTTAATTTTTAATGGTGTTAACATAGGCTAGACCAACCTTGGGTTTTTGCACTACTTGCAAAGTTACTTTGTTGTTTGTGGAAGCATGGTGTGGAGTGTATACATGGATTTAGGTCCTAGCTAAGGTGTGTCTTGGTCCATTGTAGGAATGTTTTGGTGCCAGCCTAGTTTGAAATGTATAGGGTTGGGGTGGATATCTAGCTTGGATAATGCTTTCAAGGTTGAATATGATATAAATAAGTGTTGAGTTGTTGAGGGACAATAATATAGATGAGTATGATGTGAGTGATGTGAATGTCAAAGTTGTAGGGCATGAATTTGAGAAGTGTAGTACAAGATTTTATGTGTTAGATTACTTAATGTAGTGAGAATAAGGTGTTCATTATGTTGTGGTGGAATTTTCTATTTCTTTGAGATGAATTTCTCATTATCGCATTCTTCCATATCTTTTCTATTCTGGCAGTAAGCCTTTGATAGTGAGTTGTTCTTTCTTTTGGGCAATGAGCCCTCTAATAGTGAGCCCTATTGTATTCAATGTTGATATTAGTTTATATTTTGAGTTAATCCTCACTTTAGTTTTTCCCATATTAGGTCTTTCATATAAATCTGGTATTCCTTTGTGCATGGTGTTGATGTGTTTCAATTTATGGGTGTTGGCAAAAAGTTGAGTCCACTTTTTTGCCATTTAGTGGAAGTGTTTTCCCTGATTTTCAAAATTTGACACATTTGACCTTAAAATTTTAAGCACTTAGATATGGAATCTTGAAAAAATTTACTAATCATAAAATGTAATACTCGAAGTCTAGTTTCCAAATATGTAATTTATTTCAATACCCAAATGATACAAATTTACTTACAATAGGTGTTTCTAGAAACCACTTTTTAAAAGTCACTTTTTTTTTACCATACCATGCACATGTACATTATCCATATTTTGACCTAAATAATTAGATTATTGTATATCCTTTTGGGAAAAGATTTTTAACTCACTGAAGCATGCTTTCCATATTTTATTGACCATATTTGGTGTTTTGAAAAATCATCGTGCACATAACGCATAAGGTGACCTAAACTTATCATTTTTTAATTTTTTTTAGTTAAAAATAATTGTTTGAAGTACACTTTCATAGAACTTGTTTTTCAAAAAAATATTTTAATAAAAAGTTATTGAAATATTAAAAAACCCTGATAATTCAAGTTTTTGGACCTATTTCATCATAAATTAATTGAAAAATTGAAAAATAATCCAATTGTAAAAAAAAATACATATTTATAATCTACACTATCTCATCTATAATGGGTTTTAATTTCATCAAAAATTTATGTAAAAAATGTCTTCAGACATATGCCCAAAGTCACTATTTTCTCGTTACATTGCTAGGACCTTCAACTTGTAGGTCAAACCAAGTCCAAAGCTTAGTTTTAGGTCCCCTAGCCTTTTCTTGAATCAAAAAATAAAGAAAAAATCTGACCAAAATTTGAAATTATAAAAAAAGGGGTCCTATTCTAAAATGGGATCCCGTTTCACAGTGTTTTTAATTTATTTTTAATAATTTTAAGAAATAGAATCTTGTTTCAAAATGGGATCAAATTTTTTTAAAAACAAGATACCATTTTGAAACAGGATCTCATTTCTTAAAATCATAATTTTTATTTTTTTAATGTTTTTTGAAACAAGATCCCATTTTGAAAACGAGGTCTTTCTTTTTAAAAAATGGGTCAAAGGAGGATCTCATTTCTAAAAAACATAAGAAAATAATTTTTTGGCTCAGGGCCCCAAACCTAAACATGATCCCATTTTTTTGGAGTTAATTTTGGGTTATTTATTAAGGAAAAAAATTTCATGTTTCATGGACTCATCTTCTTGAATTTACCCTTATGCATTTTTATTTCATGCTAAATCATTCTAATAGATTAAGGTTTAATTGGATTAATGTGGATCTGAATGTTTATGAGGGTTTTTGAAGGTTTAAGGTACAATTGATTCACCCCTCCCTTTCATTTGTCTTGTGTATTAAAAAATTTCTATGAAAGAAACGTTTCTTCGAAGAAATCTTAACCACTTGAGGTAGATCTGGGATGGCATGCACAAGAAAGATATTTCTGTGTTTGATGGATCAAACTATGCATTCTAGAAGACAGGGATGGAAGGTTATCTTGTGTCTATTGGATTTGAAATCTAGAAGTATGTTGAGATTGTATATAATATTCTTACAAATGGTCTGAGTACTACTAATGAGATCAATTCCTATGAAAAGAATGGTAAAGCAAGGTGTGCTCTTTTAAGTGGTCTTGCTAATTCTAAATTGGTGAAAGTTATGAATCTAAAAAGTGCTAAAGAAATTCAAGTAAAGTTAGAAAACATTTATGAAGGAGATGATAAGATCAAGCAAGCTAAGATGCAGAATCTGACAATCATGTTTGAGACCTTACAAATGTATAAAGATGGAAATATCACAAGCTACTTGCAGAAGGTGGATGAAGTTATCAATGGGATTAGAGGCCTTGATGGAGAACTAAAAGAAGTGGTAAAGAAGGTACTTTAAACTCTTCCTAAATATTATAGTGAAAGTTTTTCTTTATTGAAGAATTAGAATATTTGAATGAATATACCAAAAGTGGTGAAGAATATGGTTCTTTAGCTACTTTTTAAATGAGAGAATTTGGAACAAGTAGTGCAAAAGTTGAGACTACTTTTAAGGTTGGAAAATCAAAGAATTGGAATCATATCAGGAGGATCTTGATGACATGGAAGCTAACTTTGTGAGAAAAATGAAAAGGGTACTAGAAAATATAGTGGTAAGTTTCCTTTCAAATGTTTTGGTTGTGGAAAGGTAGGTCATTATGCTTCTAGATTTCCAAATAGAGCTTTGAATAACAAAAATAGGGCAAAAAAAGGTGAGATGATTAAGAAAAGTTATTATGTTAGAGAAGATGCAAGTATATTTGATGATGAATTTGATTATGGAGATGATCAAGATAATGAAATACTTTTCATGGATTTAAAGATGAAACTATTTTTTCTAATTCGAGAGATGTGTGAAGGAAAGGGATTTGGAAGAAAGTGCTAAAATTGAAGGCTTTTTTGTATCCAATTTTCATGCTAGACAAGAGAACCAATTGATCATTGATAGTGGATTATCCAATCATATGATCTATGATAAGAGTAATTTTGTTAAATATGAAAAATATGGAGGACTTGTTAGTTTTGGTGATGATACAACTGCTAAGATATGTCAAAAAGGTTCAATCAGTTTTGATGGTAAGCATAATACTGATGATGTTTACTATATTAAGGGATTGAAACATAACATCTTGAGTATTGAAAAAAATGTGTAGTAAAGAATACACTCTTATGTTCTAGGATGATGATTGTGAGATCAAAAAAGGATCTGGAACTATGATTGCTATGGAAGAAGGACAAATACAAATGTCTATCAACTCAAAGGTGTTGATGGCTATTGTTTCATGACTTAGATCAATGAGAGTTGGATATTGCATATCAGAATGTGTCACATCAATTTTGGTAGCCTAGAGAGGATAATTTTAGTTCAATCTATGAGAGATCTACAAATATTAGAAATCCTATCAATTTTGTCTGCAAGGAATGTCAAGTTGGAAAGCAAGAAATAAGAAGTTTTAAATTCAAAGAAAAATATTCTACCTAACTATTGGAATTGGTGCATATAGCATACTAGAGGTATATATGTTGGGGTCATTCCCAGGGGTGAAAATCCACTGCCAAGAACACCCTACTGAAAAAAAAAAATAGAAAGATTTTTGTATGATTTTTTTCAGCACCCAAGAATCACACATAGTGCAAGGGGAGAGGATACTCTTGTTATACACACCCTTCATATTAACACATGTGTGCAAGTACATAAAACAAGAAATAAACTTTATTATTTTTACCATAAATTCTAAATATTCCTAATTTAAAAATCATAAAAATACAATGGAACCTTATAAGAAATTGGATTAGTAGTTTAAATAGAAAGATCTTCTCCCAATGATTTGCACAACCTGAAAATCAGATATCAGTAACACATAAAACCTCTCCTCTAATGAATGGAAAAAGAAAACAAATGAAAATATCATACTTATACCCTCTTTTTGCTATGACAATCAATTGCAGTGTATAGTGGCTCAGGTGCACCTGACAAATATGTTGCAAAAATTCATGATTGTTTCTTATGAAATTGCAACTGCAACGAATAAAATGGTTACTAAAGTGCATGGATCTATGATTACACCGTAGAACCTAGAATTGCAAAAAAAAAAATTTGAGAAAAATTATAAAAATTGATGATGGAGATGATGTAAGAAGACTATTAGAATGTCAATATAATAAGTGGAGTAGCCAATAAAATGATAAAAAATAGTAAATGATTGAATGACTTGGACTTTTTGAAGATGATAGTCAAATACATCATTCTAGACAAAAAATATAGCATTTGAAGGATGAATTATGTCATGTCATACAACAATTGTGGTATATGAAATACTAGTTGTGTCGCTACAAAAATCGATTGTGACACACTCCTGAAAATCAAAATTTCTCATTTTTTTTGAAAAATTTATTTAGTTTATGTTAGGTTCACCAAATGTAGATATGGTAAATTTCAAGAAACATGCATGAATCAATGACAAAAATTAAAAAAAAATCTAAATTCAAGAAAAATACCCTAATCTATAAAGCAATAATACTCCAATTCATATGCCATAGTTGATTCATCTCCATTTATATTTTGTTTTTTGCTTTGTTTGTCCTCAAATTTATAGTACATATGCAATGTACTTCAATGAGCTTGATGTTGATGATTGATAATTTGATCTCAAGAAAAAAAAACTTCAAAGATTGTGGTTAGGGTTGAAATGAAGGTGATAGCTTTCTTTTATAGGAAAATTAATTTTATTGAAAGGCTAGGATTAGATGATGAGGTATGATGATCAATGGATGAGAATAATTGAGACAAGGATAGGGAATGATAGACCAAAACTTAATAAGTTAGTTGATATTTAGGGCATAGCTTAGAAGAAATTCAAATTAAATAATGATAACAATTATATAATTTAAAAGAGAGAAAATGAATAATTAAATAGTTAAAAATATATTTAATTATAGAAGGAAGGTGTAGTGTTAAATGTCAAATAATTAAAAATAACTATTTAATAGAGGAAAGAGAGAAATGGCCAATAACTAAATAATTAAAAATAATTATTTAATTATGGAGAGAAAAGACTAATGAATAATTAAATAATTTTTTATTTTATTTAATTATAAAGGAAAATGAAAATAAATAATTAAATATAAAATAAATGTTTTATTAAGAATAGAAAAAGATAAATTGGTGATGTAATTTAAATAAAATTAATATTTATTTAAATTAATCAAAAGAGGAATGAGATAAAGTGAATTAATTAAATATTTAAATATTATTTAATTTAGGAACATGACATTAGAGAATTATTAAATAATTATGATTATTTAATTATGTATGGAAGAAGATGAATCCATGATAAAATGGTGCTTTTAGGCTCGAGACATTTTTTAGTGTCTATAGTGTTATTGAAATAATGTCTTCTAGTTATAGGGACTAAACCCATGGGTAAGTGCACCAAGATGGTTCCCAAAAAGGGGACTTAAGTGGACAACTTTTTCTTGAAATCGGGAAATACTGACCTTGGATGTGAAATTGAGGATACTTAGACTCAAAATTTTGAGATGGAACAAAAAGAAGGATTCAAGTGCTCCGAGTCTACTTTCTAAACTACTAATTTATTTTGAAAATGATTGAGATTAAGGGGTTCAAACAAGGGACGTACACAAATTGGTGTTCTTTTTGTCAGAAAAACATAACATAGTACGGTGAACTTTTTTTTAGTATTTTTAAAATCACAATGGTCAAAAGTTAGCTAATAGTATGTAGTTGATGTATGATTTTTGTAATAATTTTTTAATGAATATTTGATTTTTTACTAATTTGCGAAGTGGACATATCCTAAAAATAGAATTTTGGCCGTGCTACCCCTACAAATTTTGGAAACTAATTGATTTGTTATTTTTTTAATTTTTTAATTTTGTAGAATGGAGTCTAGTTTCTAAAAATATAATTTATTTGAAAAATTGATGAACGGTTAATTTATAACGAAAAAAATACCAAACACTGCTTTTTGGAAAAAAAAAGACATACAGATAAAATGAATTATGGATGAAAGACTTAACATTTTCAGAAACTGAAAAAAATTACATTGTTGGATGGCTAAGAGATAACCCAACATTAGCCATGTGCTCGATTTTTTTGATATTGAACCACGTGCAATCCTGACGGTGAGCACGAACTTGATTATGAGAAATATGGTGGATTTTTTAAAAACACATCTTTGGTCGTTGGGAATGCCCCTCCAAACCTTTGGGTTGGAGTTCCAAGGCAATACCAAGCTTAAAGTTTGGTAATTCTCAAAGCAAGATATAACACGAGCGCACTATAACACGCTTGCGTTATATCTCACTTTGACATGGTTTTTGCTTCTGCGGGGAACATGTCTACTAACCCATAATGCAAGTGCATTATAATGCGCTCGCGTTATGTCTTATTTTATCTTAAATGCTGATATATTAATGTATGCTGATATATTTTATGTACATGTATGTATTATGCTTCTATGTATGCATTTATGTATGTCTTTAGACGAAGGGAGAGTTTAGAGAGAGTCTAGAGGGATGGAGAGGGGGTCAAAGTGAGAGTTTAAGAGAGGGAGTGGGAGAGAAGGGGTTGGATTGAGGTGGGCTTAACTAGGTAGGGTGGGAGGGATAGAGGGAGGGAGAGAGAGAGAGGGGGGTGGGAGAGAGAGAATTGAGGGAGAGGGAGAGGGAGAGAGAGAGAGAGAGACAAAGAGACAAAGAGGGTTATGTAGGTAGGGTGCGAAAGGGAGAGACTTGAGAGTGTGAGAGGGATACTTGAGAGTGTGAGGGGGGGGAGAGGGAGTGTGAGAGAGAGGGAATGAGAGAGGGTGGTAGGGATTGATTGAACAAGAGGTACGCAGAAAGAGGGAGACAATAGATAGAGACAATTAGAGAGGGTGGGAGGAAGGGAAGGAGGGAGAGGTGAGATCTATAGATAGAGAGAAAGTGATAGGGGTTGAGGGTATAGGGTTGAGGGATTAGGATGGAGGACCTATAGGGTTGATGGTTTCTAGGGTAGTATGGTTTAAGGTATGAGGGCTGATGGAATAGGTTTGATGGTAGAGGGTATTTAGTCGAGGGTATAGGGTAGAAGGTTTAAGGTTTAAGCATTTAGGGTTGAAGGGTTTGGGGTTAAGGGTTTAGGGTTAAGGGTTTACTTGGTTGAGGGTAGAGGGTTTAGGGTATAGTTTTGAGGGTATATGGTTGAAGGATTAGGTTCAGGGTCCAATGTAAGGGGTAGAGGGTTTAGGGTTTAAGGATTGAGGGTTGAGGGTTGAGAATTGAGGGTTGAGTGTTTAATGTATAGGGTAAAGGGTAGAGGGTTTAAGGGTTGAGGGTTTGAAGATTGAGGGTTTAAGGTATAAGGTCCAGGGATTAGGGTTGAGGGTCCAATATAGGGTAGAGGTTATAGGGGTTTAGAGATTAAGGGTTGAGGGATTAGGGTTTAGGGTAGAGAGTATTGGATTGATGGTAGAGGTTAGAGGGTAGAGGGTAAAGGGTTTAACAGTTTAGGGTTTAAAGGGTTAGGGTTGAGGGTCAAGGGTTTAGGGTTGACTGTTTAAGGGTTTAAGAGTTGAAGGTTTAAGGGTCAAGAGGGTTGAGGGATTAGGGTAGATTTTACTAAGTGGGTTTAAGGGTTGGGGGATTAGGGTTGAGGGTAGAGGGTAGAGGATTGGCGATAGAGGGTAGAGGGTTTATGGGTTAGGGTTTAGGGATGAGGGATTAATAGGTTATAAGGTAGAGGTTATAGGAGTTGAGGGATTAGGGTTTAAGGGTTGAGGGTTGAGGGATTCAGAGGGTATAGGGGTTGAGGGATTAAAGTTTAAGGGTTGAGGGTTGAGGGTTGAGGGATTAATAGGGTATAGGGGTTGAGGGATTAGGCTTTAATGGTTGAGGGTTGAGGGTTCAAGGATTAAGAGGGTATAGGGGTTGGGGGATTAGGGTTTAAGGGTTGAGGGTTGAGGGTTGAGGGATTAAGAAGGTATAGGGGTTGAGGGATTAGGGTTTAAGGGTTGAGGGATTAGGGTTAAAAGGTTGTGCAATTAAGAGGGTATAGTAGTTGAGGGATTAGGGTTTAAGGGTTCAGGATTGAGGG